>CM035836.1:308159070-308759070 GCA_020510985.1 Pholidichthys leucotaenia
AAGTGTGCTTGCCTCCTTAGCAACAAAAACAAGATAATTTCTGATTGGATGATTAATGTTCACACAGCGGCAAGCCTGTTTTTAGCTCATGCAGAATTCTGACAGGATTCTGACTACATGTTACACAATAATATACAATAATGTCAAATACATTTATTATCACAATGTTTGAATCATTTCTTCTAATTTTCTTCTCAAATTTCTAAGGAAGTTCTGCCTATAAGGGAGTTTTTGTCATGTGCTGGTGAGCGCCCGTCCCCTCCTTCCTGCTCACCGGCTTCCTCATCAGATGCACCTGCTGATTCCTGCTGGGCCAGCATTTATAAGGAAGCGCTCTCCAGTGATTCAACGCTGGCTCGTTTGGGTATACTGCTCAGCAGACAGCTCACTCGTAAGCGGTTGTGCCGTTTATGACCTTGCCTTACAATCCTTCTCTTCCACCTTTTCCAGGTTGCTGCAGAAGAAGCGGTGCGTCTTCGGGGATTTGGTGCGCTCGCTAGCCTGTTGCTCCGCCTCAAGTCAGCCCTTCCTCTCCACCTGGTCAGACCTCTACGATCACACCCAACCGGCAGTTCTCACCTGCTGGTTCTTCTCCTTCGCTGGGTTCTGTGCCGGTCTCTCCTCAGGGCGGTGCGGTGGCACAGTGATTAGCACTGCAGCAGCACAGCAACTCACCCTTGGCCATGGGATTCCTGGTTCGATCCCAGCCCCTAACCAACAGTGATCTGTGTGGCGTTTGCATGTTTTCCCCGTGTCTGTGTGGGTTTACTCCTGGAGTTCTCCGGTTTCCTCCCACAGGCCAAAAACATGCAGGTTAGACTAATTGGAGACTCTAAAGTGGCCCTAGGTGTGAATGTGTGTGTGAATGGTAAAAGGATAGCGCCGTACCGTGGCTGTTTCATCCATCCAGGTGGATGCCCTCAATTTCCCCTCTGGGGATCAATAAAGTATACAAAATAAAAATAAAAAAAAAAAAATCTCCCACGTGAGTGGTATAATTTGATTCCCATTATTTCTCCATTCCTCCCTAACCAGTCTCATCTATCCTCTGCAAGGCTCCTGCTTATCTGGCGAGTGACTGGTGTGTTCCTCAAGATTGCGGTTTTGAAAATTCTAATGAAAGGTCAAACGTTCTCTGTGTGTTCTTTTGGTGATTGCACTTTGCACTCAGGTTGCTTGTTCAGCCAATATGACAGAACGAGGCAGCCAGAGTCACAACCTGGCAGGTGCATCATTAACTGAGCACTCCGCGCTCCACCGCCTCGACGCTACAGAGAGGCAGGTGGCTGAGCACACTCAGCTGCTGCAGGCAATTACGCAGCAGCTGAGTGTCATTTCTGATCAATTGGGCCGTGCGGCTGTCCCGGCCACTCCACCTCTACCTGCTTATCCTCCATCTACAATTATTCGCCGAACCCTTGCCATTTCCACACCTGCTCCATACACGGAGGAGGTGGGGAAATGCAAGGATTTTTTATGTCAGATTTGGCTCTATTTCGAGCAGGTGCAAGGGGAGTTCCCGGATGACATTTCCAAAATTCACCAGTTTACTCTGCTGCTTTGGGGCCACGCACTTAGTTGGGCGCGGGCTGTTATTGATAGTCCGAGAGCTTCGCCACCCACGTTTGACCAATTTGTGTCTGAGTTTTCCCGCACCTTCTACCACTCCGAGAGTGAAGGGAATATTATGAGTCGCCTGATGTCGCTCCGCCAGGGCAGCCGGTCAGTGGCCGACTTCTTGGTGGAGTTCCGGGTCGAGGCAGCAGATTCGGGGTGGAACAGAGTTGGACTGCGCAGCGCGTTCCTCCACGGGCTGAATCCTCGGCTTCGTGATGACCTGGCGGTTCATGCCGTTCCTGCCACCTTGGATGGCCTGATAGATCAGGCGGTCAGGCTAGATAATCGATACCGTGAATGCGCTCGGGAGCGCGGTACCTCCTCTCGCCCTCTCACCACACACTCACTCCCGGCGCTTACTGACCTAGGTGAGTCCGACTCTGCCCCCGTGCCTATGGAGCTCAGCTCTGCTCGCCTTCCACGGGCAGAGGTTAAGAAGCGGCGGCGGATCGGGGCGTGTGCCTACTGTGGTTCACTGAAGCACAAGTTAGACACATGCCGCCTATGGCCAAAAGAATCGGCCCATCGGTAGCCGCGGGGGGTCTGGTGGGCGAGACTCAATCTGATCCCCCTGGTAATTTCCCCATTTCAGCCCTGATTCAGCTACCAGGGGTCGAGAGGAGGGTCTCCGCCCTAATTGATTCTGGGGCGGAGGGTAATTTTGTCTCCTCGAAGCTGGTGCACAAGATGGGGATTCCAACGGTTAAACTGCCGGCTCCCCGTTCCGTGCGAACCCTTTCTGGCCAGATGGTGGCGACCGTTACCCATTGCACGGCGCAGTTATCTGTCCTGTTGTCCAGTAACAACCGGGAGAAGCAGACTTTTTACGTGTTTCCACGAGTTTCTCACGCGGTGGTACTTGGTTATCCATGTACGGAGGAATAATCCAATTATTAATTGGGCACAAAATTCCACCACCTCCTGGAGTCCCAATTGTTTGGCTACATGTCTAAATTCGGCCAAGTGTTTGCCGTCTCTCTCCATCTCCTCTCCTCAGGTTGAGTCACCAGACCTCAGCCTTGTGCCCAAGGTCTATCATGACCTTGGGGAGGTCTTTAGCAAGTCATGAGCGTTAGTGCTTCCCCCGCACCGCTCGTATGACTGTGCCATCGACCTCCATCCGGGTGCGAGGCTGCCGTCCAGCAAACTCTATGGTATTTCTGGGCCTGAGAGAGAGGCAATGGAGAGGTACATTAAGGACTTGTTGAACACCGGCCTTAAGAAGGATGGGTCTCTGCGTCCGTGCATTGACTACCGGGAACTTAACGCCATCACTGTCGGAGATAAATACCCTTTGCCCCAATGAACTCCGCTTTTGAGCTCCTGCAGCGTTCGCGTCTATTCTCTAAGCTCAACCTTCGTAATGCATACCATCTAGTTAGAATACGCAAGGGGGACCAGTGGAAAACAGCGTTTGAAACACACTTGGGGCAGATTGACTACTTGGTTATGCCTTTTGGATTAACTAATGCCCCCGCTGTTTTCCACCGTTTAATTAACGACATCCTCCGCAATATGCTTAATCGGTTTGTTTTCGTCTATTTAGATGACATCCTGATTTTTTCTCGCACGCCAGAGGAGCACGAGACTCATGTTAGAGCCGTGTTACAGCGGCTCTTAGAGAACCAGCTTTATGTCAAGGCAGAGAAGTGTGAATTTTCCACATCTTCCACTTCTTTCCTTGGCTTTATTGTAGCGGAGGGAGAGCTGAGGGCTGACCTGGCCAAGGTGAAGGCTGTGCTAGATTGGGCAACACCCCACTCCCACAAGGAGCTGCAACGCTTCTTGGGGTTTGCGAATTTTTATCGCAGGTTTATTCAAAACTATAGTGAGATAGCACAGCCTTTAACACAGCTGACCTCAGTTAAGGTACAATTTTTATGGACCGAGGCAACTGAGCAGGCCTTTATCAAATTAAAGGGCCTGTTTGCTGACAAATCCATCTTGGCTCAGGTCGACCCTCAGCTCCAATTCACCCTGGAGGTGGATGCTTCAGAAACGGGGGTGGGCGCTGTTTTATCCCAGCATTCTCCCCTGGACTTGAAGCTCCGCCTGTGTGCGTATTTCTCTCAGCAGCTCACCCCAGCCAAGAGGAATTACGACGTCGGGGATCGTGAGCTGTTGGCCATTAAGTTGGCGTTTGAGGAATGGAGACACTGGCTGGAGGGAGCTGCTCACCCGGTAGTCGTGTGGACTGACCACAAGAACTTGGAGTATCTGTGGTCGGCCCGCTGGCTTAATCCTAGGCAGGCTCACTGGGCCCTATTTTTCCAGCGTTTTAATTTTACTGTCACTTATAGGCCCAGCTCCCGTAACGGGATGCCTGATGCTCTCTCCAGGCAGTTCTGTCAGGACTTGGCTGACCCGCCTTCCCGCTCCCAGCCCATTCTTCTGCCTTCGTGCGTCCTGGGAACCCTTACCTGGGAGATCGAGACTAGAGTCCGCCAGGCCCAGTCCTCAGAGCCCGAACCAGCGGGATGTCCCCCCAAGCACCTGTACGTCCCTGCCGCCCTCTGCGGCGAAGTAATCCAGTGGGGGCACACCAGACATTTTGCCTGCCATCCGGGGGTGGTGTGCACTATCGACATCATCAGACGAGCGTTGTGGTGGCCCACGTTGTGGCGGGACGTGCAGGAGTATGTGAAGGCCTGTCAGACGTATGCCAGAAATAAGTATTCCTCCACCCCTCCTGCTGTCCTTCTTCACCCCCTCCCCATCCCCATCCGGCCTTGGTCCCATATTGCCATGGATTTTGTCACTGGTCTTCCCCCTTCCCACGGCAATACAGTGATCCTGACCATCGTTGATAGATTCTCTAAGGCCGTACACCTGGTTCCCCTCCCCAAGCTGCCATCCACCTCCAAAACGGCAGAACTCCTATCCTACCACATCGTCAGGCTGCATGGGATTCCAATGGACATTGTGTCTGACCGGGGTCCTCAGTTTACATCACGGGTTTGGAAGTCCTTCTGCTACTGCTTTGGCACCACCGTCAGCCTCATCTCCGGCTATCATCCTCAGAGCAATGGGCAGGCTGAGCGTGCCAACCAGTCCCTGGAGGCCGCCCTTCGTTGTGTGGCGGCCGACAACCCCACTTCATGGAGCTCTCATCTGACCTGGGTGGAATATTCACTGAATTCCACTGTCTCTTCAGTCACGGGCTGATCACCATTTGAGGTGTCTGTGGGCTACAACCCCCCCCCCCCCCCCCCCCCATGGCGGCGAGAGAGGTTACGGTGCCGTCTGTGGGGGCCCGTTTTCATCGCTGCCGCCGGGCCTGGAGATCCACCAGAGCGGCTCTCCTCTGCTCCACCAAGCGTAATCAGCGCTACACTGACCGCAAGAGGATCCCGGCGCCGGATTACAAGACTGGACAGCAGGTGTGGGTGGCCACGGATCAGGTCCCACTGAAGGCTGAGTCTTGGAAGCTCGCTCCCCTTCCCCGTCACCAGTTACATCGGCGACTCTGCTGTCTGGCTCCAGCTCCCATGGGCGCGCTATGCGCACCCTACCTTTCATGTTTCAAAGGTGAAGCCTCTCTCTTCCAGCCCTCTCTGCCCTCCCCCGAAGCCACCTTCTCCTCCCAGGGTCTTTGACGGACACATCACGCATATCGTGAAGGAAATCCTGGATGTACGTAGTCGGAGCCGGGGGTTCCAGTATTTGGTCAACTGGGAGGGCTATGGGCCGGAGCATCAGTCATGGGTTCCTTGGTCTGGGTTCCACGACAAAGGGATGGTCCGGGCTTACCATCGAGGCCACCCAGAGAAGCCTGGGCGACTGCCAGGAGACGTTCCTTGAGGGGGGAGGGGGGGCACTGTCATGTGCTGGTGAGCGCTCGCCCCCTCCTTCCTGCTCACCGGCTTCCTCATCAGACACACCGGCTGATTCCTGCTGGGCCAGCATTTATAAGGAAGCGCTCTTCAGTCATTCAACGCTGGCTCGTTTGGGTATACTGCTCAGCAGACAGCTCACTCGTAAGCGGTTGTGCCGTTTATGACCTTGCCTTACAATCCTTCTCTTCCACCTTTTCCAGGGTGCTGCAGAAGAAACGGTGCATCTTCGGGGATTTGGTGCGCTCGCCAGCCTGTTGCTCCGCCTCAAGTCAGCCCTTCCTCTCCACCTGGTCAGACCTCTATGATCATACCCGACTGGCAGTTCTTACCTGCTGGCTCTTCTTCTTCGCTGGGTTCTGTGCCGGTCTCTCCTCATCTCCCATGTGAGTGGTATAATTTGATTCCCATTATTTCTCCATTCCTCCCTAACCAGTCTTGTTTATCCTCCACAGGGCTCCTGCTTATCTAGCGAGTGACTGGCATTTTCTTCAAGATTGCAGTTTTGAAAATTCTAATAAAAGGTGAAACATTCTCTGTGTGTTCTCTTGGTGATTGCACTTTGCACTCAGGTTGCTTGTCCAGCCAATATGACAGATTTTCCTTCCCACTGTCACCTAGTGCTTGCTCATAGGGGATCATCTGATCATTGGGGCTTTTCTCTGAATTATTTTTGATTTGTGCTTATACAACTCGCACCTTGAGATGACTTTTGTTGTGACTAGGTGCTATACAAATAAATTTGAATTGAATTGAATTAATGTACAGGTATGTTATCGATAACCACCAGAGTGACAGTAATTTCAAGGAGCCTCATAATATTTAAAACATTCAATAAATTTAAGCATTCACAATACTGGCTTTTTTGTTTGTTTTTTTTCTTTGCTGCAGCTGTTTCTTTTAGTCTGTGTTACATAGCAGCACTCTTCATATTTATTAAATTATGACACTTTTTTCTTCATCAGTGACATACTTTGCTCTGCAACCTGGGTGAAACTGAGAGGCATACAGTAATCAATTAGTCCGTTAATACATCTGTGTGTGGCTGTGGCTGTGTATGTGTATCTGTCCGCCTCTCTGTTTCGGCTTGCCCGGTCAAAATTAAGTGGAACTAAAGGCTTATATCATTGTATCGCCATATTTTCTCAACTATTTATTTGCCAGAATTGTGAAATAAGGCTTTGTTTTCAAAATAAACACAAATTTAACTCACCATTTCTATCAATGCAGCCGTGAAAAAAGGTATTGTAATAACTATGCCGGGCCACTAGAGACGGCAGTGTGACTTTTTTTTACAGCACATGATGGACCACTTCCATGACATCACTAGGTTGGTTAGTGCTCAGAGGTCTGCGTTAGCTACTGTGGAGAGTTTTTACAAACACCAGGTTAATGGATGATTATTAGACCAAAACTAAAAACAGATGTAAGGGCGGTCATTATTCATATTACCCATACAGTAGTGGTATATTTTACGTGGTCAAAATGAAGAGAGATCGCCCGCTTTATTTTATGACATCTTCAACAGCTGACTGATGTCTGTATTGAAATGACAGAAATGCCATTAGCTGCGATGCTAATCTTCTTCTTCTTTTTCTTCTTCTTCTTCTTTTAGATTTGATTGGCGGTTGGCAGCCAGCTTACAGGTGCATTACCGCCACGTACTTCACTCTATATCATCACTCTATCTGGTCAGGAGCTGTAGTCCTTCTATCATCATTGCTGTGTCCAATCAAACCTCAACTCTATCTTCAGACATTACTCTTTTTCGTCGCGTAGCGGAAGTATGTGATAGACCGGCCTGGGTGGCTGACATGCCACGGTCAAGATGTGTGGAGTGATGATATAAAGTGAAGTGATGATATAGAGTAAAGTACGAGGAGATGAAGAAGAGTGATGTCTGAAGATAGAGTTGAGGTTCGACTGGACACAGCAATGATGACAGAACTACGGCTCCTGACCAGATAGAGTGATGACATAGAGTGAAGTACTAGGAAATGCGTGCAGCGATCTTTTATATTAACAACGAGATGGGGGGGGGGGGTTGAGTCGGAGGGACTGATGGTTCATCAGATAAAAAGGTCTCAAGTCTGATCCTGCTGTTCTCTAATTGATTTTTTCTCTGATAAAGTCTGGTGTCCACAAATCACAGATCACTGACCGTTAGCATAGAGGTGATGTGTGCTAATGTCCGTTCAACTCTTTAACTAAACTCTTTTTAGGCTGAGCAGAAAGTACCTCCTCAGTGGCGATTTATGCAAAATAGATCACTGTTTCCTATTCTTTTTAAATGTAATAATTAGCTCATTTATGGTCAACAACTCATCAGTTAATAAACAGCTTTCTTACCTTTGATGAGGATGCCTAATATCACTGCAGTCTTTAGGATTAAAAAAAGCCTTCTCTCCCTCTGGTAAAAAAAACTGATCATTTTAACAGAAACTTGGATTTTACTTCCATCCATATAAATGAATTAATTTAAAAAAATCCTTCAACTAAATCCAGTTTACCAAGAACACAAGTCAGTTATTTTATTGATGTCTGCAATTCAGCGACTAGCACATAAAAAATACAGGACTGAATATGATAATCAGAAGCTTAAAATATTTCACGGCGAAAATCTGTGTAAAATATACAACTTTGAAAAAAATTGAAGAAG
This sequence comes from Pholidichthys leucotaenia, assembly GCA_020510985.1. Taxonomy (NCBI): domain Eukaryota; kingdom Metazoa; phylum Chordata; class Actinopteri; order Cichliformes; family Pholidichthyidae; genus Pholidichthys; species Pholidichthys leucotaenia. The sequence goes on from CM035836.1 coordinate 308,167,180, forward strand.
AGAGTGAGAGAAAATAATTAAAACCCATTGGTATTTGTCTTGCTGGAGAAAAAAATATGTCCATTACTATCTGAATGACCACAGTTTGTTTAGCTTCAGAATCAGAATCAGAATCAGAATGAACTTTATTGCCAAGCATGCTTTTACACATACAAGGAATTTTACTTGACGTTAAGGTGCGTTCATGTTAAGCGCTCCCTAATGACGCGGCAGCCGACAGGCGCCTCATACAGTGGGGGTAAAGAGGGGGAGGGGGAGGGGGTGACACATTGGGCAGAGAGAAAAAAGCATAGTTATCAAAATAGAGCTCAAAGTGAGCAAGATTATGATCACATAGAAAAAAACCTCTAATTGCACATTTAGCAGACAAGTTACAGTTTCACACATTAACAGAGCAAGTTGAGAGAGACCAGTGTGTGTGTCTCAGTCATGTGATATTCATGGATGCAGTGTGAAGTGTCAGTTACTGGTGAACAAGAAAATTCCTCCCCCAAGCAACGACTAGATGTTATGTCCATGGTATCCTAAACATAGATAACATGTCCACAAGAGTTCATCTCTCTTCAGTGCATGTCAGATGGTAAAATTCCATGCTAGTCACATGATGACGCTGTCCATAGAGAGTTCAGATTGCTGCACATCAGAATGTTTGGGTTAGAGAAAAGCCAAAACTCCCTTCAGCCTTATCTTTTCTCCTGGAGGAATGAATTCTCCCAAGGACGCCGAATCAAAGCCTGATAAGCACAGTTCACTTAGAGCATAGAATTTTCACCTCTCATGCGATTCTGTGCATCGCAATTTACATTTACATTCCCAGGCTTTAAAATCATTCCCTGGAGAGCACCCAGCGACTCCGAGATGTTTCCCACCTTCCGATTCAGTTCGCCATTAACCACTATCAGTGCCCTCCCCAACTGGTCGAATTGTTGAAGGAGCTTCGCCGGGTCCGCATTTTGACTAGCTCTTTCCAACTTCTTTAGTTTCCAATACACCAGGAAAACTCCAAAGCCAAACAGCAGAAATCCTGTGATCATGAAGCCAAACAGGTAGATGTCTTCCACATCTTCAATCGAAAGATCACACAGACACATGAGTTTCCAATTGTCCCATGAGTCTCTCACATAACCCGCAGCCGAAGTGCCTGCAGGACACTTGGGCTCCCCCGGGCCCAATTTTCTGTTTGAAAAAGTGGTGTCAATTGCATTTAAAGCCCAGCTCACCAATTACATAATTTTCCGTTTGGATCGAGATGCAGCGAGAAGAAGAGCGAGACACAGACAGGACACAGCAAGCTGGGATCAGTAAAGGGAGGAGAGGAGAGGAGAGGAGAAGAAATGTGTCTGCTCTCTCTGACAGCCGGAAGAAGAGAGCAATTATCAATTTTTTTCAATTATCAATTTCTTTCAATTATCAATTCAAAGATAATAGACTGCAATAGATTTGGGGAAAAGGACTTCCTGTAATTGTTTATTAGTTATTTCTAGCACAACACTCATCCTCAGCTTGCTTGTAAATAAGAGGCTCAAATCATGAGTAAACAGTTTAAAAAACCCTTTCAGTTTGTGTCTCATGCTGGCAAAATTTCCACATACTGTTATGATCAGGTGAGCGCGCTCCCCCTTCCTTTCTGTGGGAGGTTCTCCGTCAGGCTTCCGGCTCCGCAGGTCATCAGCACACCTGCATAAGTGGACGCACCTGCTGCCTCTTCTCTGCCAGCACTTTAAGGGACCTGTCTGTGAATGCTTCGGCGCTGGCTCGTTGGGTAAAGCTGCCTTAAACGGGAGATAGAATTAAACGGTTTTTTTTGGTAACTCAGCCTAACACTCCTTTTCCTCCTCTCTCCTTAGGTTGCTGCCATCTCGGCGGTGCGTCTCCGGGGTTGCTGCGCGCTCACCTGCTCCATCATCATCTCCACTTCAGACTGCCTTCTCCACCCAGTCAGGCTCTCCTCCCAGCTCCACTCCTCTCCCGCTTCCTGCCAGCTCTGCCCTGCTGGTTCCTCTGTCACCGCTGGGTTCTCCTGCTGGGCTCTCTGCTCACCTGTTGTAAGATCTACCCTTGTTTATCCATTGCTCTAGCTTCCCTCCTCATTCCTAACCAGCTCTTGTGCCCCTTTATTCACAGGTCGTGTGTTCCTCTTGAAGTGTCGCTTTTCCTTACAGCAGAGTGTTGTTTTCAATAAAATTGTGTTAAACGTTGCCCCTCTGTGTCGTGTGCATTCTCTGGTGTTCGCAGCCTGCCTGTGAGCTTTCCCTCTCGCAGTCATGACAGAACAAGCCAGCTATGATTTAAGCTCAGCAGGCGCTGCATCAGCGGAGCACTCCGGCCTTTACCACTTAGACGTCACAGAGTGGCAGGTGGCCTGTGCTCATGGAGCGGCTGCAGACTATTACTCAGCAGTTGACCACGGTCACCGATCACCTTTGCCACATGTCTCGTCCGGGCCCTTCCTTCCCACCTGCCGTCCCAGTAGCTACAACCATCCGCCGTACTACTTCTGTTCCCTCACCGGCCCCATACACGGGGGAGGTGGGGAAATGCAAGGAATTTTTACTCCATGTTCGGCTTTATTTGGGGCAGGTGGGTGGGGAGTACTTGGACGACACTTCCAAAATCCACTTTTTGATCCTCCTGTTGCGAGACCAGGCTTTCAGCTGGGTTCAGTCTGTCCTTGACAGCACCGATGGCCCTAATTACACCTTCGACCTATTCATGAGCGAGTTTTCCCGGGGTTTTGACCATTTGGAGAGTGAGGGGAACATTATGAGCCGCCTTATGTCTCCCCGTCAGGGGAGTCGGTCTACTGCCGACTTCTCTGTGGAGTTCCGGGTAGTCGTGGCTGACTCTGGGTGGAATGACGTTGCCTTATGCAGCGCCTTCCTCCAGTGTCTGAACACCAGCCTCCGCGACGACTTGGCGGTTCATGTGATTCCCTCCTCTCTGGACGGGCTCATCGATCAGGCCATCAGTTTGGATAACCGGTACTACGAGTGCGTGAAGGAGCGGAAGACTTCCTCTGGCCCGCCTGCTGCGCGCACGCCTCCCCCGGCTACTGGCGCAGGCAAACCCGACTCTTCCTCCAAAGCTATGGTGCTTGGCCGAGCTTATTTGACTCCGGAGGAGCACCAGCGACGGAGGAAAGCCGGTGCGTGTATGTACTGCTGCTCGTTAGAGCATAAACTGTTTAATTGCCATCTAAAGCCAAAAAGACATGGCCCGTCAGTAGCCGTGGGAGGTCTGATGGGCAGGAATTCTATTAATCCCCCCGGAAACTTTTCCATTCCAGCCCTCATCCAGTTACGGGGGGGTCAAGAGGAAGGTGTCAGCACTAATTGATTCAAAGGTGGAACAGAATTTCATTTCTTCGCGGCTTGTGTGGGAAGTAGGCACTCCCATGACTAAATTGTTGGCTTCATTAAGCGTTGCAGCATTATCGGCTGTAGTTTGGCTTCCGTCACCAAACGCATGGTGCCAATCTCCGTCCTTCTTTCCCGGAACCACCAGGAGACTTTGTCATTTTTTATTCTCCCTAGCTCGTCTTCCCCAGTGGTCCTGGGGTACCCTTGACTCCAGAAACACACTCTATTATCAACTGGGCACAAAATTCAATCTCTTCCTGGAGCCCATTTTGCTTAGCATCCTGCCTCTGCTCGGCTGCGTGTTTACCATCCCTTCCCATCTCCTCCCTCCCGGTGGAGCCGCCGGACCTCAGCCTGGTACCCGAGGTCTACCATGACTTCGGGGAGGTCTTTAGCAAGTTGAGAGCACTGTCTTTACCACCTCACTGCTCTTACGACTGTGCTATCAACCTCCTCCCGGGTGCGCGGCTGCCTTCCAGCCGGCTCTACAGCCTTTCTGGACCGGAAAGAGAGGCGATGGACAGCTACATCAAGGACTCCCTAAACACCGGTCTCATTCAGCCCTCTTTGGCTCCTCTTGGGGCGGGGTTCTTCTTTGTTGGGAAGAAGGATGGATCTCTGTGCCCGTGCATTGAATACCATGAGCTAAACGCTATTACAGTTAAGGACAAATACCCTCTGCCTCTGATCAACTCCACGTTTGAGCTCCTTCAGCGCGCACGGGTGTTTACCAAACTAGACTTGCGCAACGCGTACCATCTGGTTCGCATACTTGAGGAGGACGAGTGGAAGACGGCCTTCAAAACACACCTGGGGCACTTCAAATATCTTGTAATGCCCCGGCCATCTTCCAGCACATGATTAATGATGTCCTCCGCGATATCAGGTTCAGGTTCAACCAATTTGTTTTTGTCTACCTCGATGATATTTTGATTTTTTTCCCGTACACCAGAGGAGCATGCAGTACATGTCTGGGCTGTGTTACAGTGGCTCATGGAGAACCAGCTCTTTGTGAAGGCCGAGAAGTGTGAGTTTTCCACCCATGCCACTTCCTTCCTGGGGTTTATTGTTGCTGAAGGGGAACTGAGGGCCAACCCGGTCAAGGTGAAGGCTGTGCTCAATTGACCTACCCCACAGTCCCGCAAAGACCTTCAAAGCTTTTTGGGCTTTGTGAATTTTTATCGCAGGTTCATCAGGAACTACAGTGGGGTTGCACAGCCTCTCACCCAGCTGACCTCGGTCAAGGTACCTTTTTCTTGGTCTGAGGCAGTGAAGTGGGCTTTCTCCAAATTTTAAGCCCTGTTTTCCAACACACGCATCTTGGCCCAGGTCGACCATCAGCTCCAGTTCATAGTAGAGGTGGATGCTTCTGATTCGGGAGTGGGTGCTGTCCTGTTGCATCGCTTAGCTTCCGATTAGAAGCTCCACCCATGCGCATATTTCTCTCGGTGGCTCACACCGGCCGAGAGGAATTACATTGTAGGGGACCGAGAGCTTTTGGCCATTAGCTCTTGAGGAGTGGAGGCACTTCTTGGAGGTGGCAGTCCATCCCATCATAGTGTGGACCGGCCATAAAAATTTAGAGTATCTAAGGTCGGCCCGCAGATTAAATGCCAGGCAGGCCCACTGGGCCTTATTCTTTTTTAGATTCAATCTCACCATCAAATACCGGCCTGGCTACCGTAACATCAAGCTGGACACCCTCTCCCACCAGTTTGCTCCTGCCCAATCAGCATCCTCTTCTCTCTCCGAACCCATAGTGCCCTCCTCCTGCATTCTTGGTGCTCTGTCCTGGGAGCTTGAGCAGAGGGTCCGGCAGGCCCAGTCTAGGGAGCCCAGACCTGAGGAGGGGCCCCAACAATCGCCTGTTTGTTTCGGCTGGCCTCCGCGGTGACATCATCCGGTGGGGGCACACCAGCCACTTTGTCTGCCACCCGGGAGTTTCTTGTACTATCCACTTGGTCCATCAAGCGCTCTGGTGGCCCACGGTGTGGACGGACATCTGGGACTACGTCAAGGCCTGTCAAGTGTGCGTCAGGAACAAATCCGACTCTTCACCTTCTGCCGGCCTCCTGCATCCCCTGCCGGTTCCCAGTCACCCTTGGTCGCACGTTGCACTGGACTTTGTCACAGGTCTTCCCCCCTCGCAGGGCAATACAGTCAGCCTCACCATCATTGACCACTTTTCAAAGGCCATCCATTTGGTGCCCCTCCCCAAGTTGCCCTCTGCCTCCGAGACCACCAACCTGCTCACCACCCACATTATCTGCCTTCACGGCATTCCTTTGGACATTGTGTCTGACCGGGGTCCACAATTCACCTCCCAAGTTTGGAAGTCCTTCTGCCGCTCCCTGGGCACCACGATCAGCCTCACCTCTGGATGCCACCCGCAGAGTAACGGGCAGGCTGAGCGTGTGAATCAATCCCTGGAGGCCGCCCAGATGCGTGGCATCCTGCAACCCGTCCACCTGGAGCACCCGTCTGACTTGGGTGGAGTATGCTCACAACTCTGCTGTCTCCTCATCCACCTGATTGACGCCCTTTGAAGCATCCATGGGGTATACCCCCCCCCCCCCCGCCTATGACAGAGAGGGAATAGCTGTGCCATCTGTGGGGGCCCATGCTCGCCACTGCCACCACCTTTGAAGTGCCACCCAGGCTGCCCTTCTTCGCTTAACAGAGTGGAATCACCAGTATGTGGACCGCAGGTGGGTCCCGCCACCCAAATATGTGGTCGGTCAGAGCGTGTGGCTGTCGATGGACCAAGTGCCTCTGAAGACGGAGTCCAGGAAACTGTCACCTCGCTTCCTTGGTCCTTTTACCATCTCCAGGATCATTAATGACATGATGGTCTGCCTGGAGCTGCCACCAACACTCCGCATCCACCCTACTTTCCACGTCTCCAAGATCAAGACCCATTCCGCCAGTCCTCTCTGTCCCCACCCCAAGTTGCCTCCTCCTCCTCGGATCCTCGATGGCCAGACCACCTACACCATTCAGAGGATTCTGGACGTTCCCCGTCGGGGCTGGGGTTTGCAATACCTGGTCCATTGGAAGGGCTACAGGCCAGAAGAGAGGTTGTGGATTGCCGGCTCCCACTTCCATGACAGGGGGATAGTCCGTGCCTTTCACCGAGCCCATCCCAATAAGCCCGATGGCCACCAGGAGGTACCCCTTGAGGGGAGGGTCACTGTTATGATCAGGTAAGCGTGCTCCCCCTCCCTTTCTGTGGGAGGTTCTCTATCAGGCTCCCGGCTCCGCAGGTCATCAGCACACCTGCGTGAGTGGACGCACCTGCTGCCTCTTCTCTGCCAGTGCTTAAAAGGACCTGTTTGTGAACGCTTCGGCGCTGGCTCGTTGGGTATAGCTGCCTTAAACAGGAGATGGAATTAAACGTATTTTTGGGGATTCAACCTAACACTCCTTTTCCTCCTCTCTGCTTAGGTTGCTGCCATCTCGGCGGTGCGTCCCCGGGGTTGCTGCGTGCTCACCTGCTCCATCATCATCTCCACTCCAGACTGCCTTCTCCACCCAGTCAGGCTCTCCTCCCAGCTCTGCTCCTCTCACACTTCCCGCCAGCTCTGCCCTGCTGGTTCCACTGTCTCCGCTGGGTTCCCCTGCTGGGCTCTCTGCTCACCTGCTGTAAGATCTACCCTTATTTATCCATTGCTCTAGCCTTCCTCCTCATTCCTAACCAGCTCTCGTGCCCTTCTCTTCACAGATCGTGTGTTCCTCTGGTGAGTGTCACTTTTTCTTACAGCAGAGTGTTGTTTTCAATAAAATTGTGTTAAGCATTGCCCCTCTGTGTTGTGTGCATTCCCTGGTATTCGCAGCCTGCACGTGAGCTTTTCCCTCTCGCAATCATGACACATACGGCTTTGTTATCAAAATACACTAATTTAACTCACCTTTACTGTCACTGCGGCTCAGAAAAAAAGTATTGTAATAACTATGCCAGGTCAGCAGAGGTAGCAGTGCGCCTTTTTTTACAGTCTCCCCCATGCCACAGACACTGAGGCATCAGCACCTTGGTGCTTTCATTCTCCTATTAGTCATCTGCTGCGATAACCGCCCCTTGTTCCTCCTGACTGAGATAAGCGGAAGGACCGGCTCATGTCTACCCAAACAATCAACAATCAGTTGTTTGTCGTCAGCGGATTGGACCCTCAAGGACAATGCCCATGTGCCTTCTGCAAGCAAGAGAGAGAGCAAGAGAGATAGACTCTGGACTCTGGACTTGTTTATAAGTCACATGATTATAACATCTATCCACTGCCAGGAGGCGCCCTCTGCTGCTCACTAACAACTGTTACATTACACCACACAATGCATACAACAGTACATGCATACAATACACTGCCTCTCAACTTTTGTGTGTGATCTCCTGCTAAATGTCTGCTAAATGTGCATTGAGGTTTTTTTTTGCCTGCAATCAAAATTTCGCTCACTTGCCGAGCGTCATTCTGATAAAACATGTGTTTTTTTCTCTCGCCTACTGTGTCATATCCATTTTCTTTTCTTTTTTTTTCCTTTCTTCTTTATGACTGGCGCCTAGCGGCTGCCCCGGCCTTGGATGCACTCTGCAGAGCGTGCCCAAATGCCAAGTCACGTTTCGTTACCTTGTATTCATACATGTGTAATGACAATAAAGTTGAATCTCAATCTCAATCTCAATCTTGTATGTGAGCATGCACACGGGCAGATAGATTAACCAGGCTCCACTTACCAAGCTGATAACTGCATTAGAAGTACATATCATCCTGATCCTGAATGTCTGCGTTAGTGAAGCCAGAAACCTGAAAGATACCCTGGGGTATGTTGAACCTGCTTCATAGTACGTGCCTTAGAACTGGGGATTACAAAACAAGAGCAGGGGGGATTACACTGAGGGAATGACATTAACAAGGCAGAGACAGACACAGGAACACTGATACATACAGAAACTGAGTGAGGTAAACAGATGTTAACAAACTCAAGATAAACCAAACAGGAATAAAACACATAACTACAGCAGTAACCCTGAAACTAAAACAGAGGAGCATTATCACACAAAGGTAGAATAAATCCCAAAGACTAACAAGAAATCAAACTGAAACTATTGCAAACTAGAGCTAAGATACAGAGCAGGGAATATCACTTTACAATATACCAAATCTGGTTATTTATTAACAAAAACAAACAGGGAACACAATATAAACCAAACCATGGAAATAAACCTACTCCGTAAAAGCAAAACCAAAAATGACAAATGAAGAAACTCAAATCAACCAGAAAAACCCAAACATCACTATTGTCAAAAATTAAAATCCAAAACACTCAAAAACATAACCATGATGAAATTATCATTAATTAAAGAATGGTTAAGTGAATCATTTCATCATGATGCCTTCATCAAATTAATGAAATGATGATGTAATTCTGTAGGCGGGGCCTTCTGTGAGTGGGCGGGGCTTCACACTCAAAGACACAAGAAGGCATGGCCTCTCATCCTACCCAAACGGAAACAAAAAGAGATGCGTCTTCAGCCAATAATCAGCCAGGATAGAAGACTGACTTTGCCCACACAGGTACGTTTCTGTCTGACATTACTTTGACATCACTGTTTGTTGGCTTAGAAGCTCAGTTAAGTCCCACCTGCTGGTTCCAATCTAGGGGGACATTGTCCAGGTGATTGTGTCTCTGTCTGTCCACTACAGATGTGTGTTGGATATGTGTCCCCATCTCAGCTGTGTTTGGACAGCTGGCCTGTGTTACCAGTTTTACCTGTCCAGGTGAGTCAGTGTTTAATCTCGTATTTCCTTTAAATGTGTTTCAAACATTTCCTACAACGTGAAATTATAGTGAATTCCCCAGGATTCCCCACTATGTTAACAATGATAAATGAGCACTTCTCCTTTGCCAAGATAATTATCAACCTAGCAGGTATCTCATATCAAGACACTGATTAAATGGATAATTGGTTTTTGCACAGGTACGTACGTATGTCTTTGGTTGATCTTGTAGGGTGGAGGGTGAATGAAATAGCTCTTTAGAACACTTTTTTTTTTAGCAATAGTAAAAGATGCTTCTGGTTTTCCTTATGAACACCAGAATTTGAAGACCTGACCAACCATGACATCACTAAATAAAACAGACTTGGACTGATGGCAGACAGACAGATGCTACAGAGGTTTTGTTTTGTAGATGATTTCCGATGATAAATGACAGCAATCATCAGCCTTTTATATTGACTGACAGGACTCCACTATCTCTATGCTCAGTTTGATAGATTTACTGTAGTTGGTTGATGTAGAGACATGTGGACATTTACCCTCCGGCTCCACAGCGAATATCCAGAACAAAAATATACTAGTCAGTCAGAGTCGGCAGAGTGTGTTGGACTGAATGAGGACATGAAAGTGGACAGAGCATTTATTGATGATTAGAAAATAAAGCTATTTGGTTTGAAGTGACTGAGCTTTCGAAATACGAGATTGCCTGATTGTAAATTGATCGTGCTGCTTGGTCTGATGGATTGCTTGTCACGATCTGGGCATGGTCTTAGGATCATGCCCACACTTTGTGTTCATTTTTGGTCTCTCTGTGTTTATTTTTATGATTATTTGCCTGTGTTTTGTCTTCTGTGGTTCCCTGGTCCTTAGTCTGTTGTGTCATCCCCATTGTCCCTGTTGTTGTTGTTCTCTGTGTCCCTCTTGGTCCTTTGTGTAAGTGTCATGTGTATCCCTTGTACTTGTTTACCTATTGTTCCCAGGTCCTCATGTTTCCCGTGCTCATAGCAACTTTCCCTCACGTGTGTTACTGTTTGGCCCTGATTGTCTCCCAGTTGTCTAGCATCCATGTAATTGTTAGCTCCCCTATTTATGCCAGTTTGTGCTTGTGCTCTGTCTGGCGTCATAATCATCTGTTCCTGTGGTTTCCTGTGCCTTATCATAATCCCTGTGAGTTTTGTTTTGCCTAGTTTTAGTTTTTGTTGTCAGCCCTCATGCTGCCTTTGTTTTATTCCTAATCCTTGTTGAATAAATCCTTATGCTGCACCAAAATTCTGCCTGCGCCTTGGGTCCTACTTCAAAACCCTCATCTGCCATTAGGCAGATGCATGACAGTATGACGCCACCAAACACGGAGTCTGCAGGCATGAACTTTGCAGGCCTTGGCTTGGATGAGGAGGAGTGCTGGGCAGCTCAGCTCATTGAGGGGCTGATTTCTGATGCCCGGACTAGCCACACACCAGAGAGGGCTATGGGGTTTCTGGACATCACGGCCAGAGTAATTGAGGACTGCCCCAGTCTACGGAGCTACCCTGGTCTTGTTGGACCCTTATTCTCAGCACCTAATCTGCAACATCCACTCCACCAACTGGTGAAAAGCCTGGAGCCTGTGCTGATGGTAAAACATCCCCTGGCTCCGTCAACTACCTCATGCTGTCCTCCAGCCCCGGCATCACAGAAGCCTGCGTCAACGCTAAAACATCCCCTGGCTTTGTCAATCACCTCACACCGTCCTCCAACCCCGGCATCACAGAAGCCTGAGCTTACGGTGAAATGTCCCCTGGCTTCTACAACCCCCACTACCTCTCCTCACCATTCGTCTGCTCCAGCACCAGTCTTCCTCTCCTCAGCTCCAACACCAGCCTCTTCACAGCCACTTTATGGATGGGAGGAGAGCTCTCCATTTACGCCAGAGCCTGTGCCGATGGTGAAACATCCCCTGGCTCCATCACCCACACCTCTTCACGCCGCTTCAGCCGCAGCTCCATGCCCTGTGCCAGCTCCTTCCTCGTTGTCTGGTGCTCCTGGTGTCCTCATCCACTGCTGTGTCCCGGACTGCCTCATCTGTTGTTCCACCATTGTTTCCAGAGGTGGGGTTTGTTCCAGCAACCTCTCCAGAGGCCATCACGTTGCCAGTAGCAGCCATTACTCCTGGGGTTTTGCCAGCTGCTGGTTCCATGCCAGGGTACCCGTAAGCAGAAGATCAGGAGTTAAGGCAAGTCCTTTTCTTTGTTTTTTTTTAACATCAATATTAGAGAGAACTTGCCTTTCTCCTGGTAGGGAGACCCAGTTGTTGTCACCATCTGCTTCTGGGCTCTCTCTGCTGAACTCTTCTGCTGATTATTGTGGTATAGATCCTGTACCAACCTGTGTTTCTTCCTTCTCATCCGAGGTGCCTGCATCAGGGATGGGGTTGCATGCTTCAGCTCCAGCTATCTCTGAGGTGCATACCATAGCTTCAGCTGTCTCCAAGGTGTACGCTACAGCTCCAGCTGTCTCCAAGGTGCACGCCACATCTTCAGCTGCCTCCAAGGTGCACGCCACATCTCCAGCTGCCTCCAAGGTGCACGCCACATCTCCAGCTGCCTCCAAGGTGCACGCCACAGCTCCAGCTGTCTTGGAGGTGCACGCCACAGTGCCAACTGTCTTCAAGGTGCACGCCAAAGCTCCAGCTGTCTCTGAGGTGCACGCTTCAGCTCCATCTGTCTCCATGGTGAACACATCAGCTCTACCTGGTTTGTCTGAGCAGTCTGCTCCCCCTGGTTCGTCGGAGCAGTCCTCTTCACCTGGTTTGCCTGAGTAGTCAGCTCCACCTGATTCACCTGAGCTGTCCGCCGCACCTGGTTCGTCCAAGCAGTCTGCTGCACCTGTTTGTCCGAGCAGTCCACTCCACCTTGTTTGTCTGAGCAGTCCACTCCACCTGGTTCCTCGGAACAGTCTGCTCCACCATGTTCATCTGAGCAGTCTGCTCCCCTGGTTAGCTGAAGCAGTCTGCTCCACCTGGATCAACCAAGCAGTCTGCTTCACCTGGGTTGTCCGTGCAGTCCGTTCTACCGTGGCTGTTCGAGCAGTCTGCTCCACCCTCATCTGTTCCTGTGGTTTCCCCGTGCCTCATCATAGTGCCTGTGAATTTTGCTTTGCCTAGTTTTAGTTTTTGTTGTCAGCCCTCATGCTGCCTTTGTTTTGTTCCTGATCCTTGTTTAATAAATCCTTATGCTGCACCAAAATTCTGCCTGCGCCTTGGATCCTACTTCAAAACCCTCATCTGCCATTAGGCAGATACATGACACTGCTGCTAGCATACCAGAGCCACCTAACCATAACCCTGAGCACCATCTGTCTGTTATATAATGCAGAATGTTTCTGAAAGGAACATTTACAGGAAAACAATCTGGATCCTCATTTAAAGCTGAACATTTGCTTTAATTTACAAAGAAAAACGGTTTAGTTTTGAGTGGATTATGTGGATAGATACAATTGTACTTGAAAGTTTGCATCCCTCCAGGGATGTAAACTTATGGGCAAAGCCATATTTTAATGACTAGTATTCAGTGGTATTCATAGAGTTGTTCTTATAAGTTTACATACTCTGGAGATACAACTGCATTACAGTCTAGTTATTGTTGTCCGTCCATTGTTCTCGACAATGACCAAGGACATCACAGGGAAGAGGACTGGGTGTGGTGTGTCTGGCTGTGGCTGATCAGTCCGATGCGGGCACGGAAGGCTCTGCCACAGGTTGGGCACAGGTGGTCTGCACGGGCAGAAGATACAGGGGTGGCTCTGGACTTGCGAAGTTCATGTTTTCTCTGGGTCTTGGCAATCCTGTTCAGCTCAAAGGAGGCAGCACCTTTGCTGGTACGGCTACGCCAGTCTGGTCAGTCTAGCGCTAGGGTCTCCCAGGTGTCAGGACTGATGTCAAAGCTCTTCAGGGAGGCCTGAAGAGTTTCTTTGTAGTTCTTCTTCTGACCACCTTGTGGGCGCTTGCCCTCTGCTAGTTCACCATAGAACAGTGTCTTTGGTAGGCGTGAGTCAGGCATATGAACAAGGTGCCCAGCCCACCTAATCTGGGGTCTCTTAAGCAGGGTGTGGATGTTAGGCAGCTCAGCTTGGGAGAGGACCTCTGTGTCAGGGATTTTGTCCTGCCAGGTGATCTTCAGGAGCTTTCTGAGGCAGTTCAGGTGCAAGCGGTTTAGCTTTCTGGCATGGCGCTCGTAGACTGTCCAGGTCTCACAGGCATACAGTAGAGAAGGCAGGACAACTGCCTTGTACACCTTCAGTTTTGTGGTCAGCCTGATGCCTCTCCTTTCCCACACTGTTGCATGTAGCTGTCCAAATGCTGAGCTTGCCTTGGCAATGCGTGAATCGACCTCGTCGTCGATGATGACAGACCTGGAGAGTGTGCTGCCGAGGTATGTGAACTTGTTGACAGCCTTGAGGGTCTCCCCATTGACAGTGATGGCTGGTTCCACGTAAGTCTTCTGCGGTGCGGGTTGGTGCAAGACCTCGGTTTTCTTTGTACTGATTGTGAGCCCAAAGTTGTTGCAAGCAGTGGAAAAGCGGTTCATACTCTGCTTCATCAGGGCCTCTGTAGCGGCGCTGAGTGTGCAGTCATCTGTGAATAGGAAGTCACGCACTGAGTCTCCTTCCACCTTTGTTTTGGCTTGGACCCTCCGCAGGTTGACGAGCCTGCCGTCCATCCTGTACCTGAGCCTGATGGCACTTTCTTCATCATCACAGAAGACATCAGACAGCATAGCTGTGAACATCATGCTGAAAAGTGTGGGCGCGAGTACACAGCCCTGCTTGACCCCGTTGGTGACTGGGAAAGCTTCGGAGGAGTCTCCATCGTCAAGTACCCGAGCAAGCATGCCATTGTGGAACTGGCACACCATTCTGATGAACTTGTCCGGGCAGCCAAACTTCACTATGATCTTCCACAGCCCCTCATGACTGACGGTATCAAAAGCATTGGTCAGATCTACAAATGATGTGTAGAGGTCCCTGTTCTGCTCTTGGCGCTTCTCCTGAAGTTGGTGTGTGGCAAAGATCATGTCAGCAGTTCCACGACCCTCTCTGAAGCCACACTGGTTCTCCAGCAGGTGACCGCCTTCCATGTGCTGAATGAGGCGGTTGAGAAGGATTCTTGTGAGGATCTTGCTGGTGATGGCAAGCAGAGAGATCCCACGGTGGTTGTTGCAGGACTGCCTGTTTCATTTTCTGTTGTAGAGATGGACAATGGAGGCATCCTTGAGCTCCTGGGGGATAACTTCCTGCTTCCACATGGTCTGAAAGAGCTCAGTGAGTTTTTGTATTAGAACTGGTCCTCCTGCCTTGTAGATTTCAGCTGGGATGGAGTCAGAGCCTGGTGCTTTGCCATTTTAAAGGAGTTTGATTGCTTTTTGGACTTCTGATTCCATTGGAGGTTCTGCCAGAGACGTGTTCACCTCAACTTGGGGCATGCGAGTGATGGCTTCTGCATTGATGGACGAAGGTCTGTTCAGGACACTGCTGAAATGTTCTGTCCATCTTTCTAGGATTGCGTTCTTGTCGGTGAGGAGAGTGGACCCGTCAGCACAGAGCAGTGGTGATGTTCCAGAAGACAGAGGCCCATAGATGGTCTTAAGGGCATCGTAGAAGCGTTTGGAATTGTTTCTGTCAGCGTACTGCTATATTTCATCTGCCTTTTTGCAGAGCCAGAAGTCCTGCATTTTTCTGAGCTTTGCCTGCACCTTTCCTTTGATGGAGTTGAAGGTTGCCTTCTTAGAAGCAGATCTACTGTCTTGCTGGTACACTCTGTGGGCTTCACGCTTCTCGTCAAGCAGCTTTTGGATGTCCTCATCATTTTCATCGAACTACAGTGGGGCAAAAAAGTATTTAGTCAGCCACCAATTGTGCAAGTTCTCCCACTTAAAAGATGAGAGAGGTCTCCAATTTTCATCATAGGTATACCTCAACTATGAGAGACAAAATGAGAAAAAAAAATCCAGAAAATCACATTGAAGGATTTTTAATGAATGAATTGGTAAATTCCTTGGTAAAATAAGTATTTGGTCACCTACAAACAAGCAAGATTTCTGGCTCTCACAGACCTGTAACTTCTTCTTTAAGAGGCTCCTCTGTCCTCCATTCGTTACCTGTATTAATGGTACCTGTTGGAACTCGTTATCAGTATAAAAGACACCTGTCCACAACCTCAAACAGTCAGACTCCAAACTCCACTATGGCCAAGACCAAAGAGCTGTCAAAGGACACCAGAAACAAAATTGTAGACCTGCACCAGGCTGGGAAGACTGAATCTGCAATAGGTAAGCAGCTTGGTGTGAAGAAATCAGCTGTGGGAGCAATTATTAGAGAATGGAAGACATACAAGACCACTGATAATCTCCCTCGATCTGGGGCTCCATGCAAGATCTCACCCCGTGGGGTCAAAATGATCACGAGAACGGTGAGCAAAAATCCCAGAACCACATGGGGGGACCTAGTGAAGGACCTGCAGAGAGCTGGGAACAAAGTAACAAAGGCTACCATCAGTAACACACTACGCTGCCAGGGACTCAAATCCTGCAGTGCCAGATGTGTTCCCCTGCTTAAGCCAGTACATGTCCAGGCCCGTCTGAAGTTTGCTAGAGAGCATTTGGATGATCCAGAAGAGGATTGGGAGAATGTCATATGGTCAGATGAAACCAAAATAGAACTTTTTTTTAAAAACGCAACTTGTCGTGTTTGGAGGAGAAAGAACACCATACCTACTGTGAAGCATGGGGGTGCAAACATCATGCTTTGGGGCTGTTTTTCTGCAAAGGGATCAGGACGACTGATCCGTGTAAAGGAAAGAATGAATGGGGCCATGTATCGTGAGATTTTGAGTGAAAACCTCCTTCCATCAGCAAGGGCATTGAAGATGAAACGTGGCTGGGTCTTTCAGCATGACAATGATCCCAAACACACCACCCAGGCAACGAAGGAGTGGCTTCGTAAGAAGCATTTCAAGGTCCTGGAGTGGCCTAGCCAGTCTCCAGATCTCAACCCCATAGAAAATCTTTGGAGGGAGTTGAAAGTCCGTGTTGCCCAGCGACAGCCCCAAAACATCACTGCTCTAGAGGAGATCTGCATGGAGGAATGGGCCAAAATACCAGCAACAGTGTGTGAAAACCTTGTGAAGACTGACAGAAAACGTTTGACCTCTGTCATTGCCAACAAAGGGTATATAACAAAGTATTGAGACGAACTTTTGTTATTGACCAAATACTTCCTTTCCACCATAATTTGCAAATAAATTCTTTAAAAATCAGACAATGTGATTTTCTGGATTTTTTTTCCCTCATTTTGTCTCTCATAGTTGAGGTATACCTATGATGATAATTGGAGACCTCTCTCATCTTTAAAGTGGGAGAAATTGCACAATTGGTGGCTGACTAAATACTTTTTTACCCCACTGTAGTCTTGGTGTGTGTGTGTGTTCTGGCCCAGATGAGTGAGTGAGGTGTCACAAACCATGTCTCTGAAAGCTGCCCAGTCTTCTTCTGCTCCGTACACCCTGAGGTCGAGCTGACTAAGCTTGCTGTCTAGGTCCTCACTGAGGATCTGTCGCACAGAGTGCTGTTCCAGCTTGCTGACATTGAGTTGCTTGTTTGCCTTTTTCCCCTGTGGATGCCATTTGGGCTGGATGTGCATGTTGAGCTTTGAAAGAATGAGTCTGTGATCCGTCCCACAGTCTGTGCCACACGTCGCCTTTGTCACTCTAACGTCCTGCCTGTCTCTCCATCTCACAATGATGTAATCGATCAGATGCCAATGCTTGCTGCGTGGATGCATCCAGGAGGTCTTATTGCGATTTGGCAAGCAGTAGACGGTATTGGTGATCAGAAGGTCATGAGAGGCACACATCTTCAACAGGAGAAGACCGTTGCTGTTGCACTTTCCAACTCCATTTCTCCCACGACTCCCTCCCATGTCTGGTAGTCTGTACCAACTCTGGTGTTAAAGTCTCCAAGAACAATGAGTTTGTCCTCCTTCGGTACGCCTTCAATGAGATTCTCTAAGTCCTCGTAAAACTTGTCTTTGATCTCATCTGGGTTCGTCATAGTGAGGGCATATGCACTGATGAATCTGGCATGGCGTTTTCATCGGAGGGGGAGCCACATGGTCATGAGGCGGTTGTTGGTTCCTTTGGGGAGGCTGGTAAGCTTGCTGATCAGATTGGATATGATTGCAAAACCCACTCCTGTTTCACGGCGTTCTTCGCTGCCTCAGCCACTCCAGAAAAAGGTGTAGCCGGCTTTGACTTCTGTCAGCTGACCTTCGTCTGCAAACCTGGTCTGGCTCAGAGCTGCGATTTAGATGTTGTACCTGCCGAGTTCTCTTGCAACAAGTGCTGTCCGTCTCTCAGGTCTGTCCGCTTTGGAGCTGTCCATGACCGTTCGCACATTCCAAGTGCCAGTGGTGAGTGATGTCACCTTAGTTGATTTATTCTGAGAATTTCGACTGCTAGGGTGGGATCCCCGCCAGCTGCAGCTTGCTGGCCAGGGTGCAGCAAAGCAGGCTATGTTTAGGGCATCTTTTCTAGCCCCTTCCTCAGGCCATGGAGGTGAGCAGAACGAATCCTAAAGAGGGCTGCTCAGACACCCGGGAGGATGCCGAACTCCACTGCTGCTTCGGTCCAGTAGAGAGCGACCCTATGCCCTGAACTGCCTGCGCGTGGGATTGTGGCTACAGCTTCCATTGTGTCTGCACCTGCTGTTTCGTCACTTGCCCATCGCCACAGGACTTGGGGGGGGGGGTGTTAGAAGGAAATTGGGGGGGGGGGGTGATGTCTTGACTTGCGCATGAATTTGATATAAATGAGGGAGAGTTGCGCAGGGTTGTCAGCCTCACTCTCTTGTCCCAGGCTATCTGGATCTAGTGGCAAGACATAGTCAAAATGGCTGGAGATAGGTTAGGATGCAGTGGATGGCCAGCAGTGTCCTACCTGTCTCACTGTGTTCTAGTTGCACTCCACAACGCTTTGCTGGGTCTGTCTTCCTGCCCATTGAGCCAATCTGGTGGTTTCCTCCACGCAGTCCGCCAGGTCCAGTCTATACATGTGTAAGTAGACAAGCCCTACCTCACTGAGGGTTTCAAACCCGTCGGCTACTCTCACCTGGTTTCGCCCGCCAGTCGAAGCGGTTTACCGGGATGTGGCCGCTGTTTCATGCAAACAGTTACTTGGAGCCACAGGTGAGAGATGAGTGCCAAGTGGGAACCAAAGCGGACCGACTACCCGGAGGTGCGACTGTTGCCCCGTCAGAGGTACTATCCCTCCCTGACACTCCATACAGCCCAGTCTAGTTATTATATTGTCAGTGTAAACATATTTGCGGTCTACAAAAACCTTTTACTTCTAACTTAAAACAGTTTCAGCTTGGACATTCAAGTCTGTAGATGACCAGCCAATCTGCCAGTTAATAAAATATTAATCTTCTTCTTTTGGCTGCTCCCTTTCAGTGTCACTACAGCGGATCATCTGTTTCCATCTCACCCTATCCCTTACTTACATTTTCCTCTCTCACACCACCCCTCTCCATGTCCCCCTTCACTACATTCATGAATCTTCTCTGTGGCCTTCCTTGTTCCCTCCTGCCTGACAGCTCCATCTTCTACATCCTTTGTCCAATATATCCACTATCCCTCCTCTGGACATGTCCAAATCATCTCAGCCTTGCCTCTCTTACTTTGTCTCCAAACTGCTCAACCCGAGCTGTCCCTCTGATATACTCATTTCTAATCCTGTCCCTCCTAGTCACTCTCAATGAGAATCTTAGCATCTTCAACTCTGCCACCTTCAGCTCCATCTCCTGTCTTTTTGTCAGTTCCACCATCTCCAAACCATACGTCATAGCAGGTGTCACTACCATCTTGTAAATCTTCCCTTTGTGGAGGATGTGTGGAAGGATGAGACTGAGTTTATTCCTCAGGTTCAGCTTTATTCACAATCACATACTCCAGCAATTTCAAAGCAGGAAAAAGAGGATGAATCATCTCACATCTGTCCTTTATACCCCGGACATCAAAACTGCAGTCACATGGTGTTTAATCAAACATACAGTCACATGGTACTTAATCCCAGTCACAATGTAACTCCTCTGATCTTCACACCATCATCCTTTAGTCTCTGGTGGTCTGGAAATTTCTCCAGGTCATCTCCTTGAAACAAAGGCCAAATCTCACACTCTCCCGTTACCTCTAGGAGGCTCAGTCCCTTTGTTCCCTGAGACATGCAGCACACAATAAACACACAGCAATATATTTGTGGAGCATATGTAACCAACATATGTGCCCACATGACCCCCCCCCCCCCAAACGTCTAAGATGGAACAATCATAACTAGAGATGCATGACATAATAACATTACTACTTATCAATCCACCTGTTGCCTAGGCCTAAGTCTTCTGCCGTATTTGCTGTAAGCCGGCTTTACCGCCTCTGCAGTGTCCTCCTGCTGCGGGACTGTTGCCTGTGGATTAGAACTGTTAGTCAATCTCTGTGGGTGTTCTGGAGAATGCCTTCTAGGGGGTCTGCCGCGACGGGGGGCCCTCGCCAATTGCACAGCTTCATCCGCCAAAACAAAAGCGGGTTTGAGCCTGTTTATACCAATTACCTCCTTTCTGTCTCCCAAATCTAGCAAAAAATGCTTATCTCCTGTTTCCAGCACCCTAAACGGTCCATCGTACGGCGGCCGCAAGTTTGGGTGATGGGCATCATGTCTGACAAAAACAAACTCCGCATTTTTTAAAGCTTTCGGCACAAAAACGCGTGGGAAGCTGTGATGAACTGGGCCAGGAAGCGTGTTTGATCCCATGTCGCTCTGCAACCACTGAGCGGGGGGGCAATTTGGTGCAGGATTATCCAGGAGAAATTCCCTGGGCAGCCGGAGTGGCTGTGCAAAAACTAACTCAGCTGGGGAGGCTTGTAAACTCTCCTTAGGTGCAGAACGCAACCCCAATAAAACCCATGGAAGCCTGTCTACCCAATTTGTATCCGTAAGCGACGCTCTGAGGGCTGCTTTCAATGACCTATGGAAACGTTCGCATAAACCATTAGCCTGGGGGTTGTACGCGGTAGTGCGGTGGATCGTTACCCCCAGGCTGCGGGCCATCGCTGACCAGAGCTCGGACACAAATTGAGGACCTCTGTCGGACGTTATGTCCGACGGAACTCCAAAGCGCGCTACCCAAGCTGTTGAAAATGCGCGCGCCACCTCCTCGGCTGTGGTTGATGCCAGTGGGACTGCTTCCGGCCAACGCGTGGTGCAGTCCACCATTGTCAAAAGGTGTGTGCACCCCTGTGACGGCGGAAGGGGGCCTACAAGGTCGACATGCACATGATCAAAGCGCTTAGCCGGGATGTGAAAAGGCTCCAAGGGAGCTCTAGTGTGTTTGTGTATTTTGGCTCGCTGACAAGCTACGCAGGCTGTCGCCCATTCCTTGACCTGTTTGCGCAAGCCCGGCCGTACAAATTTCTCTCCTACCATTTTGACCGACGCGTGCACCCCCGGGTGTGCCAGAGAATGGATCGAGTCAAAAACGCGGCGGCGCCACGCGGCTGGTACCACCGGACGCGGCCGTCCAGTGGAGATATCACAGATTAGGGGGGGCCTACCATCTTGCAGCACCCTGTCCTCCAGCCTTAACCCTGTTGGTCCAGACTGGAGCGCGCGCACGTCCGCATCGCTAACCTGCTCCACGGCCATGGCTGCATAATCTAACCCCACGCGGACCGGGGCTGCGCGCGCTTCCGCGTCGCTACCCTGGTCCGCGGCCATGGCTGCAGAGTCTGCCCCCACGGTGCCTGGAGTCGCCACAGCACGTGAGAGGCAGTCTGCCACTACATTATATTTACCTGCCACATGCTGGATATCGGTGGTAAACTCCGATATCGCGGCCAGCTGTCTATGCTGCCGGCCCAACCAAGGTTCCGAAATCTTGGCCATCGCGAAAGTCAGCGGTTTGTGGTCCACGAACGCGGTGAAACGGCACCCTTCCAGCCAGAACTGGAAGTGGCGGATGGCCAAGTGTAGAGCCAACAACTCCGTGTCGAACGCGCTGTATTTTCGTTTGCTATCGTGCAAGGTTTTGCTGAAAAACGCGAGCGGTTGCCAGGCCCCAGCCACGTACTGTTCAACGACCGCCCCTATGGCTACATCTGATGCGTCAGTGGTGAGCGCCATGCGGGCCGTTGGGACTGGGTGTGCCAACAAAGCAACGTTTGCCAGGGCTGATTTGACTTGAGAGAATGCACGCTCCCGCTCAGGAGACCATTCGATTTTATTTGTGGGTTTTTGTTTTTTTAGTGCAGCGTACAATGGTTGCATGAGCTGCGCTGCTCGGGGGAGGAAACGGTTATAAAAATTAACCATTCCCAAAAACTCCTGTAACGCTTTGACCGTTTGAGGTTGGGGAAAATTTGTTATTGCGCGCACTTTATCAGGCAGAGGGACCGCTCCTTCTGGCGAAACGCGATGCCCCAAAAAATCAATCTGCGCCACCCCAAACTGACACTTCACTGGGTTAATTATTAACCCGTGCTCTGCCAACCTCCGGAAAACTGCTGTGAGGTGGCTTTCGTGTTCGTCTTCGGACGTGCTGGCTACCAAAATGTCGTCCAAATAGACGAACACGAAAGGGAGGTCGCGTAGGACCGCGTCCATCATGCGTTAGAACGTCTGCGCCGCTCCCTTGAGCCCAAACGGCATGCGCAAAAACTCAAAAAGCCCGAAAGGAGTTATTACCGCTGTTTTGGGTATGTCCTGAGCGCGCACTGGAACCTGATGGTAACCGCGTACTAAATCTATTTTAGAAAAAATGCGCGCCCCCGCCAAATGAACCGAAAAATCTTGGATATGCGGAATTGGGTAGCGGTCGTGTGCTGTGGCGTTATTCAACCTGCGGAAATCACCGCAAGGTCGCCACGAGCCATCAGCCTTTGGGACCATGTGCAGTGGTGAAGCCCAGGGGCTTTTCGAATGCCTGATGATGCCCAGTTTTTCCAGGTTGGCGAACTCCTCGCGCGCTATGGTCAGTTTAGCTGAGTCCAGGCGCCGAGCTTTTGCAAAAACGGGCGGGCCGGTGGTAGTGATAAAATGTTCCACCCCATGTTTAGCCACTGTCGCCGAAAATGTTGGGACTGTGAGTGCTGGGAACTGAGTGAGGAGTGCGTGGAACTTACCACCCGCAGCTGTGATGTTGGCTTGTGCAGTTGGCGGTGCCACTCGAGCTGTGCAGGGAATAGAGTGAAAGGAGAGTGCATTAACCAGACGTCTGTTAGCAAGATCAACCAATAAACCATGTGAGCACAAAAAATCAGCCCCTAACATGTTGAAATTGACTGCCGCTACAACAAAAGTCCACTCAAATGCACGGCCCTGCAAAGACAGAAGCAGAGTCCTCTCACCGAAGGTCTTAATCGCTGAGCCGTTCGCTGCTGACACCCGGGGACCCTTAGATGGCGTCAGCCGGTCCGCGTAGGAAGGCATGATGAAGCTCAGCTGGGAGCCTGTGTCCACGAGGAAATGCCTCCCCGAGCGTGCATCCGTCAGGTAGAGCAGCTTGTTGTCCTCCCCGAGGGCCGCAGCTGCTACCGACCCCCGGTCTTGGCGTTTCCCGAGCGCTTGAAGTGGCACAGTGGGAGGCACTTGTGTGCCCTCTCTGCAAAGCGGCGATGGTAGAAGCAAAGGACGTCGTCCGCTCCGTGTCACCTGGCCCTTGCTGCTGCTGTCGTTGGTGAGTCTGGTGCTGCAACCTCTGTCCCCATGCCGTCTCCGGACGTTGCGCCTAGCTCTGCTACCGCGGCCGAAACCACGCTCCATTTGTGGGCGTCGACGAGTCGTTGCGCCTCCTGGCTCAGCTCATGGTAGTCTCGCCAGGCCAACAGAGGTGAGCCTGCCAGGGTCAATCTCACCGCTGGCGGCAGGGTCCTGAGGAAAAGGTGGGCGAAGATGAAGTTGTCATCTTTGGAGTCTCTCAGCCTCAGCATTTTCACCATCAGGTCTACGGGTCTGTCGTTCTCAGACTCCGTCAACGCTAGGAGCCCCTCTGCTCGCTGTTGCACCGAGGGGGTGAAGTGGCTGATAAGCGCACCCTTCAATGCGCTGTATTTGTCGCTGTCCGGTGGGTGATTGACCAGATTCTCCACCCTCTGTACTGTGTGGCTGTCCAGCTTCGCCACCACATGGTAGAATTTTGTGTCGTCTCTCGAGATTCTCCGGAGGTTGAACTGTGCCTCGACCGCGCTAAACCAGGAGCGCGGACTATGCTGCCAGAAGTCCAGCAGCTGGAACGTGGCGGCATTCGTCAGGCTGGCTTCTGCCGAGCCCCGCTCGGGAGAATTATCTCTGCTCATGCTTCGTCGTAAGATCACCAGTGTGGAGGATGTGTGGAAGGATGAGACTGAGTTTATTCCTCAGGTTCAGCTTTATTCACAATCACATACTCCAACAATTTCAAAGCAGGAAAAAGAGGATGAATCATCTCACATCTGTCCTTTATACCCCGGACATCAAAACTGCAGTCACATGGTGTTTAATCAAACATACAGTCACATGGTACTTAATCCCAGTCACAATGTAACTCCTCTGATCTTCACACCATCATCCTTTAGTCTCCGGTGGTCCGGAAATCTCTCCAGGTCATCTCCTTGAAACAAAGGCCAAATCTCACACTCTCCCGTTACCTCTAGGAGGCTCAGTCCCTTTGTTCCCTGAGACGTGCAGCACACAATAAACACACAGCAATATATTTGTGGAGCATATGTAACCAACATATGTGCCCACACCTTTGTAAATTTTCCCTTTTAACTGCTACCCTTCTGTCACAAATCACCCCTGACACTCATCTTCACCCACCATACCCTGCTTGTACTCTCTTCTTCACCTCTCTTGTGCACCATCCATCTTGTGCCTCCCTCTCATTCACACACATGTATTCTTTCTTGCTTCTACTGACTTTCATTCCTCTTCTCTCCAGAGCATACCTCCACCTGCTGCCTACTCTGACTACAGATCACAATGCCATCTGCAGACATCATGGTCCATGGAGACACTTGCCTGACCTCATCTGTTAGCCTGTTCATCACCATGGCAAACAAGAAAGGGCTCAGAGCCAATCCCTGATGTAACCCCCCCCCCCCCCCCCCCCCGCCGAATCCATCTGTCACTCCTACAGCTCACCTCACCACTGCCTCACGGTCCTCATACATGTCCTGCACCACCCTCACATACTTCTCTACCACTCCTGACTTCCTCATACAGTACCACACTTCCTCTCTTGGCACCTTATCATATACTTTCTCTAGATCCACAAAGATAGTGCATCTCCTTTTGCTCTTTCCTGTACTTCTCCATCAACACTCTTAAAGCAAACATTGCATCTGTAGTATTCTTTCTTGGCAGGCATCCATACTACTGCTCATTGATTGCACAACATAACAAAAATAATTTTTTTGTAAGTTGTCTGTGTTTTTTTCAACTGATTTAAGACAATATTGCACCGCTGAATCTGAAAATGACATCCGTTTCTCTCGATCAGGTCAGGTTTTTATGCTAAGTTGTAAGCAGTTGTACAGCAGTTGTACAGTTGTACTGTAAATTGAATAGTAGATATTGATAAAGGTAAGTACATGTAAATTGAATGTTACGTCATCATTGTTCAAAATTCAGAGAATTTCAAGAAATAAAAAAGAATTTTGCATCATATAAAGCGAAAATACTCGTACATGTAAACAAAAATGTAAAAAAAACATGTGGCCATAGTTCAAAAAGTTGACCTGATTGAGCAAAACTAATGTGATTTTTGGATTCAGCACATCAAAATTGTCCTAAATTAGCTACAAAAACTTAGACAATAAATTTGGTGTTGACCAGTGTTGTCATCTCTCCTCTTAACCTGGCTTCAACAACTCTTTCCCCTATCTTCATAGTGTGGCTCATCAACTTTATGCCTTTGTAGTAACTACGGCTCTGAGTATCACCTTTGTTCTTGAAAATCAGTACCATTACACTTTTTCTCCATTCCTCAGGCATCCTCTCACTCTCCAAGATTACGTTAAACAATCTGGTTAAAAAGTCCACTGTCATCTCTCCTAAACATTTCCATACCTTCACAGGTATGTCACCTGGATCAACTGCCTTTCCATTCTTCAGCCTCACTTCTGCCTTGCTAGTCCTCTGAGCTTCCTTTTTCACCATATTTCCTTCATCCATCCTCCTCTCTACAAGTCTCCTTCCTCCTTCTTCTCTAGTGTCCAGCCTCTCATACAACTCGATATATGCCTTTTCCTTTTCCATCTCTCACTTTGCCATATGCCAAGAATCTAAGTACTCCTGTCTACTTTCTTCATCTCCCTGATATCCCACTTTTTCTTTGTCAACCTCTTCCTTTCAATAATTTCCTGCACTTCCTCATTCTCCTTGTCTTCTTTCCTCTGTCCAGAGGATACACCACTTACCTTTCTACCCGTTTCCCTCAATATTTTAGCTGCACTTGACCAGTCCTCTGATAATTCTTCCCTACCACCCAGAACCTTTCTACACTCCTTCCTGAACTCTGTGCAACATTCTTCCATCTGTAACTTCCACCATTTAATATTTGGCTCTGGCTTTGCTTGCTTCCTCTTCTTGCTTGCCAAAGTCATCCTGCAGTCTTCATCCAATACTGCCTAGTTACATTCTCCCCTGCCTGCTCCGATCACCACTCTTTCCCCCCTGGGGACACTCTCTACCACTTCATTCAGTTTACTCCAGAAGTCCTATTTCTCTTCTACCTGACATTTACCTTGTGGGGCATATGCACCAACAACATTCAACATCACACCTTTAATTTCAAGCTTCAAACTCATGATCCTATCTGACTCTCTCTTTATCTCCTGGACACTCTTCACATACTCTTCCTTCAGGATTACCTGTACTTCACTTCTCTTCCTATCTACACCATGGTAGAACAGTTTAAATCCACCTCCAGTGCTCTTAGCCTTGCTTCCCTTCGATCTGGTTTCTTGAACACACAGCATATCTACCTTTCTTCTCTCCATCATATCAGCCAACCCTCTACCTTTACTAGTCATAGTCCCTACATTTAAAGTCCCTACTCTCACCTCCACACTTCTACCTTTCCTTTTCTCTCTCTGCCTTCAAACACGCCTTCCCCCTCTCCTCTTCCTCTATCTCCAACAACAGTTGCCCAATTTCCAGCAGCACCCTGTTGGTTAACAGCATCAGTGGCAGTCATTGTCAATCCCTTAGCTTTTCAGCCAATTTCCAGCCAATGTGAAATGCTCCACAAGTAGAACACCGGAATTTTAAGAGGGTTTAACATGGGCCTTGACTGATCCAGTATGGAAGTCTCATTCGTCATGATCCGCATGTTTGATTTGACAAAGGTTTTAGGCCGGATGCCCTTCCTGACACAATCCTTCTCATTTACCTGGGATTGGGACCAGCACTAGGAGTACACTGACTTGTGCACTGCCCTGTGACTGGGTTAGTTGATAAAATATTAATAACAAATGGTCTTTTCCTTTTTCAGGTGATGAAGGATGTTCAACCCTCCTTTTTCTCTTCACGTTTTTCTTCCAGATTCACTTTGCTGACTGACTGCAAACACAGTAAGACCTCACTACTGAATATTTTAGAGAATGAAATGTTGAAAAGTTTGCATGCTTTCAATAAATGTATCTTTAGTCCCTTTCAGAGTACTTCGACAATCCAGGCCCCCTCTGTTGTTTGAATAGGGTCACTTGTACTTTTTACTAAATGTCCCTGGCAGTTGAATCATAGTGAGAAGAAGAAGAGCATTTTTTTACTCACTCCTGCAAGTCTGCAGCCTCTCTCCCTGTTCAGCTCTGTTCTGTGCTTGTTCATGCATCCTGGTTGCCGGTTCACCCCGGATTATCATGCACCTCTGCTCTTTTTTCCATGACAGCCCCCTCCGAAAAAACATCTTGCTTTGTGTGTGTCACTGGACACACACACGCATGCATGCAGACATGCAGACATGCACGCACACGTGCACACACACACCACATCTCTTCTTGCTGATATGGAAAATAATGATGATAATTATGTGAAATGTTGGGTGCATTTTGCAACCCACGGACAGAGAGCAGCAACTATATAGATCACTATATTCCAGTCAATCACTGATCTGCTGAGTTTGACACAGGGCAACAAAACTAAAAGTCCTGTGAAAATGCTAGTGACTCTCAACTAATCAGTGGCCAGCATCATCTGCTTCCAGGCTCACGGCACGTTCATGTGACATCGGTGATGTGAGGACATAAAACTTGATACACCAAAGAAATGTGCTGTTTTCTGCAGGAGATCAGACCCACATCTCCTTGAAGTTTGAAAAATCCATGGAGGGTTGTTGAGATGTTAATTTATGCTAATGGGCCTATGACTGCAGCTCGCCAATTGTAGATTCAAAGTGGCTCTTGAGGATGATGATGTGTCATAACAAATAAAGCTTTAGACCCTCAGGCCGTATTCAGACGGCCACTGTTTGGCCGGACCAAAGGACCAAACAGTGGCTTCTGGAGATAGTTTGGTTTGTTTGGTGCCATCTGAACACGCATTGGAACTCTGGTGCACACCAAACAAGCAAAGTCTGTGTTGGATAGTAATATTGTCTGTATAGTTGGGGTGTACCAATATGGCAGTGCCCTGGGTGTAGTGGGAGGTGACGCCCCGTCTTTCCGGTGGTGACGTCACGGGGAGTATAAGAGGACACAGCGGAAGGGGCTCTGTCTCTTTGCTGTGGACTATCTATCTGTACGGAGTGACTCTTGTTAGTTCCTGTTTGTTATTAATAAAACCAGTAAACTGTCACCTCGCCTCCTCGTCATTTCCAGACGTAACATTTGGTGACGAGGACAAAAGGGTATGGAGTGAGCTACTACCGCTTTCTGATCATTCTTGGAGGCTCCAGGAGAACCGCTCATCCCCTGGGCCAGGTGGTACGCAACCTTTGAGAATTATCTCATCACTTTGGACCTTATCGTCGTCGGCCTCCGTCGGTCTATGATGACCATGGAAGAGAATCCTAAATGTCTACTCTGCTGGAACAGCACCGCTTGTGGCTGAACAGGCCGATGCACACCGATGTTCTACCTTCCAGCGTTGGGCGTTGGTAGGATTCAAGCCTGGGCAGGAAGATATGGAGGACAAGATGTTACCCATGCAGCATGTCCCCCCTCTCCACGTCACTGATGAATCCAAAGGAACAGCAGGGCTGCTATAGTTTGGCACCAGCGCCGTCGCAGGAGCTGCCAGAACGATGTTGAGCACAACAGAGAACTGCCTTAGGGGCTCCGACTCCAGATTTTTCCTCAGGGTTGACTCCCGAAGCCTTTCGCTTGACCGGGTGTGCCGCAAGGCAGCGGAGGTTTGAAATCAGGGTTTACCTTCCCCTAGATGGGCTACCTTACCAGGTTGACGAGCCACCATCTACCTGAAGCATCTGGTTTTAAGGCGCCAGAAATCCGCCCTCGCCCCTTCTCCTATTAGTAAAAGCAGTTCCGCCGGGCTTAGAGACTAAACCACACGGGCAGGCTAGGAGTTGGACTTGGTTGTCAGAGGCTTTTCGAGACGCATGCCGTAAGGAGCATTTTATGAGCACTGGGAGCTTAACCCCAGTGCCGCTCCTGGCTATGACAACCTTGAAAAGCTGCGTGCGAGGGCAATTCTGGTCCACAACCTAGGAATGGAGGGTCAGAGGATCCTGAGTATGTTGGGAGGTGGTGACTCATTCAACAATGTGGTGAGGCTGATGGCGGGTTATTTTTGTGCCCCTGAAAATACCATCATGAGGCGAATTCAGTTTAGACAGCGATGCCAGCGGCCGGATGAGTCGGTGCAGCAGTTTGTTGCAGACCTGTGCCAGCTGGCGGGAGAGTGTCGATTTGGCGCCTTGGAGGAAGAGATGGTCCGCGACCAACTAGCAGAGCACGACCTATACTCCTCCGCGAAGGTTCGCCTCCTCACACATGCTGGAGAACTGATGCTGTTACCCAGCATGGACCTAGCACAGCAACACGAGGCAGCGGAGATGTTAACCAAAAACCTCGGCGAGGAAGACAAGCTGCCAAGGAACGAGAAACAGTGGAAGGCACTGGCTGCGGATCTGGACGGCAAGAGTAATGAAGAATATGCTTTCGCCATGAAAATTAGGTCCGCCCCAGGGACGGCAAGATGCTATGGCTGTGGGTCCGCCAGGCACCGCTACAAGGCGAGAGAGTGTCCAGCGAGGGGGAAGTGTTGTGGAAAGTGCGGTCTGCTCCACCACTTCGCAAGAGCCTGCAAAAACTTTGAGCAGGGGGACCAGAAACCAGAGAGGGGCTCTTGTACAAGTAAACCTACAGTGGTTCACACGGTCTCAACTAACATGGATGGACGCATTTATTGCAACATCGAACTGGACGGGGTGGTGGTGCCGCTGATGCTGGACACGGGATCGGCGACCTCCATCCTGAATTGAGCTATACTTTTTTCCCGCATTATACTGTAGAGTGAGCAGGTCTGACGTAGCGTGTTATGGTTGTGGGAACAACCCCTTGGACATCATGGGCTCGCTGATGCTCTCAGCAAGATACAAATCAGCGTCACTGTGTGCAGTAGAGTTTATGGTGTCCACTGAAGGAGCTAACCTAATGGGCTGCGACCTGTTTTATGGACTCAAATTCTCCATTGCTTGCAGCGTAGGAGAGGAGTGGTCTGGCTGTGGGCTGTGGGACCGGCCTTTTTTATGTGGGAGATGACAACAAAGTGTGGGACTTAAACCTGCCCGGGACAAGTGACCATGGGCGTAGCCGACACTATGGAGCACCATTGCATGGAGTTTCCTGTGCCAGTGTTTGCAGTACCCTGGATGAGGGACCCAAGTGGCACAGTGGGACACCTTTGGGGGCGAGTAGAGCCAGTGAGCAGGCACAGCGTAGTTCTGGTGGCCGACCGAGTACCACCATTGAACCGGGCACTGCCGTGGCTGATTCAACGCAACAAATGAAAGAGAGCAGGGCGAGACCGAGTGGCACGATCCCCAGGCATGCCTACTAGCAGTATCGGAGGCAGATCTCAGACCGGGTCAGCAGGACCCTCCGACATCGTACAGAACCCTGGTCACAGTGCCGTGCACCACAAAGGCCAGTGAGTACTCCTCTAGGAGTTGGCGATAAAGTCCACCCTAGGGTTGAGTCTCGGCTTGGTGGGGTCCGCAAATCATGAGAACAGCGGGATGACCAGGGACAGCTGCAGGTTTTGAGGGCCCGCGAAGATGGTTATTTAGAACTGTCAGATAGATCCAGAAAGCACCCAATTGAGCTGTGGCATATGGAAGAGAGGAGGCGCCCGAGCAGCCCGTCTCCGGCGAGGAAGAGGCAGAGACGCTTTGGGAGCGGCCGCCGGACGGACATTCCAGAGGGGAGCCTCCATGGGGTCCTTAATGAGACTTTAAAGGGGGTTAGCAGAATGTTCCGTTGTGTTGTGTTTATGCTATTATTGTTCTTTGTGCTTTAAAAAAAAAAAAGAAACGAAAAAACGCTAACGTTCGTGCAAGTTTCCCCTGTGTGTGGTGAGAAGAGTTACGTAGATGTGTGAGTGGTTAGAACAAATAGTGGTGTGTGAAATGCAAATTTTGTTTTTCCCAGTACTGCATGTGTTTGATGTGCCCATGTTGTGGGGTGGGAGTGCTGGGGTGGAGGGATTTGGGACCGCCATCAGGTTAGTGTACATATTGTTTATAAGTGTTTGTAGTTTGAAATGCTTTAGAAATGTATATGACAACATTGGGATTAGGTTTTTTTTGTGCGTGGCCCTTTTACGTTCACAGACTATAATGATTAAAATGACGGAATAGTCTGCTGGGCCTGTGTGGTGTGCATGGATAGCTTTGTGTATTTATACTGTTTGCAGTGATGTTTAGAGTGTGTATCAGGTTGCAAAATTTGGGAGGGCCTGATTAGTGTGCTTGTGATTTTCTTCGGGCGGGGGGATGTTGGATAGTAATGTTGTGTATATATGGCAGTGCCCTGGGTGTAGTGGGAGGTGACACCCCGTCTTTCCGGTGGTGGCATCACGGGGAGTATAAGAGGACACAGCGGAAGGGGCTCTGTCTCTTTGCTGTGGACTCAATCTGTACGAAGTGACTCCAGTTAGTTCCTGTTCATTATTAATAAAACCAGTAAACTGTCACCTCGCCTCCTCCTCATTTCCAGATGTAACAGTCTGGACCCTTTGAAAATGGGGGTCTTGTTTCTATTGCAAACAAAGTCTGGTGCACTTCACTTGCAGTGTGAATCCAAACGGAGTATCCAGCAGACCAAAGGGCAGAAGTGCCCCTTGGCGTTTGTGTAACCATAGCAACATATAGTCTAAGAGAAAATGACGATTACCGTAGTACATTTTGGGTAGAAAATAACAATACAGACAACTGCGTGAATCCGAGAAATCCTTTTACCGGTGAAAGCCGAGGAGAAAAGTTAAAAAATGTCTCATTTGTGGCAGACAAACAACCTGGCTGAAGGGAACAGATTTCCGTTTTCGTTCCTGGCCAATCGATGAGCCTAATTTTTCTTCTTCGCCAAGATTTTTTCTTCCTGGTCAGTGGTGGTTTCGGCTACAGCACCCCAAACAAGCAGTCGTTGTAACTACGTGACGTTGTCCAGGCAGTGTGGTCCGCTGCATTGTGATTGCAAACCAAACCAAACAAAGGGGTGGAAATTCTCGGCATGCCCCGCCCAGTCGAACTGAGATCCCCGAACTATCCTGGTCTGAATGCAGTGTCAGACTGATTGTCATCATACTCAAACTAGAGCTGCTTAACAGTTTTAACTTGTTTAAATTGTCACTGATCACTGTAAGTGCTGTTTACTGAAGTTAGCCAAACGATAGATCATAGTTCAACTCACAAAAAGCTGTTGATGGAGAAAAAAAATCTAAAATATAGCCACAAGTAGCAATCATCGGGTTTCAAGCAGATGTAGATGTAGGTGCTTCTTGTTGTGCTGGCGTCCTGTCTTCCAGGGTTGCTGATTTGTTTTCTCCACAGCTTGCGATCTCTGTCTGTTTGAATCATATAAGGGAGGGTCATGTTGCAGTGCTGGCTTAAGTCTTTTAGCCAAGTGGTGCGAGGTCAGCCTCTTGGTCTTTTTCAATGTACTCTTCTCACCATCAACTTGTTACTTCAGTCCTCTTTCCTCACCAGGTTTAAAAAAAACCAACCCATCCGTCGTGACAGTAGCTGTTGGCAAAGCTTTGACTGATTTCCAGTTCTGATGTAGACATCCTCATTAGAAATGCGATCCTTCCATGAGATTCTAAGAATCTTTCGACAGCACCAATTTCCAAAGCTTTGAATTCTCTGTATGACATCTGTAGTGTACGTCCATGTTCCAGAAGCATAACTCATGATGGACCAAACCATCATCTCCATTAACCGCTTTTTGCTTTCCAGGGAAATGCCTCTTCCCTTCCATATTTCACTCAGGTTTCCAGCTGATTTCTTGGCCAACATTATCCACCGTTTTACCTCCCCTATGATGCTACAGCTAGCATTGAAGATGGAACCTAGATAGATGAATTCCTCCACCTGTTTGAGATTTTCATTTTGATACACAATCATTGCTGGGATTGGTGTTCTTGAAAATGTCATCACCTCAGTCTTCTTGCCATTTAGTCTCACTCCAAATGCTGCAGATGCCTGCTTTGCTGACAAGTTGCTGAAGATGTGGGTCTAATGTTGCAATCAGCACCACATCATCAGCATATCTTAAGTCAGTTATCTTTTCTCCATTCAGGCAGAATCCATCCTCCCAGTCATCCAATGCCTGTCTCATAATGTTCTCACTGTAGAGGTTAAATAAAATTGGAGACAGAGGACATCCCTGTCTCACACCTCTGCCAATAGTGAGTGTGTTAGAACATCCCCCTAGTGTTTCTGTTTCTGCTTTCTATCCAGCATAGAGGGCATGTAGACACTTGATTAAGTAAATCAGAATACCGAACCCTACTAAGGAAGGCCAGAGCTTGCTGAAATCTACACAATCAAAGGCTTTGTTATAATCAATAAAGCAGTAGTAGAGCGGAGTGTTGAACTCATTGGTCTTCTCTGTAATCAACCTTAGGTTCATTTGGTCCCTTGTACTGCTGTCTCTACAGAAACCAGCTTGTGTGTGGCTAATCTCTCTCTCATAGTAGCCCTGGATCCGCTGGTGTACAACAGCTAGGATTATTTTGCTGGCATGTGAGATAAGGGATATAGTCCTGTAGTTGGCACACTCTTTGTTGTCCCCTTTCTTGTACAGTGGAAGATACAGTAGACTGACATGGTAAATTCCTCAGGACATTCCCCTCTTAGCATGATTCGGTCGCAGAGTGTTCAAATCCAATTAGTGATGTTGCTATCTTCATCAAGAGCTTTGATAAGTTCAATGGGTAGTTCATCCATACCACATGCTTTGTTGTTTTTGATATGTGTGATGGCTCAGAGGACCTCAGAACATAGAGTTGTAGGAGGCATTTCACTGTCTGGGTTGACTTGCAGGGGTGTTGGTTTGATACTGTCATCCCTAGCATACAGGGCCTCAGTGTAGCTACTCCATCTGTCATGGTCTGGACAGGGTTAGACCCTGTCCACACTTTGTGTTCTCTTTTTGGGCTTATTATTATCATTACTGTTATCATTATCCATGTCCATGCTTTATGTTCTTGGTTGGACTCATTAGTATTATTATCATCATTGGTATTCTCATTCTCACCTCAGTTATATTCACTCTTAGTTACATTATCCTTTGCATTATTATTATTGCCATTATCCTGTCCTGCTCTTCTTGTTGTGTTATTACAGCTGTGGACAAAATTGTTGGTACCCCTCTGTTAATGAAAGGAAAAACCCACAATGGTCACAGAAATAACTTGAATCTGACAAAAGTGGTAATAAATAAAAATTCTATGAAAATTAACCAATGAAAATCAGACAACGCTTTTGAATTGTGGTTCAACAGAATTACTTTAAAAAACGAACTCATGAAACAGGCCTGGACAAAAATGATGGTACCCTTAACTTAATATTTTGTTGCACAACCTTTTGAGGCAATCACTACAATCAAACGATTTCTGTAACTGTCAATGAGACTTCTGCACCTCTTAGCAGGTATTTTGGCCCACTCCTCATCAGCAAACTGCTCCAGTTGTCTCAGGTTTGTCTCAGGTTACTTCTGTGACCATTGTGGATTTTTCTTTCATTAACAGAGGGGTACCAACAATTTTGTCCATGTGTGTGTGTGGCAGCGCTCTCAGTTTATTTTCCTCCTTTGTGTATTGGTCCTTTGTTGTTAATCATTCACGGCTGTTCCTCATTTTGTTAATCAGCCCTTGCCTTATATATACTGCTCATGCCATACCCTCAGTACAGCGTTCTCCATCATTCATCGCCACTCTCCACACCACTGCTATTTCTGTTATTTTGTGTTCTACAATAAATTATGTTGAATGATCGCCCTGCGCGTGAGTTTTTCTATCCCCCCTGGAGGGCCCACATGACTCCATCTTTCCTTGATCTTTTCAATTTCTTGAAGAACTGTCCTGTGTTGATCTTTTATCACATGCGAGCGGAGTGTGAAGGGCTTTTTAAGCGTTCTAATGCATTGATATGCATAGGTGTGTCAATGTGTATCATATTTATTCTCTAAATATCTGCAGATTTTATTAAGGAAGTTGTTTTTGTCCCTTTTACATGCATTTCTAATGATTCTGTAGGTGCTTAGCAACAGCATTTAAAACCTAAGGTCTGCTATACATTAGTTTTTAAAGCAGCATTATGTGCTTGTTCCTTGTAGAAACACTGAAAAGGCCATAACCACAGTGACCAAGACCCCAGTCCCAACGGCCAACCGCAGGGCTTTTTGTTGCTGATGGTTAAAGTGGTGTCCTGTGAGTCACTGCTGGGACCGAGGCCACATCTGCTGTCTCCCCAGTAATCACACCAAAAAAGAGCTGTTGCAGGCAATATGGGCCCACTAAGGCTAGGGATGAAGTGGTATTCTCAGTCAAATGTTGGTGTACCATCAAAATAATTTTGCAAACACTATTTTGAGGTGAAAAGCTTACATCGTGTATCTTTAAAAACTACAGGAGAGGCATGCTGTACTTCAGTTATTGTTCAGAAGAACAAGACCTCCCTGATAAGAGTCGCACCCGGGACCTCCTGCATACCAAGCACTCACCTTAACCACAACACCTTTAGCTTGTTGTGGTTCAGTGTTCATTTGAAAGGATTCCCAGCAGCAGAAGTTAAAACTTAATGTGCACTATACAGTGTTTTCAGATGCACAGATCGTTGCACTTTAGAAGACCAACACATTACTGGAAGGATTTGAACCCAGGTCTCCTGCATAACAAACAAGTGTCTTAATCTCTACACCACACTACTGCTTTGGGTCACTAGCTCACTTCCTCACATACTAACAAAATGTTCCACTGATAAGACAAACTGGCTGACAGATATTTCACAAACATGATTTTTTTTTTTTTTTTGCAGAATTGCATGAAATTTGGTGGTTAGCTGAAGAATGCTGTTGTGATTGTGAGTGTGAGGTTTCATCAAATATGAATCACTATATCAGAAGTTAAACCCAAAAATTCTTGCCAGAGAGAAACTGTACAACTTGATTGGCCAAGAAAATCAAAACAAAGTGACATTTTTGGATAATTTTAACAACTTTTCAACAATTTCTGCTTAATTTCAAGCAATGTGGATGAATGGCCTAGGAGTATCAAGTGCAATCTCTGGCAGAACAGGAATAAATGACTCCTTCAGGCAGGTAGAACTCCAGTGTAACATATTTTATTAACGGAGTGCAAAATAACTTGCAGCACAGGGGCTGTCAAACACAAAATTCGCTGATAAAGATAACACAAATAAATTCACGGTAAGGAAGGACTGGAGAGAGATACTGTGATGATGCCACGGGAGAAATGAAAACAGCAGGTATAAATAAGAGACACAGAAATCAGCTAACACAGGACAGCTGGGTAACTAATTATGGTCAAATGAAAACACACATGAGTGGCTGGAGGAATGGGAGGATGACGGGAGAGACTAGAAAACAATAACTGAACTAAGAAACTGAGGATAACCCAACAAACTAATGATAACAGAGTTGTGTAAATATTTCAAAAATAACAGAAGGCATGGACAGTATGTCCAGCACATAACAAGGAGAAGTTCATTTTGAGTTCATGTGCACATTTTTGAAAATATGGTGCGGAAAACTTCATTTTTAGAGCATTAGACTGGTGGAGAAAAATTACAGAAGGTTTCAGAGAATAGAATGATGAAAGAATTTTTAGTCTATGTCCAACCGTTCTAGAGATATTTGAAAAAACGTAAAACGGTTTACTATTGTGCCACCTATGGATGTAGTGCCTTGATTTATTTTTTTTTGTCTCTGAGTACTGGGAATAGTTTCTGATCAGACTGTAAAATTTCTAGTTTACGTATTACCGTTTTTGTTCCCCATGCACTTATAACAGATATAAATAATAATACTAATATTAGTAATAATAAGAGGTTTCCCACAGCATTGCTGCCTGGAACCCAAATTAAAGTGAGCCTGATCACCAAACATTGAGACAATGTGAACGTCAACAACTGTGTGAAGGGCAACGTGGGCTTCTGATGGTGAACAGTTAATGTTAACATTGATTATTATGAATGGTTGTAAGTTTAAGCTAACAGACAGCATTAACACTGATGGTTTATTGAGGATTAAACTAGCATAGTTAATGCTTACACTTTTTTTTTTTTAGGTTTAAGCTAACAGTTAACATTAAGACTATTTAGTTTAAACTGGCTGATAGGTAGCATTAACAATGATGGTTCATGACATCTCAGTCACATGACCATGTGTCCACTGTCAGTCTGTCTCTTCGTCTCACCGAGGATCAAACCAAAGATCAGCCTCAGGAACTCTGCTCATCTGTCGCTTCATTTTCATCAGATTTTACCACTGAGATAAACCAGAGACACAATTTGTCCATCTGTCCGTCCACCTGTCCAACCCACTGTATGTCCATCCACAATAATATAGTGCTCATCATATATTATTATTATGTATTTCTCATCCTGAGTTTTCAGCTGGATGTTGGCCACTGCTGCTTTAAGCTTCATTCTCATCTTTTACCCAGTAAACTGATACAAGCATTAGTCATACTATAAGAAGGCTAATATGAATAATTTCTGATTAGCAGGCAGTTTTAACATAAAGTCACAATCAGGGTTTTTCAACCAGGGGTCCATGACAGAACGTTCAGGCTCCCGTGGGAAATTGTGTACTTTCAATTGCAATTTCTAATTGCAATTTTTGACTTGCCTTTGTTGTGTATTGGTGCCTGCAGTGGCTCCACCATGTCAGTGGGTGTCAGCACAAACACAATCCCTCCTCTTTTTCCTCCTCTGGATGAAGGCTGAGCCCACAACGCTATCCAGACAAGGAAAACTCCTGGTCCAAGTTGAACAAAATCCAACTCGCGTGGACGTAAACTCGTGTGCATTTGCATCACCCGGAGTAAATGAGCGTGTTTGCATTTTCCATTGACACTGTATGTAATCATGCCACGTTTCACACCAAGCATTAATAAATAGCAAGACTAAATCGTCATTAGATATGCTATAATAGGTTACAATGTGTCATTTTATAACATTTTTGATTTTACGATGTTTTGCAATGTAAAAAGGGTTCTGTGGCTCAAAAAAGTTGAAAAACACTGCTTTAAATGATGTTATAAGTGTAGATTGTTTAAATAAGGTCTTCTTTGTTGTGTCTCAGGGAAACGAGGAGTGACTGCAGCGAAGGTTTCTTATGGACAAACATTTCTGCTGAGGACAGAGAGGACACCTGAGGACAGGAAACAGGTGAAAGTCTGAGTCCAGGACAAAGATTCTGACTTGCCTCCTCTTGAGGGTTGGATTTGCTGATGGGTGTTGAGAATCAATGTCTGTTACAGTTAGTAGGCAATTTGATACTTTGTAACAAGGGGGACGGTGGTGGTGGTGGGGGGGTGTAGGTGGGTGGGGGGAGTTGGAGAGTTGTCACTTACTTATCAGAAACAAGATGCAAATGTAAATTAGGCTCAGATTTGCAAGAATAAACGTGCCAAACTATAAGCAATGCTTATTTACAATTAAAAAGTCACAAATTTACCATAAGCAAGTTCCAAATTCACAATAAAATCAAAATTCATGAGAGGAACAACACATTTACAAATTTACATGAAAAAGTTACAACTTCACAAGAAAAAAAGTTTCACATTTACTAGAAAACAGATGCAAAAACACTTGTTATTAATGCTGGCTCTAATGGTAAATGGCCTTCACTTATATAGCACGTTTTCTCATCTCTAGATGACCAAAGCGCTTTACAGAGCCTGCTATCCACCCATTCACACACTGATGGCAGAGCTGCCATACACAGGCACTGGCCTGACCCACCAGGAGCAACTGGGGGTTCAGTGTCTTGCTCAAGGACATTTCGACATGCACACTGCAGACAGAGCGGGAATCGAACCCCTGACCCTCTGATCAGTAGTTGGCCACACTACACCTGTTCCACAGCCGCCCCACAAATGATCATACAACCCACAAAACAGACTTAAACTTTCATTAATATATTAAAGAATTATATAGAAATGACTTCAACATGTATAATATGCAGAATGAAAGCTAGCTGTTCTATGAATTTTACAAAAATCGAAAGATTATTTAACCAAAAAAATCATGTAGCTCAGCTTCTGGTGTTACCATGATGACAAGCATACACAAATTTCTAGGGTCCACGACAGAACAGCGCTAAGAGAAAAACACATCTGTCTGCTTCTTTAGCAGCCTGGTAAATGATCGAGTCAGGAAAATGTTGACATACTCGGTTGTACTGTATAAACTATCCTTTCACTAATAATGGGGATGGGGAGATGGCACATTAATAACGGGAATGCTTCTGGGTCATTTTGCTAACTAGGGGGATAGCATGTGTGTGTTTTGTAATGTGTTCACCATAGTGAGTCCAAACGTATTCTGGATGATATGGGTTAGAATTAGGGTTCCTCAGACTGCCACCAAAGCCGATCAGAATGACTGGGAGCTCTGTGAGGGTCAGGGTTTCATTTCTGACTTTGTCTTGGTTTGTTGTGGGGTTCATCAGGGATGTGTTCTAGTTCTCCAATGGATTTTGGGGTGGTGATGGGACAGGCTGAAGAGTTAAGTTCAGGGGTATTTGGGTCCCCTGTTGTGGAGTTGGTGTAGAGACAGTAAGAAGGCAGAACACAGATCCATGACCAGAGCTGCTGGGATTTCAAAGGTCCAGGACCAGGATACAGATTTTCAGTGAAATTTTGGCTCCATCTATCGTACCCTATTGGTAGGGTTGACATTACAGATTAGTTTTCTGATCTCTGATCATGGTCCAGTCCTCTGTGGATGGTCCCCCTGAAGTCAGTGTATGACTGGGCCTATTCTGTGGAGTGAGGAACTATCTGGACCAAGGCTGTGTAACACGATGAAGGTCAGAGTCTTTAGGTCTGTGTTTTTCTTCAGTCTGTCTATAATCTAGTGAGACGTTGATGTATGCTTGATGAACCGGAAAGGTGACAGGTCTCCTGTCTTAGTAGGCTCCTGGGGTACCACTGAAGAGACTAGAAGTCCGATATTGAAGTGCTCAAGGAGGTGATACCAAAAATTGCATGACCTTCCAAGAACTTTGAAGGGGACTCTTTGGACTTGTAGAGCAGCTGAATCAAGCTGACCCCACCCATTGGATGCTGGGTCACCAGGACTTAAGAAGGTTGAGGAAGCGGACAGATTGGGGTGTGGACATGAACTTTAGAGAGTGACTTAGACAGGAGGCTGAATAGGGAATGGGCATGTGATGTCACCTGATGGAAAAGACCCACGAGGAATTGTGGGAAAAGTGGTCTGCCTGTCTTTGTTTAGTAGTGAGCGACGACAGCAGTTAAGCTGAAGTTTTTGAGAGGGTTGCTTCAGTATGTTATTATTATTCATCTGAATACCACACAACGTTAGAATGGGGAAGTTTTGCTGCTTCATCAAATGCAACAACCGCTCTCACGTTTGGCGTGGGAAATAGATTTATAACACCATATGCTTTTTTAACTCCCCGACTTGGAAGAAAAGTGGAGAGAATTGGGTCTCCAAGCTAACAAAGAGGTGTCGGATGGAATGGATTGCAGCAGTCAGAAGGAAAGTCATCAGCTTCGACAATATTCCTGCGCACATGGTCATGTGTTCATGGCTTTTTCACAAAGGTAAACTGTGATTTAAACACATATAAAGATTACTTTTGCAGTTGTTGCTAACTTTTAACAAGCCAGCTGGGAATTCCCAGAGCGCACGTTGTTGTCTTCATTACGCATTGATTTAAAATCAGCTGGGGACTGAAGTCCATAGAATGTTTGGTATCGTTAGATGCAGCAGTTTCTCCTCTTTCAGGTGACTATAAAAATGTCACTGTCCTGATTTAGTATGTTTTTATAGCGGCCAATTGTTATACCGGTAATTTTTTCGGAGCGCCAGCATCAGACTTATCACATCACTTGATTAATATTTCATGTTCAGTTGTGTAATAATGTGTATATACTTATCAAGCATCATATGACAAATTTGAACAGAAATCCAACGCTTCACCGCTGGGACTTAGAAATGCCTCTAGTTGCAGAGACACATACTAATGCAGAAAACTGTGTAGAAACAATTATTGCTTACCTTTGTGCAAATGACGGTTTTCTGGTTGTTCACCCGGAAGATTTGAAGCGGCTGGACCCATCCATTGGTGAATTGAACATGAGCCTCAAATGATTTAAAGTTTTTAAATTGCTCATGGGTGTATGCGCTCACTCCACAAGGTAGGCAAACACCCTGTTCTACCCTCAGCAGGTAGGCAAACACATTTGACAGCATGACTCCATGCAGTTGGTTGACATCTGTGGTCCATTTCTTGTGATCGATCCTGTTTATTTCTTTAATTTGGGGGGGGGGGGGGTAGCGCTCCTTTGCTTCCTTATTCAGTATCTCTGAATAAGGAATTCTAATTTTCTGTTTGCTGCATTCTATCACACGTATGTCTGTCCCCGTTAGCAGTTGCCATTGACTACAGGTAAACAAAGAAGCTAGACCATGACAATGGTGACGGCACCCCAGAATGCAATGAGGCATGACATCAATGCCCATTCTCTATAGGAAACAGGATAACAGGTCAGGGAACAGAACTAACAAGGAGACAGGACAGAGATAGAGGAAACGGAACAAACACAGAACAAAGATTGACACGACTGAAAAATTGACATTTATCAACAGAACTACCAAGAAACATCCTAATAAACCCTTGAAATTCCAAACGAAATAAAGGAGAACTAGAAAAATTAGCCTGAGTCAACATAAACAGTAAATTGTGAAACAGAAACAAGGACTAAACAGGAAGTGTTTCCAAAACAAAACTAGAGTCAAGTTAAACTAAATTCAAACATAATATTAGAAAATACAAGTCAAAATAGACCAAAGAGAGCAAACAAAACTCATGGAAGGATCATGATCAGCCTGCTGCTGACAATGACCTACATGACATCATCGACCTGTTTTGACATCAGTGTGTGTGTGTGTGTGTGTGTGTGTGTGTGTGTGTGTGTGTGTCTGCTGCCTGCTGCAGTGTGTTGGTGTGTCTGTACACAGAAATGATGGAGATGAGGACAGAGGTGATGAAGGAAGGAAACAGCATCGCCCTGTCGCCTCCACTCCTGTCCCCGGGTCACCATGGTAACTGCTGCTGTGACACACACACATACATATTGCTATTGATGATTATTGATTTTTGGTCTGAAACATTAAATATTGATCAGTGGTGGCTTGTTTCTAACGTGTCTCCAACCTTTTGTGGTGTTGCCATGGCAACAGAACCAGACATCTGCTGGTTGTTTGTGAGTTTAAACAGGTGAGACGTAGATGTGCACGCACATAAACACCCACAGGAATCAGTGATGAATGAACTAATGATGAGTCTATTATGTCTCTGTTAAAGCCACTAACGAGCTTGTCTGAGCTGCAGACTTTTGTTGATTCTCATCAAATCTCATTTGATGTTCCAGGAGCGTCTGAGCCTCCGTGACTGTGGCCTGCAAGTGACTGACTTGTTGTTATTAGTATGTTGTGTTACAAGATTAAAAATAATGAAAACTCTTCAAGACATCAGGGGCTTGGTGAAAAAAACAAAAAAAACAAAAAAACATAAACGCTACTCTAAAAATCTAAAGGCCAAAACTCATTAACTTCAGTGTCATCACTGATGGATGCACTATAAAAAGCCTTGTTGTCATTTCCTTGGTTCTCATTTAAAAACAATATCTACCAGGCAGCTTTCCATCATATACAGAATATTACAAGAATATATTCTTCCTTTACAAATTACAGCAGGAAGGTTCTGGTTAATCTCTGGTAAGGCCACTCATTCATTATCCATACTGAGGCAAGTGAGGCCTGCAGTTCTTTAGATGTTGTTCTGGGTATTTATTTCTTATCTGTTATTGAATTTCTTTTGATCGTGGCATGATGTGTTACTTTTTGAGATCTTATTGCCTACTTCACTTTGTCAGGCAGGTTCTATTTAAATGATTTCTTGATTCAGCAGGTCTGATAATAATCAGGCCTGGGTGTGGCTAGTGAAATTGAACTCAGCTTTGCAAAGAATGTTGT
Source organism: Pholidichthys leucotaenia (assembly GCA_020510985.1). NCBI lineage: Eukaryota > Metazoa > Chordata > Actinopteri > Cichliformes > Pholidichthyidae > Pholidichthys > Pholidichthys leucotaenia. The sequence continues at coordinate 308,210,089 of CM035836.1, forward strand.
TAATCACAGTTAATTCGTCATCTGTCTATGTTATTAATTCGTTCTAACACTGGGGGCACCACCTTCTTTATAGAGTGAAGGACACTTTAACAACCAAGTTTAAGAATTTGGTGATTACTAAGAAAAGTTAAACATTAATTTGATCAGTCTCTTAATCTGTGCTTAAGTTCTTGGCACTGAGTGATTCTGAAACCTTGGACACAGAAACCATACATTTGACTCAGTTTAGCAATCATCTGTGAAGCAGACATCTGTAAAGCTTTGTAAAATGAAGAAATAACTACTGTAGGTGTTATAGTAACAATGGTAATTTTGCATATATGAGGAAAGAACAATATTTACATATTTACAAGTCTTGCATGTGCGAAATAAGGCTGAAATGTGACTGTTTACTGTATCTGACCGGGGAATTAGTGAAACCATTGGAGGAAATTTGAATATAACACTGTTGTGTGGGGATTTGGCCTTTGAGGCTTGTCGTAGCCGGCACCAGGCACACAACATGGTGATGTCAGGTGGGCTACGGCCAGTGTGTGGATAAGTGAAAGTTATGCCAAAAAAGTTCAGTTCGTTGCTCGGCATAGCATGGCTCACGTCTCGCTCTTTTAGTACATAACATTTGGCGACTGAGGATTAAACCATGGAGGCTTGTGCAAGACCATCTCCTCCATTCTTGGAGTCACCGGGTGTGCTAGCCACACTGTGGTGCCGCTGGTTGGAAGCTTTTGATGTCTATATCGTCACGGCTGGCCTGGGCGGTGCTGATGAAGAAAGACGGAAGAGCATTCTAATCCATTGCCTCAGCAAAGAAGGACAGCGAGTGTTTCGCGTGCTGGGTAGTACGGCTCTTTGGACAAGTGTTTGTGCATGATGAATGAATTTTTTGTTGACAAGTGTAACATCACAGCACGAAGATACAGATTCTTCGACTGCTGTCAGCAAGTGGGTCAGTCCATTCATCACTATCTTATGGAGCTCCGTAACCTAGCGAGCACATGTGCCTTCAGGCATTTGGAAGAAGAGCTAATTCGTGACAAACTAGCGTATAGCACGAGCAACGAGTGGCTAAAGGAGAAGCTACTGCTAGCAAAGGACAATTTTGAGCTAAGTCAAGTGATGCAAATGGCTAGCCAAATCGAGTCCTTTACCCAGCTAGGAATGCAAGTACTGGCTGATGACAACCTAGCCGTCCAAGTTCCTTCTCCCCGTCAGGCTGATAGCAGCTCAGCTAGTTACTCGGGGCAGACTCCCAAAAGGTGGCGGACCGTGGCACTGGCAAGAGCGGGAACCCAGGGACTGTGCGGTGGCTGTGGCTCTCCTCATGACTGGGCAGGCTTGTCCACCTGCCCCGCTAGGGGGGAAAGTGCTACAACTGCGGTCAAGCTAATCACCTGGCTAGCACTTGTTTGCACCACCACCGACAAGCCGATGGATTCAGGACTCGTGGGTGTAGCCTCGGTGTGTGTAGCAGGCATCAAGAATTGGCCGTTAAAATGGTACGTGGTGCAGCTCGACGGGGTTGATGTGCCACTCATAGTGGATTCAGGTGCTGCAAAATTCATACTAAGCATGTCCACAGTAAGAAAACTTTTTCCTAAGAAGCCTATTGCAGCGGGCGCCATGAATATATTTGGCTATGGACATGCGAAGATTGGCATGGTGGGCACGGTCAGCTTCTCTGCTGTGTGTGGGCCAAAATTTATTCCTGTGTTCACCTTTCAGGTTTTGTGCCATGAGGCAGACTTGTTGGGTATTGGCTTATTGGGAGAGTTAGGATTCTTCATCATGGACCCAGCGGGCTCCACGGTACTGACTGTTTCTCCCAAGTGGCATGTTTGTTGGTCAACGCTGTTTGTGGCCCTGGGCTGTGTGATGGCTTTCAACCATCGTCCACTCATCGACTCGAGTGTGACACCCAAAATCCAACCTCTGTGATGGCTACCACTACCCCATCGCGGGACAACGTCACGGCAGAACTGAACAAACTACTGAGCACCGGCATTATTGAGAGAGTGGATGCCTCACCATGGATCTTGAATATTGTGGTGGCCAAAAAGAAGACAGGTGGCGTCCGACCATGCAACGACCTCAGAATGGTTAGCAAAGCGATCATTCTGGACAAATATCCACTGCCCACGATGAAGGAACCCACTGTGATGTTCAACGGCTCCAAAGTGTTTTCGACGCTGGACCTTCGTCAAAGTTATCTACAAGTGTCCCTCCACCCAGCCTGCAGCAACCTGACGACATTCGTGACGCACATGGGCGTTTTCAGATATACACGCATGCCTTTTGGCCTGAGTTTGGTGCCGAGCTGTTTTCAGAAAATCATGTCAACGATTCTCGCCAGTCTCAAAGTTGTGGTGGTGTATCTGGATGACATCATGGTCCACGGCATGTCACGGGTGGCACATGAAAAATGTTTGAAATGAGTGATGGAGGTGCTACTAGAACATGGGGTTACACTGAATGGGGAAAAGTGCATTTTCACAGCTGAATCCACTATTTATTTATTTAGCGAATGCAAAGTCCTTAAGCCAAGCAGTTGCCTCCTGGTTTGCTGTATGGAGGGTGTGTAATCCTCCTTCCAGTCTTTGGAGCAGGCAAACCTCTATGATGTGTTCCATTGTTTGCTCCTCTCCACATGCGCACAGTGGGCTAGGGCTACTGCCCCTAGCCCACTATCCATTGCCCCTTTGGTGGCAATGGATCAGCGTTCTCGTCGCGCCCTCCGCCAGTACCCGGGCTCGCCTGGGGAAGCTAATGATCCTACCAGCAGACTAAATTCGAAGAGACGACGCCTCTGTGCCAAGTCAAAGAAGAATCCTAGTCACAGTCCTAAAGCCGAAAGCTGAATCCACTGAGTTTGTGGGATTTCGGCTGTCGGCTGAGGGCCTGAGGCCCCTGCACTCCAATGTGGAGGTGGTCCTGTGACTTCCGGACCCCACGATGCCTGCGCAAATCTCATTCCTGGGCATGGCAAAATTCTACGGACATTTCATTCCCCATTATTCAGACTACTATGACTGGCGCCTAGCGGCTGCCCCGGCCTTGGATGCGCTCTGCAGAGCGTGCCCAAATGCCAAGTCACATGTGTAATGACAATAAAGTTGAATCTCATCTCATCTAATCTATTGAACCTCTTCGAGCCCTCCTGAAGTGAAACGCTAAATGGCAATGGACCATGGCCTGCTCAGCAGCGGTCGCTAAACTGAAATCTCAACTCACCTCCCCGCCGGTGTTAGCCCATTTTGACCCTAAATGCCCCACTTTTGTGACTTGTGATGCATCTGGTTCGGCTGTGGGGGTAGTTATGTCTCAACTTCAAAATGTTACGGAGCGCCCGGTGGCGTTCACTTCGAGGTCCCTCACATCGGTTGATCAGAGGTACATGGTGGATGAGAGAGAAGCGCTCATGTGTGTTTGGGCATGTGAGCAGTGGCACATCTACTTCTATGGACGCCATTTCACTGTACGCGTGGACCATAGGGCACTGACAACTCTGCTGGAGACGACTGGCTCGGGACACAGACCTCTGCGGATCCACAGGTGGGCGAAATGGCTATGAGCCTACAACTTCACTACTCAGTTCACCCCAGGCAGAGAAAACGTGGTGGCAGACCTCCTGTCCCGTGCCACAATCAACACTGCGCAGCCTGACGACAGTGATTCCTTGGAGGCAGACCTGATCAACAAGCTCCACAAACGCCTCTGGAACATGGTGTCCCTCCAGGAACTCCAGGCGAAGTCGGAACGGGACCCAATTTTGTTACAGCTGCGCTCGTTCATCGGGGGGGTTGGCCGACGAAAATGCAAGGGGACCTGGCCCCTTTTCACAGGTTCAGGGACAAACTGATTTGCTGGAACAACGTGTGTGTGTGATAAGAGGACACTGCACGTCGATTCCGGTGTTGCTGAGGCCTCGCGTTTTGGCTTTGCTCCTTATGCTCCATGAGGGTCATCTGGGGTGGTTAGGGTGAAACAATGCTGCAGGGATTCGGTTTGGTGGCCAGGTATTGACAAAGACATTGAGACTATGGTTAAGAACTGTGTACCGTGTTTGGAGAGTGGGAAAACTGGAGTGCCACCACCCCTACCCCTGCAACCGCTACAATACCTGGAGGGACCCTGGAAGCAAATCCAATTGGACATCTGTGCTGAGTTACACGCAGCCCCCGCGAATAGCCGTTTCCTGCTGGTGGCTTACGATCTGTTTTCAAAATGGCCGAAGGTGCTGTCCACTGGTTTGGTCACAATGTACGCAGTCACCGGTTTCCTCTCGTCGCTTTTTGCTAGGTGGGGGGGGGTTCCAAACGCCATTATAACAGACGATGGTCCACAGTTCATCTCTGGGGGGTTTAAGGAGTTTTTGAGGGAAAGGGGCGAGGAGCACATTAGAACCGCTTTTTATCATCCTCAAGCTAATGGGGGCGTGGAACGTTTCAACAAGATGCAAAAAATGGCTTGAGGGCTCATCTGGCAAATGGCTTCATGTTCTCTGACGCCCTTCAGAACATGCTCCTCCATTACAGGGTGATGGCCCATGCCACAACAGGGTGCTGTCCAGTGAAGCTCATGCTGGGCCGTGAACTGCATCTGCCCCTGGATCGTCTGCGGCCCCTCGCGACTCCCTCTTTGGCGGACACAGAACCATCACAAGATTGGGTCCTCGTTCAACAGTGGAAAATGAAACAGCGCTTCGACAAGAAGCACAGGGTGAGAGCTCATGAACTTGGTGTGTCAGACTGGGTCAGGATCAGGCACCCCAACTGTATGCACAAGCTGCAGCCGTTCTGGACGGGACCACTGTAAATCGTGAAGCGGCTGGGCCCAGACACATTCCAGCTCTCGGACGGGTCACGGTGGCATTCCAGCCACCTCAGGAAATCATCGCCCACCCAAGATCCTGGAGCTGCAGCGGACGAGATGGACATGGGTTGGGACTTGACTGATGAGACTCTGGAGGGCACCCGGGTATGGCCAGCGGAGCCTAGAGCAGGTCCTCCACTTGTGAGGCGTTCAGCTAGAACCCGTCAGAGGCCTAAGCATCTGAAGGACTTTGTGGTTGGACTGGGTTTAGCTAGTACGTGTTGGCCTTGGGTGGCAGAATAATCCACCTCACCACGGGGGCATACTGGCAGTCTACCCAGATGCCCAGTTAGTTCACTGTTCTATGCATGTGTTTTGGGGTGCTTACTTGCAAATTTTTTTATTTTTTTTTTGGGGGGGGGATTTGAGTTGTTTAATGTGGTTCTATGCTTTGTGAAGGGGTGGTGTTTTGTGGGGATTTGGCCTTTGAGGCTTGCTGTAGCTAGCGCCAGGCACACAACGTGGTGACGTCAGGCGGGCTACGGCCAGTGTGTGTTGTGTGTATAAGTGAAACTTATGCCAAAAAAGTTCAGTTCGTTGCTCAGCATAGCATGACTGACGTCTCGCTCTTTTTTACATAACAAACACAAGTTAATGAAAAGGGAATTTTGAGGAAAATGTTTGGAAGGAAGACAGATTAACTTTACGTTAAGCTCAAAGAGGAATAGCAGTTACAGAAAAGGTTAAGGACAATGTAAATAAAAGTTTATCTTTAAAATGCTACTTGGCTGTCTTAATTTCAGGGAAGTTGCACTGGAGTTTCTATCCTTTGACACTGAGATTCCTAAGAGACTCAGAACCAACCATAAACAAGACAATCATGCTTCACTGTTTGATAGCAGACCAAAGCCATAGCATCTGACCACTGGGGTAGTCTAGTAGTAGGTCGTGACGAAGGCCTTCTCAGAGGCAGGAGCCCATTTTGGGGCCTGTGGCTTGGAAGAAGATGGATGGATGGCTTGGGTTAGTTGAGTCTTCTTTGGAGAGAGTAGGAACAATGTGTCTTCCTCTCTCGGATGGACTCTTGAGGTGAGCAGGCAGCCAAGAATGCATTTAAGCTACAACTAAGAGAACTTTAATGTGTGGAGATATGACTTGAGTTTAAAAAAATATGAAAATTGGTAAAATTGAGAAAAACTTAGCTTGCTTTAAAGAAAAACGAGAAAATTAGAGATCAGACTTTCCTTAGGGAAAACAGCATGCTTATGAAAAAACTTAGAAATACAAAAAAAATTTACACCAAAGAAAGAGATCTGAGGAACAAAGATTAAAGTTGCCTTATAAAGTGCGAAGAGAGCTGCACAGCCCTCAAGAGCCAGAAAGCAAAGAAGAAAGAAAGAGAGAAATGAAAGCATGGCACCCAGTCCTATGAAAAGCCAGTTCTGTTCATCCAAAGGGAGTTCCTTGGTTCCCTTGAGGGATGAGACTGGTACATAGTTATACAGTCTGATCTACATATACAGATCAGGGTTGTGATGTCCACTCCAAAGCATTTACTTTTTGTCCTTAAGCCACTTTGTAACTAATTTGGCGGTACGCGTAGGGTCATTGTTCATTTGGAAGATCCATTTGCACTCAAGCTTTAACTTCCTGGCTGATGTCTTGAGATGTTGCTTCAATATTTCCACATAATGTTCTTTCCTTATGATGCCATCTATTTTGTGAATTGTGCCAGTCCCTCCTGCAGCAAAAAACCCCCCACAACAGTCACCCCCATACTTCACAGTTTGGATGGTGTTCTCAGGCTTGCAAGCTTCCCCCTTTTTCCTCCAAATATATCGATGGTCACTATGGTCAAACAGTTCAATTTTAGTTTCATCAGACCACAGAACATGTCTCCAAAAATTAAGGTCTTTGTCACTGTGTGCATTTGCAAACTGTAATCTAGCTTTTTATTTTGCTTTTGGAGTAATGACTTCTTCCTTGCTGGGTGACCTTTCAGCCCATGTTGGTACAGGACTCAATTCACTGTGGATAATAGCCCCATTTCCACTTGCAGGGATCAGGAACTGAGGAATTGCGGAAGTCAAGAACTTCTTAAGGGCTGTTTGTGTATTTGGCCCTCTCACCCATCGTTTTTCCATTTATTATGGGGGTAGGAACCATGGAGGATTTGTTGGTGACATAATAGTGTGAGTGTCGGCTTGACACAGTGCAGCAAAATAAAATATGATGAAATCATACAGAAATGCTTGACCACAAAATAAATATAGAGTTGAGTGCATGGGATAAATTTTCCATCATTGTTGTCTTAAAACTGCGGAGAGGAACTTGTTGAGAATTGTAAAATAAATTAAATATGGTGGCTAACTAAAGAGGGAAGAAAGCCTAGTTTCACTTATTCCTCTTCACATCAGATGACCACTGTCAAAAACAGATCGATTAAACGGTTTAAACAGTGTGAATAGACCCAGCAGCGATTCCATCTCCAGCTGGCTGACATCTGGACTCTCCAGCAACAAACAGCCGGTGCCCCACTCCTGTCAGTTTCCCTGTATTTCTGCAACCCTGATGCATTTCAGCCCATGTTGGTACAGGCCTCATTTCACTGTAGATAATGACGTATTTTACCAGCTTCAGCCAGCATCTTCACAAAGTCTTTTGCTTTTGTCCTGGGACTGATACACACATTTCACAACAAAACACATTCATCTCTGGGACACAGAACCCATCTCCTTCCTGAGCGAAATGATGGCTGGACATTCCCATGGTGTTTATACTTGCATATAATTGTTTGAACAGATGAATGTGGCACCTTCAGGGAGCTGGAAATTCTCATGGATGAACCAGACTTGTGGAGTTCCACAATTTTCTTCCTAATATCTTGGCTGATTTCTTTTGATTTTCCTATGATGTCACAAGGAAACAGTGTGTTTGAGGTGTGCCTTACAATACACCCAACAAGTGTGCCTCCAATTAACTTAAATATCGTCAATTAACCTATCAGAAACTTCTAAAGCCATGACATCATCATCTGGGTATTCCCAAATTGTTTAAAGAAGTAGTAATCTTAGTGTATGTAAACTTCTGACTTTGAAGAAAGGTAATATAAGGTTGGAATTTAATCATTTATCTGACAGGAGAATTTGTAATACCAAGTAAAATTAAAAATAACACAATGTCAGTGAAAGGGGAATTATGGAAAATGCTTGAGAAAAAAAAGAAATCAATTTCAATGTTTAATCTTATAAGGAAGCAATGGATACAAGAAAATTATTATTATTAAAATGCTATGTCAGCTGTTTTAATATGGAAGTTGTACAGTTCCTATCCTGAAATAAATGCGCTTCTTAACAGACTCAGGACCCAAACCACGAAAAAGATAGTCAAGCATTATTGGTCGCAGACCCGGAATTAGCCGAGCTGGCCCAATCCAGGTTGAAGGTGGTGAGTTCTCTCTGCTGATCTGGGGTTTAGACCTACTGGCCTTACTGGAGGTTCGAGCCCAGTTTTTGGCCTGTAATTTAGTCTTGGTTTGAGTCTTCTTTGGAGAGAGAGAACAATGGAAGGCCGGTCCTTTCTCAGATAGAATCTTGATGTTGGTTGGCAGAAAAAAGAAGTGTTAACCTATAAAACTATGAGTGCTCTAATGCTTGTTGAGGTAAAACTTGAGTTTTAGAGAAAAACATACAAAAAATTAGAAAAACTTAGATTGCTTTAAAGAAAAGAGCAGACTAAAGATCAGACTTCAGTTGGTGTAGTGGTTCTTCTTAGGATAAACACTTCACTCTTAGAAAAAAAATTTTAGAAGTAAAAAAGAGTTTACGCAACGGAAGAAGTCTAAAAACCACAGGAGACAAAGCTACTTTGTGGAGAGTGGAAAGAGAGATGCAGAGGCCCCAAGGGCCGGAGACAAAAGTGTGAAGGGTTCAGTTCTTGTAGGCTAATAAGGGGTCTTTGCATGCACGTGCAAGGGTGGGCTTTCCAAAAATCCCCACCAATCAGAGAGTGGCTGAGACACTTCCTCTTGCTTGCAAACCAGCCCACCCAGATTTGAAACAGTAACGCCCTAACTCAGGCAGCTGATTATATATATATATATATTTTTTTTTTTGATTTTATATACTTTATTGATCCCCCAGAGGGGAAATTGAGGGCATCCACCTGGATGGATGAAGCACCCACGGTACGGCGCTATCCCTTTACCATTCACACACACATTCACACCTAGGGCCACTTTAGAGTCTCCAATTAACCTAACCTAATATGTTGATCACATAGAGGGAGAGTCACACGATAGGTTATCAAAAGTGGATCAAACAAGCACAATCAGAACTAAATGTCCAAAGATATGATGAAGATATCTTTACCTACCCACAAAAGTATTCTAACTTTCCTAAATAAGGCTTGTCTAACCTATCAAGTCCAATAAAACAATGATACATGCATGCACAGATACTTATGATAGATAGACATTAACACAACACAATATGAATCATGAAATAAATTTGATTCCCAGTATTCACTGGGCAGTTCATGAGAATGAGAGAAGTCCTTAATTTCTGTGGAGATAAACAGGCTAATGGCAATGTAGGCTGAGACTTCATGACATCAAGAATGGTATCATTTATGGTGATAATTTGGAGGAAAATTTGTCATCCATCAAAATTTGTTATTGTTACAGGCCTACGACCAACAGCAGCCCAATTTTTACCGGCACCCTGTTGGTTAATAGCACTGGTGGTGGTCGTTGTTAACTCACCCACCCAAATACAGTTAGAGCGGGTGTGTGTTTCTGTGGTGCGGAGCCTGCTGTGTTGTGGGTTTACCAATGGAGTTAACCAGATAATTGTCATGATTTTGGATAATTTGATGAGGCTTTAGCACAGGGCAACCACTTCGGAAGAACACTCAGACACAGATGAAAAGTTTACACCGCTTTAATAAAAAACCCAAACCCTATACAAAATACGGTAAGTTAAATAATAACAAACACACCACAATTAAAGAAACCCGCAACCAACATGCCACACTATATACAAGAAAACAATTACACGCTGGAGTCACATGCAATCTAGGGAAAGGGAGAGGAGAGGGAGGATTAATAATGGATAAGGAGACCAGGGAAAATACTGCTGAGGGAATGGGTCTTATGGTACTGGTAGAGAGCCCGGCCATGACTCCAGCCAGGGAGAAGGAAGGAAGAGTTGACGATGGCCATTGAGGAGAAGGAGGGACTGGAGGACCTGGGTGGAGAGCCATTGTCGAGGAGGAGGATGAGTCAGGCAAGCGAGCAAACACAGCTCCAGAGACGCACCATTGGAGGCGGCAGCAAACCTGAAGGAATTAGAGGACAGCAAGGTAAGACAATGGAGGGCAAATGATAGTTTCGCTTAACAATAAGATTAGCAGTTGCTAGGTGGCACAAACCCAACGATCCAATGGAGAGCTCCTCACAATCTGGCCCTTAAATAAGCTGGTGAATCAGCCAGCAGGTGTATAGTCACGCAGGTGCCCTTGATGAGCTCTGGAGCTGGGAAAACAGAGACAGGACGGGAGGGGGAAAACACGCTTGCCTGATCATGACAGTGCCCCCCCCCCCAAGGGTTGCCACCTGGCGACCCCCCGGGTTTCTGTGGATGGGCAAAGTGGAACGCGCGGACCATACCCCTGTCATGGAAAAAGGACCATGGAATCCATGACCTCTCCTCCGGACCATACACCTTCCAGTGCACCAGATACTGCAAGCCCCAGCAACGGTGGTGTACGTCCAGAATCCGCTGGATGGTGTAGATGGTATGTCCATCGATGATCCGGGGAGGTGGAGGGGGATCCGGCAGAGGGCACAAGGGGCTGACAGAGAGGGGCTTGATTTGGGAAACGTGGAAGGTGGGATGGATCCGGAGAGAGGGGGGCAACTCCAGCCGGATGGTGACGTCATTGATGATCCAGGAGATCGGGAATGAATCCAGAAAGTGTGGGGACAGCTTCCGGGAGTCTGTTTTCATTGGTACCTTTTCTACAGGTAACCAGACCTTCTGGCCTACGGAGTATTTAGGTGCCGCCATACGCCTACGGTTGGCATATAGGCGGTTCTGCTCAGCCAATCATTGAAGAGCCGCCTGAGTGGACCTACAGAGGCGGCGGCAGCAACGTGCGTGGACCTCCACAGAAGGTACCACAGTCTCCCTCTCCATCATGGGTAGGAGTGGTGGTGTTTATCCCATGGCAGCTTTAAAAGAAGTAAGCCCCGTAGCCGAGGAGACGGCTAAGTTGAGTGCATATTCCACCCAGGTCAGGTGGGAGCTCCAGGTAGACAGGTTGCAGGATACCACACACCTCAGGGTGGCCTCTAAGGACTGGTTTGCATGCTCGGCCTGACCATTGCTCTGGGGATGGTATATCAAAGTGAGGCTGACAGAGGTACTCAGGGATCCACAGAACACCTTCCACACCCGAGATGTAAACTGCGGTCCTCGATCAGAGACAATGTCCATAGGGATGTCGTGTAGTCAGATGGCATGAATAGACAGGAGGTTGGCCGTCTCGGCAGCAGAGGAGAGTCCAGGGAGGGGAACCAGATGAACAGCTTTAGAGAAACAATTGGTGATAGTGAAAATGACAGTGTTACTTTGGGAAGGAGGGAGGCCCGAGACAAAGTCAATGGCAATATAAGACCAGGGACGGGAAGGGATGGGGAGTGGATGGAGGAGACCGGCTGGTGGTGAGGAGTCAGATTTGTTGGCAACACATGTGTGGCAGGCCTTGACATAGTCTTTGACATCCAACCTAAGGGAAGGCCACCGAAACACCCGCTGAATGAGTTCAATCGTGCAAGTGATGCCAGGATGACAGGTGAAAAAACTTGTGTACCCCTACTGTATTACGTCACTACGACGGAAAGAGGGCACATACAGTTTGTTGGGTGGGCCTCCCTCGGGGACAGGTTCCGCTGACTGAGCCTGCCAGACCCTGTGCTCGATATCCCAGGTAAGGGCCCCCAGAATACAGGAGGCGGGCAGGATGGTGTCCGGAAGGGGGGCAGCAGCTGTAGGAGAGAAAGAAGGAGAGGAGTTGGAGGAAAATTGGTGGGAGAGAGCGTCAGGTTTGATGTTGCAGAACCCTGGGCGATATGTGATGGAGAGATTAAATCTAAGAAAGAACAGGGCCCACCTAGCCTGCCGGGAATTCAAATGTCTGGCTAACCTGAGATATTCTAAATTTTTGTGATCAATCCAAACTATCACTGGCTGCTTGGCTCCCTCCAACCAATGGCTCCACTCCTCCAGTGCCAATTTAATGGCCAGCAGTTTGGGGTCTCCTACGTCGTAACTTCTCTCAGCTGGGGACAACCGCTGGGAGAAAAACGCACACAGGTGGAGCTTCTGATCGGAGCCGGAATGCTGTGAGAGTACAGCGCCCACCCCGGAATCAGATGCATCCACCTCGACCACAAACTGAGCTTGGGATTCTACCTGCACCAAGATAGGCATGGTGGTAAATTTATCTTTCAAGGAAGCAAAAGCCCATTCAGCAGCCTCAGACCATTTGAACGAGCTCTTGGTAGATGTGAGCTGTGCCAGGGGCAGAGCGATAGTGCTATAATCCCAAATGAATCGGCGGTAGAAATTGGCAAAACCCAGGAAGCGTTAGAGCTCCTTCCGGGTTTGGGGGATAGGCCAGTCTACTACCACCTGAATGTTTTCTGGGTCGGCCTTTAACGTGCCACCGCCCACAGTAAACCCCAGGAAAGAAGTGTAACTGGTGGAAAACTCACACTTCTCAGCTTTCACAAAAAGCTGATTCTCGAGCAGCCGCTGTAGAACCGTCCAGACGTGAACCACATGTTCCTCCAGCGTGCGAGAAAAAATGAATATGTTGTCTAAGTAAACAAACCCAAAATTGTTCACCATGTCTCGGAGGACGTCATTGATTAAGCACTGGAAGATGGCGGGGGCGTTAGTCATGCCGAAGGGCATGACCAGATATTCAAAATGACCCAAGTGTGTTTTAAACGCCGTCTTCCATTCACCCCCTCGCGGATGCGTACCAAATGATAAGCATTCCGGAGGTCGAGTTTAATGTATACCCGTGCCTGTGGTGGCCTGAGAGCTGATCCCATCTGCACTCGGGTTGCCCAGTATTTGCCCTGGTCCATCTTATTTCGGGTCTTGTTATATGGCCTTCTCCAGGGCTTTTATTTTGACAGCGTCATGGCGGGACTTCCGTCTGTCAAAGCCGAGCCGTTGCTGTGACAGCAGTGTTATTCCACTAATTACATTCCCCTTCTCTGATTGGATTTTGTTCTGCATTTAAGGGAGCAGCTGAGGCTCACTCCTCGCTGTGACCTACAACTCTGTGCACCTCCGTGTACGCAACTGGAGTTCCTATCCCCGACTCCAGTCTCTTCTGTGATTCATCCTTGTTTGTCCTTCCGTAAGTGTGTATTGCACAGTGCAGGCTCCGTCCTCGCTGCCTTTCATAGTTTATCTTCAGAGTCAATTATCTCGTGACTCAGTTTATGTTCGTGTTTTGCTCCACGTGGCTGTTTATTTTGTAATTTTTTTCCTTTGTAAATAAACAAGCAAACTTACTGGTTGGCCTCTGGCATCTCATTAATGCCCTGCAAGGGGCATTCATAACAGTGCCTGTTGTTGGAGTTCAAAGGCCGAAATAATGGGGGGCAACGGGTATTTATCCTTAACGGTGATGGAGTTAAGCTCCCTGTAATCAATGCATGGCCGCAAAGTGCCATCCCTTTTACCTACAAAAAGAACCCTGCGCAGAGAGGGGCAGACAACAGATGGATAAGGCCGGTGCTAATGGAGTTTTTAATGTAGCGCTCCATCGCTTCCCTCTCCAGCCCAGATAAACTGTAGAGCCGGCTGGATGACAGCCATGCGCCCAGTAGGAGGTCAATAGCACAGTCATAGGACCGATGGGGTGGCAAAGAAAGGGCCCTTGACTTGCTAAAGACCTCTCCTAAGTCATGGTAGGCCTTGGGCACGGGGCTGAGATCCGCTGGCTCAACCGAAGGGGAGGAGAGAGGGAAAAAGGGTGAACACACAGCCGATCGGAGACAGGACGACAAACAAAAGGAGCTCCAGGAAGAAATGGAACCCTGGTCCCAGTTGATTATGGGATTGTGTTTGTGAAGCCACGGATACCCCAAAATCATGGTGGCCGAGGATTGTGGCAGCACAAAAAACTGAATTGTTTCACGGTGGTTTCCAGACAAAATGACTGAAATGGGCTCTTGCCAGGTCACAGCCGTGAGAGTACAACCTGATAGAGCGGAGACATTAACAGGTGTTGAGAGGTTCCTGGTGGGAATCTGAAATTTTTGAATCAACTCCTGATAGATGAAATTCTGCTCCACCCTGGAGTCCACCAGAGCGGAGGTTTTACGCTCGGCCCCCAGTAACTCGATGAGAGCTGGGAGTGTAAAACAGCTGGGAGGATTTTGAGAAGAGCCTCCTGTCAGACCCCCCACGGTTACTGACGGGCCGACTCTTTTGGCCGAATTGGGCATTTGGAGATGACATGATCAGTATTCCCACAGTACATGCATGCCCTCGCCTTCTCCCGGCGCCAGCACTCCTCCGGAGTCAGACGAGCCCTAGCCAGGACCATCAGCTCCAGAGGAGACACCGTGGAGGCTGCATAAGGGGGCGGGGGAACCGGCCATGGGGCAGGCAAGGAAGCAGCAGTCCTCTGCTCCCTAGCGCGCTCCCAGAACCGGTTGTCTAGGGCCAATGCCTGGGTGATCAATTCATCCAGAGAGGAAGGATTCGCCTGAATAGCCAGTTTGTTGCGGAGATTGGTGTTCAAACTCCAGAGGAAGATGCTAAATAGCACAGCATCATTCCACTCAGAGTCTGCTGCGGCGACCCAAAACTCGACAGAGTAGTCGACAACAGACCGACTCCCCTGCCGGAGCCCCAGCAACTGGCAAACGATGTTGCCCTCACTCTCTGTGTGATCGAATGCCTGGGAGAATTCCTGCACGAAACGTTCAAAGGTATATCGGGCTCCGGCCGGACCACTCAAGGTGGACTGGGCCCACTTGAGTGCCTGGTCGCGGAGTAACAGGGTCAGGAATTGAGTTTTGGCCGAGTCGTATATATTCTCCCCTCCACCTGCTGGAAATACATCCGGCAGTGAAGCAGGAACCCCTTACATACCCCCACCTCCCCCTCCGTAGGGGGCAGGCATGGGAATGGAAGTGGTCCTGCGGAAAACAGGTGCTGCCGGGGCAGCAGGTGCTTGAAGGGGAGCGGCCACGCCAGGAAGCCGACACAAATGTTCCGTAACCGTAGTTAATTGCTGGGTTATGGTTTGGAGCTGTTTGGAAAAGAACATGACCTGGTGCTCTGTGGCTTCCAAATGCCGAAGCGCTGACTGTTCCCCCAAGGCAGCGCCCGCTAAGCCTCGATCCTGGCTGGATCGTTTTGTCATGATTTTAGATCATTTGAGGAGGCTTAAGTGCAGGGCAACCACTTCGGAAGAACACTCAGACACAGATGAAAAGTTTACACCACTTTAATGAAAAACCCAAACCCTGCACAAAATACGCTTACTTAAATAACACACACCAAAATTAAAGAAACCCACAACCAACATGCCACACTATATAAAAGAAAACAATTACACGCTGGAGCCACATGCAATCTGGGGAAAAGGCAAGGAGAGGGAGGATTAATAATGGATAAGGAGAACGGGGAAAATACTGCTGAGGGAATGGGTCTTACGGTACTGACAGAGAGCCCGGCCGTGACTCCAGCTAGGGAGAAGGAAGGGAGAGTTGATGATGGCTGGTGAGGAAGGACTGGAGGACCTGGGTGGAAAGCCGCTGTCGAAGAGGAGGATGAGTCAGGTGAGTGAGCAAACACAGCTCCGGAGACGCACCACCGGAGGCGGCAGCAAACCTGAGGGAAGGAAAGGACAGCAAGGTAAGACAACGACAACGGAGGACAAATGATAGTTTCACTTAACAACAAGATTAGCAGTTGCTAGGCGCACAAACCCAGTGATCCAGCGGAGAGCTCCTCACACTCTGGCCCTTAAATAAGCTGGTGAATCAGGCAGCAGGTGTGTAGTCACACTGGTGCACTTGATGAACTCCGGAACCGGGAAAGCAGAGACGAGATGGGAGGGGGGAGATGCGCTCGCCTGATCATGACAATAATACATGATGGATACTAGTTATTAATTAGTGAAGAGCACCAGACTTAGACAAAGAAGTGTCTTTTTGTAATAATTTACCACAGTTTATCTTTACAGAATTAATTTACCACTGTACTCACATTGAGGGTGCATCCTTACACTAAGGTATGCATATAGCAAAAAAGAAAAATGACAGTCTTCTTGAAAAGCTCTGAGACCAATCACAACTGTATGAAAACTGTCACAAACCAACAAGTGCCATGTTTATTAAAGTTCAACACAAAATACAGTTCAGTTCAACCACACAAAAATACAGAAAGATGTAATGATGGATGGGAAGCAGGGCCAGCTGAAACACCAAGGGAGTAATCCGGCTGAAGTGACGGGCTGGAGAATAACGATGGTACTGATTCACATACGGGGAGAACTGGCTGCCGCGTATGGAGGCGAATGCCCCGACAATCTCTTTCCTCCGAAGCGGCGAACAAATACTCCTGAAGCTAACGAGGAAAGAGATTGCCGGTGCGAGAATGCGTGGGCAGGACTGATTGGCACCAGGTGTGTGAGAGAGCGTGTGCAAGTGTGTGTGTGCATGTGGGTGTGTGTATGTGTGTGAACACCCGTGACAGTGCAGCTGACGGCACTTAACAGGAGGAGGGGGCGTGCCAGAGCTGTCAGGAGGAAACTAGAGCGAAGCATAACAATAAGTCCAAACTGGGTTTGGCTTCCAAACACAGATTCATGACAGAAAACTGTTTTACATTACAGAAGCTAAAAGTTTAATTCAGGTTTCTAATGTACATCTGATGAATTAGATTTTAGATTTCCCTACAGTATTTGCTACAGTGACATGAATGTGTATGGAATGCTTATAACATTATAAAAAGTTTAGTCTTTAAAGTAAATCCTTAAAACACTTGTCTAAATACAGTGTAACACAAGGCAAATTTATGGCCTGAAAGGTTGCACTGTTCAGTATAATTTGATATGATCAAATAATTATCCAACACAACCATGTTTCTGCTCCAGCAACTGTCTACAGCGACTTAAAAATTTCCGTACATTTGCTGAGACCTGTCGTGGGATTTGATCATACTGTACGATCATGTCCAGATTGATAAATACCGATCTCTGTGCTGAGACAATCGTACAACCAGTTTTCTGTCTTACACACATTTGACAGATGAGGGTCAGTGATTTTACAGGTTAGTTCTGACCTGATGTTTCCATGTGATCATGACTGGTGATTGATTCTCATCCATATGGAAATACAGACGTGGACAAAATTGTTGGTACCCCTCTGTTAATGAAAGAAAAACCCACAATGGTCACAGAAATAACTTGAATCTGACAAAAGTGGTAATAAATAAAATTTTTATGAAAATTAACCATTGAAAATCAGACAGTGCTTTTGAATTGTGGTTCAACAGAATTATTTTAAAAAACAAACTCATGAAACAGGCCTGGACAAAAATGATGGTACCCTTAACTTAATATTTTGTTGCACAACCTTTTGAGGCAATCACTGCAATCAAGCGATTTCTGTAACTGTCAATGAGACTTCTGCACCTCTCAGCAGGTATTTTGGCCCACTCCTCATGAGCAAACTGCTCCAGTTGTCTCAGGTTTGAAGGGTGCCTTCTCCAGACGGCATGTTTCAGCTCCTTCCGCAGATGTTCAATAGGATTTAGATCAGGGCTCATAGAAGGCCACTTTAGAATAGTCCAGTGTCTGGCTCTTAGCCATTCTTGGGTGTTTTTAGCTGTGTGTTTTGGGTCATTATCCTGTTGCAAGACCCATGACCTGTGACTGAGACCACGCTGTCTGACACTGGGCAGCACATTTCTCTCTAGAATACCTTGATAGTCCTGAGATTTCATTGTACCCTGCACAGATTCAAGACACCCTGTGCCAGATGCAGCAAAGCAGCACCAGAACATAACAGAACCTCCTCCATGTTTCACAGTAGGGACAGTGTTCTTTTCTTGGTATGCTTCATTTTTGCATCGGTGAACATAGAGCTGATGTGCCTTGCCAAAAAGTTCCAGTTTTGTCTCGTCTGTCCATAGGACATTCTCCCAGAAGCTTTGTGGCTTGTCAACATGCAGTTTGGCAAATTCCAGTCTAGCTTTTTTATGATTTGTTTTCAACAGTGGTGTCCTCCTTAGTCATCTCCCATGAAGTCCACTTTGGCTCAAACAATGACGGATGGTGCGATCTGACACTGATGTACCTTGACCTTGGAGTTCACCATGAATGTGTTTAGAGGTTGTTCTGGGCTCTTTTGTTACCATTCGTATTATCTGTCTCCTCCTGTGGCCACGTCCAGGGAGGTTGGCTACAGTCCCGTGGATCTTAAATTTTTGAATAATATGTGCAACAGTAGTCACAGGAACATCAAGCTGCTTGGAGATGGTCTTATAGCCTTTACCTTTAACATGCTTGTCTGTAATTTTCTTTCTAATCTCCTGAGACAACTCTCTCCTTTGCTTCCTCTGGTCCCTGTTTAGTGTGGTACACACCATGTCAACAAACAGCACAGTGACTACTTGTCACCCTTTAAATAGGCCGACTGACTGATTACAAGTTTGTAGACACCTGTGATGTTAATTAGAGGACACATATTACCGCTTTTGTCAGATTCAAGTTATTTCTGTGACCATTGTGGGTTTTTCTTTCATTAACAGAGGGGTACCAACAATTTTGTCCATGTCTGTTACCAGCCAAAAATACAACATCTTGTGAAAAATGAAGAACCAAAGTTTGGTGGACAGTCTTTATCATCTCATTCTGTCTCTATCAGCTACTGTCACAGTTACTATCAGTTAATGTCCTTTAATTTGATCTGAGTTTGTCTTTGCCAGACAACCTGGAGTCTATTTAACGGCACCTCTAAATAAAAGTTATTATTATTACTATTTTAACAGAATATAATGAATTCATATCGACTGTGATGTCATGGTGATGTCAGCAGATGTTTTTTTTGTGTACTCAGGTGCATCGTTTGGACTGGAGACGACAGAGTCTTCTTCTTCAATCCAACAATACACCTCTCTGTGTGGGAGAGACCTGGCGACCTGATTGGTCGAGACATTAGTCACATCATTGAAGATCCACCTCACAAGAGAAAGAAGACCACACTCCCAGGTATGTCCAATCACAGCCTCTGTCTCACCCGTCTCTGTCTCACTTGTTCACCTGTTCACCTCTTTGTGACAGACAGTAGCTCAAGCTGTCAGTCAGCTGGTCTCCATGGTGATGAAGAAGATGACGATGTCAAACACATCTCCAAGAGGAACAGGTGAGTGTGACATGACGTCAAGGGTCAGGTGCTGTTTGCGAACTGCAGATGTCATCATGACCAAGCGATGTGATTGGTTCTCTCTGCAGAACAGAAGACTCAATGATGGCCATCCCACCAGAAGACATTAAACTCCTCCCACTGGACTGTAGGATGGCACATTTTAGAGACATGATGCTGGAGAGAGGGGTAGACACACTCTTATATAAACATACATATTTATGATTATGTAGTTGTGCACATGTTTATACACTGGTATATACAGTAGTTTTACATACATGCTTGTATTTACACCAGAGGTTGCATTAACTGAAAACACAGAAGCCAGATTTTTTTCAGCAGTGACAGAAAAATGTGAAAGCTGTTCTTCATTTTGACAGATTACAGTGAGGTGATCTAATTAAAATCAGTTAAACTGACAGATAATAGATGACAGGATTTTTACAACCCTGTCTGTCAAAATGATAGATGACAAACAAGTTTTTTTTCCTCCCCCTTGTCCTGTCATGCAGCTAGGTAAGTAGAACAGAGATCTGTTACCCTTATTGTGCCAAAACAAATTTACTTTGCCAAAAGGAGCTTTATACAGTACCTAACTACATACTGTATATTGTTGTAAACTCCTCCTGTAATAACTTTTAATACTTTATTTAAATTATTTTACCCATGGAGGACCCGACAGGATGGGGAACAGGGAAAGGAAGTGTGTGGAGAGGGAAAGAAAAATGGAGGACAACAGACAAAAAGACAAACAAACCAACAACTAAAACAAACAGAAGACAAACTGCTTCTTCCACCGAAGATGTCACAACACGAGTCTGGTATCCACACCTGTTAAAGGAGAGGCATTTGTGCATGTGCGTCTGTGTGCGTATATATGAGAGCGCGTGCAAAATAAGGGCGTGCATGTGAGTGGTTTGTCAGGAAATATACAAAGAGGGGGGCCGGTCGCAGCAGCTATCCCCCTGGGAACCCCGAGTAGGCAACGCAGCGCCGCCAACCCCCACAGGGCACAAATGGCCAAGGACAGCAAACTTCAGGAAAGCCAGGCATCCGCCCCCAGAGGGGCCAGGCACCAGGTGGCCGGTGCGGCAGGCCCACACCCCAGCCCCCCCCCCCCCCCCCCCCTCCCAGTGGGGCCAACGCCAGTCCCCGAGCCCCAGGCGCCAGGACACTAGTGACTCCACTCCTGGGCCGGAGACCAGCCCGCGCCCCCCGGCACGAGCCCCCCCAGGCACCCCCACAACAGGTCCGCCCAACCCCCAGCACCACCGCCACACACCCCGGGGACCCCCATGCCCAAAGAAGTCCCCCCCCACCCAGGGGAGCCCACATAGATGAGAGACACTACCCCGCTCAATCCAGCACTTCCCAACTCGCAGACACACCCATCCCCACACCTTCACACCCTCATGCACTTATACACACCCACATGCAATCCCTCACTCGCACTCACCCACTCTCACACTCCCGGACCCACCCATTCTCTCTCACTCCTGTACCCGTTCAATCTCACTCCCACTCACCCTAAGGGTCACCCACACCCACTCACGTTCACCCACACACGCACTGTCACTCACACTCTGACCTATTCACATTGACCACATAGTGCTCTCGTGCTCTCCCCCTCACACTCACCCACCCTCATTCACCCTTATTTCTTAGGGCGTCTGCGATGCAGATGCAGTGAACCTGAACGTGCACCAGCACCTGGCAGTGGCCAGGAAGACCGCCGGCACAGGCCGGCGGCCAACCCCCCCCCCGCCAACACACCCCAGGCTGCGGCCACAGAAGCAGACCCCCACCCCTGGCGCCCACACGAGTGACTGATCAGCAGATCACCGCAGGCACCCCAAGATGCCACCCGACACGCAAAGCGCCACACAAAACCGACCCACCATCACCACCTCCATTCATCACTCCCTCCCCCGGCATCCCCTGACATCACCCCCGGGCTGGAGACCGGCCCGCACCCCGCAGCACGTGCCCTCCCAGGCACCCCCACAATGGGTCCCCCCACCCCCCAGCGCCATCGCCACACAGCCCGGGGACCCCCATGCCCAAAGAAGTCTCCCCCACCCAGGGGAGCCCACATAGATGAGAGGCACTACCCCGCTCAATCCAGCACCTCCCAACTCGCAAACACACCCATCCCCACACCTTCACACCCTCATGCTCTTATACGCATCCTCATGCACTCCTGCACTCTTACTCACCCACTCTCACACTCCCGGACCCACCTATTCTCTCTCACTCCTGTACCCGTTCAATCTCACTCAGCCCAGGACCCACCAGCGTCGCGCCGTGGTGCTCCCAGCACCACAAACAGGATGTAGCAGCCACACCCATTCCCACTCATCTTGTACACACAAACATGCACAACAACAATAGTCACAATAGTGAACAATGGGACGGACCCACACAGCGCCACACATGCCAAACGACACCCCCGAGAGCCCATGCAAGCCCACCGACCACCCACCCCAGATGCACACTGACAGCAGTAGGCCACCCCACAGCCACAGCCACCCCTGAGCAGCCCGAGGGCAACAGGGCCACCAACCCACGCCAACGCCCCCCCCCCCCCCCAACCACCCCCGAGCACCCATACACGCCCGCCGCCAATGACACCAGGGGCAATGCAACAAAGCACCCCACCCCGCGACACAACAGCAGGGCGGCCGGGACAAGCAGGCCCCGAATCACTAACCCCCATGCCACGAGATGGATTGCCCCACCCCCGCCACCCAACGAAGTTCCCCTACTCATACACACATCCTCCACCCCCACACATCCACCCACAGGTAACCGCACCCGTACACACACACCCACGCCCACCCTCATGTGCACACATACACACACACTCACCATCACACATGCCCACCTACACCCACACACAGCCCTACATGCTCACACACAACCACGCACCCACTTCAGCACCCGCTCACACACACGCCCCCACTCACACCCACTCTCACACACGTACACACACACACACACACACACACATGCACACCCACACCCGCAGGCCCCAGATGACGGGGAGGGCGACCCCGCAGGACGCAGGCACCTGCCCCAGGGTGCCGCCAGGGCCTCAGGGAAGACACGACCCCGCTGCACAAGGATGCACTGGGGCCGGCCCGCACCACCGGCACACACCCGACCCTGGCTGGGGGGGGACGATGTCCCCCCCTAGCACCAGGGACCCAGGGCCAGACCCAGCCCCTCCTGGGAGGCAAGGCCAGCTGGCCAGGGGCCACACCCCCCCCAACCATCCCCTCCCGGGCCAAACTCACGGCCACCCTGGAACAGGCCCCCCCGGACACTGGCCCCTTATGGTGGGGGCATAGTCAACCGCCAGAGGGGCCAAGGAGCGAGCCACCGCCAGCCACCCCTCAGGTTAGAAAATTAATAAGCAGAGACCAGAGAGAATTAAATTCTGCCAATTGATTATTTGAGGAGGCAGACATTCTCTCCAGGCTAATATACTCTAATAGTAAGTTATTATAGTGAGTCGTGCATAAATTATTTCTTGATTTCCAATTCATGAGGATAGTTTTCTTGGCGGTGAGAACCATGTGTGACATCCTTGCCTCTATATTTATTTCACTTAAATCACCTAATATGCAAAGTGTGGGTGAGGATGGGACACGATACCCAAGCCATGCTGACAAGTCCTCACATGCCTTTTGCCAGAACTTTTGACCTGGTGCACAGGACCACATAGCATGCTGTCTGGGATGCTAACATAGCTATCCGGGATGTTGCTGGTGCAGTAGAAGCAGATATTTGTGTGACTCAGGCCAATTTTGAACATCCTTTGTCCTGTGTAATGAATTCTCTGTAGAACTTTATACTCTATGAGTTGTAAATTAGAGTTTTTAGTCATCTTAAAAGTGTTTAAACATATTTGTGTCCAGAAGCTTTCATCCTTATTGATCGATAAGTCTGTCTCCCATTTTGATATTGGAAGAGATACTGACTCATCCAGTTTTGATAATAGTCCGTATGTTTTCGATATCAGTTTAGGGGAACAAAGATTTAGAAACTCTGCCACCTTAACTGGTACCTCTAAATCTGTCTGATTAAGATTGAATCTTGCTTTTATTATGGATCTAAGCTGTTAGTACTCAATAGACTTTTTATCGCTGATATTGTACTGTGACACTAATTCCTGAAATTGGATAAAATTTCCACCTTGAATAAGATGCTTTAAGTTTTATATTCCCTTCTCTTGCCATAGTGGAAAGTTTAACATCCTCTTTTGTTGCAAGATATCAGGATTATTCCAAGTGGGCGTGAGTTTACAGGGGACAAGTGAAGACCCTGTTATTTTTAAAAATTTCCACCAAGCCGTCAGAGTGGAGCTGATATTAATGCTTTTAAAACAGTCATGGTGTTTAATACAGGGACTCATAAAAGGTAAGTCAGAGATAACAAACTAGTCCAGCACAACCTCTGATTTACATATATACTGTACATTTATCACATGTATACATATTTGTTTTAATATATTGGTGGCACACTGGATCAGTGGTTAACACTGCTGTGTCACAACAAGAGCATCTGGGATTGAACTCGGATTTGATCCCAGGTAGAGTCCATCATGTACAGTACCCATCTGTGTAGAGTTTGAACAGGTGCATCTCAATAAATAACAATGTCATCAAAAAGTTGATTTATTTCAGTAATTCAATTCAAAAAATGAAACCCATACAGTCATGTGAAAAATTAGGACACCCTGTATAAGCCTGTGTGTGTGTGTTTTTTTTTAACATATTTGGACATATGGATATTTAAAGGGCCGATGACACGATTTTGACATTTTTTAGGATGTTGTGTAAACCCAAAAGTCAATGTCGATGATCAATGTAATATTTACAACCGCGCCTGCATAAACTAGTTATCATCAAAAAAATGCAGCCGCTGACTGGACTGTGGTGCCACCCACCGAATTAAGGGCGGCACCCCCATGTCGTAAGCGGGAGAACGGACACCGGTGTTGTTGACTGGAATGACAGCAGCTTTGTAGCTCACAGTTTCTCTGGTTTCTTGTTTTAATTTTACAGCTGTGCCTTCGCCTTGTGTCGCAGGCTTAGATAAACAGCAGGTGTGAAAGACCACATCGCACGCTTCAGTTCCAACTGTCATAAGCCTCCTCGTGCGCTCCTCGTGCGCTTTTATGCAGGAGGAGTGCACGAGGAGGGGAAGGATTAATGGATTTACGCGCAGCTTTGACCTACTTTCTCTGATCGCATGCTGACTCTTGCCAGTCCGGCCACGTCCCCTCTCATTATCACCAGCTGATTTTCCTCCCGCTGATCATGTTTCCCGGTCCTCGCCCAGGTGCTTCTCATCACACCATCACCAGCAGTGCATGTACTTCGCGGCCGTTTGCCAGTCATCTGTGCTGTTTGTCTGCCAGTATTTTCAGCACTCTCACGATGTGTTAGTCACTCCATGTTCGCTGTGGTTCTCGTACGTCCTTGAAGCGATGTCGGCCCTGTGTAAGAGCGCACGGAGGGTTATGATGAATGGATTTACACGCAGAATTCACCACAGCACATGTATTGAACATAAGAATGATGACAACAGTTCCCAAAAAGGTGAAGACTTACAAAAATAAACAGAAACACTTACAGTTGGCGTTCGGGGCTGACATCGCCCAGCGAACATGGAGAGGAGACGTGTTAACCACGGTTGCGCACCAGGGCCGACATCGCTTCAAGGGGCGCAACAGAACCATGGCTGTGTGGAGTGGCTAACACGTGATAGTGTTGGCAATATTGGCTGGCTGACAACATGGCAGATGATGCACACAAACCATGAACAGCTGACTGTCAAAGAGAGGGCGCATATGTTTGGACCGGCGAATCTTGGACAATGCCCACCTGAAAGTGGCTCAAAACGCACATAAAACACATGTACAAAACAAAAACAACAAGAACTCAAAAAATAATACATAACTAGAAAAGCACTCGGACAGCGCAGACCTCCGCCAAGCACCACAGTTCCCCCCATACAGTGTTTGTGTGTACGTTTTCAGATTCCTTGACCATGAAAACATATGACTAGCAATTGGATTCACAATAATAGGATTAGTGGTTCAGTAGTAAAAGCATTACCTCCTTGGCGGAGGTAATAAACTGAAGTGTTTGACATGTTTCGGGACCCAGGAGACAGACACTGACACGGGCAGATAGTGAACAATAATCTTTATTAGAGTGACAGGGTGTGTAGTGCAAGTGTGAGTGCGTGGATAGAGTTCTGGTCACTGGACCTGAGCACCCTGGACGGAGACCCGGCAACCCTGGAACATACAAGCACAAACAATTACTTTTGTCCCACGCAAGTGACAAGCTACAGGTAGTGAGGCTTACTTGGCGGGAGCACAGGTTACGTCCTGCTGAGAACCAGCGGCCGTGCAACGTGGAGGTGAAGGTGTCCGTGAACGTGCTAGGGCTTCCACCCGTGGCTGTGACAAGGACAGATCTTCCAGTGACTCCGGCTGTAACACCACCGGCCGGGACGATGACAATCCAGATGATGACGAGGTGAGTGAATCCACAGAGCGTGGTGACGATGAGACAATACATGCTGATGATAGTAACTCCACTGATAACGGTGGCCAATACTCCTGCAACTGATACAGCAGTAGTTCAGGAATTTGCGGAGCAAGACGTACCGGTAGTCGTGGTGGTAGCGAACCGCTACGTGTGCGTGTTGGCGTAACCCCGTCAGCTGGGGCCGCAGGTCCGCCGCCAGGGGGGTCCACCTGTGCACAGGGGTAGAGGTTAGGAGTAGAGTAACAGACAGTTCTCCTACGTGCTTGACTCTGAACAGAAGTCCTTGATGAGGTAAGAGAAGTCCTTGATGAGGTAAGAGAAGTTCTTGACGAAGCCAGAGAAGTTCCAGACGAGACGAGAGAGTAACCTGACGAGGCCAGAGAGCGGAGTTCAGGTTCTTTCTCCGACGAGGAGGACAGACGACTCCGTGCTGGGCTGTCAGCAATGCTGGCTTTTAACAACTGCTGATTAACACCTGTGGGTCTGTGCGCAGCTGGAGTTAATGATGTTAATGACGGCCCAGAGGCCACCATGACAGTGTTGCTGTTGTGTCCATCTCCTCCATCTCCAAACTCCCAGGCTGCAGGCGTTGCAATTCATCGCACAACCGCGTACAACCCACAGGCCAATGGGTTATGCGAGCGTTTTCATAGATCACTGAAAGCAGCACTCAGGGCTTCACTGACGGATGCAAATTGGGTAGACAGGTTGCCGTGGGTTTTATTGGGGTTGCGCTCCACGGCAAAAGAGGATTTGGAAGCTTCCCCGGCAGAGAGCTTGTTTTTGCGCAGCCCCTATGGCTGCCCGGGGAATTTCTGCCAAATAATCCCGCGCCGACAGCTGCCCGTCTCAGCTTTTGCAACGTAGCGCAAACACAGGCACGCTGCCGGGCCCGGCCCACCACTGTTTTCCGCGTGCTTTTGTGCCTAAAACTTTGAAGAGCGCGGAGTTCGTGTTTGTCAGACACGACGACCAGCGCCCTCCATTGCACCTGCACACATGTTGAAAATGGCCGTATCTCACAATGTTAAAGAATCCTTTAAAAAAATTCCTGTATCCAGACGGTGATGCGGATCATCCCCAAAATTTAATCAGTTCTTCCTTGTACCATTTCCAACAACGCCTGAAAGTTTCATGGAAATCCATCCAAAACTTTTTGAGTTATCTTGCTAACCAACAGACAGACAAACAGACAGACAAACGCTGGCAAAAACATTACCTCCTGCGGCCTGCGGCCTGGCGGAGGTAATAAACTAAACTAAACTACAGACTAGCACATAAAAATTACAGGACTGAATATGAAAATGGGAAGCTTAAAATATTTCAAGATGAAAATCTGTGTAAAATATACTACAAACTAGAAAAGCACTCGGAGAGCGCAGACCTCCGCCAAGCGGCACAGTTCCCCCCATACAGTGTTTGTGTGTACGTTTTCAGATTCCCTGAGCATGAAAAGATATGACTAGCAATTGGATTCACAATGATTATTTGTTTATTTGACATGGACAGTGCAATAAACAGACAATTAATGAATGACAATCAATGTGATAGTGATAGGATTAGTGGTTCAGTAGTGTAAAATGGGGCTATAAGGGACGGCGGGTTAATAAGGGACACTTTTCTGGGAAATGTTTTAAATGTAATTCTGCTTTTTTTATTTTGAGCAGGACGCTGAGTTGTGTTGTTATTGTCAAATATCCATGAATCCTTCATCAAATCTAGGCGGAAGCAAAATTTAAAAAGCAGAATTACATTTAGAAAAGTGTCCCATATTACCCCGCCGTCCCTTATAGCCCCGTTTTACGGTTGTAAAAGCATTGCCTCCTTGGCGGAGGTAATAAACTGAAGTGTTGGTGTGTCCATCTCCTCCACTGACGGATGCAGATTGGTTAGACAGGTTGCCGTGGGTTTTATATTATATTGGGGTTGCGCTCCGCGGCAAAACAGAATTTAGAATCTTCCCCGGCAGAGAGGTCGTTTTTACGCAGCGCCTATAGCTGGGCGGGGAATTTGTGGCAAATAATCGGGCGGCGGACAGGTGGCCGTGTCAGGTTTTGCAGCGTGGCGCAAAAACAGGCACGCTGGCGGGCCCAGGCCAGCAGTGTTTTCCGCGTACTTTTGTGCCTAAAACGTTGAAGAACGCGGAGTTTGTGTTGGTCATACACGACGACCAGCGCAATGTGCGCAGCGCCTATGGCTGGCACAGGCACGCTGGCGGGCCCAGGCCACAAGTGTTTTCCGCATGCTTTTGTGGCTAAAACGTTGAAGAAGGCGGAGTTTGTGTTGGTCAGACACGACGCCCAGCGCCCTCCATTGCGCCTGCGCACATGTTGAAAATGGCCGTATGTCACAGTGTGGAAAAATGCTTTAAAAAATTCCTGTATGCAGACGGTGATGCGGATCATCCCCAAAATTTAATCAGTTCTTCCTTGTACCATTTCCAACAACGCCTGAAAGTTTCATTGAAATCCGTCCTAAAGTTTTTGAGTTATCTTGCTAACCAACAGACAAACAGACAGACAGACAAACAGACAAACACACAGACAAACACACAGACAAACCCCGGCAAAAACATTACCTCCTCCTGGCCTTTCGGCCTGGCGGAGGTAATAAACGCGATGCCTGAGCCACTGAGAATACACTGCTATGATTTTATTGAAAAATTGGGTTTAAATAAATTATATTTATGAACAAATAATTTGTTGCAATATCTGTAACAAAAGAATAACACTGGTGTTCCCCTGCTGTGTGTTTGTCGCTGCTGCTGCAACGGGCATGTGTGCCTCTCCATCGTCACTCTCTGAGTGTGACTCGCTTGGCACAATGCCCGCTTGGCACAGCTTAAACCTATACAGTCTGATGCCCCCAGATTCTTCATTGTCATCCAATTCTTCGGAACTATAATTGTTGGAAGATTGGACAACACAAACCAATTCCAGACTACATGTGTTGGAACCATCATTGATGTTTTCAACCGCTTTCATCCTGTGTGTACAATGGGCAGCCAAGCGCTGTGTTCTCCCGATGACGTGACTACATGGCAGCGGGGTTTTCCAGCCACTGACGTAATTGGTGACGTGGCGCTCATGAAAACGTTGGATATTCATGTGAAAAAAAGCCTGTTTGACTTAGAACTGCACAGACCAACCTATTTTGTCATATTGTATTACAGTATGTGTTGAAAAATTACGTGTCATCAGACCTTTAATATCAAGGTTAAAAATACTGGACGATTCACGTAATGCAACTAAACAATTAAAAAGGAATTAAAGACTTTTTTCAAATTTTCTGTAAAATGTAATTCTAAACAAATAGTGAGGAATAAATTAGGACACCCCCCATCTTTTTTAGGACACCCCCACATTCATTTCCACTTACAATGGCTGAAATAAATTTTAAAAAATGCAAATAAAAACAAAAACAAAGTTAGAACTAGATACGTGAACATTTCTTAATAAAGAACTGAATATTTAAAGGAGTGTCCAAATTTTTTCACGACTGTCTTTAGATTCATTACACAGAGAGTGATATATTTCAAGTGTTTATTTGTTTTATTTTTGATAAATAATTATATATACAGTAAACCAACTTTTCAATGACATTATAATTTATTGAGATGCTCCTGTATGTTCACACCAGGCTGTGGGGGTTTCCTCCTCCAGTTTCCTCCAACAAGTCAAAAACACGCTCATGATCATGGCAGCAGCTGCTCCAAATCTAGGGGTGATTAACACTGTAGACAAGAGAAAACTTGTTCTACTGTTGTTAATTTTGTTCTACTGTACATGCTTTGTTGTATAGATTGAATGACATTAAAGTTGGCTTTCCTTCTTTTCTTTTTTATACATGTTTGTAAAGTTCTACATACTGTCATGATTTAATAAGCTGACAGCTCACGTGCACGATACAACAGCACAGGAGAACAACCACACGAGGAGGCACGTTTGAGAGTTTATTGAATTTCAAAATAAACGCACAGCTACGGAAACAGTCACTCGCCAGAGGAATCAACGTGTGGCGAGGAGACGAGAACTGTGAGAGGAGGAACGGAGTAAAGGGAAATGGGTGAGCCAAATTGCCACTTACTTGGGTTCCAAGGGAGAACCGGCAGGGCCCCAGCAGGAAATAGATGAACCAGTAGGGTGTGGGGGATGAGCTGGTGGTGTCTGACCGGGTGGAGGTTGGAAGCTGAGGAATGGCGGAGATGTGGCAGGAGAGCGTGCGCAGTCCTGGAGACACACCTGCACGGTGGCAGCAACCTGAGGAGGAAAGAGAAACAACGTTAGACGACGTGTCTAAGATTGTGAACTACACTTGCTTGTCCTTGACGGGGCAGTATACCCAGACGAGCCAGCGTTGAATGTGCGGACAGAGCCTCCTTAAGTATGCTGGCTAATGAGCAGGAGCAGCTGCGTCTTCTGCCTCAGGTGCAGTGATGAATTAGTGAAGGTGAGACAGGACGGGAGGGGTGTGCTCTCGCTGCCCATGACACATACATACTTATATATATATGGTTATATTTTAATTAATTAATTTATCCATCCATCCATCTTCTACTGCATTTTTGGGGGTCCAGGTCGCGGAGGCAACAGCTCAAGAAGAGAAGCCCAGACTTCCCTCTCCCTGGCCATCTGCTCCAGCTCTTCAGAAGGGATACCAAGATGTTCCCAGGCCAGCTGGGAGACATAATCTCTCCAGCATGTCCTGTCATATTGACTGGACAATCAGCCTAAACACAAAGTGCAACACCAAAAGAAATACACACAAAATACCTTTGACCGTTTATTAAATTTCAAAAGAGCAATCTTGAGGAAAAAAAAACAGTCACTCGCCAGAGAAGCAGCAAACCTGCAGAGAGAGAAGCGAGGCTGATTAGAAAGAGGAATGGAGGAGGATTGGGAAATCCAAATAGTACCACTTACGTGGGAGAGAGAGAGACCAGCTCAGAACCCAGCGAAGTAGATGGACCAGCAGGTCGGAACTGCTGGAAAGGGAAATGGTGAGCTGCGTCTGACCGGGTGGAGTGGAGAAATTGCAGCGGAGGAGCAACAGGCTGGTGAGCGCACCGAAACCCCTGGAGACGCATCGCTCCGTTGGAAGCAACCTGGAGAAGGAGGAGGAGAACAATGTGTCAGGTAAATTACTTAACACAGAGAGCTTACACGTTAGAACTTATTCTGCTCAAGGCAGTATAACCAAACGAGCCAGCGTTGAATCACTGAAGAGCGCTTCCTTATAAACGCTGGCTCAGCAGAATCAGCAGGTGCATCAGATGAGGTGATTGGTAGAGCAGAGGAAACGGGATGGTGGGGGCGAGCGCTCACCAGGACATGACATGTCCTGGGTCTGCCCCGGGCTCTCCTCCTGGTGGGATGTGCCCGAAACACCTCAAGTGGGAGGCATCCAGGAGGCATCCTGATGAGATACTGAAGCCACCTCAACTGGCTCCTTTCGATGTGTTTTTGTAAGACTGCCATACAAAATGAAGACCATGTACTAGTGTGCCCTCTTACACAGGATATCCATTGAAAATATGGACATGATTCCAAGGAGTTGAGCTCTTTGTTTAGAGACACTGATAAAAGGATTTTAGTTATGTTACATGCTTCTCTTGCTGTATTGGAGAATTAACAAAGTTATATGTTTTGAGTGTGTGGGTTTAAGTGATTTATTTATTTATTTTTCCCCTTTTATTTATTTTTGTTTAATAATTGGGTCTTGATTGTCAGTGAATTCTTTGTATACTTCTTTGTACCCAAATGTTTTGTCTTTTGTGTCAATAAAATAACTAACTAACGAGGACCAGCGGTTCTACTCTGAGCCTCTCCCGGATGACTGAGCTCGTCACCCTATCTCTAAGGGTGAGTCCAGCAATCCTACGAAGAAAGCTCATTTCAGCCGCTTGAATCCACAATCTCATTCTTTTGGTCATTACCCAAAGCTCATGACCATAGGTGAGGGTAGGAACGTTGATTGACCGGTAAATCAACAGCTTTGCCTTAGAGCTCAGCTCCCTCTTCACCACGACAGACCAGTACAACGTCTGCATCACTGCAGATGCTGCTCCGATCCGTCTGTCAATCTCCCGCTCCATTCTCCCCTCACCCCAAGAAACTTAAACTCCTCCACTTGGGACAGGAGCTCTGGTTGGGGACGAGCCTTTTCCGGCTGAGGACCATGGATTCAGACTTGGAGGTGCTGATTCTCATCCCAGCCACTTCACACTCAGTAACAAACCATCCCAGCAAGACCTGTAGGTCATTGCTCAATGAAGCCAACAGGACAACATCATGTGCAAACAGAAGAGATGAGATCCTGTTGTCACAGAACATGACACCCTCCATTCCTTAACTGCGCCTAGAAATCCTGTCCATAAAAATTATGAACAGGATTGGTGACAAAGGGCAGCCCTGGCAGAGTCCAACTCTCTCTGGAAATGAGTCTGACTGAGTGTTGGCAATACGAACCAAACTCTCACAGCGGTTGTATAGAGGCCAGATAGCTTGTAGCAACATGCCCGATACCCCATACTCCCAAAGCACCCCCCTTCCCCCCACAAAAAGCCACGAAAGATGTGGTGGAATTCCTTCTCCGAGTCCACAAAACACATGTAGACTGGGTGGGCAAACTCCCACAAACCCTCGAGGATTTTCGAGAGGGTAAAGAGTTGGTCTGATGTGCCACTGCAAGGACCAAAACCACATTGCTCCTCCTGAACCCGGGGTTTGACCAACTGCTGGACTCTCCTCTGCAGTACTCTGACATAGACCTTACCAGTGAGGCTGAGAAGTGTAATCCTTCTAAAGTTGGAACACACCCGCCGGTCCCCCTTCTTAAAGAGAGGAACCACCACCCCGGTTTGCCATGCCAACAGCATTGTCCCTGACCTCCATGCAATGTTGCAGAGGCATGTCAACCATGACAGCCCTACAACATCCAGAGCCTTGAGGTACTCGGGGCAAATCTCATCCACCCCAGGGATCTGGCCACCAAAGAATTTTTTAACCACTTTGGTGACCTCAGCCCCTGTGATCAGCGAGTCAACCCACTCATCCTCAAGCTCTGCTTCCTCTGCGGAAGGCATGTCAGTGGGATTGAGGAGATCCTCAAAGTATTCCTTCCACCACCTGACGATATCCCCAGTTGAAGTCAACAGTTCCCTATCCGCACCATACACAATGTGGACAGGGAGCTGTTTCCCCCTCCTGAGTTGCCAGACAGTTTACCAGAATCTCTTTGAGGCCGATTGAAAGTCTTGTTCCATGGCCTCACTAAACTTCTCCCACACATGAGTTTTTGCTTCAGCAACCACCCAAGCTGCACTCCACTTGGCCTGCCACTACACCTCAGCTGCTTCAGGAGTCCCACAAGCCAACCAAGCTCGATAGGACTCCTTCTTCAGTTTGATGGCCCCCCTCAACACTGGTATCCACCACTTGGTTCGGGGTTGCCACCACAAGATGCACCAACAACCTTGCGGCCGCAGCTCTGGGCAGCAGCTTCAACAATGGAGGTGGAGAACATGACCCATTCAGACTCAATGTCTCCAGACTCCCTCGGAATGTGGTTGAAGTTATAAACAATTTATATCTGCGGTTACATATTTATACATATTACTTTATTCACCAGCCTACCTGGAATTACCTGGAAACAAAATATCTTTTTTCCTTAAATATTTTATTTGCTTAATAAACTAAAAATATCATAATGGAGGACTTCCGGTTATGGCCGCCACGTAGGAGGACGTGCTTCACTCTACTCTGCTCTTAAAAATAAAAAAATCGGCAAATAACCCTCTTAATTGGAACAAAACCTATCCCAGCGTTTGGGCGAGGACATGCCGGTAAAGCCTAAGGCTGGGAAATCAGGTGGAGGAAAAACTGAACCGCCGAAACAGTCCAAGTTAACGGACTTTCATGTCCGTGACGAAGCAGAAAAATCCCCAGATATGGCGGAGCAAGCTAGTGGAGGAGCGGTGACTGCTGGCGATGGCACAGGTGCGGTGCTCGCTGCCATTAGCTCAATGAGAGCAGACTTCTCTACTAAGTTTGATGGGATTATAGCAGCGATAGAGGGATTGAGAAAGGAATTAAGCAACTGTATGGAACGAGTATCGCAGGTGGAGCTCCGAATTTCCAGCGCTGAGGATGACGTCACCAGCCTACAATTAAAGGTGCGCACATTGGAATTAAACAATAAACGTCTGGAAGATAATGTCCTGGATTTAGAATCCCGGTCGAGACGGAACAATCTGAGGCTGGTGGGTCTCCCGGAGGGTACGGAGGGGCGGGACTCATGTTCCTTTTTGGAAAAGTGGATTCCAGAAGCGCTGAACAACGCGGAGCTGCAGTCATCGATCGTTCTGGAAAGCGCCCACCGAATTGGCCCACTGAGAGATAATAAGGCATCACCGACGCTGATTATGAAGTTCCTCAGCTACAGAGACAAGATGAAGATCTCCAACGCGGCGCGAGCCAAAGGAGAAATTAAATACCAGGATCAACAGGTGCGGTTCTACCCAGATTTGGCCACAGGAATCCAACAATTAAGGAAACAGTTTGACCCCACCCGTAAAGAGCTGCGCAACCTTGGGATTCGTCATGGAGTGATTTATCCTGCAAGACTGCTGGTCACATATAAGGGCAGAACCCACACCTTCAAGACCCCAGAGGAGGCGCAGGAGCTCATCAAGAAGATCCAAGGAGAGACTGGTGGGAGCTAAGCACGAAGCATGAATAAGATATAAGGTAGAATATTTAAGCATTTGCACAGGCATCTGACTGATCTGAAGCAAATAGCAAGTTCACAAAATACAGATTGTATTGTATAAAAAAAACAAAAAAAAACAAACAAAAAAAAAACTATGACGTACAAAGTTGCTATAAAATTTTGGAGTTAAGTTGGAAAACTACAGAAGAGAGTTAATGTTATGTCATTAAAAGCAGTAGAGTCAGGGTGATTGAGAGGAGAAAGAAAGAGTGGTTTTGTCTGATCCTTGTGAGAGAGTAGCAGTCAATGGCTATAGCGGGAGACAGAATTTTTTTTTTTGATTTTGGGGGGATTACCAAGAATGTGGGAAGGGGGAATTTGTTTGTGTGTAGTTTGTAGGATGAATGTTCAACCACTCATGTTTTTGCTTCTCTGTATGAGCATGTTTACATTGCGAGGTAATCCCAAACTCCTTATTGATCATAGACCAAAGTGTTAATCTTAATTTAACTTCATGGAATTGCAGAGGTCTACAAAATTTAAAAAAAACTTAAACAAGTTATGAATAAAATAAAAGACATGGGTTCAAAAATTGTGTTTTTACAAGAAACTCATCTAATAGAGGAGGATGTAAAAAGAATTTAAAAAAAAGATGGCAGGGAAGTGTATTCACCTCATCATTTTCATCTCGAGCTAGGGGAGTTATGACTCTCATACACAAAACAGTCCCATTTAAAGTGAAAAATGTAATTGGAGACAAATTAGGAAGATACCTAATCATTCAAGGATCTTTGTTATTAGAAAATATAAATCTGGTGAACTTATACGGTCCCAATATAGATGATCAAAACTTCTTTGCTAATTTATTTCTTACTTTATCATCACTTACAGGGCAACATATAATAGCAGGGGATTTTAATTGTACATTGAATCCCAGTATAGATAGATCAACAGGACTGGACTGTACGCACAATGGATGCAGGATGATCATTAATCATTTTATGAAAGAATTGAGATTGCTAGATATATGGAGAGAAATGAAAACGCAAGTTAAAGCATACTCTTGTTATTCTAATACCTACAGGCTTCAGGACAAGGAATTTGTTAAGTACATAGAAAAACAGATAGATGAGTTCTTTGATATCAATACTACACAAACATCAGCATGTATGAAGTGGGAGGCTTTCAAAGCTTTTATTAGGGGGCATATTATTAGTTATACAGGTTCAAAATCTAAGAAGACTCGAGAGGAGAGAGTCCAATTGGAACATAAAATAAAAATTCTCCAAGAAAAAGTGTATGCAGGAAGTGACCCAAAGTTAGAGAACGAATTACTGATTCTGAGAGCTGAATATGACAAAAAAATCAGCGAATAGAGCTGCCTCGAGTCTTCTAAGATTGAAGTAATCTTTTTATGAACAAGGTGAAAAATCAGGGAAATTATTGGCATGGCAGATTAAACAATTAGAATTTAAAACACCAATTACCAGTATTATAAGAAACGGACAGGCAGTTGTAGATCCTTTAGAAATTAACAGTGCCTTTAGAGATTATTATGAAAAACTATATGACACAAAAAATGAAACTGACTTAACAAAACTAAATGGGTTTTTGGACGGATTATCTATACCTTGTATTCCAAATGAAAACAGGGAGATACTGGAGTCTAAAATTAGTCAAGAAGAAGTTGGGCTAGCCATTGACATTACATTACATGTCTGTTCTTTTCTTCTTCTCTATCCCCTCACCCCCCAGCCAGTCGCAGCAGATGACTGCCCCTCCCTGAGCCTGGTTCTGCTGGAGGTTTCTTCCTGTTAAAAGGGAGTTTTTCCTCTCCACCGTCGCCAAGTGCTTGCTCACAGGGGATCGCCTGATTGCTGGGGTCTTTCTGCAACTGTGGGGGTCCTCCCTACAGTTGATAGTGCTATGAGATGACTGTTGTTGTGAAATGGCGCTATATAAATAAAGTTGAATTGAATTGAATTGAAATTGATGATATGAAATCAAGAAAAAGTGCAGGACCAGATGGTCTTCCAGTTGACCTCTATAAAAAATTTAAGAATAAATTAATAAAACCATTTTTGGAAATGGTTTTAGAAGCATTTCAAAATAGTAATTTACCACTATACATGAATAATGCCTTAATTATACTGTTGCCAAAACCAGGTAAACCCTCTAATAAATGTGAAAATATGAGACCAATAAGCCTATTAAATGCTGACCTTAAGATAATCTGTAAAATTTTAGCAAGATGACTACAAGAAATATTACCAAATATTATTAACCGAGACCAGAATGGCTTTATAAAGGGAAGACAAGGCTTCCATAATGTAAGAAGACTATTTAATATTATCTATTCTAATAAAGAAGCACCGGATACAGCTCTCCTATCATTGGACGCCGAAAAGGCCCTTTCTTTTTGAAGTCCTACAAAGGTTTGGATTTGGAAATAATTTCATAAAATGGGTTCAGATAATATACAATAATGCTACAGCAGAAATCCTAACAAACAGCAATATCTCAAAATCAATAAAAATCAATAGAGGATGTCAACAAGGCTGTCCACTTTCACCTTTACTATTTACTATGGCAATTGAACCTTTAGCGATGGCAGTATGTTTACATCCACAAATATATGGAATTAAAATAGGACCAACAGAACATAAAATCTCCCCGTATGCTGATGACATAATTTTGTTCATGTCGAATCTTAAAAAATCAATTCCGACTTTGTTGAATTTAATAAAGAATTTTGGGGAAATATCAGCATATAAAATAAATAAAACTAAATCTTCAATATTAATGCTAAATGAGACCCAGAGAAATCACCCAGGTCCTGAGGTAAATCAATTCAAAGTTGTAAATCAGTTTAAATATTTAGGAATTCAAATTGTGCCTAAGCTAGAATTAGTCGCCAGTGCCAACTATGAAGCCTTAATGACAGACATTAATGAGTTACTTCAGAGATGGATGTCACTACCAATGTCGATGATTGGGAGAATTAATATACTTAAAAGTAATATCTTACCCAAAATGCTTTATTTATTTCAATACATTCCTTTACCACCGCCTTCAGATCTATTCTTAAGAATTAAAAAAAAGTTAGTGGAATTTATATGGAACAATAGGAAGGCTAGATTACGTCTGTCCTTACTATATTTACCATTTGATCGTGGAGGTCTGAAATGTCCAAACTTTATGTTGTATTACTGGTCAGCACAACTGAGGTCTATGACATATTATTTTTCATCAAATGATCTCCCTCACTGGACTGAAATGGAATCATACAATTTACCTTTACCTCTTCCCATATTTATATACTCAGACTCGGCAAAAAAATTACAGAAACAAGTTAAAAATCCATTTGTAAAGCATATGATCAAAATATGGTGTGAAACCAAAAAATATGTAAAAGAACCACACTTATTGTCACAATTTAGCCCAATATGGGGTAATCAATATTTTAAACCAGGGAGAGCGGATGCTGTATTTAAAGTATGGAATTTAAAAGGGATTCAAAAGATTCGAGACTTATATTTGTCAGGTTCAGATAACATAATGTCTTTTGAAGAACTGAGGATCAAATTTAATCTTAATAGAACACATTTTTTTTAAATATCTTCAGCTTAGGAACTTTATTCGATCAAATCAAAATAATGCTCTCATCTGACCTACTTATTCATCCTTGGAAAAAATCTTGACGAAAGATAGTAAGAGAAAGGGTATTATTTCAGAGTTTTATAACTCATTGACATTATCCTCAAATGAAAACTCACAGAAAAGATTGAATTATTGGAAAGAAGACCTGCAAACTGAAATTTCAGAGGAACAATGGGAATTGCCTTGTGCAGAAGCTCAAACCAAATCAATAAATGTACGTCTTAAATTGATACATTTTAAATGGTTAATGCGGATGTATGTTACACCGGTGGAGTTAAATAGATATAACAAAAACATACCAGATGCGTGCACAAAATGTATGGAAAGTAAAGGAACCCTATTTCATTGTTTATGGGAATGTAGAAAAATTAGAATGTTTTGGGAAGAGGTGAGGGTAACAATTGGAAAAATAATTTCAAAACAAATCATATTGAATCCTAAACTGTTTTTGTTGGGTCTTTATCCAGAAAAGCATAACTTTAACAAGAGTGAGAGAGCATTCATAGACCTCAGTTTGCTTAACGCCAAAAAATGTATTGCACTATTGTGGAAAAAGACTCATAGACCAGATGTGACTCAGTGGTTAAGACAGATGTTAACAAACCTTCCACTAGAAAGAATAACATACATACTGAAATCAAAAGAAATTGTGTTTGAGAATATATGGAGACCTTTCATTGATTATGTAAAGAATTTAAATATAACTTTTGAAGAATTCAATTCAATTCAATTCAATTCAACTTTATTTATATAGCGCCATTTCACAACAACAGTCATCTCATAGCACTATCAACTGAAGGGGGGACCCCCACAGTTGCAGAAAGACCCCAGCAATCAGGCGATCCCCTGTGAGCAAGCACTTGGCGACGGTGGAGAGGAAAAACTCCTTTTTAACAGGAAGAAACCTCCAGCAGAACCAGGCTCAGGGAGGGGCAGTCATCTGCTGCGACTGGCTGGGGGGTGAGGGGATAGAGAAGAAGAAAAGAACAGACATATAGAGAGCAAACAGCACGATGGGGACTCAATCTATGGGAGAGAACAAACAAATGTTAATGACCAGCAAAAAAAAAAAATTTCATAGAGAGTGAGGAAAGGAGTGAGGCCCAGTGCATTACTGGAGGTCCCCCGGCTGACTAAACCTATTAGCAGCATAACTAAGGGAGGGTTCAGAAACACATGATCCCTCCCTAATTGTAGGCTATATCAAAAAGGTAGGTTTTAGCCCTATTCTTAAAAACAGAGATCGAGTCTGACTCCCGAATCCAGACTGGCAGCTGATTCCACAGGAGAGGAGCTTGATAACTGAAGGCTCTGCCTCCCATTGTACTTTTGGAGATTCTAGGTATTACAAGTAATCCTGCATTTTGGGAGCGTAGTGCTCTGTTAGGATGATACGGTAGTATCAGATCTTTTAAATAAAAAGGAGCCTGATTGTTTAAAGCTTTGTAAGTAAGAAGAAGGATTTTAAACTTAATTCTAAACTCTATGGGAAGCCAATGAAGGGAGGCCAGAACCGGAGAGATATGATCTCTCTTTCTAGTACCTGTTAAAACTCTTGCTGCAGCATTTTGGATCAGCTGAAGACTTTTTAAAGATGTTTTAGGGCAGCCTGATAATAAAGAATTACAATAATCTAATCTCGAGCTAACAAAAGCGTGGATCAGCTTCTCAGCATCACTCTGAGACAAGATGCTCCTAATCTTGGCAATATTACGCAAATGATAGAAGGCAGTCTTAGAAACAAATTTAATATGTAAATTGAAGGACAAATCCTGATCAAAAATAACTCCAAGGTTCCTCACAGAGCTATTAAGAGAAAGAGTAACTGCAAGAAGAAGGGGAATGATGTGTGTGGACCTTGTAAATTCCAAACTGGTGAATATATAGTATGTATACTTACGTAATGGATTGCCTAGACTAAATAGAGGAGCATTGTTAAAGACCTGCCTTTGTTAGTGGTTGTTGGTGTTTTTAGTACTTTTTTTTTAATCATTTTAGTGTTAGTGTTTGATTGTTTGTGTTATGTTTGTAAAAAGGTTCAATAAAAATATTGTGGAAAAAAAATATCATAATGGAAAAGTTATTGGATGATATGGACAACGTCAAGAAGTCTCTGGAATTCAATAACTAAGGAATTAAGTGTGGTGATTAAACAACAGGCCTAATTGAGGAAGTGTGACAGCTGAAAGCTGTGATCAAGGAAAAGGACAAGGAAACTGAAGAACTTGGAAATAGCATAGAAGATTTGGCGCAGTATACAAGGATGGAGGATCTACTGGTTGCCTGACTTGATACAAAACATCATTCTTATGCACACATCACAGCAGGGGAGAAGGATGGTGAGGATACACCTCAGACTGAATTACACACACTTGAGCAAGAAGTGAATGTGTAACCTGTCATGAGCTGAGCACTGCGAGCTTCCGTCGTGCTCAGTCTCATGGCCTTTCTCCATATTTGTATATTTGTTGCATCTTGGGTTCTTGGTTCCTGTTAGTTTTTCCGTGGTTGGTTTTCATATATCTGATATTGTTTCTTATTCTTCTTATCCCTCTGTGTATGTCATCATACAGTAGTTTGCTACTCTCTTATTTTGTATTTGTTTGTATTTATCCCTCAGTCCTTATTTGTTGTGTTCACTCTCTCCGGAACTGCAGCTGTCAGTGACACTTTCGGATTTTTGCTGTGTTGTGGGCGGTGCTCCTGTCAGCTGTCAGTCCCATCTTCTCCCCTCTCATTGCTCCCAGCTGACCCCAGTTTGTAATCATTGTTTTCTCCTGCCCGCTCATGTGATCCACACCTGCATTCATTTGTGTGGATTGGCTCCATGTTCTATTTAAGATCTTTGTTCCTGTCATTCATTGTTGGAGCCTCAGTTAATCTGTCATTGTGCATCAGAACCCTTTCCCCGTTCTGGTGCATTATCCTGTGTTGTCCTACGTACTACGTACTCCTTTGCCATCTCAGTCTATAAGTTTACTTTGTGCACTGTTTGGATTTTTGTGTTGTGCACTGTTTGGACCTTTATGATTTCAGTCAATAAATATCACAACTACAGTCCAGCGTTTGGGTCTTCATTGCTGCCCCAAGGGGCAAATCGTGACAGAATGCTCCAGCCAGTTGAAGACCCAGCTGCTGTAGGCTGTGGTTTTTTTCTGTTTTTTTCACTCAACCTGTTTGTGGAGTCTACATCATTCCCCAGTATGCTGACCTCCAGCAAGAAAAAGGAGATCAGCAGCGGGATCCCTGAGTGTCGAGGAGCAGTGGGCCACCGAGTTCATCTAGGGCAGGGGTGTCAAACTGGAGCAGGGTGTCTGCTGCGGAGCACGTTTCCGCGTCGGCTTCGGGCTCGCTGGAGGCGGCCCCCACGTCAGCCTGGGGAAAGATTGCTGTAGGACAGAGGCCTTAGCCAGCAATTCCGTGAACCAGGGTGTGCCTCAACAATAACAGTCGGCGATTTCACACGGGAGGTGAGAGCTTCATCCACGAAGCCCTAGATCACAGGTGTCAAACTCACTCTATGGAGGGCCAAGACCCTGCAGGTTTTACCTCCACCCAGTGTCTTCAGCAGGTGTTTTCACTGATCAGCAATCAGTGGGAAGAAATTCAGTGAACTCACCTGTTGAAGACACTGGGTGGAGGTAAAACCTGCAGGGTCTTGGCCCTCCATAGAGTGAGTTTGACACCTGTGATCTAGGGCTTCGTGGATGAAGCTCTCACCTCCCGTGTGAAATCGCCGACTGTTATTGTTGAGGCACACCCTGGTTCACGGAATTGCTGGCTAAGGCCTCTGTCCTACAGCAATCTTTCCCCAGGCTGACGTGGGGGCCGCCTCCAGCGAGCCCGAAGCCGACGCGGAAACGTGCTCCGCAGCAGACACCCTGCTCCACCTCCAGTTCGCCCATTCCTGCTCCCGCTCCACCAGCTCTAAGACATCGCCACCCAGCTCCGGACCAA
Source organism: Pholidichthys leucotaenia (assembly GCA_020510985.1). Taxonomy (NCBI): domain Eukaryota; kingdom Metazoa; phylum Chordata; class Actinopteri; order Cichliformes; family Pholidichthyidae; genus Pholidichthys; species Pholidichthys leucotaenia. The sequence continues at coordinate 308,252,257 of CM035836.1, forward strand.
TGGAGGAACACCCCCGCCTCTCAGGCAGCAGTTTCTCCTTCGCTGAGGTCGAAAACTCCCGCAGCAGTCCCTTTATCCAGTTTTTCTTCTCCAGCTGGCCCGTCAGCCTCCTCCTCCACTGCTGCTGCCTCTCCCTCCTCCTTGGCGATTCCTCCCACTGCTGAGGGTCCGGCTGTTTCCTGTCCGACTCCACCCGTCGCTGTGGCTGCAGGAGCAGCTCCTCAATGTTCCCCTGGGAGGCCCTCTTCTACCAAAGTCACGGAGAGGGTTGATCCAACACCTACCTGCAGCAGAGAGCATCATGCCCTGGGAACTCAGGCAAGTGTCTTTTCATTCTCCAACATTTTATGATGATATGCCTTGCCTGATTCCCGGTAGTGAGCCTCAGTTTTCACAGTCCCCTGAGTCCTCACCACCTGCTGCAGCCCACACCACCTTTCCTGTGCTCTCTGTGTCTCCTCCTATTTTCCCCGAGTGTCCGCCAGTTCCAGGGTTGAGCCGCCAGGCGACAGAGGAGCCTGCGGTCCTGGAGGACCTGGTACCATCCCGGCAGCCATGGTCTGGATGGAGGGAGAGAGCTGCCAGCAATCCAGAGCCTGCGCCGACGACCGAGCGTTCCCAGGCTTCAGTTGGGCAGAATCCAGTGCCAGCAGGAAGGCGACCTCCTGTGTCTACGTCGGGTGAGCCACCAGTGTGGGCCACTTTGCAGGGGGGTGTCAAGACTGCATTCATTACCATGCCTGCTGCAGGGGCCGCCGCAGCAGAGGCGAAGCTGGACCTCCAGAGGACCAGGCCCGAGACATCGTCACCTGGATTGACGGAGTCCTGGACGGTGGTGGAGCTTGAGCTCAGGCAAGTGCTTATCTTTGTTTTCACTGTCTCTGTTTTGGAGAGATCTAGCCTGGCTGTTGGTGGGGAGAGCCAAGTGCAACCATCAGCTGCACCTGAGCTCACCTCAGCAGGTTCCACTGCCGCCGGTGACCCTGACCCTATGTCTCTGTCCCTCTTATCTGAGCCTTTCCCCAGGGTCACCGAGATTCATCCAACTTCGCCTGAGGTCTCTGTGGGTTTGGGGTCACCGCCTGAGGTCTTTGTGGGTCCAGCTCCTGCTGCCGAGGTCATCGTGGGTGCTCTGTCCCTGCCCGGGACCTCTGTGGGTGCTGCTCCCCCTCCGGCAGAAGTCTTCATGGGTGCTCCGTCCTGGCCCGGGACCTCCGTGGGTGCAGCTCCTCTTCAGTCCGGGTCTCCGTGGGTGTGGTGTCCTAGTCGGGGACCGTCATGGGTGCTGCATCCCAGCCTGAAACCAATGTGGGTGCTGCGCTCCAGTGTGGGTCCACCGTGGGAGTTACGCTCCAGCCCGGGGGCCACCATGGGTGCAGCTTTGGCCCAGTCCAGGTCCACTGTGGGTGCAGCTCTGGCCCAGTCCTGGCCTACCGTGGGTGCAGCTTTGCTCCAGTCTGGAGCCACTGCGGGTGTAGCCTTGCTCCAGCCCAGAGCCACTGCGGGTGCAGTCTCACTCCAGCCTGGAGCCACCACAGGTGCAGTCTTGCTCCAGCCTGGAGCCACCATGGGTGCTGCTGTAATCCAGCCCAGAGCCACCACGGGTGCTACTGTATTCCAGTCTGGGACCACCGAGGGTGCCGCAGGGCAATCCAGGGGTGTTGGGGTGCCCTTTCCTCTGCCTGACGCCGTTGCAGGCCCCTCTCCTCTGCCAGATGCTGCCATGGTCACCTCTCTTCTACCAGAGGCTGTCGGGGTCCCCTCTCCCCTGCCCAAGGCCATCGTGGTCCCCTCTCCACTGCCCTAGGCCGTCGTGGTTCCCTTTCCTCCACCCTCCTCATCGTCGGTTGTCCCTATTGGGCAGCCACCTCCTGGACCACCTTTTGTGTTTAGGTGGTTGAAGAACTCTGGCAGACCACCTGACAGACTGTGCCGCTGGGTTTGGTGGCCCACGTTTTCCGGTAGGCCACCCAACTCTTTTCATCACGCCGTCTACCAGGTCTGGAACTTTAGCCGGCCACCTGAACTGTCCAGCTTTCCGGTCCAGGGGGCCTAAGTGCCTAGGTTTTACGTGGGTGTGGGTCCTGATCGGGGTTTTTGTTTTGTTCCCTCCTAGCCTGTTCCCCCTACCACCCACCCGGGGTGGTTTATTGTTATACTTCTTTTTTTTTGGGGGGGGGGGGTCATTTTCTTTTTTGATGTTTCCCTGGGTGTCTGGTCTCCACCCCTTGAGAGGGGGGCTCTGTCATGAGCTGAGCACTGGGGGCTTCCGCCGTGCTCAGTCTCATAGCCTTTCTCCATATTTGTATATTTGCTGTGTCTTGGGTTCTTGGTTCCTGTTATTTTTTCCGTGGTTGGTTTTCATATATCTGATATGGTTTCTTTTTCTTCTTCTCCCCCTGTTTATATGATCATAGTTTGCTATTCTCTTATTTTGCATTTGTTTATGTTTATCCCTCAGTCCTTATTTGTTGGCATTTAGTTCTTTATTATTGCAGTGTTGTGTTCACTCTCTCCAGGGCTGCAGCGTTCAGTGGCACTTCCGGATTTTTGCTGTGATGTGGGGGGTGCTCCTGGCAGTTGTCAGTCCCGCCTTCTCCCCTCTCATTGCTCCCAGCTGACCCCAGTTTGTAATCATTGTTTTCTCCTGCCCGCTCATGTGAGCCACACCTGCATTCATTTGTGTTGATTGGCTCCATGTTCTATTTAAGATCTTTGTTCCTGTCATTCATTGTTGGAGCCTCAGTTAATCTGCCGTCGTGCATCAGAACCCTTTTCCCATTCTGGTGCATTATCCTGTGTTGTCCTACCTACTCTTTTGCCGTCTCAGTCTATAAATTTACTTTGTGCACTGTTTGGATTTTTGTGTTGTGCACTGTTTGGACCTTTATGTTTTTGTTCAATAAATATCACAACCATAGTCCAGCGTTTGGGTCTTCGTTCCTGCCCCAAGGGGCAAATCGTGACATAACCGTGTGAATGTGAACAGAGTGTCCTTGAAAAAGAGAGGTTGCCTCTCTATGGACCTCTCCTATATAAATTACATTTTTAAAAAGTCATCAAGTTTTTAAACAGACGAAAAGCAGAAACAGAAGCCAAGTATTCAATGAGTCAGCAGAAAACATAAAATTGAAGTTTTGGAGCATGCAAAACAAAAAACCCTCAAGGGTACTGAGATGTACGTACATAAATGAACATCTCACAAAGAAAAATGCTGAATTTGCATGACAAGCAAGAATTCTGAAAAAGGAAAAAAAAAAATCCTAAACACTTGGACAAGGAACTGTAAAGTAAAAAAGTTGTAGTCATAAGAAACAAGACTGAACTTGAACAATATAAATGAAAAGGACAATTAACAAGGTGGAGAAGTGGACCAGAGGTGCTATATGAAATGTATGCTGTTGTGAAATATGACAAATACACTGCATCCGGAAAGTATTCACAGCGCTTCACTTTTTCCTCATTTTATGTTACAGCCTTATTCCAAAATGGATTAAATTCTTTTTTTTCCCCTCAAAATTCTACACACAATACCCCATAATGACAATGTGAATTTTTTTTTTTTTGAGATTTTTACAAATTTATTAAAAATAAAAAACTAAGAAATCACATGTACATAAGTACATGGCTGTGCATTCACTATATAGTACACTATATGAGGAAGGAGGTTTTTTTCCCAGCCTTATTCATTTTCTTTTTATACTGTGCACACCAATGAAGAGAGAGAGAGAAACGCCATTTCAATTCTCCTGTATGTCCTGTACATATAGTAGTTTTGACAATAAAATCTTTGAATCTTGAATTGTAGCTTCATTATAGCTATATTATACCATTTTACTGAGTAGATATGCCTAAATCAGTGTGTCAGTCATACTACATTGATGCTTATAGACATTCAAGTATGTTCCAGACAAAACAGCATGGTTTTCGGGACTTATCTGTTTTTGCAAAAAAAAAAAAAAGTACTAATAAATTGCCAAAAAGTAACAATGAGTTGATGTTTGATTTTTTGCTTTATTATGTTTGAGATACTCATATTTCAAATGACCATGTCTTAGAAGCTGATTTGGAAATACTAACACCTACAGATGAAAAAGTGTTTTCTTATTTTGAACACAACTGGACTTATCTGTTTTTGCAAAAGAACTCTTCAACTGAAAACATTCAAGATTCAAAGCCTTTATTATCATGTGCACAGTTAAGAAATGCAACATTTCCTGAGCAATGAAATTCTTACTCTGCTCTCCGAACAAATGCCAAGGTAATAGATACACATCAATACTAATAAAAGTAATCAATACACCTTAATACTAAATACTAATACTAATAAATACACATTGGGCAATTGGAACAGTTAAAGCAGTTAAACTAGAGGAAACAAGAAAAATGAAAATTCACTGGATGACTATAATGGACAATGATATTTTAATATCAGAGATGATATGAATGTGAGATGGCATGAGACTATGTGCAATGTGCAAATGAGCAATGTACAAATTAGCACCCAGTGTGAGAATCTGTGTAAAGTCGTCGTGTGCCCTGATAATTCCCAGTAGACTGTACAATGATAATTTAGCAGCAGAGATGATATGGACATGAGACAGGGTGAGACAATGTACAATGTGCAAATGAGCAGTGTGCAAATTTAGCATCCAGTGTGTGAATTCCTGTTTGCAAAGCTGTGTCTGGAGTTTGTTATTTATTCAGGAGTCTGATGGCAGTGGGAAAGAAGGAGTTTTTTAGTCTGGATGTCCTGCATTTCACACTTCTGTACCTCTGGCCTGAGGGTAGAAGTGTGAACATTCTGTGCTGGGGGTGGGTGGGGTCCTGGAGGATGGAAGCAGCTCTCCTTTGGACTCTGCGGTGATAGATGCTCTGCAGAGAGGGGAGTGGAGTTCTGATGATCTTCTCTGCTGTCTTCACCCCTCTCTGCAGGCATTTGCGGTCCAAAGCAGTGATGCAGGTGGTCAAGATGCTCTCAATGATGCAGCTGTAGAAGTTGTTGAGGATCTTGGGGGACATGCCAAACTTCCTCAGCCTCCTCAGAAAGTATAGCCACTGTTGAGCTCTCTTAACCAGCTCCGTGGTGTTAAGTGCCCACGTAAGGTCCCCACTGATGTGGATGCCAAGGTATTTAAAGCTGCTCACCCTCTCCACCTCAAGCTCCTGGATGAACAGCAGCCAATGAGGTCTCCTCCCCTTCCTCATGTCCACGATCATCTCCTTCATCTCATCTGTGTTGAGGGTGAAGTTGTTGTCCTCACACATGACCCCAGGCTGGCCACCTCTCTCCTGTAGGATGCTTCATCATCACCAGTGATGTGTCCTATCACTGCTGTGTCATCTGCAAACTTTAAGATGACATTGTCCTTGTGGGAGGCAACACAGTCATGGGTGAAGAGTTTGTAGAGGATGGGGCTGAGAACACAACCCTGTGGGACACCTGTGTTTGTGATGATGCTGGCTGAGGTCCTGTTACCCATCCTGACAGACTGAGGCCTGCCAGTCAGAAAGTCCAGTAGCCAGTCACAGAGGGTGGGGTGCAGGCCAAGAAAGACAGTTTGTAGGTGAGTTTGTGGGGGATGATCGTGTTGAAGGCGGAGCTGTAGCCGACAAAGAGTATCCTGATGTAGGAGTCTTTATCATCCATGTGGGAGAGAGAATAATGGAGTGCACCAGCAATGGCATCCGAGGTGGACCTGTTGGGCACGCAGGCCTACTGCAGTGGGTCCAGGGTATCCCGAATGCTGTCCTGAATGAAGGCCAGCACCACTCTCTCGAAGCACTTCATGATGATTGGAGTGAGTGCTACTGGCCTGTAATCATTCAGGCAGGTCGGCGGGATCTTTTTGAGGAGGGGGACGATGGTTGTGGTTTTGAAGCAGGAGGGTACTGTGTTCAGGTTGAGGGAGAGGTTGAAGATGGATGTAAGAACATCAGTCAGCTCAGCAGCACATGCTCTGAGAGCCCGCCCAGGAATGTCTGGCCCTACTGCCTTGCGGGGGTTGATGTTCCTCAGTGCTTTGTTTACCTGGCCTGATGAGACTTTTAGTGGAGAGGGAGGATGTGTGTGTGTGTGTGTGTGTGTGTGTGTGTGTGTGTGTGTGTGTGTGTGTGTGTGTGTGTGTGTCCTCGCTGCACTGTAGCTGGAGGTCTCAGAGCGGGTGTAAAAGATGTTGAGATCATCCAGCAGGCTGTCTGTTGAGCTAGTGGTGTTGCTGTCGGTTCTCTTGTAGTCTGTGATGTGCTGCAGGCCTTGCTACATGCGCCCAAGGTCAGGAGTGGAGTAGAGGCTGTCCAGCTTTTCTCTGTACTACCTCTTGGCTGTTGTTATAGCCTTCCTCAGTCTATACTTTGCAACTTTGTACTTGGCCTCATTTCCTGATTTAAATGCAAGAGAGTGAGCATGCAGCATCTGACGTACCTGACTGTTGATCCAGGGTTTCTGGTTGGGGAACTTCCTGACTTGTATGGTGAGTATGATGGCATCAACACAAGTGCTAATGTACCCAGTCACATACTCAGCATAGTCCTGTATGTTTACAGAAGAGTCCTACCGAGTGGCTGCAGCTTTAAACACATCCCAGTCTGTCTGGGCAAAACAGTCTTGCAGAGTGCTCTCAGCCTCTGGAGTCCACCGTTTAATTTGTTTAGTAACAGGGTTTGTTTGTTTCAGTCTTTGTCTGTTGGCCAGGTACATAAACAGGGAGGTGTGGTCTGACTGTCCGAAGTGGGGGCGGGGTGCTGCTCTGTATGTACTGCGTATGTTTGTGTAAACATGGTCCAGTGTGTTCTTATCACGGGTGGGAATGTTCACATGCTGGTGATATTTGGGAAGTACAGTCCGTAAATTGCACTGGTTAAAGTCACCAGCAACAATAAAAACAGCGTTGGGATGAGATGTCTCTAATGCACTGATGATGTCATGGAGTTTGCCGAGCGCCGCTGTGTAGTTGATTCATGGGGGAATGTAAACAGCAGCCAAAAGCACAGCAGTGAATTCCCTCGGTAGATAATAGGGATGGCATTTCAGCAGTAAAAACTCCACATCAGGCGAACAGTGCTGGTGAACAGTCTGTACATCTCCACACCACGAGTTGTTTATAAACACGCACATGCCCTCCACCCCCACCCCCCGTCTTATCCGCGGCTGATGTCCGGTCTCCTCAATGTACGGAGTGGGTCTGTAGCTGAATGGCACATTCAGGGACTTTGTCTGAGAGCCAGGTCTCTCAGAAAATTAGAGCACAGCACTCTCTTATCTCCTGCTGGTCTTCAATCCTTACTCTTGGCTCGTCCAGTTTGTTCTCCAGAGGCCGTACGTTGGCTAGCAGGAGGCTAGGTAGCGGTTGGTGGCTAATGCGAGCTTTTAGCTTTGCATGTAGCCCCCCCCCCTTCCCCGCCTCACTTTCGACGCCATTTCTGAAGAGCTCGCTTGGGACCAGCATGCTCACTCCAGCTTGGTACTTCAGGGTCTTCCTGGGGGTGGTGATGATCGCTGTGGGAGCGGACAATGTAGTTCAGGTGGTATAAAGCCAGTAAATTCCATATGGCTGCTTGTCTTGCCGATGTCCAGCAATGCCTGTCGGTCATATGTTAGCAGTGTGTAACATTTATGCACTGTAGAAAGAGCAGCAAACATGCAGAAAAGAAGAAAAAGCCGGCATTCGAGAACGGAGCGAGCAAGCACGTCTGCCTTGAGGGGGCGCCATGATGCAAGCATGACCAAAACATGTCATTAAAAAGGCATGTCCCTGCATGTCCTCAGGAAATAGGCATGTCCCTGTTTGTCTTCATTAAACAGACATGACCCTGTGTGTCCTCTTTTGTTTGCAGGTGTCAGCGTTCTCCTCCTGGCAGAAGGAGCTCCATAAGATGGTTTTTGATCCTCGGTACTTGCTGCTTACCTCCACCCAGAGGAAACAGGTATAACCTCTGACCTCTCTATAACCTCTTAACTCTCTGTGACCTCTATGATTTCTCTATGATCTCTAATTAACCGTGTGCTGACATATGGCATAAAAATTGAAATGGTAGTGTCAGACCATTACCTATTCTCACCACCCAGCCAGGAGCTCACGGCCCCGCCCTGAGCCTGGTTATGCTGGTGGTTTCTTCCCATTAAAAGGGAGTTATTCCTCTCCACAACTGCCAAGTGCTTGCTCACAGCACTCAGCAATTGTGGAGTCTTGTTGCTGTCTTTCTGCAATTGTAGTTTCTTTGCCCTACAGTTGAAAGTGCTATGGGATAACTGCTGTTGTGATTTGGCACAATATAACCGAAGATGAACTGAACTGAAATGACTGACCTCTAACCTCTCACCTTTCTGTGACCTCTGACCTGTCTCAGACCTCTGAATTCTCTGTGACCTCTCTGTGATCTCAAAGGTTTTTGAAGAGTTTGTGAAGAGTCGTTTGAAGGAGGAGTTCAGGGAGAGGAGGAGGAAACTGCAGAAAGCCAGAGAGGAGTTCAAGGAGCTGCTGGAGGAGGCCAAGATCACCAGCAGGTAACAGACCTCATCTAAGACCAGACCAGGTAACAGAACTCACTGAAAACCAGACAAAGTAACAGAACTCATCTAAGACCAGATGAAGTAATAAAATTGTCTTAAGACCAGACCAGATAACACAACTCACCCTTTATCTCTCCATTTACTCATGAGGGAAGGACCTTGAGATTCAGCATGAGGTTGAGACATACCAGTCTGATATAGTCAGGTTGACCTTGACTCATATCTGGGGTTCTGAAATCAGTGTCTTGGAGCTTATCCTATTCTGGAGTTGTACCAGGTAAGAGGTAGCAAGCATGTGTGAGTATTCTTGTATCCTTCCATCTTGCTACCTCTATATTGGGGTCTCCCTGGTGGATGAAAGAGTTTTTGACATCAGGTTTGGAAATGTGTCCTGACCACCATTTGTGCCTATGCTCTACAATATAAATTATGGTTCAGATTATCCACATTTTTTGAAGTCTCTGACAGGGGTGTTGGAAAATCCTCTTCTTGGAGACTCCGTTGTCGTACTGAGGAACTTCAAAGCACATGTAGGCAATGACAGTGAAACATGGGAAGGTGTGATTGGGAATAACGGCCTGCCCTATCTGAACCTCAGTGATGTCGAGCCACTTGCTGGTTTCATCCAAAGACAGGACAGCAGCAGAGCCACCAGGAGTTCTGTTAACAATAACTGTAAAATATTCCACCGCAGAACCACATTTGGACAAACAGCTTTCTCTATAAAGGACAGTCACATCTGGAACACAATGCCAAATGAAATTAAAATAATAACGGACTTTAAAACATTCACTAAAAAGGTTAAAAACTGGCTGAAAAATAAACAAGAATGTACCCATGTATGAAATGATTGTCTGCAGGGTGAGAGTGAATGAAGGGAAGGAATGAATGTGTTTGTTTATAGTGAGTGACGAAGGGAGGAAGGCCTGAAATAGGCAAATGTGAGTCAGGTTGTTATATTGTGTATTTATAATATTTATAATATTTATAATTGTGTATTTATAATGTATTTACAATCTTTTTTGCATTGATGTATGTGGTTATTGTGTATTCTGTTTTCATTTATTTTTATTTTTTTTTATCTTTTCCTTTTTACTTGTTTCTCCTTTAAAGCCCATCCAGGGACAAGAGTTGCAAATTAGCTAATAGCTATACACTCTTTGTGCAACACATCAGATTGATTGTCATTGATTAATTGTCTATGTTTATTGCACTGTCCCTGTCAAATAAACAAATAATCTAATGTTCAGTTGTTGGATGTCTGTGCTAACCAGAGTTTGTCCATATGAATATCTGCCCCAGTCCTGACTCAGGCCCAGTTTTGTGTTTTTTCCTTGCTTGCATTTCCTTCTGGTGACCCGCGTAACTTCATTATTCTTCTGCCTTGTCCCTGGTGTCCCCTGAACCAACCCGGCCCTGGTGCCCTTAGCTTTCCAGTCCACACTCTCTAGCCCTTTTAGTGGAATCTGCATGTTGTTTTCCAGTCAGGCCCCTGACATTTTTTTAAATGGAGAATACGCTTGATCACATCCCTTGTGGTTTCTTGTGAGGGTACTTTGGGAGTATGAGGTGTCAGGCTTGTTCCTATGAACTATCCAGTCTCTGTATGACCATTGTGAATGTTTGATTCATATTGCTAACCATCAGTCAGACTTATTCCCATTGAGAATTGAACTCCAGCAGGGCTGCCCTTTTTGACCAATGTTCATAATCTGTATGGACAGGATTTATAGGTGCAGCCAAGGAACAGAGGGTGTCACGTTTGGTGGCCCCAAAATCTCATCTCTGCTGTTTGCAGATGATGTGGTTCTGTTGGCATCATTGAGCAATCACCTACAGGCCTTACTGGGGCATTTTGCTACTGAGTGTGAAGTAGTTGGGATGAAAATCCACACCTCTAAGACTGAGTTTGTGGCCCTCAGGTAGAAAAGGCTGCATTGTCCTCTCCAGGTTGGGGATGAGTTCCTGCCCCAAGAGGAGGAATTCAAGGATCTTGGGATCTTCTTCACAAGTCGGGGGGGATGGAGTGAGAGACTGACAGACGGATTGGACCAGCATCTGCAGTGATGTTTTCGTTGTACTAGTCTGTTGTGGTAAAGAGGGAGCTGAGCCCTAAAGCAAGGCTGTCGATTTATCAGACAATCTGTGTTCCAACATTCACCCATGGTCATGAACTTTGGGTAATGACTGAATGATTCAGAACATGGACACAAGTGGCTGAAATGAGCTTTCTCCATAGGGTGGCTGGACCTCACCCTTATGGGGTAGTCACAGTTATTCAGAATCAACAGGAATCAAGCAGAACCAGCTGGAATGAAGAATTTTCAAAATTCATGCCACATTCGGGAAGGGGGGGGGGTCAAATTGGCTGTGGATTCAGCTGACTGATGTCCCAGCGGCAGCTGGCCGCATTTTTATGCGATTCGGCTCTCCCTGGAATGTGATCAGAATGTTTTGGATGCTGTTGGATTGCTGTAAGAATATTTAGAATGCAGTCATAGTGCCATTAGAATACACTTTGAATGCCATTTGATGTTTCCCCACTTCAGATGCACCTGGAAAGTTTTGAGCATGAGCAAAACATTCAGGCTGGCTACAAGAATGGGCCCGAATATTTGGAATGCACTCAGAATGTAGTCAGACTTTTTTGAATGCACTTCAGATATCCAGGAATACACAAGGAATTTTCATTCTGATGGGATTCCGGCTCATTCTGCCTCTAGTGTGACTACCCCATTACAGATAGGGTGAGGCAGAGTTATCTGTAAAAGGCTCAAAGTAGATCCACTACTCCTCCACATCAGAAGAAGCCACCTGAGTAGTTTGGACATCTGTTCAGTATGCCTCCTGGATGCCTCCCACACGAGATGTTTCAGGCATGTTCCACAAGGAGGAGACCCTGGGGCAGATCCAGGACACACTGGAGAGGCTATGTCTCCCAGATGGTCTAGGATTGCTTTGGGATCCTCCCTGAAGAGCTGGAAGAGGTGGCTGGGGAGAGGGAAGTCTGGGCTTCTCTGCTTAAACTGCTACCTTCCTGACCTGGAGCCCTGGATAAGAGGTAGAAGATGGATGGGTGGATGGATGGGTGGATGGATGGATGGATGGATGGATGGATTCTCAGTACTGAATTTTAGTTCCTTCAAATTCTTTCAGTATCATTAAGGTTTGGTTTATTTTCTGTCCTTGAGCAGAATTGCTTCTATTTATTTTGGGGGTTTGTTTTAATATATATGGTCTAAACTGTGAATAAAATGTCACGTCATTACTTTCATATTTGTGCTTTGATCCTTCCTCTCTGTAACAGAAATTTCAGACACAGCCTTTATTTTCTTTTGTTCTCCACAGAACTACATTCAAAGAGTTCTGCGCTTGTTACCGTGGTGACCAGCGCTTCACTGCCCTCAACAGGAAGAAGGAACAGGAAGTCCTCTTCAGCCATTACATCACTTCCTTAAAGAGGCGGGACAAAGAGAACAGGGCCAGACTGAGGAAGATGAGATGAAACAGAACCTATACAGAACCATTACAGAATATTTAAAGAACCTTATAAAATTCATTGAGAACTGTCACACAGACCCATTTCTGGGTCTCATTCATGGATCTTGGTTCTGTGGAGAATCTGGACAGAGACCAGAACCACCGACTTTAATCAGCTCATCAATCATAGTGGTTCTACTGGAATATCTGGACCTACTGGCCCTTTAATCTTAAGAAAAAAAGAGAAAGATTATGAAAATATCAAAGCAAACCAAAAGATTAAGACAGCAAGTCATATGATGATGGAACATGCAGTGGTGTGGAAAAAGTGTTTGCCCCCTTCCTGATTTACCTTTTTTTGTATGTTTGTCACACTTAAATGTTTCAGATCATCAAACAAATTTAAATATTAGACAAAAATAACACAAGTAAACACAAAATGCAGTTTTTAAATGAAAGTGTTTATTATTAAGAGAAAAAAAAAATCCAAACCTACATGGCCCTGTGTGAAAAGTGATTGCCCCCTAAACCTAATAACTGGTCGGGCCACCTTTAGTATCAACAACTGCAATCAAGCGTTTGCGATAACTGGCAATGAGTCTTTTTCAGTACTGTGGAGGAATTTTGGCCCTCTCATCTTTGCAGAATTGTTGTAATTTAGCCATATTGCAGGTTTTTGAGCATGAACCGCCTTTTTAAGGTCATGCCACAGCATCTCAGTTGGATTCAGATCAGGACTTTGACTAGGCCACTGAAAAGTCTTCATTTTGTTTTTCTTAAGCCATTCAGAGGTGGACTTGCTGGTGTGTTTTGGATCATTGTCCTGCTGCAGAACCCAAGTGCGCTTCAGCTTGAGGTCACAGACAGATGGCCGGACATTCACTTTCAGGATTTTTTGGTAGACAGCAGAATTCATGGTTCTATTTACCACAACAAGTCTTCCAGGTCCTGAAGTAGCAAAACAGCCCCAGATCATCACACTACCACCACCATATTTTACTGTTGGTATGTATTATGTCTGGAAATGATGAGGAGTCGAGGTGACGTTTTATAGTTTTATTAACACACTAACAGGAACGTACTGGAGTCACTCTGTCTAGCTTGAGAGTCCATAGCAAAGAGAGCGAGTCCCTTCCACTGGGCCCTCTTATACTCCCGTGATGCCACCACCGGAAAGGCGGGGCATCACCTCCCACTACACCCAGGGCACCGCCATCTTAGTACACCCTAACTATGTACATTATATTGCTATCTCACATTTATCCCCCCGAAGAAAATTGCAAGCACACTAATCAAGCCCTCCCCCATTTGGTAACCCGATGCACACTCTAAACACACTAAACAATATAGATGCACAAAGCTATCCATGCATACCACACCAGCCCGGCGAACCACTCCACCATTTTGATTATAACAGTCAGTGAACATAAAAGGGCCACACACAAAATAGATTAATCCTGACAAAGTATATACATTATAAACAGAACGATAAATATTTATAAACAATATGCACACTAACCTAATGGCAGTCCCGAATCCCTCCACCCCAGCACTCCCACCCCACAACATGGGCATATCAAAGAAACAGTACTGGGGTATTTGCATTTCACTCACACTCCTATTTACTCCAACCACTCACACATCTATGTAAACCATCACATCACACACAAACACACACACAGGGGTGACTTGCATAAAATTAGTGGTTTTACTCTTCTCTCTTTTTTTTTCAAGACCCAAAACCAATAATACTAATAACAAGAGAAATAACACAACCATAATTTCACACACTGCTAGCCCCTTCCCAAAAGTCCAACTAAGGAACCCCCGGAGGCTCCCCTCTGGAATGTCTGTCCTGCGGCCCGCTGCCAGAGCATCTCCATTTTCTGCTTACCGGAGACGGGCTGCACTGGCGCTTCCTCTCTTTCAAATGCCGCAGCTCATTCAGGTGCCGTCTGGATCCATCCATCAGCTCAAGGTAACGGTCATCATGAGTCCGCACTACCTGCAGTTGACCCTGGTCATCCCGCTGTTCTCTTGATTTGCGGACCACTCCAAGCCGAGACTCAACCCTAGGGCGCACGTCATCACCCACACCCAGGGGAGTACTCACTGGCTTCCGTGGTCCGTGGCGTCGTGACCTGGTTCCTGTACGGTGAAGCAGGGTCCTGCCGATCCGGCCCGAGCTCTGCCTCCTGTCCGTCCTATGGGCACGCCTACGGCTCGTGCCACTTGGTCTCACCCCGTCTGCTTTCATTTTGTGCATTGAATCAGCCACGGCAGCGCCCGGCTCAAAAGTGGTACTCGGTCGGCCACCGGAGCTACGCTATGCCTGCTCGCTGGCTCTATTCGCCCCCACGGGTGTCCGACCATGCCATTCGGGTCCCTCGTCCAGGGTACCATGAACACTGGCACCGGAACTTCCCCGTGATGGCGCTCCGTGTTGCTGATCGTGCCCTGCACCACTCAGTCTGGGCATGTTCAAGTCCCACACTTCACCATCTTTTCCCACGTAGAAGGGTCGGTCCCACAGCCCACCACCGGACCACTCCTCTCTGACGCTGCAGGCAATGGAGAACCCAAGCCCGTAGAACAAGTCACAGCCCATCAGGTTGTTTCCTTCGCGAGACACCATGAACTCAGTTGCACACACCGAAGCAGATTTATACCTCGCCGAGAGCCACAACGAGCCCACAATGTCCAGGGGGTTGTTACCATAACCCAGGGGTGTCCAACCATGTGCCATGGAGAGCCAAGACCCTGCAGGTTTTCTCTTCTACCCAGTCTCTTCAGCAGGTGTTTTCACTTATCAGCAATCAGTGGGAAGAAGTTCACAGAAATCTGCTGTTGAAGACACTGGTTGGAGGTAAAACCTGCAGGGTCTTGGCTCTCCATGGCACATGGTTGGACACCCCTGCCATAACCATAACAAGCAATGTCTGTTCTACTCACTCTGTAATGTGGGAAAAAGGTCTTCACTGTCGCCCAATTTAGGATGTCCAGGATCAACGGAACTACCACCCCGTCCAATTCAACGTTGCATATTATGCGTCCCTCAGTGCTGGGTGAGACCGTATGGACCACTGTGGGCTTCCTCGCCAAAGAGTCCCCCTCTGGCCTCTGGTCTCCCTGCTCAAAATTTAGACAGGCTCTAGCAAAGTGGTGGAACAGACTGCACTTCCCACACCGCTTCCCCTTCGCTGGGCACTCCCTCGCTTTGCAGCGGTGCCTGGTGGATCCACAGCTGTAGCATCTCGGCGTCCCCAGGGCAGACCTAATCTTCACAATGGAGGCGTATTCGTCATCACTCTTGCCGTCAGGATCCATGGCCAGTGTCTTCCACTGTTTTCCATTCCCTGGCAGGTTTTCTTTCTTACTGAGATTCCTCATAATCATTTCTGCTGCCTCGTGTTGCTGTACTAGGTTCATGGCGTTCAGAAGCGTTAGCTCACCAGCATGAGTGAGGAGGTGGACCTTCGCGAAGGAATACAGCACATGTTCTGCTAGTTGGTCATGAATCATCTCTTCTTTCAAGGCTCCAAATCTGCACTCTCCTACCAGCTGCCGCAAGTCTGCCACAAACTGTTGTATTGACTCACCCGGCCACTGGTGTCACTGTCTGAACTGGATGTGCTTCATAATGGTGTTTTCAGGGGCGCAAAAATAGCCCACCATGAGCCTCACCACGTCGTCGAATGTATCACCTCCTCCCAATGTGCTCAGGATCCTCTGACCCTCCATTCCTAAATTGTGGGCCAGAATTGCCCTCGCACGCAATTTCTCAAGGTCGCCGAGGTCCAGAACGATGAGGTAGTTTTCAAACACTGCATATCACCTGGCCCAGGAAACAAGCGGCTCTCCCGGAGCTTCCAAAAACGGCCGAAAGGCAGTAGCAGCCGCTCCATACCTTTTTGTCCTCGTCGCCAAATGTTATGTCTGGAAATGATGAGGAGTTGAGGTGACATTTTATATTTTATTAACACACTAACAGGAACATACAGGAGTCACTCCGTCTAGCCTGAGAGTCCACAGCAAAGAGAGCGAGTCCCTTCCGCTGGGCCCTGTAATACTCCCATGACGCCACCACCGGAAAGGCGGGGCATCACCTCCCACTACACCCAGGGCACCGCCATCTTAGTACACCTTAACTATGTACACTATATTCCTATCTAACAGTATGATGTTCCTTTTCTGAAATGCTGTGTTACTTTTACACCAGATGTAATGGGACACACACCTTCCAAAAAGTTCAACTTTTGTTTCGTCAGTCCACAGAGTATTTTCCCAAAAGTCTTGGGGATCGTCAGGATGTTTTCTGGCAAAACTGAAACGAGCCTTTATGCTTTTTTTGCTCAGCAGTGGTTTTCATCTTAGAGCTCTGCCATGCAGGCCATTTTTGCCCAGTCTCATTCTTATGGTGGAGTCATGAACACTGACCTTAACTGAGGCAAGTGACACCTGCAGTTCTTTGGATGTTGTTGTGGGGTCTTTTGTGACCTCTTGGATGAGTCATCGCTGCACTCTTGGTGTAGTTTTGGTCGGCCGGCTGGCCACTCCTGGGAAGGTTCACCACTGTTCCATGTTTTTGCCATTTGTGGATAATGGCTTTCACTGTGGTTCACTGGAGTCCCAAAGCTTTAGAAATGGCTTTATAACCTTTTCCAGACTGATAGATCTCAATTACTTTGTTTCTCACTTTTTCCTGGATTCTTTGGATGATGTCTAGCTTTTGAGGATCTTTTTTGTCTACTTCACTTTGTCAAGCAGATCCTATTTAAATGATGTCTTGATTGAGAACAAGTATGGCAGTAATCAGGCCTGGGTGTGGCTGGAGAAATTGAACTCAGCTTTCCAAAGATGTGATAAAGATAAGATAAGCCTTTATTAGTCCCACAATGAGTAAATTCCAGGATTGCAACAGCACAGAGATAGCAACACTCAGAGCAACAATTCGAAGGCAAGAAAAAACAAGAGCAGCTAGTATACATATGTACATACTACTATAAACATATATATATACGTATATATATATAGACACACAGTGTGGAGCATTGTGGTTGGTGGATGTGCAGCAGAAAGTCTAAGCTCTCTCTCCGCGGATGCGGCGGGCCAGCTGGATGTCTTTGGGCATGATGGTGACCCTCTTGGCGTGGATGGCGCACAGGTTGGTGTCCTCGAAGAGACCCACCAGGTAGGCCTCGCTGGTCTCCTGCAGAGCCGTGACGGCGGAGCTCTGGAAGCGCAGGTCGGTCTTGAAGTCCTGAGCGATCTCCCTCACCAGGCGCTGGAAGGGCAGCTTACGGATGAGCAGCTCCGTGGATTTCTGGTAGCGACGGATCTCTCTCAGAGCCACGGTACCGGGCCTGTAACGGTGAGGCTTCTTCATTCCGCCGGTGGCCGGAGCGCTTTTCCGAGCAGCCTTGGTGGCCAGCTGCTTCCTGGGGGCTTTTCCTCCAGTAGATTTACGGGCGGTCTGCTTGGTTCTTGCCATCGCTCTTTATTATTTTGTCTTATATTTCTTGCACGCCGCCTAAACTCCAGCCCGGCACCCACGTCGTTTTCGCTTCAGTTCTCCCGGTATGTCGAGTTTCTCCGTTAGCACCGGGTGGTGGTTGAGTGCTAGCTAGCTCTTCCCTGCTGTATCATCTCCTGCTGTAAACAGTGGCTCCGTCCGCCGACTTGGGAGACCTTTGGGGCGATCTGTGTGTCTGTTATATATATAGAGTGAAAGGTGTAGAAAGGAGAAGGAAGATAAAAAAAAAAAAGGCAGTTGCAAAAGGCAGCCAACTCGTGTGGCACCGGAACCGGAAGAGTTCCGGCGTAAACCACAGTTAATTTATGTTTTAACAGGGGGGCCATCACTTTTTCACACAGGGCCATGTAGGTTTGGATTTTTTTTACCCTTAATAATAAACACCTTCACTTAAAAACTGCATTTTGTGTTTACTTGTGTTATCTTTGTCAATTTGTTTGATGATCTGAAACATTTAAGTATGACAAACACACAAAAAAATGAGAAACCAGGAAGGGGGCAAACACTTTTTCACACACCTGTATGATCTTAGTATGTTTAAAGGCTCTGAGCTCAAAACAGCTCAAATGCACCACCCATCCAAAAAAAAGTCTTCACCTGTATAACTGTTCAGATTTACTCGGGCAAAAAAATAATCTTAAAAATTTAGCATGTATAATAACATCATTAAAACACTTGAAGCTTAGTAATAACATTAAAGTTTTGGTCAAATTATCTTCAGATATACTGTGTGAGACCACATGATAAAAATATGAGGAAATTTGAAAATGGAGCTCATTTCAAAAATTCCACCACTTATCCGAGGGTCCAGGGGCCTCATGTATAAATGGTGCGCACGCACAAAAACATGGCATACGCTGATTTTTACGCGCACAGTGGGATGTATAAAAACAAACATGACGTGAGAATCTGCAGGCCGAGCCACAAAGATTCCACCTACTGTGAGAAGTTGCGGGTCCGTGAGATGGTCTGTGACCAGTTGGTGGAGCACCCACTTTGCTCGTCAGTGCGGTCGAGACTTCTAACGCACTCCGGCGAACCGACGTTAGCCACGGCTGTGGAGATGGCTCAGCAATGTGAAGCAGCGGACAAATTATCACGCAACCTCAGTGAGAGAGCTACGCTACACCGCTCTGACTCACAATCAACGGCGCAGGCTGTGGACCTGGACAACGATGATAGCGAACAAGAGGAATGCGCTGCAGCTGTGAAGATAAGGTCCAGCCCGGGATCGCCCAGGTGTTTGGGTTGTGAGTCCAATAAGCACCAGTACAAGGCGAGAGTGTCCGGTGAGAGGTAAATGCTGTGACAAGTGCGGACACCTGCGTCATTTTGCCAGGGCCTGTAATAGGTTTGAGTGAAGGGGAACGGCGATACAAAGCGGATACCCCTGCTCCAACTCCTATGATGATTCACACTGTCTCCCCAAGCACAGATGGCCGGACGTACTGTACGGTGAAATTGGATGGCATGGAAGTGTCGTTTCTGGTGGACACGGGCGCGGTGAGGTCCGTGCTGAACTGGCCTACTGTGAGGAGTTTTTTCCCATATTACCGAGTGAGAGGTCTTTCAGCGCCATTTTGTGGATATGGTGGAAATAGACTGTCCATTGTGGGTTTGCTGGAACTGACGGCTAGGTATAAGGCAGCGGAGGTATCCAATCTGCAGTTTGTGGTGACCACCAGTGGAGTGAATGTGATGGGCTGCAACCTTTTCTACAGACTTGGCTTCACGATCACCAGCGGTAGTGGAGAGGAGTGGTCGGGCTGTGGCTTGTGGGACTGGCCGGTTCTGCGAGTGGTGGATGACGCAATATGGGATGAACCTTGGCCTAGTATTCTGGGAGATGAGCAGGACCAACCCCACCCAGGGCTATCGCGGGAGAGTTCTGGCGCCAGAGCCCAGGTTGCCCTAGCTGAGGGAACTGGGCAGCGCAGTGGGACACCCGAGACGGCGGGTGGAGCCGAGTGGCTGGCCCAACCTGCCTCCGGAGTTCGGCTGGGAGGTACCGAGAAGCAGGGGGTCACAACAGCTTCGCTGGCGTCTGAAATGAAAGCAAGCGGGGCAGGACTGGCTGGCATGGTGAAACGATGTGCCACTCAAGAACACTGGAAGCCGAGTAGGGCTCCTCTAGGGGTCGCTGATGTGGTTTGGCCCAGAGAGGAGGCCCGGTCAAGAGGAGTTCACAGGAAGCGGAAATGACAGGAGGACCAGGGATGGCTGGAGGTGGTGGCTGTTCGGGAGGACAGCTACCTTCAGCTGTCTGATGGTACATGGAGACACCCCAACAAGCTGCGGCGCGTCACTGATGAGGGAGAGGTGTCTCAGCACTGATGTGGGTCGTCTCCAGGCACCAAAAGAAGACAATGCTCTGATCAGGACCCGCCTGATGGGTCTCCGGGGGGTGGGTTCTCCACTACAAATGACTGATAATGGCCGGGGCAATGTGTAATGTATGTTGTTGGTCTAAATTGCCCAGGTTTAAGTAATTATGCATGGTGTTGAAATGAGTATTGTTCATGTTGTTTAATGAGTTGATGAATAGACGTATAATCTGTTTATATATGTTCATTAGAATAATGGGATTGTTTTATGTTTATATTAGGAACACAGCAATTTTTTATTTAATAGACAATACATTAACAGGACGGCAGAATAATCCGTCTAGTCGTGTGGGGTTCTAAATTGGGGAGGGTCCTGATTGTGTGTGTTTTGGACCTTTTTGAAGGGGGGGGGGTGTAGTGTTGTTCTTAGGACTCATTATAGTGTAGTATAAGAGGGCTGTACGGTAGAGGGGCGGTCTCTTCGACCACCTCTCAGCTTAGCAGGGGCATCTGTGTGTATACTGTGAGTCTATAATAAAGTCCTGTGTAGTTCACCATTCGCCTCATCATTGTCCCATGTTTTACGGACATAACAGTATTCAGTGGTGTTAATTTATTTTATTTACTTATTTTACTCAGTAACATCACGTCTGTCTATGTGGATTACTGATGGCTTTCTTTCACAGCATTTTTTTTTCCGTGTCAGCCCCCCACCCCCTCCACCGTCACACTTGTCATATAGTGATCCATCTATAGACTTTGTAACTTTAATGACATTTTATTTTATTTCAGTTTGAACCCGCGGCATTAACTGAGGTGTAGGCACAAGCTGTTGCTTCAGCCTACACCTTTTCTGTCCAAAATATTTTTTTTTTCTCTTTCCTTGTCTTTTTTGCCTTGTTATGATCCGACAGAAGTTTTTTAAAAAAAAAATGAATGAACTGTCATTGCAACAGTCCATTCGGTAAGCTTACATTTATTGTTGATTCCGGAGGGTCAGAACAAAATAAAATATTTTTTCTGACCTCCACCTCCATTATCAACACCTCAGCGTCACTCTCTGTTAAGTTATGAATTTTTTATGTTGTGCTTTCCTGCAGTATTGACAATCATAGTTTGACAGAAGAGTGACAGAAGGGGTGTTTTCTTCATTTACATTGTCATTAGTGGGAGGAACCAAGGCAGAGTAAAGAGATGATGTACGTGGGCTGGCTTTTCACATGACGTGGGATGTACTGTATAAAGAAAAGGAGCGGAGAATTGGACGTGCACACAGGTTTATAAATCTGAAATTTTTGTGCGCACGTACTTTTCAAATTTTGTGAGCATGCCATCTTTCAGTATGAAAGCTGCACAGTCCTTTATACATGAGGCCCCTGGTCACAGGATATCAGTTTAAGCAGAGAAGCCTAGAGTTCTGCCCAATCCACATAGCGCCCATAAGCCCCATGATCTCTCTTGCAGGTGGTGAGCCCACTGGTGGGCAGACCCATGTGGCTTGTTTGGATAGAGCCCAGCCAGGCCCCATGGGCAGAAACCCAGTCACCAGGCACTTGCTGTCTAGCCACTCTTCCTGACTTGGCACCAGGATGGTGACCCCATAGCAACCCCATAGAAGTCAGGATGCACTGGATCTTGTAGTAAGCTTTTCATGGGAATCCACTGGACCACTCTTTGTCTGGTCCATTACCCAGGACTATTTTGCTTTGGGAAACCCTACCATAGGCAAGTCAACATCACAGTTAAATGAACCTTTCACATTGTTTTTGTCCCCCACCCCTATTCTTCTTCTCCCTTATAGTTCACTGTCAAGGCTCATAATGAAGCAATATTACATAAGAGGGAGTGCATGAACCTATCAGTGCAGCAATTCGGCCATAAATGAGCATAATATAGAACAGAATATGACTATTGTCATTTCACGCATCTAATCACATTAAATATTGTGAATCCATCCATCCATAAAATATTACAGCAAAAGTACTGAGGGAAATGGGTAGAAAGGTATGTGGCATATCTTCTGGACAGAGGAAAGAAGACAAGGAGACTTGATGGTGGAATGAGGAGGTACAGAAAAGTATTCAAAGGAAGAGGCTGGCAAAGCAAAAGTGGGATAGTCAGGGAGATGAAGAAAGTAGAGAGGAGTATTTTGAATCTAGACGCATAGCAAAGAGAGAGGTGGCAAAGACAAAGGAATATAGTGAGTTGTATGAAAGGCCTGATACTATGAAAGAAGACAATTACTTGTATCAATTGGCTAGACAGAGAGATCAAGCTGGAAAGGATGTTCAGCTGGTTAGGTTGATTTAGGACAGAAATGGAACATACTAACAAATGACGAGAGTGCATTGAGAAGATGTAAAGAGTACTTTGAGGAGCTGATGAATGAAGAAAATGAGAGAGAGAGGAGGATGGATGGATGAAGGAAAGATAGTAAATCAGGAGGTTCCGAGAATTAGCAAGGCGGAAGTGAGGGCAGCTTTGAAGAGGACGAAGAATGGAAAGGTGGTTGGTCCAGATGACATACCTGTTGAGGTATGTAGATGTTTAGGAGAGATGTTAGTGGACTTTTTAAACCAGATTGTTAACACAATCTTGGAGAGTGAGAGGATGCCTGAGGAGTGGAGTAGAAGTGTTTTGATACCAGTTTTCAAGAACAAGAGTGATGCTCAGAGCTGTAGTGACTACAGAGACATAAAGTTGATCAGCCACACAATGAAGATATGGGAAAGCGTTGCTGAAGCCAGGTTAAGAGGAGAGGTGACAATCAGCGAGCAGCAGTACAGTTTCATGCCAAGAAAATGTACTACAGATGCAATGTTTGCTCTAAAAGTGCTGACGGAGAAGTATAGAGAAGGTCAGAAGGAGTTGCACTGTGTCTTTGTGGATCTAGAGAAAGCATATGATAGGGTGTCAAGAGAGGAAGTGTGGTACTCTATGAGAAAGTCAGGAGTGACAAAGAAATACAGTGCATCCAGAAAGTATTCACAGTGTGTCAGTTTTTCCACATTTTGTTATGTTACAGCCTTATTCCAAAATTAATAAAGTTAATTTTTTCCTTAAAATCCGACACACAATACCCCATAATGACAATGTGAAAAAAGTTTTTTGAGATTTTTGCAAATTTATTAAAAATAAAAAACTAAGAAATCACATGTACATAAGTATTGACAGCTTTTGCTCAATACTTTGTTGATGCACCTTTGGCAGCAATTACAACCTCAAGTTTTTTTGAATATGATGCCACAAGCTTGACACACCTATCTTTGGGCAGTTTTGCCCATTCCTCTGTGTAGCACCTCTCAAGCTCCATCAGGTTGAATGGGAAGCGTTGGTGCACAGCCATTTTCAGATCTCTCCAGAGATGTTCAATTGGATTGAAGTCTGGGCTCTGGCTGGGCCACCCAAGGACATTCACAGAGTTGTCCTGAAGCCACTCCTTTGATATCTTGGCTGTGTGCTTAGGTTCGTTGTCCTGCTGAAAGATGAACCGTCACCCTAGTCTGATGTCAAGAGCGCTCTGGAGCAGGTTTTCATTCAGGATGTCTCTGTACATTGCTACATTCATCTTTCCTTCTATCCTGACTAGTCTCCCAGTTCCTGCCGCTGAAAAATATCCCCACAGCATGATGCTGCCACCACCATGCTTCACTGTAGGGATGGTATTGGCATCGTGATGAGGTGTGCCTGGTTTCCTCCAAACATGATGCCTGGCATTTACACCAAAGAGTTCAATCTTTGTCTCATCAGACCAGAGAATTTTGTTTCTCATGGTCTGAGAGTCCTTCAGGTGCCTTTTGGCAAACTCCAGGTGGGTTGCCATGTGCCTTTTACTAAGGAGTGGCTTCCGTCTGGCCACTCTACCATACAGGCCTGATTGGTGGACTGCTGCAGAGATGGTTGTCCTTCTAGAAGGTTCTCCTCTCTCCACAGAGGAATGCTGGCGCTCTGACACAGTGACCATCGGGTTCTTGGTCACCTCCCTGACTAAGGCCCTTCTCCCCCAATCGCTCAGTTTAGACAATCGGCCAGCTCTAGGAAGAGTCCTGGTGGTTCCGAACTTCTTCCATTTACGGAGAATGGAAACCACTGTGCTCATTGGGATCTTCAAAGCAGCAGAAATTTTTCTGTACCCTTCCCCAAATTTGTGCCTCGAGACAATCCTGTCTCGGAGGTCTACAGACAATTCCTGTGACTTCATGCTTGGTTTGTGCTCTGACATGCACTGTCAACTGTGGGACCTTATATAGACAGGTGTGTGCCTTTCCAAATCATGTCCAATCAACTGAATTTACCACAGGTGGACTCCAGTTAAGCTGTAGAAACATCTCAAGGATGATCAGTGGAAACAGGATGCACCTGAGCTCAATTTTGAGCTTCATGGCAAAGGCTGTGAATACTTAGGTACATGTGATTTCTTGGTTTTTTATTTTTAATAGATTTGTAAAAATCTCAAAAAAAAAATAAAAAATTTCACGTTGTCATTATGGGGTGTTGTGTGTAGAATTTTGAGGAAAAAATGAATTTAATCCATTTTGGAATAAGGCTGTAACATAACAAAATGTGGAAAAAATGAAGCACTGTGAATACTTTCCAGATGCACTGTATGTAAGGGTGGTGCAGGACATGTATGAGGACAGTGAGACGGTGGTGAGGTGTGCTGTAGGAGTGACAGATAGATTCAAGGTGGGGGTGGGGTTACATCAGGGATCGTCTCTGAGCCCCTTCTTGTTTGCCATGGTGATGGACAGGCTGACAGACGAGGTCAGACAGGAGTCTCCATGGACCATGATATTTGCAGATGACATTACAATCTGTAGTGAGAGTAGAAAGCAGCTGGAAGAGAACCTGGAGGGGTGGGGGTATGCTCTGGAGAGAAGAGGAATGAAAGTCAGTAGAAGCAAGACAGGATACATGAGTGTGAATGAGAGGGAAGCAAGTGTAACAGTGAAGATGCAAGGAGTAGAGATAGTAAAGGTAGATGAGTTTAAATACCTGGGGTCAACCATCCAAAGCAATGGAAAATGCACAGGAGAGGTGAAGAGAATGCAAGGAGGATAGAGTGGGTGGAGATGAGTGTTAGGGGTGACCGTGCACCAGGAGATGTTTTAAAGGGGCAGTACATGAAGTGCTCATATACCATACGCATGCATACAACAGTGAGAGGGGAAAAACAAAAAAATGAAAAACAAATGAGATTAGAGGGAGGAAGAAGGCAAAAGAAGGTAAGGTGGCAGGCTCAAGCCCTGAAGAGAGAATAAAGGCATGGTTCACTCCTACAAGTACAAGGTAGTACAAGGTCATTACCCCAGAAGGACAGACTGAATACGTTGACATTACTGCTGGGGTAATGCAGGGCGACACACTTGCTCCATACCTTTTCATTGTTGTGTTGGATTTTGCATTAAGAAGAGCACTGAATGGTGGATAGGAGAGACAGGATTTTACCATCCACCCCAGACATTCCTCCAGACACCTTAAGGTTGTTTTGACAGGCCTTGACTGCACAGATGGCATCTCACTTTTATCAGATGAAACTGAACAAGTCTAAGAGATGTTCCAACATATCCAAGCTGAGTGCAGTAAAGTTGGACTAAAAATAAATGCTAAGAAAACTAACACTCTGATGTATAACATCCAAGATCTACGAAGACTACAAACACGAGAAGGAAGCAAACTTGAGATGATGGAGCACATCAAATATCTCGGCTCATGGATAAATAGCAATGAGAGAGACATTAAGAATTGGAAGGGATAAACTTGGAGAGCTCTGAAAAAAGATGAGCAGCACCTGGGAATCCAGTATGTCCACAAGCCTCAAGAAAGAACTTCTTCCAGGCAGCAATCGAGTCCATCCCCCTGTATGGATGTGAAAGCTGGACAATAACACCAAGAATAGAATGTTTTTTGAATGTAACATACACCGGAATGCTCAGGAAGGTACTTAATGTCAAGTGGTGGATACACACAACAAAGAACAAAGAACTGTATTCATTCTTCTGCACCTATCTTGTTTCCATCAGTTGGAAACAAGATAGGAGCAGAAGAATGAAGTTTGCAGACCATTCTCAATGTCACCATGAACTAAGTGCCCACAACCTTGCGCTCTGTGAACCCTCCCATGGACGGTGTTCAAGAGGAAGGCCCAAACTGACTTATATGGGGGTACTAAAACAAGATGCCAGCAATGTTACCACCCCTGAATTGGCAGCACTTATGGGACAACGTGAGATATGGAAAAGCTATGCAGTTGCTTGCCTGAGGGCAACCAAGTAGTAGTCATAATTGGTAGAAGAACACCTGTGATTTTTTCAAGAGAATCATAGAGGTTAACCTGGGACCCTGTGGATGACTTGATATGGAGTTACTCAGTTCAGTTCAATTCAGTTTCAACTTTATTTATATATGTAGTGCCAGTTCATATCAGTCATCACCATCATCATCATCATCATCAATGCATGAGCTTGGAGAAAAATTTGATAATAAAAATAAATATTGGGACAATATATAAACGTTATGAATAAAGCCACAGAGAATGAGCGCTGTAATTAAAGCTAAAGTCCAATGAAATTATTTTAGAATGTGACTTTATTTTTGGATGGGCTGTGTATGACATGATGTTGTCATGACAACAGGTTAGTGTTTGAGGCTATTTCAACATGTTTTAAATTTGAATACATTAAACATCTTCCAGGCTGCCGTCCATAATCAAAGTTTATTTTTACTCAGAAAAATTAAGAAAGATTATATGCAGGATTAGATTTAAATGTTTTATTGTTTACTGTAAATGTTCCTCAGACTTCATGTGTTTGCTTTTTCAAGCATTATCCTCTCTGTGTCATATTTGTTCTCACAAACCAAATTTCCCTTTCATATCTGATCAGTACACGTTAACCCTGATAACTTCAGGTTTGTTTTTCTTCAGTCTGTTGTAGAACCTTTAATCAGCCAAACCTGGTCTTAGTCCTAGTCCTGAACCATGAGAGTCAAACGGTACTGTGAACTCTGAGGATGTCAGAGAGGATTCTGGGTCAACCTCAGAATCAGAACATCACTGTTCAGATTATTGATCCCAGAGGACATTCCGATTGTCATCACCCCCCCCCCACACACACAAAAAAATACACCTGTTCTGTGACTCACCTTCTTCTCTAAACTGTGTGTCTACAAGAAGAAAAAAAAAAAAAAACACCTTCACCTGTCACTATGGTGAGCTGTGGTTGGGCAGATTCTGTGTTCTGATGTTCCGATTGGATGATTATTTTGTGTCCTGACATGTCCTGGTGTTGACATTTGTGTTCTGATGTTTCACTGGCTGTTGGTCATGACGTGAGTTAAACAGTAAAGTATTTAATCTGTTTGTGTTGTTCTTGTAAATGTGATCAAAGGGACAGACAGTGAAGCCCAACTGCTGACATCCAAACAGCGGTTTGGACTCACAACCTCCCACACTGGAGTCCAGCTCTCTATCTGTGTCTCCAAGAGGGCCGGCCCACTTGGCAAGTTAAGCAGGAATGCTTTTTATTGACTCTGTTACATATTCTCCCTCCACTTTTTGACATTGTGCCAATGTTGGAGGTGCATTTAAGAATTAAAGCAACACTATGTAAGATTTCACCTTAAACTAATGTTTCCAAAATTGTGACCAGCCATGGACAAACCAGCAACAAGTCGGCCTGACATGATTCCTAAAAAACACAGAAATCTTTTTTTTTTAAAGATTTATGATTTTCTTTTCTTTTTTTTGCAACATATGCTAGTTGAAATCATGAAGAAGCTACTCCATGCTTCAAAAAGCAATGTGGGAGATTTTAAAACTATAAACTTTGTATTTGAAATAGAATATCTTCAGAGGGAAATACCAGTGAGACAGCTTCCTTGTTTCAGGGGCGTGGATACCACAGCTGATTTACATATCCGGTTTGTTTGGCTATTCACACATCTTTGTTATTCATTTTGGCCAATCAGCAGCATGTTCAGGTAGAAGCACATGGCCACTTAAGCAGAGCTCCTTTTGATAAACACTGTAAGGGGTTTGGGTTCATGCAATTGAACAGCTTTTGTTATCGCCCCCCACCTGGCTCCCCTGGAAGGTGACAATCCATAAAAACATTGAACCTGATCTGAAGTAGTTTGAAAGGTGCTAACATTCAAATGGCCAAATCTTCTTCAACTCTTTTCAATGTGGTAAACATCACTGGAAAGCTTAGATTCCACACTTTTAGAATCTGTAAATAACTCAAAATACCCTTCAGGCGACTTGTTCCTGTTTTTTTCCATGGCTAGTCACAATTATTTTGATGGTACATCAACCTTTGACCAGGTGAATGTCACTTCCCCCATAGCCTGAGTGGGCCTGCATTTCCTGCAATAGCTCTGTTCCTGCTAGGAATACTGAAAGAACTACAACTATGGTGACTTTGACCATAGATCCAAAAGCCAATTGCAGGGCACAACTGCAGCCCCAACAACAAAGCACCCTGTCATTGGCTGTTGGGACTGTGGTCATAGCCACCATAGTTGTAGTCTTTTCAATATTCCTACCCGGAACAAGAAAGTTACATAGTAAGGCTGGGCGATATAAGGAATATACAGTGGTGTGAAAAAGTGTTTGCCCCTTTCCTGATTTCTCTTTTTTTTTCCTATGTTTGTCACACTTAAATGTTTCAGATCATCAAACAAATTTAAATGTTAGACAAAAATAATACAAGTAAACACAAAATGCAGTTTTTAAATGAAGGTGTTTATTATTAAGGGTAAAAAAAAAATAAATCCAAACCTACATGACCCCATGTGAAAAAGTGATTTATCTCTTTGCTTTTACTTATTATTACTCATGTTCCCAGAAGTAACTAAATCAGTTAAAACGAAGGGAGTACGTCAGCATAAAAAAGGAAGTACTGTATGTAATTAAAAAAACTCACCTTAATACAGACTCACCAAGAGCCCTGAGCTGCTTACAGTGAGATGGCCTTTTCCATTTTTTCTAAAGGAACTCTTTAAGATTATATATGTATATATATATATATATACATACATACATATAGTATAGTATAGTTTATTTATTTTTCTGTTCAGCCTGGTACCATGTGGAGCATTCCACAGCCTGGTGGCTGGGGACCACTGTCATACATGACAGGCTGAGTTCTGATTCTGCTTCTTTCTGCACTTTTGGTCATGAACTTCATGGGTGTCTGGGTACTAAAATAAATGTTCTCCCAGGGCAGACCCTGGACTCTGCAGGTCATCAGTGCAAGTGCTAACCATCAGAATCACTGGGGGTGTCTCCGCTGGACCCCAACAGTCCTGCGAGCCAATGTCCTTCATCCCCACCCTCTCCAAGACCCAGGAGATATGTCTGTATATTTTTCTTCTGTCAGTCAAAATTAACAAAAGAAAAAAATGTCCCTGAAGCATTCTTTAATTTTTTTGTGCCTTCCCACAAAGTCACCACGCCAATCTCCACTCAAGAAGTTTATACCTGCTTTTGATAGGTATGAAAATAGACAAGATGCTATTCATTCCAGCTTTATTAATCACGCAGTGTCTGGTTACTGTATGTATTTCCATTTGCTCCAGCAATGCCTCCCTTTGCACCTTAAGGCAAAGGTACAAAGTCCACATGGTGTCCAGTGTTGCCTACATGACCAACACGATCTCTTTGTTCCATTTTTTGGGGGTGCTATCAACTTTGCATGTGCTTTAGTAAATCAGGCCCAGTGCTTGGTAATAGGTAATCATGTGTGTATGTAACAGCACAATTAACCTCCCATTGCTACTGAATCAACTGGCCTCCTAAATCAGCGTGTACATTTATATCAAACATGATTACTTTCACTCCCTGTGGTGGTAGCCTATTTTTTTAATCTCTGGGTTTAAAAAAAAACCCAGTAGAAATGGTTCAGAGTTTGGGTTAGTTGTGCTTTAGGGTCAGACAGGTATTTGGGGCTCTGCTGAAAACCAGGTGAAAAATAATGGAAGCTTTATAGCAAGATATGAATCTCCAGCAGTCACAGGTTGGAGAAAAACAACATTCACCTGAAAACTAAAATTTAAAAGCATGAACAATTATATGTATAACCAGTAGGGCTGCCACCTTCAATGCAGAAAAATAAAGTACCCCTCCACACCCCACCCCAAGGTGATGTATTCAGGTGGCTAGGTGTGGTTTATCACCAACTTAATCATCATAAAGTATTAACATTGTATTCACAGGCCAAAATTTGAAGTACTTCTTTGACAATGTTTATAACTTTCAAGTTCAAAAGTCAAAATGTTCCTATCCACTACAAATGAAAGAAACCCCTCAAAAAATCTGGGTGTGCAAATAACAATTTATCTAACATTAGAAAAGTACAGCTTGTTTAGCAACATTTTTTTCTACTTGTGTAGAGTACAACTTTGCAGTTTGCCTTGTACTTGTTGTCTTTGACGCTGTCAGGCCAATCACTGAGTTCTTCCCTCTCACGTTGGTACTTTTGCAAACTTTTACATTTGACTGATGCACGGGGCGGCCTATTGCGACACGGTGCAGCCCTAGACATGTGGGTCTGTGAGAAGCTGCTGCAGCTGCTGCTGAGCCCACCCGGCTATCTTTCACCCAATTACTGTCGAGCAATGACTTCAGGTGTGGTGTGTAAAGGTAAACAAATCGACCAACAACTACTGAGTAGGAGGGCAACATGCAGAATGGCATGAGATGATGCTGCGTTAAAGACACCTAAAAATACAGGACAAACCACAATACAGGATGCATTATTTTAGTGTAAAAAACAGGACGATACTGTATTTTACAGGACGGATGGCAGCCCTAATAACCAGTGACATCTCTGGCACAGAAAAGCTGGTGGAGCATAGTAAACACTAACTACTTATTCCATGAATACAAATGCAAATGCACCTCTTCAAATCATAAGCACACATTAATGTAATGGGCTAAGTGGAAGTGGAGCCAGAGATAATGGCATTCACTGAACTGCTATTGCTCTTTTAAACAGTAATAAACGACAAGTCCATACTTAACCAGTTAATGCTCATTTACAACCAGTGTTGTGCAAATTACTAAAAAATAGTAACTAATTACAGTTACTAGTTACTTCTTTTCAAAAGTAACTGAGTTACTTTACCAATTACTGCATGACTAAAGTAACTATTACTTTTAAATGCACACTTAAATCATCTTGAACACATAGCAAGATAATTTAATTAATGGATTGCATTATGGGCTTATTAATGTCAGGCTGAAAACAGACTGTTTCAGACAGAGCTTTAAGAACATGTTCAGTCTGCTTTATCCTGCCTTGAGAGCTCTTATTGTGGGAAAAATCTGAAGAAAGTCAACATGACATTGGCAGAAATTTCCTCATTTTGGAGTGAAAAATGTCATGAATTGCCTGTTTCATGGGAGAGAAATAGGACATCAAACGTTTGCTGTAGGTTTGCACATTTATTAACAAAACACACACAAGAAAGAATTATACAAATGCAATAAATGAAATGAAATAACACAAATGCTGGAGGAAAGTTGGGCTCAACGTCAGTGGTACAAAATCAGGGAACGCCTGATCAGGAAGAAAGCGCAGCCGGAGGACCCCAAGAACTATGGGGCTCGACGGCTGGGAGAAAACAGAGAGGGGAAAAAGAAACCATGACAGAGCACACAACTTACCTCGACAGCGGGACCTAAACCATGAATGTAGGTCATGGCAGGGAAGAAGAGGATGTAGATGAAGTTAGGAGAAGGGCACAACAACGGGCAGAGGTTGTCGTGTCTCTTAAATACCCAAAACATCATCACAGACAGGTGTAACTCATGAGTAGTCAATGGGCAGCAGCTGTGCAGCCCCGAAGGAATTGACAGCCAGAAGCTGCACAGCACTGTCAAAATAAACAAACCGGAAACAGAAAATGCAACACAGTAAAATTCAAAACATCATAAATAATCTTAGAGAAAACAGAAACTAAACAGAAAAACGCTCACTGGGCAGGGAACCTGGGCATGGCTCTAACACGTGCCCCAGGATCATGACAGAAAAATAGCATTTGTGGAATGAGAGAGAGGGAAAAAGAGTGAGAATCACTCTAAAAGAGTGAGTTGGTAACACTGCACAATGATGTCCATGTTTATCTTACCTTTATGATATGGATTAATCTGATGTGCAGTGATCCAAAGAAAATATATTTTATCCACAGTCCAAATGTCTGCTGTGGCAGAGATATGAGATGAGATGATGAGATTCAACTTTATTGTCATTACACATGTAAGGTAACGAAACGTGACTTGGCATTTGGGCACGCTCTATATGATCCAGTCTGTCAGATTCCTTTTGGAGATCAAAATCCATTTTTGAATAGTCTTTATCCAGGTAGCAAGTAAATGTGTTTTATCTTCAGTGGCTCACAGTCTCAGCTGTCTGATGGAAAGTGACTGTTGTCACATCTTCAGTCTGTAACGACATATCTGGCAATCAGTCGGTTTAATTCTTGCTGGGTCACAAACTGTCCAGATGCATACCTGTGCTTGAAATCCAGCCGTGGCTGTTCAGAATACAGTAGATCCACTTCATGGTGTTGTTTGCATTACTAGCCATTACTCCCAACACTGCTTAGCGCTACCTTTGTCAGAGCTTGTTTTCTGAATATTACAATAACCGGCACTTTAGTTTGCAACCCACCAATATGCTTTTAACCTTAACAGTGACAAAGGAAAAATAATCTGTCTATTTCCACAGAAACAAAGTAGCTTCATCTTTTCCCAGCAGGAGGCTCTTTGCAACAGGTCACGCTGACTGATGACTGCATCAGCTACGGTAGGGTCAGTTTGTATTTATTTGCGCTAAAAATATCTATCCCTATTAATAAAACAAGTAACAAGTAATGCACCTGATCAAATATCAGCAACTGTAACGCATTACTGAATTTTTAAACAGTAATTTCATTACACAGCATGTTACTGCAAAAGTAGTAGCGTTACAGTAGCACATTACTTTGTAACATGTTACTCCCAACACTGTTTATAACACATCCAAAATAATATTTCGGAGGAGGGAAACCTAATATTCTTGACTAACAGTCAAAACAACCTTACAAATAATGTGAAATGGACTTACCAGTGACGTTCACTTGAAAAGAAAGGCTGTACAGTGATATTTCATTGAGAAATATGCACATCATAGTAAAAATATCCTTAAAAATCCCTGGTTTCGGTGAAGCTGATGATTCATTATGGCCCTGCTGCACAATTTCACAGTTCCCACAAAGTCTTAGGCATATTATTCCACCAAGAACATACCTGTTGTGAAGATCAATGATCAAAGATCTTGTATCATGTTAGTTAAGTCTTCAGAAAGATGTGTCAGATCTATAAATCTTGCACCAAGTACTGTACTGTCACATCCAAAGAGCAGGAAAGAAAAGCAGAAAAGTGACGTTTTGGCAACATTTCCAGTTAGCAATGTTAGCCGTGTTTTTGTTGAGTTCGTTTTTGAAAAAGCAGTTTTTGTCTTTTCTTGATTAAGGGGCAGATTTACTAAGGCAGTGCAAATTAGCGAGTGCGCAATTTAGACAGACCGACTAAGGGAGTGGCCAATTTTTGCCAGTGATCTACTAACAACACGCAAAATTATGAACACAGACACAGTCACTTCATTTCAATAATGATCACCCATCCACCAACAACACCTCAAAATTGCCCACAGGCACACCTGAGGAAATGGGTCATCAATGCAGGCACAGCCTGTTCGGAGGACCATAATATATAAAACTTTTTTAAAGCATTTGTTTAAGCGCAAACCCCACTAAAATAGTTTATTTTTGTTTGTCATATTTCAAAATGTAGATTTTCATTTAAGATGGCAGACTCTCGTTTAATATGTACAGTATAAATGAAGCATCCATCCATCCATCTTCTACCACTTTTCCAGAGGCCCGGGTCGCAGAGGCAGCAGTTCACGCAGAGAAGCCCAGACTTCCCTCTTCCCAGACACCTGCTCCAGCTCTTCAGAGAGGATACCAAGGCGTTCCCAGACCATCTGGGAGACGTAGTCTCTCCAGCAAGTCCTGGGTCTGCCCCAGGTTCTCCTATCAGTGGGACATACCCGAAACACCTCAAGTGGGAGGTGTCCAGGAGGCATCCTGATCAGATGCCCAAACCACCTCAATTGGCTCCTTTCAATGAGGAGCAGCGGTTCTACTCTGAGCCTCTCTCGGATGACTGAGCTCCTTACTCTGTCTCTAAGGGTGAGACCAGCAATCCTACGAAGAAAGCTCATTTCAGCCACGTGTATCCGCAATCTCTTTCTTTCGGTCATTACCCAAAGCTCATGACCATAGGTGAGGGTAGGAAAGTAGATTGACTGGTAAATTGACATCTTTACCTTAGAGCTTAGCTCCCTCTTCACCACAACAGACTGGTACAACATCCGCGTCACTGCAGATGCTGCTCCGATCCGTCTGTCAGTCTCTCGCTCCATTCTCCCCTCACTCGTGAATAAGACCCCAAGATACTTAAACCCCTCCACTTGGGGCAGGAGCTTGTCCCCAACCCGGAGAGGACAATCCACATTTTTTCAGCTGAAGACCATGGACTCAGACTTGGGGGTGTTGATTCTCATCCCAGCCGCTTCACACTCAGCATCAAACCATCCCAGTAAGACTTGTAGGTCATTGCTGGATGAAGCCAACAGGACAACATCATCTGCAAACAACAGAGATGAGATCCTGTGGTCACCAAGTATGACATCCTCCGTTCCCTGGCTGTGCCTAGATATTCTGTCCATAAAAATTATGAACAGGATCGGTGACAAAGGGCAGCCCTGGCAGAGTCCAACTCTTATCAGGACTGAGTCCCACCGAGTGTTGGCAATACGAACCAAACTCTCACAACAGTCATATAGAGACCGGATAGCTCGTAACAACAAGCCTGATACCCCATATTCCTGAAGCACCCCCCACAAAAAACCAAGAGAGACGTGGTCGAATGCCTTCTTCAAGTCTATAAAACACATGTAAACTGGCTGGGCAAACTCCCACAAACCCTCGAGGATTCTCGAAAGGGTAAAGAGATGGTCCAATGTGGCACGGCCAGGATGAAAACCACATTGCTCCTCCTGAATCCGAGGTTCGACCAACGGCCAGACTCTCCAGTACTTTGGCATAGACCTTGCCAAGGAGGCTGAGAAGTGTGATCCCTCTAAAGTTGGAGCACACCCTCCAGTCCCCCTTCTTGAAGACAGAAACCACCACCCCGGTTTGCCATGCCAAAGGCACTGTCCCCAACCTCCACGCAATGTTGCAGAGGTATGTCAGCCATGACAGCCCTACAACATCCAGGGCCTTGAGGTACTCAGGGCAAATCACGTCTACTCCCAGGGACCAGCCACCAAAGAGTTTTTTAACTACTTTGGCAACCTCAGCCCCTGTGATGGGCGAGTCGTCCCGCTCGTCCACAAGCCCTGCTTCCTCTGTGGAAGGAGTATCAGTGGGATTAAGGAGATCCTCGAAGTATTCCTTCCACCGCCCGACGATATCCCCAGTCGAAGTCAGCAGTGCTCCATCTGCACCATATACAGCGTGGACAGGGAGCTGCTTCCCCCTCCTGAGCCACCAGACAGTTTGCCAGAATCTCTTCGACGCTGACTGAAAGTCTTGTTCCATGGCCTCACCGAACTCCTCCCACACCCGAGTTTTTGCTTCACTAACTACCTGAGCTGCACTCCACTTGGCCTGCCAGTACACCTCAGCTGCTTCGGGAGTCCCACAAGCCAACCAAGCTTGATAGGACTCCTTCTTCAGCTTAATGGCCCCCCTCACCACCGGTGTCCACCACTTGGTTCGGGGGTTGCCACCATGAGATGCACCGGCGACCTTGCAGCCGCTGCTCTGGGCAGCCACTTCAACAATGGAGGTGGAGAACATGGCCCATTCAGACTCCCTCGGAATGTGGTGGAAGTTTTTCTGGAGGTGGGAGCTGAAGACCTCCTAGACATGGGCCTCAGCAAGACATTCCCAGCACACTCTCACTATACATTTGGGTCTACCAGGTCTGAATGGCATCCTCCCCTGCCATCGGATCCAACTAACCACCAGGTGGTGATCAATTGACAGTTCTGAACCTCTCTTTACCAGAGTGTCCAAGACATACGGTCGCAGGTATGATGACACGACAACAAAATCGATCATTGACCTGCGACCTAGGGTGTCCTGGTGCCACGTGCACATTTGGACACCCTTATGCCTGAACATGGTGTTCGTTATGGACAAACTGTGGTTAGCACATAAGTCCAATAACTGAACACCACTAGGGCTCAGATCAGGCAGACCGTTCCTCCCAATCACCCCCCTCCAGGTTTCACTGTTGTTCCCCATGTGCAAGCATTTGTATCTAATTTAAAAAAAGGACTATCCATCCATCCATCCATCCATCCATCTTCTTCTGCTTAATCCTTTTCAGGTTGCGGGGGGGGGGGGGGGGAGCTGGAGCCTATCCCAGCATCTTTGGGCGAGAGGCAGGGTACACCCTGGACAGATTGCCAGTCCATCGCAACGCCAACACAGAGAGACAGACAACCATTCACTCTCACAGTCATACCTAAGGACAATTTAGAATTCCCAGTTTTGATGCCAATTAACCTAACATGCATGTTTTTGGCATGTGGGAGGAAACCGGAGAAATCCCGGAGTAAACCCACGCAGACACGGGGAGAACATGCAAACTCCACACAGATCACTGTTGGTCAGGGGCTGGGATCGAACCCAGGATCCCCCGGCCAAGGGTGAGTTGCTGTGCTGCCGCAGTGCTAACCACTCCGCTACCGCGCTGCCCTTAAAAAAAAAAAAAAAAAAAGACTACTCATGAATAAATTGATTATTTGACCAATGTGTCTATTTTATTAACACTAGAACCGTCAAGATGGTCTGATGGAGACTCTGGGGCTTTATTATGTGAATAACTTTGTTTTAATAAAATCTACAGGTCTCCCAGTTCACAACTTTTTATAAATGCCATTCAGTTACAGTGTTGCAATTTCAGGGGATGTTTCTATGGACCTGTGCACTCTTTTTGTTAATAATCTCATTGTTGTTTTCCTCCTATATTGTGTATCCTGAACTGGCAGAGAGAAACAGATAGAAGAGGGAACTGAATTACCATTTTATGCACAGCAAAAATAAATAAATATAGAAATATGGATAAAGAAAAAAAAAAGAAGAAAATTGACAATGAGGAAGATTTTGCTTCAAGAGCGAGGGGGAGCTAATCGGAAAACTCCAGAGTCCGAGTCTGAACCGTCTTAGAAAAGAGAAAAAAAGTCACTGACACCAGCTGACACCATCTGTATGTCCACTGCATGTAGGAAGGGCTCCTATATCCTATTTTATGGATGCAAATTCATGTAGTAGGCTATATACAGTATAAATAAATGAAATAATAATAATAAAAAAAAGCTGCCTGCCATAATCTCCCCGTGTGCTCTGGAAAAGCGCAAGGGGAGACACCTGGGACGAGGGTGCTGAGAGAAGTGACGAAGCGCCTGGGTTGGAGAGTGACGCCAACGAGAGGAACGCTGAGAGCCCCGGGAGAGAACAGCTACAGCCAGGCACAGAGACAGTGCAGCAGAACACCTGGGATGAAGGTGCTGAGAGCAGCGACGAAGCACCTGGGTCAGGGAACAACGCCAACAAAAGTGATGCTGTGAGCCCCGGGAGTAAGCAACAGCAGCCGTGCGCCGTGAAGGTCGGGCAGTGTCTCAGTGCCGGAGCTCCACGCACCTTGGATGAGGGCGCTGGGCGGTACAGCGAGGCGCCCGAGGCAGCGAACGGCGCCAACAAGCAGGCTTCGGTTTTCCCCGGAGTGCGGCCACAGGGGGCCGGAGTGTTTGGAGCCACAGCGGCAGTGTTGAAAGTGGTCGGGGGTGGACCGACGAGCACGGAGGGACGGTGTGCCGGACAGCAGCACTGCGGGTCATGAAAAAAGAAGCAGGTGATGGCGAAGAGGAGCAATCTTGCTGGAGAGATTGTCTTTGATCCCGGAGGCAGACGGCGGCCAGGGGTGCACACGTCGTGGGGCTGCCCGGGGCCTCTGAGCCTGTCTTATCTTCGGCGGCCAAGGGTCTGTATGATTTGGGGCTGCCCTGGACCCCCGGGCCGGTTTTACCCCTGGCTGCCAACGGACATTGGTGTCACATAAACATTAAAAAGTGTAAATATGTATATATTTGCTGGTGTGCATGACAGTATGTATGGGATGGAATTATTTTATATGTTTTCAGAGACTAGGTCCGATTTTATTTGTTGTGTGTGAATGCTGATAGGATATTTTAGTACAGTTCTGTATTCCCTGGTGTTCCTTTGGGCGTGATTCGGGTCCTAAATTGGGGAGGGTCTCGACTGTGTGTGTGGTTTTGCATTTTTGTAAGGGGGAGGGGAATTGTGGTGTAGTGAGTGTGGCAGTGTGTGTGTGTGTGCTGCCGTATCCGCCCCTGGTGTGACGTCAGGTGGGCACGGCCCACAGTATATGTATTTCTGAGTTCTGTTAATAAAGGGTTGGTGTTGTTGGTTCCCTGCATGAGACAAGACTCCGACTCCTTCCCTCAGACATAACACCAGCCCCCTGTGCAATGAAACAGTTCCATTTAGGAGAAATCCTCACTTTGATGCAAGAAATATACTGAGATATTTGGGCTGTATGACAGTGCTACTATTACCATATCGATGGCCGAAAAGCAAAACCTCAAATCTGAAAAATGCACTTAGGTATTAGTGCCTTGCAAAGTGCAGATAGGAGGTGGTATTGATAACACATAATATTGTAATGTAGACCAAAACAGTGTATTATGTACTGGGTATCCTTAAAAAACAGCATTCTGCAAGAAAACAAAAAGGGTGTTTTATTTTTAGTTTTCTCAAAAAAGTGCATTATTCAGATAGGTTTTGCATTTCGACCATTGTGCTGTATGCGAGTCAAGGAAGAGGCATCTTGCACCAGACTTCAGTGATTACTTATTCACTGGCAGTATACACAGAACAGTATTTGCATTGTAAGGTTACACCACACCCTAGTGCTAAACTCCAGTACTACCACTACACGTGGCCTCTCCCTTTTTAAAAAAAAAAAAAAAAAAAGAATCACTTTACTCATGTACTTCTTCAAACTTAACTTACTTTAACTTAACAACTTATATTCTCACTTTCTTGCAGTCTGTTAACCCAACTAAACTTAAGAACAATTGATTTTGATTAATAATTTCTTCTTGTTCTTTTTTACTATTATTGACATAACGCACGGCTCAGGAGACGCACACACACAGGCTCAGAGTAGTTCAAATAGTTTATTAACAACAGGCGTGTATGAATGTGTGTCAACGGGATGTAAATGTATTGGTGGCGGCGTCTGCTTCGGGCACAGAGGCAGGAGACCGTACAGCCGGACAACCCTATGGGAAAAGCACAAGGAGAAGGGTGACGGGCACACACCAACACAGGAGATATATGAGCGAGAGAGGAGCTTACTTGGATAGGACAGATGACTGGCACAACAAGGGACGAGGTCCGGTAGACAGCCACCTGAAGAGCCCGGTGCAGCAGCGAGGAATAGGCGATGGAGAAGCGTTGTCCGCCGCCGAGGAATCCACCTGTGCACAGGGGAGCAGACTGGGAAGAGAAAGGAGGTAAGGTCTTCTTACCAGGGTAATGCGCTGAGGGTGAAGGAACTCACAGCGATGCATGAAGAAGTCTGACGGCTTCAGGCCGAAGCTCAGGGCGAGGCAGCTTATATCCCTTGCCGCTGATGATGTGCAGGTGTGCGTGCAGGTGGCGCCGCTGATGAGCGGCGCGGCGTGACAGTACTCCCCCCTCTAGCAGCGCCTCCCGGCGATGGCTTCTCTGGGTGCACTCGGTGGAAATCAGCGATGAGCGATGGGTCCAACACAAACGACGGGGGTACCCACTGCCGATGTTCAGGCCCATAGCCCTCCCAGTCCACCAAGTACTGCAACCCACGACCCCGGCGCCGGGAGTCCAGGATGGAGGAGACGGCCCAGGCCGGATGGCCACCAACCATCCGGGGCGCGGGTTGCGCAGCAGGAGGAGGGCAAAGGGGGTCGGAGACTGCCAGCTTCACCTTGGACACGTGGAAGGTGGGATGGATGCGGAGGGAGGGGGGAATAGCTACACGCACAGCCACCGGGTTGACAATCCTGGTGATGGGGTATGGACCCATGAAGCGCTGTGCCAGCTTCCTCCTCTCACCCTTTAAAGTCACGTCCTGGGTCGACACGTAGAATTGTTGCCCAACTCTGTACGCCGGGGCAGGTCTTCTGTGCCGGTCCGCCACGGTTCTGTTGCGCTCCGCCGTGCGTAAAAGCGCATTGCGCGCTGACGCCCAGATGGAGCGGAACTGCCTGAGATGGGCCCGTACTGAGGGGACAGTTACCTCACTCTCCTGCGCCGGGAACAGCGGGGGGTCGTAACCCAGGGACGCCTTGAAGGGGGACATCCCTGTAGCAGAAGAGTGAGCGGTGTTATGGGCGTATTCAACCCAGGCAAGGTGGTTACTCCAGGACGTGGGTTTGGATGCCGTTACACAGCGGAGCGCAGCCTCCAGCTCCTGGTTGGTCCGCTCACACTGCCCGTTGGATTGGGGGTGATGGCCGGAGGAGAGGCTCACCTTGGCTCCTAAGGCGTTGCAAAACGACCTCCAAACCTCTGAGGAAAATTGGGGCCCTCGGTCCGAGACCACGTCCACCGGAATCCCATGCAGCCTGACCACGTGTTGGATGAGGAGGTCCGCCGTCTCCAGGGCAGTTGGGAGACCTCGAAGGGGGACGAAGTGCACCGCCTTGGAGAAGCGGTCCACGATGGTCAGGATGGTGTCGTAGGTGTTTGAGACTGGGAGTCCAGTGACGAAATCCAGGGCGATATGCGACCAGGGCCTGCCTGGGACGGGCAGAGGCTGGAGCAAACCCACTGGAGGGGCATTTCCCGATTTGTTGGTGGCACAAACTGGACAGGCCCGGGCGTAGCGGGCAGCGTCCCTCCGCAGGCCCGGCCACCAAAAGGACCGCTGGAGGGGGTCAATCATCCGGGAGGAGCCAGGGTGACAGGTGAGCTTGGACGTGTGCAACCAGTGGATAACCTCCCCCCGAACCGTGGATGGCACAAACAGCCTCCCCTCCGGTCCGCCGCCAGGGTCAGGTTCCACTTCCTGCGCCTTCCGGATCTTGCTCTCGATGTCCCAGGTGACGGCTCCCACGACGCACGACCTGGGTAGGATGGTGTGAACCGTGTCCTCCGACTCCTCAGGGGCGAATTGCCTAGAGAGGGCGTCGGGCAGGCCGTTCTTGGAGCCAGGCCTGAAGGTGATGGTAAATTGGAACCTGGCGAAGAACAAAGACCAGCGCGCCTGGCGGGCGTTCAGGCGCTTGGCAGATCTAAGGTACTCCAAGTTCTTGTGGTCCGTCAGGACCACGGACGGCAGGTCCGCCCCCTCCAGCCAGTGACGCCACTCCTGTAGGGCGAGCTTGATGGCGAGGAGCTCTCTGTCCCCCACGTCGTAATTCCGCTCCGCCGGGGACAAGCGCCGAGAGAAGAAGGCGCAGGGCCGTTTGACCCCATCTTCTGGCGACTGCTGGGATAGCACCGCTCCCACTCCTGTGTCCGAAGCGTCCACTTCCACGATGCACTGCAGCGCGGGGTTGACTTGGCTAAGGACCCGGGAGGAGGAGAACTCCGCCTTCAGCGCCTGGAAAGCAGCTGCGGCCTCTTCGGTCCACCGGAACGGAACCTTAGGGGACGTGAGGCGGGTCAGCGGGCCGACGATGGTGCCAAAGTTTGGGACGAAGCGGCGGTAGAAGTTCGCAAACCCAACAAACTGTTGCACCTGCTTCCGTGACGCAGGTGTTGGCCACTCCACCACCGCTTTCACCTTCTCTGGGTCCGGGAGCACCCAATCGTGTGAGATGATGAACCCAAGGAAGGATGTTGTTCTTGCATAAAACTCACATTTCTCAGCCTTCACGTATAACCGGTTCTCCAGCAGCCTTTGGAGGACCCGCCTCACGTGAACCTGGTGCTCGTCTCTGGACTTGGAGAAGATGAGTATGTCATCCAGGTAGACGAACACAAAAAGGCCGATGAAATCCCGGAGGACGTCATTGATGAGGCGCTGAAAGACGGCTGGAGCGTTGGTCAACCCAAACGGCATCACCAGGTATTCGAAGTGGCCGTTCGGGGTACGGAAGGCTGTTTTCCACTCATCTCCCTCCCGGATCCGGACGAGGTGGTATGCGCTGCGTAGATCCAGCTTGGTGAACCAAGTCGCCCCCTGGAGGGAGTGGAAAGCGGTGTCCATGAGGGGCAGGGTGTAACGATCCTTCTCCGTTATGTCATTAAGAGCACGGTAGTCAATGCAAGGACGGAGGGATCCGTCCTTCTTACCGACGAAGAAGAATCCTGCCCCCACGGGTGATGACGATGGGCGGATTATCCCAGCACTCAGCGACTCCTTGAGGTAGGTGTTCATTGTCTCCTTCTCCGGCGCCGATAGACTGTAGAGCCTTCCAGAAGGTAAGGGTGCCCCCTGGCGGAGATTGATAGCGCAGTCGTAGGGCCGATGAGGAGGGAGAGACATAGCCTTGGATTTGCTGAATACCATACCCAGGTCGTGAAATTCCAGTGGCACCAGGGACAGGTCCGGGGGCGCTGCGTCCGTAGGTGAGGGAGAAGCGGACGGAGAGCAGGCAGCGGACTGTAGGCAGGTGCCCATGCAGAACGTGCTCCATGCCGACACCCCGGCGGACTTCCAATCCAGAGCGGGGTTGTGGAGGTGTAGCCAGGGATACCCCAGGATGACGGGCGACACAGAGTTGGGCAGGACGTAAAAGGTCATCTCCTCCCGGTGGTTTCCTGAGATAATAACCGGGACAGGAATGGTCTGGTGCGTAACTCTCCCAAGGGAGGCACGAGAGAGGTTGACCAGGGAGATTGGGTTTCTGAGTGCCTGACAGCGGATGCCCAATTGGGTTGCCAGGCTTTGTGAAATAAAGCTGCCTTCTGCGCCCGAATCCACCAGTGCGTGGGTGAGATGCCCAGTGGGGTTGTGGCAGAAACGGATGGGCAGCTTCAATTGAGTGAGGGAATTTAACCGATTGACATCCGCGAGGCCCCCTACAGTGACTCGCGGACCCCGCCGACTGGCTTTCCGTGGGCAAAGCTTCACCGTGTGTTGGTCATCTCCGCAATACATGCAGAGATCCAACTCACGGCGGTGTTGTTTCTCCGCAGGGGAAAGCTTTGTCCAGCCCGTCACCATTGGCTCCGACTCCTCGGGGCACGATGGTGGCGGCGCCGCCAGGGGGCGAGCTTGGAACAGGCGCGGCGAGACTCCACGAGGGCGAGAAGAAGACGACTTCCGCCCCAAGGAGCGCTCGCGCAGCCTGTTGTCCAAACTAATCGCTAAGGATGTTAGCTCCGCTAGCGTCTCAGGAATATCCCGCCCAGCCAGTTCATCCCTCAGATCATCATTGAGACTGCGGAGGAAAAGGCCGCAGAGGGAGCGTTCCTCCCAGCCTAATTCCTCCGCCGCTACCCAGAAGTCGACCGCGTAGTCCGCTGCCAACCGGCTCCCCTGCTGGAGGGCGAGAAGCCGATCGACCTGGACCGTCTCGGTAGGAGAATGGTCAAAGACCTCCAGGAAGCGTCTCACGAATTGATCATAAGTGAGGGTGGCATAACTGGGCCTTGCCATTACGGCGTAGGTCCATGTTAATGCTCGCCCCTCCAGGAGATTCCCGATATAACCAATTCGGCTATGATCTGAGGGAAAGTCCCCGGGCACACGGTGGAAAACGGACTCACACTGCATAATAAACCCCCGCGCTCTGCCGAGCTTACCGCTAAAGTGGGCGGGGGTTGGAATGGGCGTGAGCCGAACCGGTGCACCCGGAGCCTGCTGGACGGCCACTGGAGCAGCAGGAGCCGCGCCACCCTGACGAGCCGGGGGGAACGGCTGTTGGGGGTCCAAGCGGCCCAACCGGTTAGTTAAATTTAACAACTGATTAAAAATCACCTGTTGCTGATAGGCTATCTGATCCACTCGAGCCTCGAGAGTGGAAAACCGGTGTGCGAGCCCGCCGTCTGCCGAGCCGCTCTGCTGAAGCTGTACTGACATAACGCACGGCTCAGGAGACGCACACACACAGGCTCAGAGTAGTTCAAATAGTTTATTAACAACAGGCGTGTATGAATGTGTGTCAACGGGATGTAAATGTATTGGTGGCGGCGTCTGCTTCGGGCACAGAGGCAGGAGACCGTACAGCCCGACAACCCTATGGGAAAAGCACAAGGAGAAGGGTGACGGGCACACACCAACACAGGAGATATATGAGCGAGAGAGGAGCTTACTTGGATAGGACAGATGACTGGCACAACAAGGGACGAGGTCCGGTAGACAGCCACCTGAAGAGCCCGGTGCAGCAGCGAGGAATAGGCGATGGAGAAGCGTTGTCCGCCGCCGAGGAATCCACCTGTGCACAGGGGAGCAGACTGGGAAGAGAAAGGAGGTAAGGTCTTCTTACCAGGGTAATGCGCTGAGGGTGAAGGAACTCACAGCGATGCATGAAGAAGTCTGACGGCTTCAGGCCGAAGCTCAGGGCGAGGCGGCTTATATCCCTCGCCGCTGATGATGTGCAGGTGTGCGTGCAGGTGGCGCCGCTGATGAGCGGCGCGGCGTGACAATTATGAACACAACATTTATTTTTATTCTTTATAACTTGCTGGCAGTCTAATACAGTACATCCGGAAAGTATTCACAGCGCTTCATTTTTTCCACATTTTGTAATGTGACAGCCTTATTCCAAAAGGGATTAAATTCTTTTTTTCCCCTCAAAATCCTACACACAATACCCTATAATGTCAGTGTGAAAAAAGTTTGGGTTTTTTTAGATTTTTGCAAATTTATTAAAAATAAAAAACTG
The DNA here is from genome assembly GCA_020510985.1 of Pholidichthys leucotaenia. Lineage (NCBI taxonomy): Eukaryota > Metazoa > Chordata > Actinopteri > Cichliformes > Pholidichthyidae > Pholidichthys > Pholidichthys leucotaenia. Next base: position 308,297,074 of record CM035836.1, read on the forward strand.
TAGGTCTACCAAAATGTGACATTTTCACATTGGTGTCACAGTACACAGGCTCATGTTTTGTTGGTGGTTTAGGTGTTGCAGGAGTCTGTGTAATGCACTCAGTTGCATGCATGTCTTCAGAGTGGTCATCTTTTTGGCATGTCGATCTGTCTTCTTGTCCTTGTGCTGAATCAGGTGAACTGTCATGTTCATGTTGTTTTGGCAGAATGAAGTTTTCCTTTGCTTTCAGAATGTTTCCTATTCCTTCTGTAGATTTGGTCATTTTCAGTCTGCACTTTGTATGATCTTGGCAGCTCATGTTTCGTTAGAGCAACTGCAGGTTTCGATCCATTTTGAAGTTTGATTCTCACACTTTCTCCTTCTTTTACTTCAGATAGGCTCCTTGTCCTTGATCAAAGTAGTGTTTCTGCATGCTTTTTCTTGCCATTAACCCGTTCCTTACACCTTTGCCTACTTTTGGCTTTAACAGGCTCTTTGACACATGTATTTTTGTCTTCAGTCTTCTCCCCATTAGAAGCTGTGCAGGAGAGTAGCCTACACCATCTATGGGCGTATTTCTGTATTCCAGCAGAGCCATGTATGGATCTCTGTGACTGTCCTGAACCTTTTTTAACAGCATGTTTATAGTCTGAACAGCTCTTTCAGCTTGACCATTTGACTAAGTAAACTCAGGGCTTGAGGTTGTATATTTAAAGTCCCAACTAGCAGTAAATCCTTGCATCTCTATACTTATTAGCTGTCTTCCATTATCTGAGAAGAGTTCATCAGGCACTCCATGTCTGGCAAAAATTGCTTGAGTGCTGTAATAATATGTTTGCTCATAGTTCCATTTAGCTTTACAGCCTCTGGAACATTTATGACAGGAGACCGCTGCCCGAGTGAGACACCAGCGGCAGTGAGTTTTTCTGTTTTTTTTCCTTGTCCCTCCCATATTTTTTCCCGTTAAATCTGTTTTTTCACTGGCATGGCAGTGCTCGTGGACTACAGTCAGTGTGGGCTCAGCGGGGTGGAGTATTGGACTGTAAATGTGCTGCAGAGCATCTTATCGGAGGCTCATGTTTCTCACACTCCCGAGGCAGCATGGGAGTGTCTGGTTGGAGCCGCACAGGTGCTTGAGACATGCCCCAGCCTGTGGAGCCATCCGGAGCTTGTAGACCTTCTCCTCTCCATTGCTAATCCATCGTCCATGCTCCACAGGCTGGGGGAAACCTCCTTCACATCCATGTCTACGCCAACAAGGAAGCAGTCTCAGGCGCAGAAGTCCCAAGCTTCTCGCCGCTCTCCAGCAGCAGCAGCCCCACCTTCCCCTCCCGAACGGTGGCCCGCACCATCGGCAGAGGAGCTGGAGGAACACCAACTGGTTTTGGCAGCAGAGGCGGAGCTACTTCTGGACTACAAACCGTGGTTCCTTCCTGAACTTGCGGTCCAAGTTGAGGGAGGGTGTCCAGCTCCATCCGTCATCATGCCTGCAGGGCCAGATCAGCTAGGATCTGTGTTGGTGTCTTTGGCCTTTGCAGCCAGTAGGGAAGAATCTTCTGGGCCATCTGCAGCAGCCACCACCACACCTAGTGAGCACAGGCAAGTATCTTTTTCATTCTTTAACATCTGAAAATTAATTGTCTTGCCTTGTTCCCGGGGGGGTGGGGGGGCTCAGCAGCAGTCACCCACTTTGGCTGAGCCTTCCCTGCCTGCTGCTGCAGCCCTTTCCTCATCTTTACCTGTCTCTCTCGTGTCCTCCCCTGTTTCCTCTGTCTGTCTGCCGGTCCTGGGAGGGAGCCACCGGATGAAGAGGAGGTCAGGGGTTCCGGAGGGTCCGGGTTCAGCCGTGCAGTCGTACCCTGGAGCGGCCCCCGTGGCCTGAAACCTGAGCCAACTATGAGTACACTGGTTTCGGCATTGCTGGACCTGGTACCATCGGTGAGGTGAGTCCTGGATCCGTCACGCTGGAGTTCCCCCTGCTTCAGTTGTCATGTCAGAGGGTCCGCCAGCATTAGCCACCACGCCTGGAGGTCCACCAGTGCCCGTCGCCTCATCCGGGGTGCCACCAGTGGTAGTAGCCACCATGCCTGGAGGGTCATCAGCTTTTTCTGCCACCATGCCTGCTGCCTGGGCCACTGCAGCAGGGTCGCCAGAGTCCTGGACAGTGGTGGAGCTTGAGTCCGGGCAAGTGCTCTGTTCTGGTTTAACATCTTCAGATTCAGTGAATTCTTGCCTGGCTCAGGGTGGGGGGAATCAGTTGCATACGTCCTCTGCTCCTGAACTCTCCTCACCGGGCTCCACTGCTGCCAGTGATTATTCTCTGGTGTTTTCCTTTTCTCCTTCTACTGAGGTGGCTGTGTCAGGAGAGGTTGCCCAGATGGTGGCGGGCGAGACGTCTCAGCGGGAGTTGCCAGAGTCCTGGACGCGGTGGAGCTCGAGCTCAGGCAAGTTCCCTCTTTTGTCATGGTGGGGGGGAACCAAGTACAGCCGTCAGCTGCACTTGCGCTCCCCTCACCAGATGCCACTGCTGCCAATGACTCTGACCTGGTATTTGTCTCTCTTCTATCGGAGTCTTCTCCTGAGGTTTCATGGGGCCCTTACCTCTGCCAGAATTTCCGTGGGTCCTGCTTCTTCGCCTGAGGTCTCCATGGGTCATGCTCCCTTGCCTGAGGTCTCCGTGGGTCCTGCGCCTCCGTCCGAGGCCACCCCGGGTGCAACGCCATTGTCCAAGGTCACCACGGGTGCTACGCCTTTGTCCGAGGCCGCCGGGGGTGCTACACCTCAGTCCGGGGCCTCCGTGGGTGCTATGCCCCTGTCTGGGGCCTCTGTGGGTGCTACGCCTCAGTCCAGGGCCGTCGTGGGTGCTCTGCCTCACTCTGGGGCCTCTGTGGGTGCTGCACCTCAGTCCAGGGCCTCTGTGAGTGCTGCGCCTTAGTCCGGGACCTCTGTTGGTGCTGCGCCTCAGTCTGAGGGCTCTGTGGGCGCTAGGCCCCAGTCTGGGGCCTCCCTGGATGCTGCACCTCAGTCCGGGGCCTCCGTGTGTGCTGCTCCTCCATCCAAGGCTGCCGCATGTGCTACGCCTCAGTCCTGGGGCTCCGTGGGTACTACACCTCAGTCTGGGGCCTCCGTGGATGTTGTGCCTTAGTCCGGGCCCTCCATGGGTGCTGCCCCTCTGCCCAAGGCTGCCGTGGGTGCTACGCTGTTGTCCGAGGTCGCCACGGGTGCTACGCCTTTGTCCAAGGCCGCCGGGGGTGCTACACCTCAGTCCGGGGCCTAAGTGGGTGCTACACCCCTGTCCGGGGCCTCCGTGGGTGCTATGTCTCAGTCCGGGGCCTCTGTGGGTGCTCCGCCTCAGTCCGGGGCCTCCGTAGGTGCTGCGTCTCAGTCCGGGGCTGCCGTAGGTGCTGCGCCTCAATCCGGGGCCTCCGTGGATGCTGCCCCTTAGTCTGGGGCCTCTGTTGGTGCTGCATCTCAGTCCAGGGGCTCCGTGGGTGCTACACCTCAGTCCGGGGCCTCCGTGGATGCTGTTCCTTAGTCCGGGGCCTCCGTGGCTGCTGCTTCTCCGCCCAAGGCTGCTGTGGGTGCTACGCTGTTGTCCGAGGTCGCCACAGGTGCTACGCCTTTGTCCAAGGCCACCGGGGGTGCTACACCTCAGTCCGGGGCCTAAGTGGGTGCTACACCCCTGTCCGGGGCCTCCGTGGGTGCTCCGCCTCAGTCCGGGGCCTCCGTAGGTGCTGCGTCTCAGTCCGGGGCCGCCGTAGATGCTGCGCCTCAATCCGGGGCCTCCATGGGTGCTACGCCCCAGTCCGGGCCTCCGTGGGAGCTGCACCTTAGTCTGGGGCCTCTGTTGGTGCTGTGCCTCAGTCCGGGGGCTCCGTGGGCACTACGCCTCACTCCAGGGCCTCTATGGATGCTGCGCCTTAGTTTGGGGCCTCTGTTGGTGCTGCACCTCAGTCCAGGGGCTCCGTGGGTGCTACATCCCAGTTCGGGGCCTCCGTGGATGCTGTTCCTTAGTCCGGAGCCTCCGTGGCTGCTGCTCCTCCACCCAAGGCCGCTGACAGTACTACGTTGTCGTCTGAGGTCGCCATGGGTGCGATGTCTTCATCCAAGGCCACCGGGGGTGCTACACCTCAGTCCAGGGCCTCCGTGGGTGCTACACCTTAGTCTGGGGCCTCCATGGGTGCTACACCCCAGTCCGAGGCCTCTGTGGGTGCTTTGGTCAGGTGGCTGAAGATCTCTGGAAGACCACCCGATGGGCTACTCTAGCTGCCACCCCCAGGAGGGGGCGTGTCATCCCCTGTGGTCTGTTGGCCCAGGGATCTGGGAAGGCCACCCGACAAGTATCATCATCTGCTCGGAAGTGTTTGGGACTCTGGGAGACCACCTGAGCTTGGGTATCTGTCACTTAACACCATCTGTATCTTGTGCCTCCTTGTTCAGTGGATCATGAGTGTTTTTTGTTTGATTGTTTGTTTTTTTGTCTTGCTTTGGTCCCTCCGTGCCTGGATACACCCTCCTGGGGTTGTGGGGTGGGTTGTTTTTCTTGTTGGGGGGTCTTCTTTGTGTGTGTGTGTGTATGTGTGTGTGTGTGGGGGGGGGGGGGTTCTTTCCTTTTTTGATGTTGCCCTGGGGTGTCTGGGATCAACCCCTTGAGGTGGGGGAACTGTCATGATCCTGAGCACGGGTGGGGGCCGTGCTCAGTTCCAGTCTTAAGTTTAATCCTTTTTGTTCATTGTTTCTCTGTTTCTTATGATCTTTTGTATTTGGGTTCTGTAAGTAGACCAGTGTAATGCATTCTATGTGTTGCTCCCCTGGGTAGCGGCCCAGGAGGAGGCAACGTGTATGTGGAAGTCAACTCTCCTGTGATAGAAGAATAGACAGAGAACACGTTTTGTGCCGTTACTTCACACAGAGGAGTTTATTCTTCGTTCAAATCATTCACGTGACCAACATCGACTGACTAGTATTTACTATCAAAGTCCATAGTTTCTCTCTTATTATCTGATCACATCACCATTAAACAAAACACAATCATGTCCATTTATCACAACTTTCAATGTGACATTATACTTAATTACATTATACTTACAGTATACTTAACATTTTTAACAAATTATCTTAACATGAAATGAATTATTGTTTTTATATCTCCTTCACATGTATATAGCTTTTAACTTGTTCAAATATTTATATTTTAAACGATAACCCATGAGTTTACATTTCAATTAATCATTTTAAGCACTGTCATAAATGTACTGTATGTGGCGTTGTTCTTAACAATGCATTAACCTGGCCACTGTGTATCTAATTCACTTTTACAATAGTATTCCTGGTATTCGGTCATAAACCCGAAATATGCACACTTGGTGACAAATAAAACCAGTAAATGTCATACTGTATGAAAACCGTTTCATAAGTGTCTTTAAATAATCAAATGGCTCCTAACATGTGGGCAGACATCACCCTTGCTACACGTCCCACACACTCGATCGTTAGCGTTAGCAGGTTAGCTTATACAACACCACATCAACTTTAACAGAAATACCCTTACAAACCCGCTTTTTGTCTCACACTTATCACAATATAATCTCGGACATCTTAGGACTCTTACAGTTTATATTGCACTCTTGAATTATTAGTATTTACCAACCTGTGATAGAAGAATAGACAGAGAACATGTTTCGTGCCGTTACTTCACACAGAGGAGTTTATTCTTCGTCCTCCAGTGCGCGAGTCTACTCTCTATCATTGTGCGACATGCGCCATCTATTGGTCGGTGTACAGAACTGCACTCAACTCACATGAGTTATAATGGAACCAGATGAATTACAAATGCATTGTAGAAAAATAAAACAATTAAAGAATAAAATAAAAATTGTAGGGGTGCCTGTTTTTTTTTTTTTATCCAAATGTCTTTTTAGCACCTTTTACATAACTATTAAATATTTCCAAGCCTCTACACTCTCCCCCACTTCAAATAAATGTCTCCCGACATTTCATGTTCTAGGGTGACTTAATGCATGAGAGTGTACCAGTTATAACCATAGGACTGAGGTTGGGTGGGGTATGGGAATGGCATATAGTTTTGAGTTAGCGGCACGGGGTAGGGAGTAAGAGAGGTCTTACGTCTGCAGTCCAAGGCTGGTACGATGGCTGTCCCAGGGCGTCATAGGTAAGTCTCTCCACTGGCCTTGCTCTCCGCTGTGACCTTCTCAGTTCCTCCTGTTCTCCAATATCTCCATCCATCACCTCCACTTGTCCTTGACGTTCTTCCTGCAGCAAAGCTGGTCCATCCATTTGCTCCTCAGCATCCCGCTGAACGGGGACCGGTTCCTGTCTTACTGGTGGGCAGAACTCTCTAGCTGTCGCACGAAGCCTTTGCTGATTTTGAGGATTTTGCTCTGGCATGACAGGTACTGATTGCTGAGTGTTTTGGTCTGGGAGATTTGAGGCATTTTGCTGAGGATTTACGAGTCTGTAACATGGGATATGGCTATGGAGGTTGTAGCGGTAAGTATTTTCCTCGTCTTCCTCCGAGCTGTCATTGTCTGTGTTGTCAGTATTAGGATTTGTCTCTGTCCTCTTCTTTCGTTTCTGTTTTGTCTTTTCTTTTGCAAGCAGTTCTTCTTCTAAAGGTAAGTCATTTACAGGCAACAACAGGTTTCTGTGTAACACTCGCATCACTTTGCTGCCTCTCTCTGCTTGTACTTTATAGACTGGTCCATCTCCCACTCTCTCAACTACGCGATGTACTGCTGACTCCCAGTAAGCGCGCAGTTTCCCTGGACCTCCTCTTTCAGAGAGGTTTCTGACCAACATCCTGTCGCCTGGTTGGAGTGTGACACCTTTTAAGCATTTGTCGTACTGCTTTTTGCCTTTATCTGAAGACTTTTGACTGTTGTCTGCAGTGATTTTGTAAGCAACATGCATCCTATCAGCCCACTTTTTAGCATAGATTTGATGGTTGTGTGTGTCAGTGTCTTTTGTCTGGTTCAATAGTAGATCTACAGGCAACCTTGGGACTCTGCCATATAAAAGGTAAAATGGAGAATAGCCTGTTGACTCGTGTCTTGTACAATTGTAAGCATGTACAATTTGGGGTAGGTGATCCTTCCATTCACTTTTTTTCTCCTCCTGTAGGTTACGAAGCATTTGGAGTAATGTACGATTCAGGCGCTCCACGGGGTTGCACTGCGGATGGTATGGGGTGGTTCGTGAGTGAGAAATTCCAGACAGTTGTTGTAATCTGTGGAAGAGACTGTTTTCAAACTCACATCCCTGATCGTGATGCAACTTCTCAGGGTACCCGAAACGAGGAATAAAATCCTGAAATATCTTTTCTGCAGCTGTTTTGCCTGATTTACTCCTTGTAGGGTATGCCTGTGCAAAACGAGTGAAATGGTCCACTAGTACGAGGATGTACTCATACCCTCCTTTACTTGGCTCAAGGTGTAAGTAGTCGATGGAGATTAACTCAAAGGGAGCACTGGTGGTGATAGATCCCATTGGAGCTCTCTGGGGAACATTTGGGCGTTTTTGTTTGATGCACAGACATTTTTTTGTTACATAATCTTCATCATCTTGTTGCATATATGGCCAATAGAAATGCTCACGGGCCAGATGTATCACCTTATCACACCCTATGTGACCCATGTCATTGTGTAAACTCTTTAACACCATCGGCCTTAGCTGTTCAGGTAGGACAAATTGTTTGTTGTGTTCTGTTTTTCTGTACAATAATCCATTGTCAACTTCCAACTTGTTCCACTCATACAGTAGTCTCCGTGTTTGTTTACTCATTGTCCGTTTATCTTTATCGTTTGGTGTCCATCCTTTGAGTTTGAGTGAGATTACTTCTCTAATTGACTCATCATCTTGTTGAGCAGCATTGATGTCTTTAGGTGTCATGCTCAAAACACTGTCAGTTGGCACATTGTTGTCATTAGAACTCAGTTGTAACGCAGCTATCCATGGTACATCACTGTTTTGTGCTGCCTTACTCCCTTGCCACACTGCGGACACTACTTCCGGTAAAACTGTCTCTGTGAACTCATTCATTTGCTCTTGCAGATCTAATGGGTGTCTGGACAACATATCTGCATCTGCATTCCTCTTCCCTGGCCTATACTTGATATCAAAATGGAAGTCAGCCAACTCCCCAACCCACCTATGACCCACTGCATTCAACCTGGCTGAACTGAGGACATAGGTTAAAGAATTGTTATCCGTATAGACAGTAAAAGTTGGTGCATAATACAGATAGTCGGGGAATTTGTCGCAGATGGCCCACTTGAGAGCTAGAAACTCTAATTTACCGGAATGTAAGTGATAATTCTTCTCAGCAGGTGTGACAGTTCTGGATCCATAGCCAATCACCCTAAGTTTGTTTTCTTGTTTTTGATATAAGACGGCTCCCAGGCCTTTGTTTGACACGTCTGTATGCAATACAAATGGGAGGTTTAAATTGGGATAGGCTAGAATGGGAGGATTAGTCAGAATGTCCACAAATCTTGACACAACTTCCTGATGTTCACTGGTCCATATTATTGGTGTGCGAGAAGGAAGCTGGTTTTTGTCTCCTTTCTTTGTTTGTCCTTTACTCCTCTTTGGTGCTGGTTTATTGTCATTGCTTGTTTCATTAGTGCTCTGGAGGAGTTCGAACAAGGGTCTCACCAGACGTGAAAAATCTTGAATAAATGATCGGTAATAACTGAGGAAACCCAGTAACGTTCTGAGTTCTCCGAATGAGCGAGGTTTCTTGTCTTTCAGAGCGAAAACAGCATCCAAGTCTTTTGGGTCAATCTGGACTCCTTCTCCTGACACTAGTCTACCCAGGTAACGTATTCTTGAACAGTTCACATTTGGCTGGCCGAAGTTTTATACCGTGTTGTCGAATTTTGCACAAAACCTGTTTAAGGTGTTCTACGTGCTCATCAAAGGTTTTGGAGTAACACAGTACATCGTCCAAGTAAGGCACGCAACACTCCTCTCTGATCCCTTCTAACACCCCCTCCATACACCTTTGGAATGCGCCCGGTGCGTTTGACAACCCGAATGGAACCCATACCCACTCGTATAGTCCCCAGGGTGTGCTAAAAGCAGTTAAATGTCTTGACTTCTCACTTACAAAACCCTGATGGTAGGCACTTCCCTGATCCAATATGGAAAACCAGGAGTTACCCCCAAGACTGTCCAGTAGATCTTGTATCCGTGGTAACGGATGCCTGTCAGGTATGGTTTTTCGGTTCAGCTCACGAAAATCAACACACAAACGTAAAGTATTGTCCTTTTTACGCACACACACTACTGGCGACAAGTTGCTTGACACTGATTTTCTGATCCAGCCCCTGCTTAAAAGGTTTTGAACATACTCCTTCACCTCTTTATACAGTGGTCTTGGAATGGAGTTGTAACTTTTCTGCACAGGTGTGTTGTCAGTGGTGTTGATTTTTAGTTGTAGTCCAGGAATACATCCAATGTCTCCTTCATCATGAGCAAACACATCAGACTGTTCATAGAGCATCTGCCGATCTCATGGTGTGAGGGAGCAGTGCTTAATGTTTCTTCACCCTCACCTTGACTGTCACATGTCACTTGAGCAGAGTAACAAAATGGCTTGTCCGTAGTTTTGGTTGCATTTTCAGCACTGGAACAAACATTTACAGGTTTGTATTCGGTGATCTCTGAAATAAGTCCTAAAACAGTCTTTGGATTTAGAAAAATGTTGTGCTTTGTTGAGTTTTGGATTGAGATTTTGACAGTTTTTGAAGCACCAGCGGATACATCAATAAGAGCTGGGAATAACTCCAATCCATCCAGTAAGTTACATTTCACAGCTGGCTCAAACAACATTTGTCCTCCTCCAGGAAATGCTCTGATGTGACATTTTACCATACAGATTTGGTTACTGTGAACAGTGAGTCCTTTTTTTCCAACTCTCACCACTGGACTTTCTGGTTGATTTTCTATTGACTTGGCGTGGACAACAGAGATGAGCGATTCAACATTACCTTTCTGGACCTTTAAAGTCTCTGACAGTAAGTCCACTAAGCTAATACCGTCGCTTTGTTCACTGTTTGCCATTATTATCTCTTGGATCACATTAAAGCCCAGCAGCGGAGTGCTTAAACGCTGCTGACTGACAAGCATTGGAACATACAAGGATTCAGAACCATACTGTGAACTTGTGATCTCAAGCAGGACATCTATCCACCCCTCGAACGGAACATCCGTTCCACTGGCTGCGGTGATTTCGAGTGGATGGTCTGGGAGTAGGCTCTCGAGTGGCTGTATTTTCACATTTGGTAAGGCTGCTTGTACCCATGACTTTTCAACAATGCTTACTTGTGCCCCACTGTCCAATAACATCTGTAGTTTTACTCCATTTAACTGGCAACTGATCATACACCTACCACCAATGAGCTGTGCCACACGCTTTGTGTTGGGTAACTTTTGGGACTTGGCAGTAGTCTGTTCGGAGTTCAGTCTTTTAGTGTTGTGGGACTCTGCTGGTGGTTCAGTCACTGGTGGTCCCTCCCCAGTGACCTCCTCCAGTTTCCCGACACATTGCTTTTCTGAAGGCAACCTATAGCTCTGTGCCCCTCCTTTCCACAACGAAAACAGTGTATGCAGCGCTCAGTCTCTTGGGCGATACACTTTTGGCACTTTCCTTTCACTGCAGGTTTCAGTGCTGGCTGTTTAGAGACAGGTGCTGTGGGACTGGTGTTTACTGTATTTACCATTGGGGTTAGGGCCTTTTCTAAACTCTTGGTTAGGGAGGAGACCTGTGCCGTCAGCTCCTGGATAGCTACACGATTAGCTTGGACTTCAGTGTGCATTTTAATAGAGCTTTGATCTGTCTCTACCTGTGCCGCATTAACACTGGTGACTTTCTGTTTGTGACTTTGTCCCAGCCTACTTAATCTCTCTGTCTCTTCACTAACAGAATTTGTTATGAGCTCCAGGATGGAGTCATCTGTGACACTGGTGTTTGAGATGTGAGGTTTAAGGTCTCTCCTGACATAAGAGTGTTTTTCATTCAAACCCTGATACAGTGAATGGATAAACACACCTTGTACCAACTTGTTGTCATAATGAAACCCACTACTGTTTGTAGAAGCAATCAACACACGCTGTTTTAGCCCCATTAGTCTATACATAAACTGTTGTGGTGTTTCTTTGTCATTTTGCTTAGCATTACTCAGCTCCTGAAATAATTCAGTGCTGCTTTTCTCACGTAGATGTGTCCTTAAGAAATGTTTTAACTCAGCTACAGTAAGGCTATCTTTGGCTACAAGCATATCTTTAAAGGTACCAGGCTTAATTATCTTAAACACCGTTCTGATAATCTCAGCCTCTGTGAACCCTTCATTTAGCCCTTCATCAAGCTGTTTGCACAAGTTATTGTAACTCAAATCAGAATTAAAATCAGAGATTTGACACCCATGAATCTTGTACTCTCTACGTGGCAACAGTGACGTAAGTTCAGTCAGTCTGACTAACCCTGGGTCAGGAACTACAGATGGTGATGTTGGATGGTTCTTCCCTGATGGTGCTGCAGCTCCAGTGGTCACAGGAACTACTATGACCGGATCATCGTTGGGTGACACCTCTGCATCCACTTCTCCAGCTGCTGTGGGTGATTGCAGATCAATGATGAAGTCACAGAAAGCAAGCAGGCGAGACATCCCCTGGTCCTCAAGGCTCTTCAGTTGTGGACTTCTCAGCGAGTCAACAATGAAGTCGAAGAGTTCCACTTCGGTTGATTCTGCACCTGGCAAATCTTCTCCCGCCTCATCCTTGACCGACTCGGCCAGCTTGTAAAGAACGTTTCTGCAGTGGGCAATGGTCAGCTGGTGAAGCTCTTGCTGGATTTCCCATCTCAGGTCATGTAGAGCAGACATGGCTGTGGTTTCCTGTAGTCAGTTGCTTAAGTCGATGGCTCAGGAACAGGTGGTCAGCATCCCTTGGTTTTTCAATGATTAGTGCCAGACCAGTAGGTGGCGCTAATCCCGGACGAGCCCCCAAAATTGTTGCTCCCCTGGGTAGCGGCCCAGGAAGAGGCAACGTGTATGTGGAAGTCAACTCTCCTGTGATAGAAGAATAGACAGAGAACACGTTTCGTGCCGTTACTTCACACAGAGGAGTTTATTCTTCGTTCAAATCAGTCACATGACCAACATCGACTGACTAGTATTTACTATCAAAGTCCATAGTTTCTCGCTTATTATCTGATCACATCACCATTAAACAAAACACAATCATGTCCATTTATCACAACTTTCAATGTGATATTAACTGTATACTTAACATTTTTAACAAATTATCTTAACATGAAAAGAATTATTGTTTTTATATCTCCTTCACATGTATATAGCTTTTAACTTGTTCAAATATTTATATTTTAAACAATAAGATAAGATAAGATAAGATAAGCCTTTATTAGTCCCACAATGGGGAAATTCCAGGATTGCAACAGCACAGGGATAGCAACACTCAGAGCAACAATCAGAAGGCAAGAAAAAAACAAGAGCAGCGAGTATACATATGTACATATAAACATAAATATATAGACACACGATGCGGAGCATTGCAGCTAGATGGAATAAATATATAGATATATAAACACAGTGCGGAGCATTGTAGCTAGATGGAATAAATATATAAACATATAAACACACACAGTGCGGAGCATTGTAGCTAGATGGAATAAATATGTGAATATATAAACACACACACAGTGTGGAGCGTTGTAGCTAGATGGAATAAATATATGAATGTATAAACACACACAGTGCGGAGCATTGCAGCTAGATGGAACAAACATACAAATATATAAACACACAGTGCGGAGCATTGTAGCTAGATGGAACAAACATGTAAATATATAAACACACACACAGTGCGGAGCATTGTAGCTACATGGAACAAATATGCAAACGCATAAACACACACAGTGTGGAGCACCGTAGCTAGATGGAATAAATATGTAAATATATAAACACACACAGTGCGGATCACTGTAGCTAGATGGAATAAATATGTAAATATATAAACACAGTGTGGAGCATTGTCGCTAGATGGAATAAATATATAAATATACAAACACACAGTGCGGAGCATTGCAGCTAGATGGAATGAAACAGCATAATCGTCTACTTAGTTATCCTACATGGTATGATTATGTACCCATACATATTGTCACCCTCCGTAGCGACCGGTATTTTCCTAGTTGTATACCGGAGGGGACCATTGTGTAAGTCTATTGCGTCTTTTGCATTCAATACTATTAGGTTGTCATGTCTTTTTGCTATCTCTGCGAGCAGCCCTGCATAGGTTATACAGTCTGACAGCCGTTGGTAGGAAGGACCTGCAAAACCTCTCAGTTGTGCACCTAGGATGATGTAGTCTGCTGCTAAATGAGCTCCTTAGTGCATTCAGTGTGTCCTGCATAGGGTGGAACTCGGACTCCAGCAGAAATGACAGTTTAGCCACCATCCTTCTCTCACCCATCTCCTCCACTGGGTCAAGGCGCTGCCCCAGGACAGAGCTAGCTTTCTTGATCAGTTTGTTCAGTCTCTTCCTATCGGCTGCTGTAATGCCACTGCCCCAGCAGACCACTCCAAAAGTGATGGCTGATGCCACCACCGTGTCGTAGAATGTCTTCAGCAGTGCCCCTTGTACACCAAAAGACCTGAGTCTCCTCAGTAGGAACAGCCTGCGCTGTCCCTTCTTGTAGAGTGCGTCAGTATTGTGTGACCAGTCTAGTTTATTGTTCAGATGAACACCCAGGTACTTGTAGGATGTCACCATCTCAATGTCTGTTCCCTGGATGTTTACTGGTGCTGTGAGGGGTTGTCCTTGCCTGCGGCAGTCCACCACCAGCTCCTTAGTTTTCCTCACGTTGATCTGGAGGCAGTTCCGATGGTACCAGTCCACAGAGTCCTGGATAAGCCCTCTGTACTCAGCTTCATCTCCGTTGGAGATGAGGCCAACGATCGCAGAGTCGTCAGAGAACTTCTGTAGATTGCAGTGTGTTGTGTTGTGTGAGAAGTCCGCAGTATAAAGGGTGAACAGGAAGGGAGCCAAAACCGTTCCCTGTGGGGCCCCCGTGCTACCGATGATCGTGTCGGACACACAGTCCCGGGTTCTCACAAACTGTAGCCGGTTTGTGAGGAAGTCCAGGATCCATGATGACAGGTGCTGGTCCACCCCTGCGCACAGCAGCTTGTCCTTCAGGAGCATCGGTTGGATGGTGTTGAAAGCACTGGAGAAGTCAAAGAACATGATCCTCACTGTATTCCCAGGCTTCTCCAGGTGGAACAGAGAACGGTGAAGGAGGAAGATCACCGCATCCTCCACCCCAATACCATGCTGGTAGGCGAACTGGAGTGGATCCATCGCTGGACCCACCAGGTGGCGGAGGTGAGCAAGGAGCAGTCTCTCCAGGGTCTTCATCATGTGGGACGTCAGGGCCACTGGTCTGTAGCTGTTCAGATCTTTGGGGTGGGAAGTCTTTGGTACAGGTACCACACAAGATGTTTTCCACAACTGTGGTACCCTCCCCAGCTTCAGGCTCAGGTTGAAGATGTACTCCACAATCCCACACAGCTGGTCTGCACAGGACTTGAGGAGCTTTGCACTGATGCCGTCCGGTCCCGACACCTTCCTCGCCTTGATCTTCCTCAGCTCCGTCCTCACCTGGGTCTTAGTGAGGGTCAGGTTGGGGGGCTGTGTGTTGGGAGTGGGGGGGTGATGGTGGAGTGGGGAGTGGGCAGCAGGACTTGATGTCTTCAGTGGCAGCAGTGGTTGTTGTGCAGTCGGAGGGGAGGGCGGTTGGTCAAACCTATTAAAAAACAGATTCAGATTGTTCACCCACCCCCTGCCCCCCGTGGCCTAGGGGGAGGTATTCTGGAGCCCAGAGATGGTTTTAGGTTTCTCCAGACCCTGCTGATGTCGCTCTGTTGCAGCTTGTCCTCCATCTTCTTCCTGAAGCTGTCCTTGCCTTCTCTGATCTTTCTCCTCAGCTCCCTCTATACGGACTTCAGCATCTCCCTGTTCCCCGACCTGAAGATCATCTTCTTCTCTCTCAGAAGTGTTTTTATCTCAGGGTTGATCCAGGGTTTGTTGTTTGAGCAACACCGTATGGTCTTGGTGGGAACGGTGTTGTCCACACAGAAGCTGATGTAGTCCGTGATGGTGTGAGTGAGGCCATCGATGTCCTCACCATGTGGATCGCAGAGCTGCTCCCAGGCGGTGGTTTCAAAACAGCCCTTTAGAGTGTCCATTGCCTCCTCAGACCATAACTTCACTGTACGCATGGCCGGAGGTTGTCTGTGCACTAGGGGTTTGTACACCGGCCGGAGATGAACCAAGTTGTGATCCGATCTCCCGAGTGGGGGGAGTTGTAATGAGGTGTACGCCTCCTTAGTGTTTGCGTAGAATAAGTCCAGTGTTTTATTGTCTCTAGTGTGGCATGTGACATACTGGGTAAACGTGGGTAGAATGGGAGACAGTGAAACATGGTTAAAATCACCTGAGATGAGGAGAAGAGCATCTGGGTGTTCTGTCTGCAGCCTGCCAGTTACTGAGTGGATGACGTCACGCGCTGTCCCAGCGTTCACCGTCGGATTTGCATAAATAACAATGCAGATCACATGTGAGTATTCCCTCGGGAGATATGTAGGCCGCATGCTAACAGCTAGCAACTCGATGTCTTTGCTGCAGTGCTGTTGTTTAACAGTGATGTGTCCCGGTCTGCACCAGTTGTTATTAACATAGATCATCACTCCACCGCCCCTTGCTTTGCCACTGTCTGGTGTTCGGTCTGCCCGTATCGCGTGGAAACCCTCCAGCTCAATGTTAGCATCTGCTACTAGTTCAGTTAGCCACGACTCGGTAAACAAAAGGAGGGAGCATTCCCGGTATACGCTGTCATAGCGGGAGATAGCCGCTAGCTCATCTACCTTTCCCAATATAGAACGTACATTCCCCATGACAACGGATGGGAGGGTGGGTCTGTACCTTATACTCCTTGTCCGCCGTCTAACACCAGCCCGACAACCACGTCGTTTTCGCCTTATTTCTCCTGGTACGTTGAGTTTTTCTGTTAGCACCGAGTGGCGATTAAGTGCAAGTAGCTGTTCCCTGCTGTACCGTCTCCTACTGTAAACAGTGGCTCCGTCCGCCGGCTCGGGAGACATTTGGGGCGATCTGTGTGTCCCTAATGTATAAAGTGTGTAAAGAAAAAACTCAGAATTGAGCTGCTGTTGCAAAAAGGCAGCCGACTCGTGTGGCGCCGGAAGTATTGCTTCCATGAATTTACATTTCAATTAATCATTTTAAGCACTGTCATAAATGTACTGTATGTGGCGTTGTTCTTAACAATGCATTAACCTGGCCACTGTGTATCTAATTCACTTTTACAATAGTATTCATGGTATTCGGTCATAAACCAGAAATATGCACACTTGGTGACAAATAAAACTGTCACGCCGCGCCATTCATCAGCGGCGCCACCTGCTCACGCACCTGACAATCATCAGCGGCGAGGGATAAAGGCCGTCTCACCCGGAGGCTCGGCCTGAAGCCGTCAGACTTCGTCCCTCACCGTTGTGAGCATACTTCTCTTCAGCGTCACCATTTTGGTAAGAAGATCGCTTACCTCTCTTCTTCAGTCTCCTCCCCTGTGCACAGGTGGATTCCCCAGCGGCGGACATCTCCTCTCCATCGCCCAATCCTCGCTGCTGTACGGAGCTCTCCAGGTGGCTGTCTTCCGGGCTTCGCCCCCTTGTTGTGCCAGCTGTCCTGACCCACCAAGTAAGTCCTTCTCTCGCCATATATCCCTCCTGTGTTGGTGTATGCCCGTCACCCTCTCCCTGTGCTCTCTCCATAGGGTTGCTCGGCTGTACGGTCACCTGCCTTTGTGCCTGGAGCAGACACCATCACCAACACATTTACTTCCCGCAGACACGCACTCATTCACCCCTGCTGTTAATAAACTCTTTGAACTACTCTAAGCCTGTGTGTGTGCGTCTCCTGAGCCGTGCATTATGTCAGTACGGCTTCAGCAGAGCGGCTCGGCGGACGGCGGGCTCGCACACCGGTTTACCACTCTCGAGGCTAGAGTGGATCAGATTGCTTATCAACAGCAGGATATCCTAAATCAATTATTAAACTTAACTAACCGGTTGGGCCGCTCAGATCCTCAACAGCCGTTCCCCCCGGCTCGTCAGAGTGGCGCGGTTCCTGCCGTTCCAGCGGCCGTCCAGCCGGCTCCAGTGGCACCGGTTCGGCTCACACCGATTCCGACCCCCGCCCGCTTTAGCGGTAAGCTCGGCGGAACGCGGGGGTTCATTATGCAGTGTGAGTCCGTGTTCCACCGTGTGCCCGGAGATTTTCCCTCGGATCACAGTCGGATTGGTTACATAGGGAATCTTCTGGAGGACCGTGCATTAACTTGGACCTACGCCGTAATGGCGAGGCCCAGTTATGCCACCCTCACCTATGACCAGTTCGTGAGGCACTTTCTGGAGGTCTTTGACCATTCTCAAACCGAGACGGTCCAGGTCGATCGGCTTCTCGCTCTCCAGCAGGGAGGCCGGTCGGCAGCGGACTACTCGGTCGACTTCCGGGTAGCGGCGGAGGAATTGGGCTGGGAGGAACGCTCCCTCTGTGGCCTGTTCCTCCGCAGCCTCAATAATGATCTGAGGGATGAACTGGCTGGACGGGATATCCCTGGGACGCTAGCGGAGCTGACATCCTTAGCGATAAGTTTGGATAACAGGCTGCGCGAGCGCTCCTCGGGGCGGAAGTCTTCTTCTTCTCGCCCTCGTGGAGACTCGCCACACCTGTTCCAAGCTCGCCCCCTGGCGGCGCTGCCAGCATCGTGCCCCGAGGAGTCGGAGCCGATGGTGACGGGCTGGACCAAGCTTTCCCCTGCGGAGAAACAACGCCGCCGTGAGTTGGGCCTCTGCATGTATTGCGGAGGTGACCAACACACTGTGGAGCGTTGCCTGCGGAAAGCCAGTCGGCGGGGTCCGCGAATCGCTGTAGGGAGCCTCGCGGATCCCAACCGGTTAGACACTCTCACTCAATTAAAGCTGCCCATCCGTTTTTGCCACAATCCCACTGGGCACCTCACCCACGCACTGGTGGATTCGGGCGCAGAGGGCAGCTTCATTTCACAAGGCCTGGCAACCCGATTGGGCATCCGCTGTCAGGCATTAAAACACCCCATCTCCCTGGTCCATCTCTCCCGTGCCTCCCTTGGGAGAGTTTCTCACCAAATCATGCCTGTCCCAGTCATCATCTCAGGGAACCACCGGGAGGAGATGGTATTTTACGTCCTGCCCAACTCTGTGTCGCCCGTCATCCTGGGGTATCCCTGGCTACGCCTCCACAACCCTGTCCTGGACTGGAGGTCCGCTGGGGTATCGGCATGGAGTACCTTCTGTATGGGCACCTGCCTTCAGTCCGCTGCCTGCTCCCCGTCCGCGGCTCCCCCTGTGGCGGATACAGCACCTCCGGACCTGTCACTGGTGCCTCCAGAATTTCACGACCTGGGTATGGTATTTAGTAAATCGAAAGCTATGTCTCTTCCCCCGCATCAACCATATGACTGTGCCATCAATCTCCGCCAGGGGGCTCCCCTGCCATCTGGTCGGCTCTACAGCCTGTCGGCGCCGGAGAGGGAGACAATGAATACGTACCTAAAGGAATCACTGAGCGCTGGGATTATTCGCCCATCGTCGTCACCCGTGGGGGCAGGGTTTTTCTTTGTCGGGAAAAAGGACGGTTCCCTCCGTCCCTGCATAGACTACCGAGCGCTTAATGACATCACTGAGAGGGACCGTTACACCCTGCCCCTCATGGACACTGCTTTCCACTCCCTCCAGGGGGCGACCTGGTTTACCAAGCTGGATCTACGCAGCGCTTACCACCTCGTCCGGATCCGGGAGGGAGATGAATGGAAAACAGCCTTCCGTACCCCGAACGGCCACTTTGAGTATCTCGTCATGCCGTTCGGGTTGACCAACGCTCCTGCCGTCTTTCAGCGCCTCATCAATGACGTCCTCCGGGATTTCATCGGCCTTTTCGTGTTCGTCTACCTGGACGACATTCTGATCTTCTCCAGGTCCAGAGATGAGCACCAGGTCCATGTGAGGCGGGTCCTCCAAAGACTGCTGGAGAATCGTCTGTACGTGAAGGCTGAGAAATGCGAGTTCTACGCTAGGACCACATCCTTCCTGGGATTCATCATCGCCCAGGACCAGGTGCTCCCAGACCCGGAGAAGGTGAAGGCGGTGGTGGAGTGGCCTACTCCCGCATCCCGGAAGCAGGTGCAACAGTTTGTTGGCTTCGCCAATTTTTACCGCCGCTTTGTCCCGAATTTCAGCTGGATCGTCGGACCGCTGACCCGCCTCACGTCCCCGAAGGTCCCGTTCCGGTGGACTGAAGAGGTCGATGCTGCCTTTAAGGTGCTGAAGGCGGAGTTCTCCTCCTCCCGGGTCCTTCGCCAGGTCGACCCCGCGCTGCAGTGCATTGTGGAGGTGGACGCATCGGACACGGGAGTGGGAGCAGTGTTATCCCAACGATCACCGGACGATGGCGCCAAGCGACCGTGCGCCTTCTTCTCCCGGCGCCTGTCCCCGGCGGAGAGGAACTACGATGTGGGGGACAGAGAGCTCCTGGCCATTAAACTCGCCTTACAGGAGTGGCGCCACTGGCTAGAGGGGGCGGACCTGCCGTTTGTGGTCCTGACGGACCACAAGAACTTAGAATACTTGCGATCTGCCAAGCGCCTGAATGCCCGCCAGGCGCGCTGGTCTTTGTTCTTCGCCAGGTTCCGCTTCTCGATCACCTTCAGGCCGGGCTCCAAAAACGGCCTGCCTGACGCCCTCTCTAGGCAGTTCACCCCCGTGGAGGCTGAGGAGACGCCCCACACTATCCTGCCCAGGTCGTGCGTCCTCGGTGCCATTTCTTGGGACATTGAAGACAAGATCCGGAAGGCGCAGGAGGTGGAACCTGATCCTGGCGGCGGACCGGAGGGAAGACTGTTCGTCCCATCTGCGGTCCGAGGAGAGGTCATCCACTGGCTCCACACCTCCCGGCTCACCTGTCATCCCGGCACCTCTCGGATGATCAGCCTCCTCCAACGGTCCTTTTGGTGGCCAGGCCTGCGGAGGGATGCAGCCCGCTACGCCCGGGCTTGCCCAATCTGTGCCACCAGCAAGTCGGGAAATGCCCCCCCAGCGGGTCTGCTCCAGCCTCTGCCCGTCCCCGGCAGGCCCTGGTCGCACATCGCACTGGATTTCGTCACCGGACTCCCCGTTTCCAACTCCTTTGACACCGTCCTGACCATCGTGGACCGTTTCTCCAAGGCGGCGCACTTCATCCCCCTGCGAGGTCTCCCTACTGCCCTGGAGACGGCGGGCCTCCTCGTCCAACACGTGGTCAGGCTGCACGGGATTCCGGTGGACGTGGTCTCGGACCGGGGTCCCCAATTTTCATCCGAGGTTTGGAGATCTTTTTGTAACGCCATCGGAGCCAAGGTGAGCCTCTCCTCCGGCCATCACCCCCAGTCTAACGGGCAGTGTGAGAGGACCAATCAGGAGCTGGAGGCTGCGCTCTGCTGTGTTACTAGATCCAAGCCGACGTCCTGGAGCAACCATCTCGCCTGGGTGGAGTATGCCCACAACACCGCCCGCTCTTCTGCAACGGGGATGTCCCCCTTCAAGGCGTCCCTGGGTTACGACCCCCCGCTGTTTCCAGCGCAGGAGAACGAGGTAACTGTCCCCTCTGTTAGGGCGCACCTTAGGCAGTTCCGCTCCACCTGGGCTGCCGCGCGTCATGCGCTTTTACGCACAGCGGAGCGCAACAGGACCGTGGCGGACCGGCACAGAAGACCTGCCCCGGCGTACAGAGTTGGGCAACTCGTGTATGTGTCTACCCAGGACGTCACATTAAAAGGCGAGAGGAGGAAGCTGGCACAGCGATTCATGGGTCCCTTTCCCATCACCCGGATCATCAACCCGGTGGCTGTGCGCGTGGCTATTCCCCCCTCCCTCCGCATCCATCCCACTTTCCATGTGTCGAAGGTGAAACTGGCAGTCACTGACCCCCTTTGCCCTCCTCCTGCAGCGCAACCCGCGCCCCGGATGATTGGTGGCCATCCGGCCTGGTCCGTCTCCTCCATCCTGGACTCCCGGCGCCGAGGTCGTGGGTTGCAATACTTGGTGGACTGGGAGGGCTATGGGCCTGAGCATCGACAATGGGTGCCCCCGTCGTTTGTGTTGGACCCATCGCTCATCGCGGACTTCCACCGAGCGCACCCGGATAAGCCATCGCCAGGAGGCGCTGCTAGAGGGGGGAGTACTGTCACGCCGCGCCATTCATCAGCGGCGCCACCTGCTCACGCACCTGACAATCATCAGCGGCGAGGGATAAAGGCCGTCTCGCCCGGAGGCTCGGCCTGAAGCCGTCAGACTTCGTCCCTCACCGTTGTGAGCATACTTCTCTTCAGCGTCACCATTTTGGTAAGAAGATCGCTTACCTCTCTTCTTCAGTCTCCTCCCCTGTGCACAGGTGGATTCCCCAGCGGCGGACATCTCCTCTCCATCGCCCAATCCTCGCTGCTGTACGGAGCTCTCCAGGTGGCTGTCTTCCGGGCTTCGCCCCCTTGTTGTGCCAGCTGTCCTGACCCACCAAGTAAGTCCTTCTCTCGCCATATATCCCTCCTGTGTTGGTGTATGCCCGTCACCCTCTCCCTGTGCTCTCTCCATAGGGTTGCTCGGCTGTACGGTCACCTGCCTCTGTGCCTGGAGCAGACACCATCACCAACACATTTACTTCCCGCAGACACGCACTCATTCACCCCTGCTGTTAATAAACTCTTTGAACTACTCTAAGCCTGTGTGTGTGCGTCTCCTGAGCCGTGCATTATGTCAAAAACCAGTAAATGTCATACTGTATGAAAACCGTTTCATAAATGTCTTTAAATAAAGTAATCAAATGGTTCCTAACATGTAGGCAGACATCACCCCTTGCTACACGTCCCACACACTCGATCGTTAGCGTTAGCAGGTTAGCTTATACAACACCACATCAACTTTAACAGAAATACCCTTACAAACCCGCTTTTCGTCTCACACTTATCACAATATAATCTCGGACATCTTAGGACTCTTACAGTTTATATTGCACTCTTGAATTATTAGTGTTTACCAACCTGTGATAGAAGAATAGACAGAGAACACGTTTCATGCCGTTACTTCACACAGAGGAGTTTATTCTTCGTCCTCCGGTGCGTGAGTCTACTCTCTATCATTGTGCGACATGCGCCATCTATTGGTCGGCGTATGGAACTGCACTCAACTCATATGAGTTATAATGGAACCAGATGAATTACAAATGCATTGTAGAAAAATACAACAATTAAAGAATAAAATAAAAATTGTAGGGGTGCCTGTTTTTTTTTTAAATTTTTTTATCCAAATGTCTTTTTAGCACCTTTTACATAACTATTAACTATTTCCAAGCCTCTACACATGCAGTGGTCTTATGTCTCCAGATGTTGTTTTTACATCCTGTGACAGTGTCTTTGTCTGTGTCATTCCTCCGGGTGTTCCCCAGCATTTCCCGTAAGTGTGTGTATTTGTGTATTTTGTTTTGTAAGTAGTTCTGTTAATAAATGTGCAAAAACATGCTGCCAGCAATTGGTGTCCTTAAATTCTGCCCTTGGAGGGGGCGTTTATGACATTTTCTATGTGTATTACACACTGTACAATTCTGCACCACCCCTTCGATTTTTTTGGACATCCCTGACCAAAACAAAATGTCTCTTGCACGTTCTTTACTTTTATTATACTTTTTATTACACTTTTTATTATACCCACTGACCCGGCATTGGCCCAGTAGATGACGGCTGAGCCTCCGGCACAGATTCTTAGAATCTTGTGATTGGGGTTCGGAGGAGGAACTAACCGAGGGAACAGCTGGACAGGAGCCGGATCAGAGCTCAATTACAGCGGTGGGGCTCGGCGGAGAAACTACTGAGGAAGACGGCAGTAGGCAGCGGGGCTCAGCGGAGGAGCTACCGGAACCCCAGCTGGACAGGAGCCGGATCGGAGCTCAACTACAGCGGCGGTGGGCGGCGGGGCTCGGTGGAGTAGCTGCCGGCCCCCTGGCTGGACAGGAGCCGGATCAGGAGCCCAATTACAGCGGCGGCAAGCAGCGGGACTAGCAGCGGAGGGGGCTAGCTGAGGCCCCAGCTGGATTCGAGGTCGGCTGGATTGGACACCAGCGGAGATTGTTTTATTATCATCAGGTCAGTAAAATTGCCACCAAAGAAGGAAGAAATGGAAGAGATTAAAAAATCTCTGAACTTCATGTCAGAAGAACTGACCAAAGTGGCCAATCAACAGTCTAAACTATTAGGGCTAATGGAGGAAATCCGAGAATTGAAATTAACAATTAAGGAAAGAGACAAAAAAACTGCAGACTTGGAGCGATGCATCGAGGATCTTGAACAATATTCTCGTATGGATGATTTAATTATTAGTGGACTAGACATTAAATACCAATCATATGCCAATGCTACAGCAGGAATGAGAGGTGAGGAGGCTCCCCCATGTGAATCAGTCTCCCTTGAAAACCAGGTGCTTCAGTTCCTTGAAAGTAGAAATATAAAGGTTGAAGTAAACGCAATTTCAGCCTGTCATACTTCACCCAGAAAGGATAATAAAACAAAGAAATCAATTGTGATGCACTTTGGGAACAGAAGGGTAAAGAATGACATACTGAGGCAGGCCAGAAAGCCATGGGGAACAGAAGTTTACCTAAATGAACATTTAACAAAGACTAATGCTGAAAGAGCACGGCAAGCACGGATGCTAAAACGACAAAACAAGATACTGTCACAACGGCCCTCACGGACCGTCACAAGACGCCTCAGTCACCAGTGAGTTTGCAGTGGTAATTTATTAAGGATAAGGCAGAACACTCACAGAACACATACAATGGCTGGGTGATGTCTGAGCCGGGGGTCACCCGATGCGCCAGACGGCCAACAGTGAGAGTGAAGTCTCAGAGGAACATACCTGAGAATAACAGGAGCACGACGGAACGTGGCTGAACATAACAGGATATAACAGAGACTGCCGCGCTGGAGGACATTTAGCACCCGCTTATATCTCTGGCGGCTAATGACCCCAACGCGGCACAGCTGCTGCTAATGACAGCAGAGCAGCAGCTGACTTTGACAGCAGGGAGCTCCCCCGGGCGCCTTCACAATAAGAGCCCGAGGAGCTGGAAGGAACCCTCAGCTGCCAAAGCCAGGGAACAAAAAGATATGAGACCCGAGTGTGGCCAGAACCGACACTCGGGTTATGACAGTACCTCCCCCTCAAGGCCGAGCTCTGAGCGGCCAGAGTAACACCCCAGCCCCCCCCACCCCACCCCCCTAGGGTGGGTGGAAGGGGTGCTGGCAGGAGGGAGAGAGACAAACAACCAACAAGGCTATAGAAAAAAAAAAAACCATAATCCCGGGTAACAAGAACAAAACCACAATAAGTACAAAATAGGCAACACACCCTTGGGCAAACAGAGTGACACAAAAACACAAAACAATCCCCCCCCCCACACACACACACCCCAACAGTCCCACAGATGAGATCAGGAACCCGGAAAGGGCGCAGTCCAGGCCCGGAGGGATGGGGCAAAAGGTTCGGGGGGGTCGTCCGGCAACAAGAGGCCACAGAACAGGGAGGGGAAAAGAGGACAGTTCGGGCGGCCTACCCCAGTCCCATGCTCGTGGAAGAGAGTTTCAGGCGGTCGGAGCAGGTCGCCGCACAGGAAGATAAACCGGTCGGGGAGCCGGCCCAGAGAACCAAACCAACGAGACAGCCCTTCAGGCGGCCGCCCCGCAACACCAGCCCACCAGAACCGTTGGGAGGAAGCAGCCGGTGATCCCGCAGAAAAGGGGGGAGATGAGGGGAAACCGGGCGGAGCGTTCGGGACCCCAACGGCCCCAGGTGGAGATGGGTAGTGCTCCTCAGGGAGACGAGGAGGATGACTGTGGAGATGAGGGTGATGAAGAAAACGAGCCTGTCCAGCATCCGGTGGCTGGGGATCTGCAGCTCCCTCACCGAACCTAGGACCTGCTGGTGCAGCACCCATGGTGGACCCCGATTGGGCCTCCGGAACCAAACCCACGGTGGACCCCGATTGGGCCTCCGGAACCAAACCCGCGACGGACCCCGACTGGGTCGGCGTGGCACCAAACTCGACCTCCAACCCCGAAACCGGAACCTCTGGCACAGCAGGCGAAAGCAGCCCCTCGCCGGCGACCCTGGGAGAAGGCTCGAAAGAGAGAGAAAACCCGGGATCAGGATCACCGGCAGTGCCAGAACCCGGTGAGATAAGCTCGGACGCAGCGGGCGGTTGCACCCGGCTCATCTCCCCTTGAGACAGGCAAAAATGCTCTAAGAGGTGAAAAAGAAAGACAAAGTAGAGCACTTGCCTGAGCTCGGGTTCTGACGCCGTCCAGGACTGCGAAGATCCGGGCTCAGATGTCAGGAGGTCGTCATCAGGCTCCCACTCAGCTGCGTCGGGCTCCGCAGCTGGCATGATGGTGCGTGCAGCCAAAGAGTCCTCCGGCACCGATGTCCACGCCGGTGGCCCGCATGGCGTGGTGGCAGGAGAATCTCGCCCTGCTGGACCAGACCGCTCCTCCGTGGAACCCCGGGGACGCTTCCTCACCGGCGATGGCTCCATGCTGCAGTCCGCTCTCCTCCTCCGCCCATGGCGTGGCTGCGGAACCGGAACCAGGCTCTCCAGAACCGCAGGCCCCCTCCTCATCCAGCGACGTTGGCCTGACGTCAAGGACCGCTCAGCGGAGGGAGACACAGAGGAAGCAGGGTTAATACTTTCATCCACAGCGGGTGGAGGGAGCTCGGGGGGCTGCATACCCCGAACTCCACCCCTAGGAGTCAGACAAGGCACAACAATGTCAAGAGGAGAGAAATTATCATGCACTCGCCTTTCCCCTAAGGGTAAGATGGTCTCCGCTGTGGGGGATGTCATTCCTTCCTTTCCCCGCTGGATGGCGACAGAGGGCCCTCTGGGAAGACGAGATGAGGCCACTCGAGGCGGATCCGGGATGAAGCTCGCCGAAACGGAGCTCTCGTGACACACAGCAGCCAGGATAGGCGACGAGGAGGAGGGGGCGACAGCCGGGGTCAGTCGGGCATGGGGCGCTGACGGGACAGCGGGCGAGGGCCCGGGAGAAGACGAGGCTGCGGGGATTCCCCTCTGACGAGGCGCAGAAGTGACAGCTGTGTGGGGGGTTGAGCCCTTGCGGCGACCCGGAGCAGCATCCAGACGGGGCTCTAGCCGAGGTTGGAAGCCGGAGTGACGACGGTTCCTTGTAGGGGGTGAGGCGAAGGTGAGGTCCGGAAATCGCCGTTCCTGAGCAGAAACGGCGGCAAGCAAGTCAGCAAACTCAGGAAACTCACGCAGCGCTGGATTCCTCTCCACGAGTCTAACCGCCGCCACCACATGCTTCATACACGCTGGAGGATTCTCAGCGGAGCAAGCAGCTGCCACCCGGTCCCAGATCTTGTCTGCTGTCATCTGCAGCTTCTCTGGGGGAATCCCGAGTGACGACATGCCCGATGGGAAAAGACCTCCGGATGGTGCGAACTCCCGGGCCGGAACAGAGGCAGGAGCGGGATCCCGAAGCGAGTGGCGACGTCTCCGTCGCTTCAGCTTCCCGCCAGGATTTCCCTCCAGCCCTCGGAGAATCTCACGCTGGGCGGCGATGTCATCTCTCCTCACGCTTACCTCTGGATGATTAATGAAGCGGGGGAGAGAATCCAGAATTTCCTCGGCTAGGTCCAGGTACCAGGGCACTTCGCTGTTGTATTCGAGGAGGGAGGCGGCGACAAGGACTCTGTCCACGCGCTCGAGGGTGTCAACGAGAACAGCGTCCTGCCTCCGAGCACGAGACCTCCACGATGGCATGCTTCAATACGGCACCCAGACAGGTAGGAACAAACAGTCCACTACTGCAAACTACACGGTGAATGGCGTCTCGATGCAACGCCTCCTCTCCGGGCGTTAGGCGGCAGTCTACTGTCACAACGGCCCTCACGGACCGTCACAAGATGCCTCAGTCACCAGTGAGTTTGCAGTGGTAATTTATTAAGGATAAGGCAGAACACTCACAGAACACATACAATGGCTGGGTGATGTCTGAGCCGGGGGACACCCGATGCGCCAGACGGCCAACAGTGAGAGTGAAGTCTCAGAGGAACATACCTGAGAATAACAGGAGCACGACGGAACGTGGCTGAACATAACAGGATATAACAGAGACTGCCGCGCTGGAGGACATTTAGCACCCGCTTATATCTCTGGCGGCTAATGACCCCAACGCGGCACAGCTGCTGCTAATGACAGCAGAGCAGCAGCTGACTTTGACAGCAGGGAGCTCCCCCGGGCGCCTTCACAATAAGAGCCCGAGGAGCTGGAAGGAACCCTCAGCTGCCAAAGCCAGGGAACAAAAAGATACGAGACCCGAGTGTGGCCAGAACCGACACTCGGGTTATGACAGATACAAGCAACATGGACAAGAAACTGTAGAGTTTGGATCAAACTAAATGGAACACCTGAGGAAGCAAAGGCCATAACAATAAGAGATCTCCATCCATCTTCTTCCGCTTAATCCTTTTCAGGTCGCGGGGGGGCTGGAGCCTATCCCAGCATCTTTGGGCGAGAGGCAGGGTAAACCCTGGACAGATCGCCAGTCCATCGCAGGGCCAACACAGAGAGACAGACAACCATTCATTCTCACAGTCATACTGAAGGACAATTCAGAATCCCCAGTTTGATGCCAATTAACCTAACTTGCATGTTTTTAGCATAGATGAACACTGATTAAGAAAATTAAGAGACTATGATAATCCATATCCACACACGGCAAGAGCAGTTCTTTTGTGACATACGATGTCAATGTACTTTAAAAAACAAAACAAAACAAAACAAAAAACTTAGGACTGACTTTAGCAGACATCAATCATCCCCAGTTGGAGGAAGTCGTTTGACAAAGAGTGAGAAAATTCAGACTCTGAAAATATGCCATTATGCTGAACATAAACTACAAGAGACGGAGAATGATATTGATCCTGATAACCACTTCTTCAATAATATTCATAATCACTGTGAATATTACACTGAAAAGCAATTCAAAAGTCAAGTGCAATTAGATGGTAGACTATCAATAATACATTTCAACAGCAGAAGTCTTAAAAACTTTTCATAGATTCAGGACTATTTAAAACAGCTAGATAGAAAATTTACAGCTATTGCAGTCTCTGAAACTTGGCTTAATGAAGAGCAGGCTTCATCTGATGGCAATAGAGGGATATCACATGTTTTATATTAATAGATCTCAAAAAAGGGTGGTGGTGTTGCACTGTATATTGATGACCTGTATAGGTGTAAGCTTGTAAATGGAATGTCCTTTGCACTACCAGGGATTCTGGAATGTGTTAACTGTTGAGACTGACCAAGATAAAACAAAAAATCTAATTATAAGTTGTATATATAGAATGCCGGGAACTTGCGTTGAGACATTCAGAGATAAATTAGTCGAGCTGTACAATAATATAACTAATAAGAAAATGGTTGTAATCTGTGGAGATTTCAATATTGATTTACTAAATCCATTTCAACAAAATGTAATTACAGAGTTTATGAATTCTATGTACAGTATGAGTCTATATTCCATAATAACACATTCCAGTAGAATCACAGTCCACACTGCTACACTTATTGAAAACCTGTTTATTAATATTATTGATAAGAAAATAGAAAGTGGATTATTGATAAATGACATAAGTGGCCATTTGCCAGTCTTTGCACTTATCCATGGCCACATGGGGGCCAATACAGAAAAAACTTTAAAATCTTTCAGATACAAATCACAAAATGCAATCAGTTCTTTTAAAGATGACCTGCTGAAGCAAGACTGGACAAAAGTCTATGTATCAGATGTAAATGAAGCCTATGACACATTCATGAACATTGTAACTATGCTTTATGAAAAAAATTGTCCATTAGTAAAGAAAAAGCTTAAACAGAAATTTGTCAACAAGCCATGGTTAACCAAAGGATTACAAAAAGTGTGTAAAAAGAAAAATTCATTATTATAAAGCTTTTCTAAAGAAAAGGACAAAAGAAGCAGAGCAGCGGTCTAAAACATACAAAAATAAGTTAATATATATAATGAGATGTAGTAAAAGAGACTATTACAGTAAAGAACTGGAGAAAAACAGAGATAATATAAAAAAATACATGGACAATACTTGACAATATTCTTGGAAATAAAAACAGAAATACAAGCTACCCAACCAATCTTTCAAAAAAAAAAAAAAAAAAAAAAAACTCAGAGTGTGAATGCAGTCTCACCTGCAGATGAATTTAATAAATTTTTTGTTAACATTGGTCCTAATTTGGCTCGAGAAATACCCATTACAGCATCTACAGGTGATACAATAAGCAAAAACATTGCTATAAAAGACTCCATTTTCATAAAGAACACAGACGAGAGAGAGGTCATTGAAATTGTTAAATCGTTTAAAAGTAAAACATCTACGGATTGTGATGGTATTGACATGCTTTTAGTCAAAACTATCATTGAATGCTTAGTGAAGCCACTGACGTATATTTGTAACCTGCCTCTCCAAACAGGTATATTTCCCAATGCAATGAAAATAGCTAAAGTAATTCCGATATGCAAGACGGGTGACAGAGGGGAATTTTCAAACTATAGACCTATTTCACTATTGCTACAATTTTCCAAGATACTTGAAAAAATATTCTGTGAGAGAATTGACAACTTCATAATGAAGAATAATTTATTGTGTGAGCAGCAATATGGGTTCAGACACAAGAGGACAACTGCATTTGCTCTAATGGAATTTATAGAAAAAATATCAACTGCCGCTGAAAATAAAGAGTATTCAGTTGGGGTATTCCTGGATCTTAAAAAAGCATTTGATACAGTGGATCATAATTTATTATTAAAGAAACTACAAAATTATGGTATTGGGGGGTAGCACTGTCCTGGTTATGTAGTTACTTAAAGAACAGATATCAGTATGTATGTGTTGGTAGCAAAAACTCACAGTTACTGAAGGTTACTTGTGGAGTCCCACAGGGTTCAGTTTTGGGGCCATTGTTATTCAATATGTATATAAATGATATATGTAAAGTTTTGGAAAAAATGGATTTAATATTGTTTGCAGATGACACTCATTTATTATGCAGTGGAAGCAATTTGGAACAACTTTTTGATACACTCGGTGACATGATTTAGGACCCAGGAGACAGACACTGACACGGGCAGATTGTGACAATAATCCTCTTATTTGATAGTGAAAGTGTGTAGTGCGTGAGTGAGTGCAAGGATTGGGTTCTGGTCACTGGAACTGAGCAGTCTGGACGGAGACCCGGCAACCCTGGAACAAACAAGCAGATATGATTACTTATGCTCAAAACTCCTGAGGAGCTGCAGATGGTGAGGCTTACTTGGGTGAAGCACAGGTTACGCCCTGCTGGATTCCAGCAGCCGTGCAGCGTGATGGTGAAGGTGTCCGTGTTCGTGCTGGAGATTCCACCCATGGCTGTGACGAGGGAAGTCCTGGTGATGACACCGGCCGTAACTCCACAGACCGGGACGATGAGAGTTCAGACGTTGACGAGGTTAGCGACTCCTCAGAACGTGGCGATGACAATACCGATGATGATGATGACAAAGACTCCACTGATAGCGGTGGCGAATGTTCCTGCAACTGAGATAATAACAGTTCTCGTAGCTGAGGAGCAAAACGTACCGGTAGTCGTGGTGGTAGCGATGAGCTACGTGGGCGAGGTGGCGTTGCCCCGTCAGCTGGGGACGCAGGTCCGCCGCCTAGGAGGTCCACCTGTGCACAGGGGTTAAGACAAGGGGTTGAGTAACAAATTGTTCTCTTACTTGGTTGAACTTGACGAGAGGTTCTTGACGAGGCAAGAGAGGTTCTTGACGAGGCACGAGAGCGGAGTTCAGGCTCATACTCCGACAAGGAGGACAGACGACTCCGTGACGGGCTGTCAGCAACGCTGGCTTTTAACAGCCGTTGATTTGCACCTGTTGGTCTGTGCGCAGCTGGAGCTGATGACGCCAATGACGGCCCAGAGGCCGCCATGACACTCGGAAAGGAATTAGGAAAGCTTAAACTGTGGTTTGATTCAAACAAATTAATGCTCAATTTAAGTAAAACAAAATTTATAATTTTTAACAACCATCACAACAACTTAGTATCTAAACTCAGTGTAAATGGTGTAGAGATTGAAAGGGTATCCGAAATTAAATTTCTTGGAGTAATAATTGATAATAAACTGTGTTGGAAGTCACATATTAATTATATTAAAGGTAAAATATCTAAATCAATTGCAATACTACACAGAGTGAAATATTTGCTGAATCAACCCACACTATATACTTTGTATCATTCATTAATACTCCCATACATGACATATTGTACTGAAGTATGGGGAAATACATATAAAACAAACATATATCCAGTCTTTATGCTTCAGAAGAGAGCTATTAGAATAATAAACAAAGCTGCTTACAGGGAACCAACAAACCCACGTTTTCTTAAATTAAAAGCTCTCAAGTTGAAAGATCTGGTTGACTTTAAAACTGCAGTAATAATGTTTAAAGTGAAGAATCTATCACTGCCCGCAAATATCCAAAAGTTGTTCCAAATAAGGGAGAAACAATATCATTTCAGAGGAACATGTATATTTCAAAAACCTTCAGTGAGAACTACCACCAAGCAACACTGTATCTCAGTGCAAGGAGTCAGATTGTGGAACACTTTTGGACATGAATTAAAATCATGTACAACGCTTGGACAATTTAAACAAAAACTAAAGGAAGAAATACTCCAAACATACAGTATATACAAGATGACATGTAAAATCACATAAGAATTATCATATTCAGTCTGTGTCGTGTTGTTGCTTAGTTTTTTGTTTGTTTTGGGGGTTTTTTTTTGGGGGGGGGTGTCACGTTTTGTCTTAGCTTTGTTTTGAATTGTAATCGCTCTTGTTTTGTTTTTCTTTTGAATTCTTGGATGGAATGTGGGTGGGCAATATAAGCTGCGGCTTCAGCCATCACCCATTTCGGATAACTTATGTTGAACTGTATAATCAGAGGAGTTATTGTTTAATTTGACCTTGTAAGACTTTTTTCCCCTTTGTTATATTATTCTATTCCTTTCTTTTAATCTTTACTTTTAATCTATCCGAAATAAAGATTCATTCATTCATTCATTCATTCATTCATTCACATGTGTGCCTCATGTATTTTTTTCCAACATTTCTTCTCTCATCTGTTTGGGTACCACTAGTTTTGAGTTTTTAAACAGAAGTCCTTCAGAGAATGACAGCTCTTCTCTAAAAGTCCAATATTTTTGAATCAACTTTGGCACTTGGTTCCGTGACTCAGGCCATCCTGACTGCACCGCTTCTATGACCAATCTAAGTTCCTCATCCTGTTCTGTTGCATTCTTAAATTACTGACACTTTTCCTCTGAAACAGGAAACTGATGAACAACATAACTTGCATCCAGCTCTTCTTCTTGTCTGTCAGTGGAGTGATCACTGATGCTGGCTCTACTTAATGCATCTGCAATATGCATGTCCTTACCAGGCTTATATCTCACTTGCAGGTCATACTTTTGCAGTCTCATTACCATCCTCTGCAGCCTCGCAGGTGCTTTCTGGAGAGGCTTCTTAAAGATTGTCTCCAACAGTTTGTAATCCGACTCAACTTGAACACATCTGCCATATAGATTGGTGAAATTTTTCACATCCACAGATGATTGCTAAGACTTCCTTTCAATCTAAGCATATCTTTGTTCACAGTCTGTTAATGATCTCGACCCATATGCCACAGGTTGTCCTTCTTGCAATATGACAGCTCTGATACCAGTTGAACTGGCATCCACTGACAATGTTACAGGTTTGTCAACATCATATCTTAACACAGGTGTGTTAGTCACAAGCTCTTTCAGTTTTGAGAAGCATTTTTATTGTTCTTTGTCCCAATGCCAGAGATTTTCTCCTTCTAGAAGCTTTCTGAGTGGTGAGGAGACCTCTGAGAGATTTGGGATGAATTTAGCCAAATACTGCAGCATCTCCATGAACCTCTGTAGTGCAGCTTTATCTGTTGGTTGGGTCATTTCTTGTATGGCTCGCACTTTGTCTAAGTCAGCTTTCAGTCTATCTTGCTCAGCACATGTCCTATGTAGCTGATTTCACCGAAACCTATTTTGCATTTGTCTTTGTTTAGTTTCAAGTTGATGCTTCTCAATCGATCTAACAGCTTTCTGAGTCTGTTATCACCCCACATTAGCATGTCATCCATTACATTGACAACTCCTTCTAATCCTTCCAGATGCTACGATAAATGAAATTCCAAATGGGAGTCTCTTGAACTTGTACCTCCCTAATGGTGAATTAAATGTGCAGAGTTTGGAGCTCTTTTCATCTAGCTGGATTTGCCAATAGCCTTGGTTTGCATCCACAACAGAGAATATTTTTGCATTTGGCATCTCCCCAACAACTTCTTCCACAGTTTTTAGAGGATAATGTTCTCATTTTATAGCCTTGTTTAACTCTTGTGGATCTAGATATATCCTTATTTTTGTAGGTTTCACAATAGTCACCATGCTGTTGACCCATTCTGTGGGCTCTGTTTGCTTTTCTATGACACCCAGGCTTTAAATCCTTTTGAGCTCTTTCTCAATATTTTTTGTCAGTGCTACAGGTACTTTTCTTGGAGGATGAATCACTGGTGTAACATCTGAATTTACCTGAATGTGATGAACACCTGGAACACAACCAAGTCCTGTGAATAAATCTTCATATTCACTCAAGATTTCTGTGTCCATTTGTTTTCCTTTAATTTCATAAATCCTTTTTACCATACCAAGTTCAACACTGGACTTGCTCCCCAACACTGCATTTGCATCTTGTTTTACCACCTGAAAGACTAGGCCATATTCTTTCTCTTTGTAGTAGCATTTAATGGTGATCTGTCCAAGTGGTTCTTCTTTTTGTCCAAAAAATCCCACTAATTTGTAGCTTGATTTTTACAGTTTGTAGCATTTAGGTTTCAGTGCTTCCAGTTCTCTCTTTGATATGAAATTGCATGATGCACCTGTATCCATCAATAGTGTCGGATTGTTAATCCTTAGTGTTTCTTTCCAGTCATCTTTCATTGTTTGGCCAGTCTCTTTTAGTTTAAGTGTACCAATGAACATGTCTTCATCACTAACAGTGTCACATTTTAATCCTTGAATTTTTCATTGGTGTACCGCCTATCCTCTCTCTTCCACATCTTTGCAAAATGATTTTTTCTGTGGCATCATTTGCATAATTGACCATATGCAGGACATTTTCTTGGCTCGTGTTTATAACCACATCTTCCACATTCTGCTTGTGTGTTTCCTACTTTTAAATGTGTCATTTGGCTCTCGTGTTTTTTTCCACGCATTATTTGCTTGTTAATTTTCTGAATTGGCATTTCAGTTTCTTCATTAAGCTTTTTCAGCTGTGTTTGGCTCACTTCACTTGCACAGCAAATGTCAACTGCTCTTTGCAAGGTTAAATCTGGCTCACTTAAGTCTTCCACAGATCTGATCATTTGCAATGCCACACACAACTCTGTCCCTTATGAGGGATTCTGTTAAATCTCCGAACTCACAGTCTTTAGCTTTATTTTTTAAATCAGTCACGTAGGCATCAACTGACTGCATTTCCTTGCACTCATGTGAAAAATAAATGTCTCAGGTACGTTAAGTTTTTTCATGGTTCACAGTAATTTTTGAAAAGGTCTTTCAGTACTTCTAGGTCATCACCATCATCGTCAGACTCAAAAGTGTTGAATACTTTTATGCCGTCTGTGGTGTAGCGAGTGTGGTGTGTGCGTGCTGCCATACCCGCCCCTGGTGCGACGTCAGGCGAGCATGGCCCTTGTGTACGTATAAATAGTTCTGTTCCCATAATAAAGTGTTGAATTTGCTGCATGACAGAAGAGACTCCAGTTCCTCATTCCTCATACATAACATTTGGCGACGAGGAGAAACATTATGGGAGTGTACTGGCTACCTCCACCACTATCACCGTTTCTAGAATACACAGGACAGCCGGTGATCCTGTGGCCGCAGTGGAGGGCCATGTTCAAGGATTACATCAGGGCACTGGGCTTAAGTAGAATTGACGGGAGACAATGGTGAGCACTTCTGGCCCACCATCTTGGCATGGAAGGCCGAAGAATTCTCGGAACGTTGGGTGAAACGGAGTACTATGAGGATGCTGTCGAGCGGCTGGCCGAGTACTTCAACGAGCAGATGAGGACCACGAAGCTGTAGGTAATGGAGCTGTTGGCGCCAGGAACGGCTAAACTAGTTAGCTTGGAGAAGCTAATGGCCCATTCGGTGCCTATGGACAGGTTAGCCACCAAGCTAACTTCATGCCAAAACTAAGCTACGAGCTACCATCTAGACTTCGAGGTAGGATCGGTGCCACAAGTGGAGGAGTCCCCGGTCACTGAAGATGGCGGGCCAGTCAAGGAGCTCAGCACGGTACAGGACCATAGTGCTATTGAGTCGAACAGTGCGGTGTGCAACGACAGCAGAGAGGGAGAGCAGCAGGAGTCATCCCTGCAGCTGGAGGCTAGGCAGCGAGTGGCCGGGACCATGGAGGCTGAGAGCCCCGGGGACGAACAGCAACAGCCAGGCATGGAGACGATACAGCGGAGCGCCTGGAACGAGGGTACCAAGAGCAGAGATGAAATGCCCGGGTCAGAGAGTGACGCTGACGAGAGTGACGCTGACGAGAGTGACGCCGACGAGAGTGACGCTGAGAGCCCCGAGGGAAAGCAACAGCAGCCGGACACAGAGGCAGCACAGCAGAGCACCCTGGATGATTTACACTTATTTTGTGTATATTTAAAAAAAAAAAGAAAAACGCTGGTTTTAGTTGTTTTGTGTGAATGTGATAGGTCATTCTACAGTTCATGGTTCCCTGTTACCTTAGTGCACGATTCAGGTCCTAAATTGGGGAGGGTTTCGATTGTGTGTGTGGTTTTGCATTTTTGTAAGGGGGAGGAGAAGTGCGGTGTAGTGAGTGTGGTGTGTGCGTGCTGCCGTACCTGCCCCTGGTGTGTCGTCAGGCGGGCACGCCCTTGTGTATAAATAGTTCTGTTCCCATAATAAAGTGTTGAATTTGCTGCATGACAGAAGAGACTCCAGTTCTTCATTCCTCATACAAAACAGCGTCATCTCTGGCAACATGGAGGAATATTATTTGTTAACTGTGAAGAAAAATATATACTGATGAAAATGTTATTTAATACTGACTGTCAAAAGCTGTCCCGGACTATCAAGAGGGCTTGCCGGGACAGGAGCCCAGGGGCCCTGGCTTGTTTGGGACTCTGAAAGAAACACTTTTTTTTTTTTTTTTTTGCTAATTCTGCCATGCCCAACGTTTATTAGAGGCTTGCTTTGGCATGCCAACTTTTTATTTGTTGAGGTGTACATCTGTCCTGCCTGCTTAATTTAACTGGGAGTTAACATTTGACCTGATTAAGGTTGGATATGGGCCAGTAGTGAATCTGTGAACGAATGAATGAATGAATGTACGATAGTGGCGTCTATAAGAGAAAAAAGAAGAAAGAAAAACAGGAACATGAGAAGGAGGTTTTTAAAAAAGACATGGAAATTGACAGGATTTTTTTAAAGTTGTAATACAGACTTACAGTGTCAACTTTACAGTCACAACCAGATGTTTGTCAAACCAGCAGAGCTGCTGTCTGAAGATCTGTCAGTTACAGCGGACAGAAGCTCTAGGTCATCAAAGTTGTAAAACACCCATTGGAAGTGTTAAAGATTCATACACACCAGGAATGCTGATCCAGAAAAGGACCAAAGAGCTGCCAGAATAAGGATGCTGATATCAGAGCATCTGAACGTTCCTACAAACGGCAGAAACATTTTTTCTCCAAGTGCCATTTCAATCGCAAACTTCCAAATGGTGAGTACGTTTCAAGACACTGGCTTCTATTTTGTCCTTCAACGGCTGTTGGTATTGTTTTGTCTGGCGCATATACAACATTTTTTTTTCCACTAAGCTGGGTTCACACTGTAGCATTTGGACCAACGTACAGACATTTTGAAAAGTCAGAGAAATTAGTCCAAATGTCATGAAATCACGTTCATCAGCAGTTTTTTTAAACCATCGCACACCAACTTTTACAGTCTTTAAAGGAGCTTTTTAACTCCACAGCCTTGCTTGGCCATGGATGAGAGCTATCCATCCATCTTCTACCGCTTTTCCAGAGGTCCGGGTCACAGAGGCAGCAGTTCAAGCAGAGAAGCCCAGACTTTCCTCTCCCCAGACACCTGCTCCAGCTCTTCAGAGAGGATACCAAGGTGTTCCCAGACCAGCTGGGAGATGTAGTCTCTCCAGCGACTCTTGGGTCTGCCCCGGGGTCTCCTCCCAGTGGGACGTGCCCAAAACACCTCAGGTGGGAGGCATCCAGGAAGCATCCTAATCAGATGCCCATACCACTTCAACTGGCACCTTTCAATGTGGAGGAGCAGCGGTTCTACTCTGAGCCTCTCCCAGAAGACTGAGCTCCTCACCCTGTCTCTGAGAGTGAGTCCAGCAATCTTACGAAGAAAGCTCATTTCAGATGCTTGTATCCATGATCTCATTCTTTCGGTCATTACCCAAAGCTCATGACCATAAGTGAGGGCAGGAACGTAGATTGACTGGTAAATCAACAACTTTGCCTTAGAGCTTAGCTCCCCCTTCACCACAACAGACCGGTACAATGTCCATATCACTGCAGATGCTGCTCCGATCCGTCTGTCAATCTCTCGCTCCATTCTCCCCTCACTCGTGAACAAGACCCCAAGATACTTAAACTCCTCCACCTGGTGCAGGAGCTTGTCCCCAACCCGGAGAGGACAATCCACCTTTTTCCAGCTGAGGACCATGGACTCGGACTTGGAGGTACTGATTCTCATCCCAGCCACTTCACGCTCAGCAGCAAACTGTCCCAGTAAGACTTGTAGGTCATTGCTGGATGAAGCCAGCAGGACAACGTCATCTGCAGACAACAGAGATGAGATCCTGTGGTCACCAAACATGATACCCTCTGTTCCCTGGCTGCGCCTAGAAATCCTGTCCATAAAATTTATGAACAGGATCAGTGACAAAGGGCAGCCCTGGCGGAGTCCAACTCTCATTGGGAATGAGTCCGACCGAATGTTGGCAATACGAACCAAACCCTCACAACGGTCGTACAGAGACCAAATAGCTCGTAACAACAAGCTCGATACCCCATACTCCCAAAGCAACCCCCACAAAAAACCAAGAGGGACGTGGTCAAATGCCTTTTCCAAGTCTACAAAACACATGTAAACTGATTGGGCAAACTCCCACAAACTCTCGAGGATTCTCGAGAGGGTAAAGAGCTGGTGCGATGTGCCAGGGCCAGGACAAAAACCACATTGCTCCTCTTGAATCCGAGGTTCGACCAACAGTTGAACTCTCTTCTCCAGTACCTTGGCATAGACCTTCCCAGTAAGGCTGAGGAGTGTAATTCCTCTAAAGTTGGAGCACACCCTCCGGTCCCCTTTCTTGAAGAGAGGAACCACCACCCTGGTTTGCCATGCCAAAGGCACTGCCCCCAACCTCCACGCAATGTTGCAGAGGCGTGTTAACCATGACAGCCTGTCAACATCCAGGGCCTTAAGGTACTCAGGGCAAATCTCGTCCACCCCCGGGGCCCAGCCACCAAAGAGATTTTTAACCACCTTGGCAACTTCTGTCCTTGTGATAGGCAAGTCGTCCCCCTCGTCCACAAGCCCTGCTTCCTCTGTGGAAGGCGTGTCAGTATTCCTTCCACCGCCCGACGATATCCTCAGTCGAAGTCAGCAGTGCCCCATCTGCACCATACACGGTGTGGACAGGGAGCTGCTTCCCCCTCCTGAGCCACCGGACAGTTTGCCAGAATCTCTTCGAGGGCGACCAAAAGTCTTGCTCCATGGCCTCACCAAACTCCTCCCATACCCGAGGTTTTGCTTCAGTAACCACCCGAGCTGCACTCCACTTGGGCTGCCGGTACACCTCAGCTACTTCAGGAGTCCCACAAGCCAACCAAGCTTGATAGGACTCCTTCTTCAGCTTTATGGCCCCCTTCACCACTGGTGTCCACCACTTGGTTCGGGGGTTGCCACCACAAGATGCCCTGACGACCTTGCGGCCGCAGCTCTGGACATCCACTTCAACAATGGAAGTGGAGAACATGGCCTATTCAGAGTCCATGTCTCCAGACTCCCTCGGAATGTAGTGGAAGTTCTTCCAGAGGACCTCCCGGACAGAGGCCTCAGCCAGATGTTCCCAGCACACCCTCCAGGTCTGAATGGCATCCTCCCCTGCCATCGGATCCAACTAACCACCAGGTAGTGATCAGTTGACAGTTCTGCACCTCTCTTTACCCGAGTGTCCAAGACATACGGTCACAGGTCTGATGACACAATAACAAAATCGATCATCGACCTGCGACCTAGGGTGTCCTGGTGCCAGGGGCACATATGGACACCCTTATGCTTGAACATGGTGTTCATTATGGACAAACTGTGGTTATCACAGAAGTCCAATAACTGAACACCACTCGGGTTCAGATCGGGCAGGCCGTTCCTCCCAATCACCCCCCTCCAGGTTTCACTGTCGTTGCCCATGTGCACAATGAAGTCCCCCAGTAGGACAATGGAGTCTCTAAGAGGAGCGCTCTCCAGCACCCCAGTCAGAGACTCCAAAAAGGGTGGGTACTCTGAACCTTCATTTGGTGCAAAGGCACAAATGATGGTCAGGACCCATTTCCCAACCCAAAGGCGCAGGGAAACAACCCTTTCGTCCACCGGGGAAAACTCCAATATAGAGGCAGCAAGGTGGGGGGATACAAGAATACCCACCCCTGCTCATCCCCTCCTGCCCGGAGCAACTCCAGAGTAGGCCAAGCTCCAGGAGACTGTTCCGGAACCGGAGCTGTGTGTTGAGGTGAGGTCGACTATATCTAGCCCATATCTCGCAACCTCATGCACCAGCTCAGGCTCCTTCTCCATAAGAGAGGTGACATTCCATGTCCCAAAAGCCAGTTTAGGAAGTTTGGGATCAGACCGCCAAGGTCTCTGCCTTTGACTGCCACCTATCCACATAGCACCGGATCCCCATGGTCCCTCCTGCAGGTGGTGAGCCCACTGGAGGGCGGATCCATGTAACTCCTTGGGGCTGTGCCCGGCTGGGTCCCATGGGCAGAAACCCGGCCACCAGAAGCTAGCCATCGAGCCCCTCCCCCAGGCCTGGCTCCAGGGTGGGGCCCGGTAACCCCATAATGGGCGGGGTAGACTGAATCCTTGTTCTAGCATTCATCATGAGAGTCTGTTGGATTGTTCTTAGTCTGGCCCTTCACCCAGGATGAGTTTGTCTTGGGTGACCCTACCAGAGACAAATTGCCCCAGACAACATACAGCCGTGGACAAAATTGTTGGGACCCCTCTGTTAATGAAAGAAAAACCCACAATGGTCACAGAAATAACTTCAATCTGACAAAAGTGGTAATAAATAAAAATTCTATGAAAATTAACCAATGAAAATCAGACAATGCTTTTGAATTGTGGTTCAACAGAATTACTTTAAAAAACAAACTCATGAAACAGGCCTGGACAAAAACGATGGTACCCCTAGAAAAGATTGAAAATAATGTGACCACAGGGACATCTTCAACCAAGATGTGTCCTCTAATTAACATCATAGGTGTCTACAAACTTGTAATCAGTCAGTCGGCCTATTTAAAGGGTGGCAAGTAGTCACTGTGCTGTTTGGTGACATGGTGTGTACCACACTAAACATGGACCAGAGGAAGTAAAGGAGAGAGTTGTCTCAGCAGATTAGAAAGAAAATTATAGACAAGCATGTTAAAGGTAAAGGCTATAAGACCATCTCCAAGCAGCTTGATGTTCCTGTGACTACAGTTGCACTTATTATTCGGAAATTTAAGATCCACGGGACTGTAGCCAACCTCCCTGGACGTGGCCGCAGGAGGAGACAGATAATACGAATGGTAACAAAAGAGCCCAGGACAACCTCTAAACACATTCATGGTGAACTCCAAGGTCAAGGTACATCAGTGTCAGATCGCACCATCTGTTGTTGTTTGACCCAAAGTGGACTTCATGGGAGACGACCAAGGAGGACACCACTGTTGAAAACAAATCATAAAGAAGCCAGACTGCAATTTGCCAAACTGCATGTTGACAAGCCACAAAGCTTCTGGGACAATGTCCTATGGACAGACAAGACAAAACTGCAACTTTTTGGCAAGGCACATCAGCTCTATGTTCACAGACGCAAAAATGAAGCATACCAAGAAAAGAACACTGTCCCTATTGTGAAACATGGAGGAGGTTCTGTTATGTTCTGGGGCTGCTTTGCTGCATCTGGCACAGGGTGTCTTGAATCTGTGCAGGGTACAATGAAATCTCAAGACTATCAAGGTATTCTAGAGAGAAATGTGCTGCCCGGTGTCAGACAGCTTGACATATTGTTGGCCCAGGAAACACGCACGCAGGCTCAGGTAGATTTGACAGCTTTATTAAACAACAAGGTGAGTGTATGGATGCGTGTGTCAGTGATTAGTGTGTGATGCTGGTGGAGGATGCAAGCCAGGACAGAGCAGCACGTCGTGCGGCCAGACAACCCTATGGGAGAGAGGAGAAAAGGGGTTAGCTAGGCAACCACACGGGAACGTGATCTAGAGCTGTGCTTACTTGCAGAGATGAGGTGGCTGGCGTTGGCAGGTCCCAAGCCTGGGAGACAACGTCCTGCTGTGTATCCGGGCGAAGCGGTGAGGCAGAGGAGTGGCGGGACGATGGAGGGTAAGTCCACCGCCGGGTTATCCACCTGTGCACAGGGGAGGCTGATAGAAGAAGGTGAGCAGATAATAATGACAGCTTACGTGTCCTTTAGCGTAGGTCAGCAGGCCTGATGAGGAGGAAGCTACTGGGAGATATCGATGTTGGGAGACAGACGGCTCCAGGCTGCAGCTCAGGGCAGGATGGAATAAATAGCGGCACACTAACGAGGCACAGGTGTGCGCGCAGCTGAGGTGGAAGCCCGTGAGCTGCGGGTGATGACAGTACTCCCCCCCCTACCAGCGCCTCCTGGTACTGGCTTACCTGGGTGTGTCCGGTGAAACTCCGCAATGAGGTCTGGATCCAACACCCACGAAGAGCGCACCCAGGATCTCCACTCTGGCCCATAGCCCTCCCAATCCACCAGGTACTGCAGCCCGTGACCCCGACGCCGGGAGTCCAGAATAGTAGAAACACCCCACGCCGGGTAACCGTCGATCATTCTAGGCACGGGAGGAGACCTAGGAGGAGGGCAGAGTGAATTGGACACAACAGGCTTAAGCTTGGAGACGTGGAAAGTGGGACACACACGGAGGGAGGGGGGGAGGGCCAAATGCACAGCCACCGGGCTGATGATTTTGGAGATCACGAAGGGGCCGAGGAATCTCGGGGCCAATTTCTTCTTTTCT
Organism: Pholidichthys leucotaenia; assembly: GCA_020510985.1. Taxonomy (NCBI): domain Eukaryota; kingdom Metazoa; phylum Chordata; class Actinopteri; order Cichliformes; family Pholidichthyidae; genus Pholidichthys; species Pholidichthys leucotaenia. The sequence continues at coordinate 308,339,780 of CM035836.1, forward strand.
CCTTTCAGGTTGATGTCTTGAGATGACAGCCACACCCGCTGACCCACCTGGTAAGCAGGAGCTGGTCTCCTGTGACGATTGGCGGTGGAGCTGTTGCGTGCCGCTGTGCGTAAAAGCGCGTCCTTAGTTTTGGCCCAAATCCTCCGGCAGCGCCTGATGTGTGCCTGGACGGAGGGGACGGCTAACTCACCCTCCTGCTCAGGGGCTCAGGGGGTTATACCCCAAGGACGCTTCAAAGGGTGACACTCCAGTTGCTGTGGACTGGGCCGAATTATGGGCGTATTCTACCCAGGTCAGGTAGGAGCTCCAGGACGAAGGATTGGAGGATGTTACGCAGCGCAGAGCGGCTTCCAACTCCTGGTTTGTGCGCTCGCACTGCCCGTTGGATTGGGGATGGTGACCTGAGGAGAGACTTACCGTGGCCCCTAAGGCGCTGCAAAAACTCCTCCAGACCTGGGAGACAAACTGTGGGCCCCTGTCCGAGACCACGTCCAGCGGGATACCATGCAGTCTGACAACATGGTGGACCAGTAGATCGGCCGTCTCACGTGCTGAAGGGAGACCCTGAAGAGGCACAAAATGGGCGGCCTTGGAGAATCTGTCCACAATTGTTAGGACCATGTCATAGGTGTTAGAGACTGGTAAACCGGTGACGAAGTCAAGGGCGATGTGCGACCAGGGCCTGCCCGGGATCGGCAGGGGCTGGAGTAGACCCGCAGGTGGAGAGTTCTGGGTCTTGCCGGTTGCGCACTGGGGACAGGCCCGGACATAGTTGGTAACGTCTTTATGGAGACCTGGCCACCAAAATGAGCGCTGCAGCCAACTCACCAGGCGGGTAATGCCGGGGTGACAAGCGAGTCTGGAGGTGTGGGCCCAATGGATCACCTCACCCCGAACTGCAGATGGAACAAAGAGCCTCCCCTTCAGCCCCCCGCCAGGATCTGGTTCCGTCTTCTGAGCGTCCAGAATCTTGTCCTTAATGGGCCAGGCGATCACTCCTAAGACGCACAACTTGGGCAGGATGGTATGACCGGATTCTTCTGGACCCTCGGGGGCAAACTGTCTGGAGAGGACGTCGGGCAGCCCATTCTTCGAGCCTGGACGGTACGTGATGGTGAAGTTAAAACGAGCAAAAAATAGAGACCAGCGCGCCTGGCGGGCATTCAGACGCCTCGCTGACCTCAGGTACTCGAGATTTTTGTGGTCCATCCAGACCACAAAGGGTTGGGCTGCCCCCTCCAACCAGTGACGCCATTCCTCTAGCGCGAGCTTGACAGCGAGAAGCTCCCTGTCACCGATGTCATAGTTACGTTCCGCCACCGTCAGCCATCGAGAGAAGAAGGCGCAGGGCCGCTTGACTCCATCCACCGGCGAGCGCTGAGAAAGAACCGCCCCCACCCCCGTGTCAGATGCGTCAACCTCCACTAAGCACTGAAGCGCAGGATCGACCTGGGTCAGGACCCGGGGGGACGAGAATTCCGCCTGGAGGGTCTTGAAGGCAGTGGCCGCTTCCTCGGACCACTGGAAAGGCACCTTCGGTGACGTGAGGCGGGTCAGGGGGTTGACGATGGCGCCGAACTTAGGGATAAAGCACCGGTAGAAATTTGCGAAGCCAATAAACTGCTGCACCTGCTTCCTGGACGTGGGCATGGGCCACTCGACCACCGCTTTAACCTTCGCGGGGTCGGGGAGGATCTGGTTATGCGAAATGAGAAACCCCAGAAAGGAGGTGGTTTGGGCATAAAACTCGCATTTCTCGGCATTAATAAACAGCCGGTTCTCCAGCAGCCGTTGCAGGACCTGCCTCACATGGGCCTGGTGTTCATCTCGTGCCTTGGAGAAGATGAGTATATCATCCAGATATACAAAGACGAACACTCCCAGAAAGTCCCGGAGGACGTCGTTGATTAGACGTTGGAAGACGGCAGGTGCGTTGGTAAGTCCAAACGGCATCACGAGATACTCAAAGTGGCCACTGGGCGTCCTAAAGGCCATCTTCCACTCGTCTCCCTCCTGGATCCTAACGAGATGGTAAGCGCTGCGGAGGTCAAGCTTGGTAAACCAGGTCGCCCCCTGGAGGGAGTGGAAGGCAGTGTCCATAAGGGGCAGTGTGTAACGGTCCTTAATGGTGATGTCGTTCAGGGCTCTGAAGTCAATACAGGGGCGTAGGGACCCATCCTTCTTTGCTACGAAGAAGAATCCCGCGCCAAGTGGGGACGAAGAGGGGCGGATGATCCCAGCGCTGAACGACTCCTTAATGTACGTGTCCATTGCTTCTCGCTCCGGTGCAGAGAGGCTGTACAGACGGCCTGACGGCAGGGGGGCCCCCAGGCGGATGTTGATCGCGCAGTCGTAGGGTCGATGTGGGGGAAGAGACAACGCTCTGGACTTACTGAACGCCGCCCCTAGGTTGTGGAATTCCTGCGGCACCAGGGTCAGGTCCGGAAGTTTGGAGACGGGCGCTGATGGAGGGGAGGACGGTGCGCAGGGCGCCGACTGGAGACAGGTGCCCAAGCAGAAGGTGCTCCAGGACAGGACGCTGCCGGTCCTCCAATCCAGAACAAGGTTGTGCAGCCGCAGCCAGGGGTATCCCAGGATGACACGGTCCGACAAGGAGGGCAGGACGTAGAAGGACAAATCCTCCCGGTGGTTGCCGGAGACGATGATGGGGACTGGCTTTGTGCGATGTGTAACAGTACCCAGGGGAGAACGGGAGAGTGTGACCAAGTTTAAGGGGTTAGGCAGTGGTTGACATGGTATGCCCAAATGGGTTGCCAGGCTTTTAGAAATAAAGCTCTGCTCTGCCCCGGAATTCACCAGTGCGTGAATGGAGTGCCCAGTGGAGATGTGACAGAATCATAAGGGCAGTGTACAAGAGGATAGGGAGTTAGACTGGCTAGAGTCTGCAAGGCCCCCTATAGTGACTCGCGGACCTCCCCGTTTGGCTTAACCGGGCACAGCTCCACGGGATGCTGGTCATCTCCACAATACATGCAGAGACCCCATTCCCGCCGGCGTTGTCTCTCCGCTAGAGGGAGCCTAGTGCGCCCGATAGCCATGGCCTCTGGTTCATCGGCGGACTCTGGAGCCGGTAACTTCAGGGGGCGAGACTGAGCTGGGCGGAGGGAAGCTCCGTGCGAGTGGCTGGCAGACTTCCGCTCCGCAGCCTGCTCACGTAGCCTGTTGTCCAGGCTAATCGTGAGCGAGATTAGCTCAGAGAGTCGCCCTGGGAGGTCCCGGCCAGCTAGCTCATCCCTCAGACCAGAGTTGAGGCTACGGAGGAAAACGCTGCAGAGAGATGCCTCTCCCCAGCCCACCTCCTCCGCTGCCACCCGGAAGTCGACCGCGTATTCCGCCGCTGACCGGCCCCCCTGTTGGAGACCGAGAAGCCGGTCAGCGAGGACGCTGTCGAGACGGGAATGGTCAAAAACCTCTAGATAGTCCCGCACGAACCGGTCATACGAGAGGTTAGCGTAACTGGGCTTCGTCATTACGGCATAAGCCCAAGTTAACGCTCGCCCCTCGAGAAGATTGGTCATGTAACTGATTCGGCTGTGGTCTGAGGGGAAATCCCCGGGGATGCGCAGAAACACCGACTCACACTGCAGAATAAACCCCTTCGCTCCACCGAGTTTCCCGCTGAAGCGAGCGGAGGTTGGGATGGGTGTGAGACGGGTTGGCGCCCCCGAGCCAGGCTGGCCAGCCGAGGAGACAGCCGGAGCCGCGGCACCAGGAGGACCCGGAGGGAAGGACCGTGGAGGATCCAGGCGGTCTAACCGGTCAGTAATTAATGTCAATTGATTTAATATCACCTGCTGTTGGTGAGCTATCATATCCACCTGAGCCTCGAGGGTGGAAAAACGGCGTGCGAGCCCGCTGTCCGCTGGGCTGCTTGGCTGGAGCCGTACTAACATATTGTCAGCCCAGGAAACACGCACGCAGGCTCAGGTAGATTTGACAGCTTTATTAAACAACAAGGTGAGTGTATGGATGCGTGTGTGAGTGATTAGTGTGTGATGCGGGTGGAGGAAGCCAGGACAGAGCAGCACGTCGTGTGGCCAGACAACCCTATGGGAGAGAGGAGAAAAGGGGTTAGCTAGACAATCACACGGGAACGTGATCTAGAGCTGTGCTTACTTGCAGAGATGAGGTGGCTGGCGTTGGCATGTCTCAAGCCTGGGAGACAACGTCCTACTGTGCGTCCGGGCGAAGCGGTGAGGCAGAGGAGCGGCGGGATGATGGAGGGTAAGTCCGCCGCCGGGTTATCCACCTGTGCACAGGGGAGGCTGATAGAAGAAGGTGAGCAGATAATAATGACAGCTTACGTGTCCTTTAGCGTAGATCAGCAGGCCTGATGAGGAGGAAGCTGCTGGGAGATATCGATGTTGGGAGACAGACGGCTCCAGGCTGCAGCTTAGGGCAGGATGGAATAAATAGTGGCACACTAACGAGGCGCAGGTGTGTGTGCAGCTGAGGTGGAAGCCCGTGAGCTGCGGGTGATGACACAGCTTGGTCTCAGTCGCAGGTCATGGGTCTTGCAACAGGATAATGACCCAAAACACACAGCTAAAAACACCCAAGAATGGCTAAGAGCGAAACATTGGACTATTCTAAAGTGGCCTTCTGTGAGCCCTGATCTAAATCCTATTGAACATCTGTGGAAGGAGCTGAAACATGCCGTCTGGAGAAGGCACCCTTCAAACCTGAGACAACTGGAGCAGTTTGCTCATGAGGAGTGGGCCAAAATACCTGTTGAGAGGTGCAGAAGTCTCATTGACAGTTACAGAAATCATTTGATTGCAGTGATTGCCTCAAAAGGTTGTGCAACAAAATATTAAGTTAAGGGTACCATCATTTTTGTCCAGACCTGTTTCATGAGTTTGTTTTTTAAAATAATTCTGTTGAACCACAATTCAAAAGCATTGTCTGATTTTCATTGGTTAATTTTCATAGAATTTTTATTTATTACCACTTTTGTCAGATTGAAGTTATTTCTGTGACCATTGTGGGTTTTTCTTTCATTAACAGAGGGGTACCAACAATTTTGTGCACGTGTGTAGCTCCTGGGATCACGAGGGCATGCAAACCCCCCCACCACGATAGGTGACGATCAATGAGGGGTGGACGAGAGCTGTCCACTACAATTCAGTGATGATGCCAGTCTTTCTCTTTGTCCAGTAGTTGTAAAATTTCCATCAGTTGTACTATTGTTCATCTCGGCCAGAGTTCTATTAATCTGCTCTGGTGAATGCAAAATTGTAGATTAAATTCAAAACAACTGTGGGGATATTTTTATTTTGAATCATTCTTTTAAAAGAATGACAGTGAATGAGGTTAACATTGTAAAAACTGTCATCATTAGATTCAATTCAATTCAATTCAACTTTATTTATATAGCGCCATTTCACAACAACAGTCATCTCATAGCACTTTTAATAGTAGGGGGAAACCCCACAGTTGCAGAAAGACCCCAGCAATCAGGCAATCCCCTGTGAGCAAGCGCTTGGTGATGGTGGAGAGGAAAAAATCCCTTTTAACAGGAAGAAACCTCCAGCAGAACCAGGCTCAGGGAGGGGCAGTCATCTGCTGCAACTGGCTGGGGGGGTGAGGGGATAGAGAAGGTGAAAAGAAAAGACATGTAGAGAGCAAACAGCATGATGGGGACTCAATTTACGGGAGAGAACAAACAGATGTTAATGACCAGCAAAAAAAAAAATTTCATTGAGAGTGAAGAAAGGAGTGAGGCCCAGTGCATTATTGGAGGTCCCCCGGCTGACTAAACCTATTAGCAGCATAACTAAGGGAGGGTTCAGAAACACATGATCCCTCCCTAATTGTAGGCTATATCAAAAAGGTAGGTTTTAGCCCTATTCTTAAAAACAGAGATCGAGTCTGACTCCCGAATCCAGATTGGCAGCTGGTTCCACAGGAGAGGAGCGTGATAACTGAAGGCTCTGTCTCCCATTGTATTTTTGGAGATTCTATGTTGGAGGAAAATAAAACTCTGCAACCTTCCAGCTTGTCGCATCTCGCCTGATCTTATTCCTCCACAATCTTTTTATTTAAAAGATCTGATACTACCATATTATCCTAACAGAGCACTACGCTCCCAAAATGCAGGATTACTTGTAAGGTTGCAGAGTTTTATTTTCCTCCAACATAATGAGACGAGAGGCAGCGCAGTGGCGGAGTGGTTAGCACTGCGGCAGCACAGCAACTCACCCTTGGCCAGGGGATCCTGGGTTCGATCCCAGCCCCCTACCAACATTGATCTGTGTGGAGTTTGCATAATCTCCCTGTGTCTGCGTGGGTTTACTCCGGGATTTCTCCGGTTTCCTCCCACATGCCAAAAACATGCAAGTTAGGTTAATTGGCATCAAACTGGGGATTCTAAATTGTCCTTAGGTATGACTGTGAGAGTGAATGGTTGTCTGTCTCTCTGTGTTGGCCCTGCGATGGACTGGCGATCTGTCCAGGGTGCACCCTGCCTCTTGCCCAAAGATGCTGGGATAGGCTCCAGCCCCCCCGCGACCTGAAAAGGATTAAGCGGAAGAAGATGGATGGATGGATGGATAATGAGACGCACTTTGTAGCCGCGTGCACTACTGTGCTCTACTGTGCTGTTCTTTTGAGACATGTCACACAAGCTCTTTTATACAGTGATACAAGAAGAGAGAATGCATGGCACATTAGCATAATAGTCAATACACATGATTAGCATGACACTGGTTGGCTCGAGGACACATGCATACAGTCCCATCTGACTGCCTCCTGTGGCTCTTTGTCCATCTGTGCATTGTCCTCTGTATGCAAATTGTCTTCTGTTTCCTCCAGCCCTGCTGAGTGTGAATTAGTATCGGTCTGCATTGTGCTGGGTCACCACACGGCTCCCCCCAGAACGCTCAGAAGGGGCTGTGACCTCCCCCCCGGTCGTTTGCGCTCCAGCTCCGGTAGAACTGTCCTGCTGTAGACGTGTGTCAGAGGGCATGCCAGTCCATGGGGGGGACGGGGGAGGGGTGGAAAGGACAGTGTGCTCTGCTCCGAGTTCCAGCACATTGAACGGCCGTGGATCGTGGGCGCTGGGGCCGGTGTGCGTCGTGCGTAATGGAACAAGACGGCAATCGGACGGCTTTAGGAAGTGAGGTGCGGGAAGAGCGCTGTGGAGGAGGAGGGGGAGGGGGTGGGAGTAAGTGAGTGCCGGCCCGGGACGTCAAAGGTGTCTGGTCTGCGCAAAAGTTGCGTGTGGATCCGCGATGGTGAGGGACTTTCCCGGTAAACCAGGGGCAGTGATCTGCAGCGGCTGTGGAAAAAAAATAAGTCTCTGACTCCTCTCGCAGCTCGGTCCAGCAAGGATGAGGGGAAGGCGACGGCCAAATTCCCCGAGGATGTGTAGAGGCTGTGAAACAACTGCAGCTGTGTGAGGGACTTGGCGGTGTGGCTTTAGGGGCGGACGCAGCCCTAAAGCCCTCGGGGACAGCAATCGGCTAGGCTCCCGTTGTGCGCCATGGCTGAGAAACCCCTACAAAGCCCTGTGTGTGGGCTGCACGTCTGCTTCAGGTGCATGAGCAGCCCTGAAGGTTCCGAGGATGGCGATCGGCCGTGTTTCTCGGGCATGTGCAGCGGTGGAGGACGATGTATCAGTCTGTGGAGCCGGTTTGTCCCTGTCCGTGGTGAGCGCTTGGCACAGTGACCACATAGCTGGCAGTTGCGCTGTCCTCGTAATCCTGCGGTGTGCATGCGGGGCTTCTGTGTGCGGGAGGTCCGCTGTCACGAGGTGCGTCAGGGTCGGGGAGCTTGGTGGAAATCAACGCAGATGGCGTCGATGATTTCCCCATTCAGGCTGCTTCCTTCGGTTCGCTCGTGTCGCTATTCATGGTGCGTGTCGATCCCAGCGCTGCCGCTGATCCTCGTGGGTGTGGATGAAGACGTTGCAGGCGTTCGCTGGTCCTCTGGAGTCCACAGCGCGGTGAGAGGGAGCAGACGGTCATTCTCTCTCGTCAGGTCACCAGTGTGGAAGTAAAAGATCAGGCGAGGGGCGCACCATGACACGTCGGGTCACCAGTGTGGAGGAATAAGATCAGGTGAGATGCGACGAGCTGGAAGGTTGCAGAGTTTTATTTTCCTCCAGCATAATGAGACGCACTTTGTAACCGCGTGCGCTACTGTGCTCTACTGTGCTGTCCTCTTGAGACATGTCACACAAGCTCTTTTATACAGTGATACAGGAAGAGAGAATGCATGGCACATTAGCATAACAGTCAATACACATGATTAGCATGACATTGGTTGGCTCGAGGACACATGCATACAGTCCCGTCTGACTGCCTCCTGTGGCTCTTTGTCCATCTGTGCATTGTCCTCTGTATGCAAATTGTCTTCCATTTCCTCCAGCTCTGCTGAGTGTGAATTAGTATCAGTCTGCATTAGGCTGGGTCACCACAAGATAATGAATATCAGGTGTGTGTGCACATAACCTGCTCTTTTCCTGGGTCGTGGAGAAGAGCAGCTATTTTTCCAGTAGGGCAAACTGGTCAATGTTTTTTTCCTCTGTGTAGTGAAAAACCCTGTTCTGCCTTCAAATAGTTAATATTTAACCCTTGAAGAGAAAACACTGCTGAGTGTGTTTTTTCATTGTCATAATTAAAATTGTGGGTTGATACAAGATATTTGTCGGTGGTTAGTCCTGATGGCTCTATATTTTTCTGCTATTTGAGCTAAACCTAGAACTTTGTGGTCATTCACTTTATTTAGCAATTGGCAGTGGCTATAGATACGGAAGATGTATCCCTATACAAAATGTCTATTGGTACAGAAGAGTTGACAATCCGACAAAACCTTTTCAGAACAGCTCCACACATTAATAGAATGTACTGGCCAATCTGATTCGAGTTGTATCTGTAACAAGAATTCTATGGGTACGTAGCCATTGCCACTGCCTTAGTAATTTAGGACCTTGAAGGTCAAGCTGATCCATCAGTGACCCCAGCTACATGGCCACAATAATCCGATAACTAGGAATAATCAGATAATGGTAATCAGATTTGACATATTTACATGCACTGAATAAATGGATTATTGGACAGTAAACTATGTGTGTTAATGTAATTTCACTTTATGTAACACAATAATTGCCTTTTATCTGATTATTGGTTTTACATGACTAATAATCATATAATGGAAGAAATCTGATTATAAACAGTTTATTACCGTGCATGTAATCATGGCCATTTTGCATATCATACTCCCATAAATATGTGGGAGGGCCCCAAAAATTGCTTTAGCCCAGTGGTCCACAACCTCCTTAATCCAGCCCTGGTCAAAAGCGATAGCTGGGGCCCAGTCCAACCACTCCCTAGTGGAGAAATGCCACTGTGTGTAACTTTGAGGCAGAGACATGCATAGACAGACGTGAAGTGAAGCCCTAAGACCCGTTCCCTCCTGAAGTGCCCTTTTGGGGAGGTTTTTTTTTTGAAAGGTATTATAGATTTTAATTTTTCCCCATGGAGACACTAATGGCCAATCAAATGTGTTTTAATGTCCGATAGCTATGTTTTGACGTCCAAATAATTCTGTATGACCTGCTGCCTGAGCCCTGAATGCACCTCCCCCTCCTGCTCACTGCAAGCAAGTGGCTGTAGCCTGTGTCTCCTCCAAGCAGTGTTTCAGGTCAGTGGCTACAGATACTCAGTATCAGTAGACATTTTGCGCTTTAATTGCCCTAAGCTTTGGCATTTTGTGTTGCTGTTGTGATTTTTTTTTTTTTTTTTAATAAAGGGTATGGTGGTTGTGGGGGGATAGTCATAAGTTTATCATATGGTGTAAATGTAATTTCAGTACAAATGTGCAAGAATAAAGGTGCAAAAACATGCTAAAAATATGCAGATTTACTATTTAAAAAGTCCCAAATTTACTATAAGCAAGTCCCAAATTTACGGGAAAAAAAAGACATTTTCATGAGAAAAATCACAACTTCCAAAAGCTGAAAAGCCCACACATTTCCAAGAAAAATGGAATAAAATTACAACTATAAAGTCACACATTTACAAGAAAAAATGGCCAATTTTCTAGAACATTTTTATACATTTTTGACTTTTTTTTCTTTTTTCTTGACGTTTTATATATATACAGTGGGGCAAAAAAGTATTTAGTCAGCCACCAATTGTGCAAGTTCCCCCACTTAAAAGATGAGAGAGGTCTCCAATTTTCATCATAGGTATACCTCAACTATGAAAGACAAAATGAGAACAAAAAATCCAGAAAATCACATTGAAGGATATTTAAAGAATTTATTTGCAAATTATGGTGGAAAATAAGTATTTGGTCACCTACAAACAAACAAGATTTCTGGCTCTCACAGACCTGTAACAACTTCTTTAAGAGGCTCCTCTGTCCTCCACTCGTTACCTGTATTAATGGCACCTGTTTGAACTCATTATCAGTATAAAAGACACCTGTCCACAACCTCAAACAGTCAGACTCCAAACTCCACTATGGCCAAGACCAAAGAGCTGTCAAAGGACACCAGAAACAAAATTGTAGACCTGCACCAGGCTGGGAAGACTGAATCTGCAATAAGTAAGCAGCTTGGTGTGAAGAAATCAACTGTGGGAGCAATTACTAGAAAATAGAAGACATACAAGACCACTGATAATCTCCCTCGATCTGGGGCTCCACACAAGATCTCACCCCATGGGGTCAAAATGATCACGATAACGGTGAGCAAAAATCCCAGAATCACACGGGGAGACCTAGTGAATGACCTGCAGAGAGCTGGGACCAAAGTAACAAAGGCTACCATCAGTAACACACTACGCCGCCAGGGACTCAAATCCTGCAGTGCCTGATGTGTTCCCCTGCTTAAGCCAGTACATGTCCAGCCCCGTCTGAAGTTTGCTAGAGAGCATTTGGATGATCCAGAAGAGGATTGGGAGAATGTCATATGGTCAGATGAACCCAAAATAGAACTTTCTGGTAAAAACTCAACTTGTTGTGTTTGGAGGAGAAAGAATGCTGAGTTACAGCCAAAGAACACCATACCTACTGTGAAGCATGGGGGTGGAAACGTCATGCTTTGGGGCTGTTTTTCTGCAAAGGGACCAGGACGACTGATCCGTGTAAAGGAAAGAATGAATGGGGCCATGTATCGTGAAATTTTGAGTGAAAACCTCCTTCCATCAGCAAGGGCACTGAAAATGAAACGTGGCTGGGTCTTTCAGCATGACAATGATCCCAAACACAACACCCGGGCAACGAAGGAGTGGCTTCGTAAGAAGCATTTCAAGGTCCTGGAGTGGCTTGGCTAGTCTCAAGTTCTCAACCCCATAGAAAATCTTTGGAGAGAGTTGAAAGTCCGTGTTGCCCAGCAACAGCCCCAAAACATCACTGCTCTAGAGGAGATCTGCATGGAGGAATGGGCCAAAATACCAGCAACAGTGTGTGCAAACCTTGTGAAGACTTACAGAAAACGCTTGACCTCTGTCATTGCCAACAAAGGGTATATAACAAAGTATTGAGATGAACGTTTGTTATTGACCAAATACTTATTTTCCACCATAATTTGCAAATAAATTCTTTAAAAATCAGACAATGTGATTTTCTGGATTTTTTTTTTCTCATTTTGTCTCTCATAGTTGAGGTATACCTATGATGAAAATTGGAGACCTCTCTCATCTTTTAAGTGGGAGAACTTGCACAATTGCTGGCTGACTAAATACTTTTTTACCCCACTATTTATTTATTTATTTAGCGAATGCAAAGTCCTTAAGCCAAGCAGTTGCCTCCTGGTTTGCTGTATGGAGGGTGTGTAATCCTCCTTCCAGTCTTTGGAGCGGGCAAACCTCTATGATATGTTCCATTGTTTGCTCCTCTCCACATGCGCACAGTGGGCTAGGGCTACTGCCCCATCTGTGAAGGCTGGCCAAGCAGGGGCCATGTCCAGTCCTGAAGCGATTGAGTGTAGACCACTGTCTCCTTGGGAGGTTGGTGCCCGGGACCTGTTGGTTGGGGTTTATCACCAGCTGTTTGTTTGGGACCTCCTTGGTCTCCCATTCCTCTTGCCAAGCTGTCTGGATGGTAAAGTCAGCTGGGGGAGGGTTTTTCCAAATCGGCCGTCTGGATGAAAGTCGGGCAGTGGGTGGGGTGTAGATATCTGCATGGATTGGCAAGTGAGGAAAATCTTTAACTTTTTGGAGCATCCTTTGAGTTAATGCTGCTCGCCGGATGTGTGGAGGGGCTATGTTTGACAGTACAGAGAGCCAGGGGAGTGGTGTTGAGCGGATTGTTCCAGTTATAGTTCTCATTGTTGAGTTGAGCTGGGTGTCTACATGGTGTGAGTAAGATGACCTGGACCAGACAGGGGCACAATATTCTGCTACAGAGTATGAAAGGGCCAGTGCTGAGGTGCGCAGGGTGGAGACTGCCGCCCCCCATTTTGCACCAGCGAGCTTGCAGGGCAGGTTGTTTCGTACCTTCACCTTAGCAGCCGTCCCCTTTAGATGTTCCTTGAAGGATAAGGTCCTATCAAGGGTCACTCCAAGATAAGTTGGATTTGGGGCATGCTTAAGCTTGAGTCCGCTCAGGTGGATGTTTAGTTCTCTGGCAGCTTTTGCATTGTGGAGATGGAATACACTGGAGACGGTTTTTGCTGGGCTTGGTTTTAGGCGCCAGATTTTGCAGAACTGGTCCAGTTTGGCAAGATCTTCCGTGAGCACCCGTTCCAGTGGTTCAAAGTCTGGTGCTTGGAATGCCAAACAGATGTCGTCTGCATAGATGAATTTGCGGAATTTTGTAGTAGGCAGGTCGTTTATGTAGAGGTTGAACAGAGTTGGAGCTAGAACTGAGCCTTGTGGGAGTCCGTTTTTCTGCATTCTCCATGCACTTGTGTTCTGACTGAGGTGGACTCTGAACCTTCGGTTGGTCAGCAGGGTTTTTATAATTGCTGTTGCCCAAGCAGGGATCGCCTTTATAAGTTTCAGGAGGAGGCCTTTGTGCCAGACCGTATCATAGGCGGCTGTAAGATCGAGAAACACAGCCCCTGTCTTCAGTCTGCTCTCGAAGCCATTTTCGATGAAGGTGGTTAGGGCCAGTACTTGTTCTCCTGTACTGCGGTCCTTGCGGAAACCTGCTTGATCCGCACTTAGAATATCCTCTATTTCTGGGGAAATGCGTTGCAGTATTAGGCGCTCCATGATTTTGTAAGGAACGCTGAGTAGGGAGATTGGGCGGTAGCTTGCTGGTAGTTTGTGGTCTTTGCCAGGTTTTGGGATGGCAATGACCTTTGCTGTCCGCCATTTCTTTGGGATCGAGTTTGTTTGTGTGATCCTTGTGTAAAATTGTGTCAACCAGGTTAGGGCTCGGGGGCCAAGATTTTTCATGAATTCTGGGAGGATGTTATCGTATCCTGCTGCCTTTCCACATTTCAGGCCCTGTAGGACTTTCTCCAGTTCAGCAGCCTCGAAGGGTTCAGGGTTCGTTTCCTCTACAGGCATTTTTTGGTGTTTTTTTAGCTCAGTTGTAACTGCTCTTCTGGTGTCTTTGTCTTGGGGTGCTTTGGCGATAGTCAGTAGGTGGGATGCAACTTGTTTGGGTGTGACGGATGCTCGGCTTTGGCTAGGGGGCTTCTGTGCAGCTCCTAGGCGACGGATGAGGCTCCAACATTTCCTGCTAGAGTGGGTAAAGCTCTGGTCAGCAACTGTCTCCTCCCATTTCTTTCGCCGGGCTGTATTTAGCGATTCAATGAGATGGTCTGCTATCTCTGGGTCCCCTGATGTTTGATAGGATTGTAGGAGGGCAGCACTTTCTCCGTCCAAACATGGGACATAGAGGGGTCGGTAGCCTCGTGGGATTGCAGTATGGGCAGCCTTGAAGATTGCGCTGCAGAAGCGGTTGTATGCTTCATCTACAGTGATGGTGTGGAGTGGGATGGTAACAACGCTCCGGTCCAGAGTTTCACTGAATTTCTTCCAGTTGGCTTTGCGGAAGTTCCAGCGCATCTTCCTTGGGCTGTATATGACTGGAAGTTGTAGGCCAATGTGTACAAGCAGGGGCCGGTGTTGGCTGTGTGGAAAATCATCAAGAATGAGGATCTGTGTAGGATATGGCTCCCCATTCAAAGAGCTGACCCAACACAGGTCAGGAGAATAGTCCTTCTTCCACCTAGCAGAGTGGAAGGTTCCTCTTTGTTTGGGGTCGTATATCAAAGTGAGGTCATTTCTGGATGCCCAGTCTGAAAGTGCCTCCCCATCACTGTCCACTGCTGGGTACCCCCAGTCAGGGTGATGGCTGTTAAAGTCCCCCACATAGATGGCAGGGTGGGGTAGGGTGGGTAAGACCTGCAGATCCCAGTTGGCATTAGGGGGCTTGTACACATTGACAATATGGAAGCCACCAATGATTATGGTGTCTGAGAAATGTGTTGTTATCAGGTGATTTGCTTCAACTATGTCAGAACGCACATAGGCGGCACGTCCATGTTTAACATGTAGAACATAGCACAGGAGGTCAAAGCCTTTGATGGTGAAGCGGCCAGCTTCCTCTGTGCCAATATGAGTCTCTTGGAGGCAGATTACATCAATCGAATGTTGGAAGGCGAGGACTTCAATAAGGCTTCGCTTGGCTGCAGATAGGCCTTCAACGTTTAGTTGTAATATGCGAAGGGCAGATCCTACCACAAAGTGCTCTTGGAGCTGTTTGCTTTCGGCTTTAGGACTGTGACTAGGATTCTTCTTTGACTTGGCACAGAGGCGTTGTCTCTTCGAATTTAGTCTGCTGGTAGGATCATTAGCTTCCCCAGGCGAGCCCGGGTACTGGCGGAGGGCGCGACGAGAACGCTGATCCATTGCCCCCCACTTTTTTACCCCACTGTATATATATCTTGGATGAGTTCCAAGATGGCAACCGGGATGGTCACACTTTTTCAGTGCTGAGACAAAGTCAGTGATTTTGCCATTAAAAATAACTAACCTACAGCGATCGGCGCTCGTGACGGACACGCACGGGCTGAATTACCACCTCCGTTGGATTGCCCCTTTAATCGCCTTTCTCCGGCGTTTCCAGCGTTTCTTTGTGGTTCACTGATGCGCCATACCTGAAGCGATTGCTAAGCTAACGCTAGTTAGCTTAATGCTGGCGCCAGTCTCTAAATAACTAACCTACAGCGATCGGCGCTCGTGACGGACACGCCCGGGCTGAATTTCTACCTCCGTTGGATTACCCCTTTGATCGCCTTTCTCCGGCCACTGTGAGTAAACTGACCAGCGTTTCCAGCGTTTCTTTGTGATTCACTGATGCGCCCTACCTGAAGCGATTGCTAAGCTAACGCTAGTTAGCTTAATGCTGGCGCCAGTCATTCCACCTAACACCAGCCTGAATCGGAGCCCAGTTGCGAGGCCCAGCGGAGATACTACCAGGCAGGCAGCTATTTGTTGACGGGGCTCAGCAGAGATTTCACCCAGACAGACGGCGGTAGGCGGCGGTGCTCAGCGGAGGGCTTACCGTGACCCCAGCGGAGCTCGGTGGCAGCGGCGGTGTGCGACGAGACTCGGTTGGAGGAGCGGGACAGGAGCTCGGTTACGGCGGCCATGAGCAACGGGACCAGCAGCGGAAGGGGCTAGTTGGCTAGCTGAGGCCCAGCTGGATTCGAGGACGATCGGATCGGATACTGGCGACATAAGCAGAATTTATTTTACTATCCACAGATTTTTCTTTTCCTTTTCTTTCCAAGAAAGACTGAAGATGGCTGCCACCGGATTAAAAAGTGGGCTGATGGGCAACACTTCTAAGCCTTCTCTGCTTATCTACTTCCTCTTCGTTTTGTCTTTGTGTGTCTGGACCTGCAACAAGAAGGATTTTCCGGCAAACTCTACTAAAGGTGAAGTTAAAAAGTTTTATTTATATGGATTTGGGCATGGACATCTCACCCTGTACTCTATGTGGTCTTTAAAAGCCCTGAGGAAAAGCTTCCAAAATAAGGCAAACATGGCTGTTAAGCAAAAATCACAATATGGCAGAGGGTATACAGTTAAAGTACTGTTAGTTCTGCTGCTTCTGGCAGGAGATATTCACCTTAACCCTGGACCTGCCACTATTAAACAGCAGACCACTGGGTTAGCACAAAACCGAGCTGTACAAAAGCAAAAACAACATTTATTATTCCAAACTGTTAATCATGCACGAGTTCTTTGGGACACCAAGGCTAAACCAAAGGGGATCCTCGGCGGACATTTAAACATACGGAGCATAATCCCCAAAAGAGATGAGATTTCGGTGTTGCTGTTGGACTCAAATCTGGACTACCTTTGTCTCTCAGAAAGCTGGCTACACAGGAACATAGACACTAATATGATCGATATTGCGGGCTATCAGTGTTTTAGAAAAGACAGGCAGGTAGGGAGGGGAGGAGGTGTTTTAATTTACATCAAAGAGAAATATAAATATCAACTGGTTGATTTGAATACTTCCCTCGAATGTTTAGCTGTTAATGTATGTCTCTCTCCGGTAATGAATTTCAACATTGCAGTAGTGTACAACCCACCGTCACACAATTCTTCCTTTTATAATGAATTAAGTGATCTGGTTAAACAACTTGAGAAGAACAGAGAAACAATAATTCATGGTGACTTTAATATTAACTGGTCTGATAAAAAGGACAAACAGAAACTGAAAAGCCTCATGACTAAATTTAATTACCAACAAATGATCAAAGGACCCACCAGGATAACCAAACAATCCAGAACACTTATTGACATGGTATTTACTAATAAACCAGAACGAATAACCAGAACCTATAATCTTGTAACTGGTCTCTCAGATCATAACATGGTTCTTGCTGTCAGAAAACTTACTAAAAAGCGACTACAGTATTTTGGGGGAGTCGATATTGACAAATCAAATTTTATTATTCCCAAATCAAAAAATGAGGAGTTTGAACATTACTTAGAGAATCAAAATTGGGAGCAGCTCATGTCAACATATGAAGTAGATGATTGTTGTAATTTTATAACTGCAACAATCACAAAGTCTATAGAAAAATTTACAAAGCAAATTAAAAGTAGACAACAGAAGATTAGCCTACCATGGTTAAATAATGAAATAAGAAAACTTATGAAGAGGTGAGACTATGCATTGAAAACATCATTAACCTCTAAACTACAAAATGATCACCTTGTGTACAAAAGTTTAAGAAATAAAGTGGTACATGAGCTGCGAAAATCAAAAGTATCTTATTACAATAAACTGATAGATCATGCAAAGGGTAACAACAGTTCCCTATGGAGGCATTTAAATAACTTAACTAATTAAAAAAACGATCAGAAGGGGGTAAAGGAACTTAGAATCAATGGCAAGACCGTCAGTGACAAGGCTACTTTGGCAAATGAATTTAATTCATACTTTGTGGGCTCTGTGGAAGACTTAACAAAAATTTTTGTGCTGCCAAATGTGCTCAACAACACAAATTCCATACTTCCAACAGATTCGTTTCACATCGATGAGGTAAATGAGGAGTTAATTGCTGGTATTGTTAAAACACTGTCAAACTCAAAAACTAATGATATCTACAATATGAGCACCTCCTTTCTCAAAATGCACAGCAAAATATTAATCAAACCACTGACTCATCTCATTAATCTCTCCATTAGGTCTAGTACATTTCCATCTGGCTGGAAAAAAGCTGTCGTCATACCAGTTCATAAATCAGGCAGTAAAGACGATATATGCAATTACCGCCCAATCTCTATTTTACCAGTCCTGTCTAAGGTTCTTGAAAAAGTTGTAGCTACACAGCTGATAGACTACTTACAAGACAGTCAACTTCTTCATCCACATCAATTTGGTTTTAGACCAGGATACTCAACAGAAACAGCAAATTGTTGCCTTATTGAAAACGTCAAACAGTCCTTGGACAGGGGTAATGTGGTAGGAGCTGTTTTTCTAGATCTCAAAAAGGCTTTCGATACTGTAAACCACAGTTTGCTTTTATCCAAAATGGTATCTTTTAACTTCTCCCCAGATACATTAGAATGGTTTGCATCTTATCTCCAGAATAGAGAACAGTGTGTAAAAGTTCACCAGGATAAATCCTCATTTTTAAACAACCGCATGGGTATCCCACAAGGGTCCATTCTTGGTCCTTTACTTTTCAGCATTTTTATTAATGACTTGCCGTTACACTGCTCAGCTGCAACATGCCAACTTTATGCAGATGATGCAGTTATTTACACAGCTGCCAAGACTCCAGCACAGGCTGCAGATGTACTGTCCACAAGTATGGTTGATGTCCAAGAGTGGCTCCTCCAGAACCATCTATTGCTGAACCTTCAGAAAACAGTCTCAATGTGCTTTTCAATCAAAAAATGTAACCTGCAACGTTTTAAAGTTAATATACATGATCATGACATCAGTTTAGCTACAGAATTCAAATACCTTGGCATTGTACTAGATCCTCAACTCAAATTTAATCTTCATATAAAGAAAATTTCAAAAACAGTAAAAAAAAATCTGAACTGCTTTAAATTAATTAGATATTACATACCTTACGAAGCAGCTGTACTGTATATGCATTCTATGGTTTTTTCTCATATATCATACTGTTTGACAGTCTGGGCTCAAGCAGCCCCTTCCACAATAAGACATATAGGTTCATTATATAATCAAACCCTAAAAATCTTGGACAAAAAGCCCATTAGGTGGCATCACTGTTATATTTTAAAAAAATACAACCTATTGAGTTTTGAGAGTTTCATTGACCTCTGTTTTCTGAAATTAACGTTCAAATGTTTCCATAAATCAGCACCCGAGCCACTTGCTGGTTTCGTCCAAAGACAGGACAGCAGCAGAGCCACCAGGAGTTCTGTTAACAATAACTGTAAAATATTCCTCTGCAGAACCACATTTGGACAAACAGCTTTCTCTATAAAGGGCAGTCACATCTGGAACACAATGCCAAATGTAATTAAAATAATAACGGACTTTAAAACATTCACTAAAAAGGTTAAAAACTGGCTGAAAAATAAACAAGAATGTACTCATGTATGAATTGATTGTCTGCAAGGTGAGAGTGAATGAAGGGAAGGAATGAATGTGTTTGTTTATAGTGAGTGACGAAGGGAGGGAGGCCTGAAATAGGCAAATGTGAGTCAGGTTGTTATATTTGTGTATTTATAATATTTATAATTGTGTATTTATAATCTTTTTTGCATTGATGTATGTGGTTATTGTGTATTTTTTTTTCTTTTTTTTCTTTACTTGATTCTCTTTTCTAAAGCCCATCCAGGGACAAGAGTTGCAAATTAGCTAATAGCTATACACTCTATGTGCAACACATCAGATAGATTGTCATTGATTAATTGTCTATGTTTATTGCACTGTCCCTGTCAAATAAACTAATCTATCTATCTATCTATATATATATATATATATATATATATATATATATATATAAATTTGAAGCTTTTTCCTGGCAAATTTATTACTTTTGTAATAAAATTATTACTTTTTTCCAATAATCTGCCATGTTTTGTGATAAACTTGTTACCTTTCCCCCGACAATTTTATAACAATATACTTGAAAATTTGCAACTTTTTTCTATAAAATTTGCAACTTTTTCCTCAAATTTTCATGATTTCTCTTGTACATTTGTTAAGTAAAGTTAAACAAGTTGTCCTCTATAAGCTATCCTTGCAGTCTTTATGGGGATGAAGGGTGGCAAGTTAACGGGGGGAGGATTTTGGATCATTTTACTGACAAGGGGAATGGCCTTTTTCATTTTTTGCAAAAACTGAATTATTTGAATAGAAATTTAATATTTCATTTATTGAAAGAAAAGCCTTTTTCAGATTTTTGTAAAGATTTATTTATGTTGAAAAGATATTTATCTTTTCAATGGAAGCTGCCTATTTTTTGTCCTGTAAATCCATAATTAACTAGAAAAACACTCAGAGAGCACATACCTCCACCAAGGCTCCTTCCCTCCCTCCCTTTGTCCATCTGTCCGTACAACCCTGCCTCCATCCCTCCTTACATTACAAGATAGGGGCTTGGGGGAGGTATGCACTCATGGATCACCTCCAAAATGTAATGGGTTTGTGTGTAGTCACCTCTGTGGAAAAATTCAGCAAACTGTAAAGTAGTTTTTGAGTAATATTGCTAACACACTGTGAGAAGATAGAGTCATGGCGGAGGTATGCACTCTTAGATCATCACCAAAATCTAATGGGTTCATCTTTAGGCCATGGGTGTCATGTCTACCTCCGGTAGGCACGGTTGAATAAATGGACTCTGGACTGCAGGCAGGACTACGGTGTAACATGGTTTAATTTGATGGTGTGGGACACATAAGGAGTTTCATAGACTTCATATGTATATTACTGTTGCTTCACGTCTCAGAATGAACAATAGGACGGAGTCTCTGGGAGATAATAGGAGGACGCGAAATGTGACCTTTGTTATGCAAAGAAAGGACCTTGAGGGATTTCCGGACCACCAGTGACTTTAGGTGGGGGGGAGAAGACCTGGAAGAAGAAGTATTGTGTCGGGATTAAAAGACAATGTGACAAGATGGCGACCGGGATGGTCACACTTTTTCAACGCTGAGACAAAGTCGCTGATTTCTTCCCATTAAAAGTACCTAAACAGCGATCGGCGCTCGTGACGGACACCCACGGGCTGAATTTCCACCCCCGTCAGAATCCCGTCGGAATGCCCCTTTAATCGGGCTGAACTGCTGCGCTCAATCTGAAGCTTTTGCCAAGCTAACGCTTGCTAGCTTAACACTAGCCCCAGTGCGTCACCTAATTCCGACACGAAGCGGCTCAGTCCCCGGTGAGGGCTTACCGGATGAACCAACCGAGACGGCGATTGGAAGCTCGGGCGCGGCGTTGGTGAGAGACGGGGGCCACCTGGATCCAGCAGGACAGTGGCCTGAGTCGAGGCCCAGCCGAGGAACTACCAGACAGACGGCGATCGGTGACGGGGCCTAGCGGAGGAGCCACCCAGCCAGACGGCAGCGAGCTGCGGTGATCGGCCACCGATCGGCAGCGGTGATCGGTGGATTTCAGCTGCGCCGGCGGTGTGCGGCATAACTGGCGGTGACGGGGCCCAGCGGAGGAGCCACCCAGCCAGACGGCGACGAGTGGCGGTGATCGGTGGATCTTGGCTGCGCCGGCGGTGTGCGGCATAACTGGCCAGGTAGACGGAGGCAGGCGGCGGCGATAGAAGGCGGTGATCTGCGGAGCTGTACAGTGTCACTTGGCGGAGAAGCTGCGCAGGAGCTCCATTGCGACAGATCCAGTAGCGGCCGAGCTAGTTGAGGCCTAGCCGGATTCCCTGTTTATTTCTATTCACAGGTCAGTAAAATGCCACCCAAAAAAGAGGAAATGGAAGAAATTAAAAAATCTCTGAACTTTGTGTTAGAAGAATTGGCCAAAATGACTAACCAACAGGCCAAAATAATAAACCTAATAGAAGAGGTACAAGCTCTACATTCAATAATAAAAGAAAAAGACAAAAAAATTATGGACCTGGAGCAACACGGGCGTCTTTTGGAGCAACGCGTCGAGGATCTTGAACAAGGTTCTCGCATTGATGACCTAGTTATAAGTGGACTAGACATCAGATATCAGTCATACGCCCATGCCACAACAGGACTGAATGGTGAACATGCTTCCATAAGTGAATCAATGTCCTTAGAAAACCAAGTGCTTCAGTTCCTTAATGATAAAGACATTAAGGTAGAAGCCAATGCGATCTCAGCCTGTTATGCTTTACCGAAGAAAGATAACAAAACAAAGAAATCAATTGTGATGCACTTTGTGAACAGGAGGGTGAAAAATGACATACTGAGGCAGGCCAGAAAGCTAAAGGAAACTCAAGTTTACCTAAATGAACACCTGACAAAAAAAAACGCTGAATTAGCACGGCAGGCACAGATGCTAAAAAAACAAAATAAGATACAGACAACATGGACAAGAAATTGTAGAATTTGGATTAAACTAAATGGTACACCTGAGCAAGCAAAGAGTATAATGATCAAAGATGCTACTGACTTAGATAAATACAGATGAACACTGACTATGAAACACAGAGTGAGGAAACTCAAACTCTAAAAATATGCCACTATGCTGAACATAAACCACAAGAGATGGAGAATGATATTGATCCTGATAACCACTTTTTCAATAATATTCATAACCACTGTGAATATTACACTGAAAAGCAATTCAAAAGTCAAGTGCAATTAGATGGTAAACTGTCAATAATACACTTCAATAGCAGAAGTCTCAACAAAAACTTCTCACAGATTCAGGACTATTTAAAACAGCTAGACAGAAAATTCACAGCTATTGCAGTCTCTGAAACCTGGCTTAATGAAGACCAGGCTCCCCTGATGGCAATAGAGGGATATCAGATGTTTTACATTAACAGATCTCAAAAAAAGGGTGGTGGTGTTGCACTGTATGTTGATGACCTATATAGATGTAAGCTTGTAAATGAAATGTCCTCAGCACTACCAGGGATTTTGGAATGTGTTACTGTTGAGATTGACCTAGACAAAACAAAAAATCTAATCATAAGCTGCATATATAGAACGCCGGGAACTTGCATTGAGACATTCAGAGATAAATTAGTCGAGCTGTACAATAATATTACTAGTAAGAAAATGGTAGCAATTTGTGGAGATTTCAATATTGATCTACTGAATCCACATCAACAAAATGTAGTTACAGAGTTCATGAACTCTATGTACAGCATGAGTCTATATCCCACAATAACACATCCCAGTAGAATCACAGTTCACTCTGCTACACTTATTGACAACCTGTTTGTCAATGTTCTCGATAAGAAAATAGAAAGTGGATTATTGATAAATGATATAAGTGACCACTTGCCAACCTTTGCACTTATCCATGGCCACACGGGGCCCAACCCAGAAAAAATTTCAAAATCGTTCAGACACAAATCACCAAATGCAATCAGCTCTTTTAAAGAGGACTTGCTGAAGCAAGACTGGACAGAAGTCTATGTATCAGATGTAAATGAAGCCTATGACACATTTATAAACATTGTAACCACTCTTTATGAAAAAAACTGCCCATTAGTTAAAAAAAAGCTTAAACACAAATTTGCTGACAAACCATGGTTAACCAAAGGACTACAAAAGGCGTGTAAAAAGAAAAATTTATTATATAAAGCTTTCCTAAAGAAAAGGACAAAAGAAACAGAGCAACGGTATAAAACATACAAAAATAAGTTAACATATATAATAAGATGTAGTAAAAGAGACTATTACAGTAAAGAACTGGAAAAAAACAAAGACAATATTAAAAATACATGGACAATACTCAACAGTATCCTTGGAAATAAAAGCAGAAATACTAGCTACCCAACTAATATTCCAAAAAATAATAAAACGACTCCGAGTGTGAATATAGCTTCACCTGCAGATGAATTTAATAATTTTTTTGTTAACATTGGACCTAAACTGGCCCGAGAAATACCCACTACGGTGCCTACAGGTGATACAATATGCAATAACACTGCTGTAAAAGACACCATCTTCATAAAGAACACAGACGAAAGAGAGGTCATTGAAATTGTTAAATCGTTCAAAAGTAAAACATCTACTGACTGCGATGGTATTGACATGCTACTAGTCAAAACTGTTATCGAATGCATAGTAAAACCACTGACGTATATCTGTAACCTGTCTCTCCAATCAGGTATATTTCCCAATGCAATGAAAATAGCTAAAGTAATTCCGATTTACAAGACAGGCGACAGAGGGGAACTCTCAAACTATAGACCAATTTCACTATTACCGCAATTTTCCAAGATACTTGAAAAAATATTCTATGAGAGAACTGACAACTTCATACTGAAGTCGAACTTCATACTTCATACTGGGTGTGTTTATATTTATATATCCATATATTTATTCCATCTAGCTACAATGCTCCGCACTGTGTTTTTATATATCTACATATTATTCCATCTAGCTACATTGCTCTGCACTGTGTGTGTTTATATACTTGCATATTTATTCCACCTAGCTGCAATGCTCCGTACTGTGGGTGTTTATATATTTACATATTTATTCCATCTAGCTACAATGCTCTGCACTGTGTTCATATATTCATATATTTATTCCATCCAACTACAATGCTCTGCACTGTGTGTCTGTGTGTGTGTGTGTGTATATATATATTTTATAGTAATATGTACATATGTATATTAGCTGCTCTTGCTTGCTTGTTTTTTTGTTTTTTTTTTCTTGCCTTCTGATTGTTGCTCTGAGTGTTGCTATCCCTGTGCTGTTGCAATCCTGGAATTTCCCCGTTGTGGGACTAATAAAGGCTTATCTTATCTTATCTTATCTTATCTTAAGAATGATTTATTGTGTGAGCAGCAATATGGGTTCAGACACAAAAGGACAACAGCATATGCCTTAATGGAATTTACAGAAAAAATATCAACAGCCATTGAAAATAAAGAGTATTCAGTTGGAGTATTCCTGGATCTTAAAAAAGCATTTGATACAGTAGATCACAATCTATTATTAAAGAAATTACAAAACTGTGGTATAAGAGGGGTAGCACTGTCCTGGTTAAGTAGTTACTTAAAGAATAGATATCAGTATGTATGTGTTAGCAACAAAAACTCAGAGTTACTGAAGGTCACCTGTGGAGTCCCACAGGGTTCAGTTTTGGGACCATTATTATTCAATATGTATATAAACGATATATGTAAAGTTTCAGAAAAAATGGACTTAATATTGTTTGCTGATGACACTAATCTGCTATGCAGTGGAAACAATTTGGAACAACTTCTGGATACACTCGGAAAAGAATTAGGAAAGTTTAAACTGTGGTTTGATTCAAACAAATTAACGCTCAATTTAAGCAAGACAAAATTTATAGTCTTTAACAACCATCACAACAACCCAGTACCCAAACTCAGTGTAAATGGTGTAGAGATTGAAAGGGTATCCGAAACTAAATTCCTTGGAGTAATAATTGATAACAAACTGTGTTGGAAGCCACATATTAATTATATTAAAGGTAAAGTATCCAAATCAATTGCAATATTACACAGAGTGAAAAATTTGCTGAATCAACCCACACTATACACCTTGTATCATTCATTAATATTCCCATACATGACATATTGTAATGAAGTATGGGGAAATACATATAAAACAAACATATATCCACTCTTTATGCTTCAAAAGAGAGCTATTAGAATAATCAACAAAGCAGCTTACAGGGAACCAACAAACCCACTTTTTCTTAAACAAAAAACTCTCAAGGTGAAAGATCTGATTGACTTTAAAACTGCAATAATAATGTTCAAAGTGAAGAATCTATCAATGCCCGCAAATATCCAAAAGTTGTTCCAAACAAGGGAGAAACGATATCACCTCAGAGGAACATGTATATTTCAAAAGCCTACAGTGAGAACAACCACCAAGCAACACTGTATTTCAGTGCAAGGAGTCAGATTATGGAACGATTTTGGACCTGAATTAAAATCATGTACAACGCTTGGACAATTTAAACAAAAACTAAAGGAAGAAATACTCCAAACATATTTACAAGACGACATGTAAACTCACATAAGGATTGACATTTCCAGCCTGTGTTGTGTTGTAGCTTAGTTTTTCTTTTTTCTTTTTTTCTCTGTGACATTATGTCTTAGATTTGTTTTTGAATAGTAACCGCTTAACTTAGACTAGCTCAGTTTTTCTTTTTCTCTCAGTCACATTTTGTCTTAGCCTTGTTTTAAATTGTAATCGCTCTTGTCTTGTTTTTCTCTTTTTCTCCTTTGAATTCTTGGATGGAATATGGGTGGGCAATATAAGCTGCGGCTTCAGCCATCACCCATTTCGGATAACTCACGTGGAATGAGAAGAAGGAGTCTTTGTCTAATTTGACCTTGTTGTTATATTATACAGTTTCTTTTAACCTGTAATGTACTATCCGAAATAAAAATAAAATTAAAAATAAAATTAAAAAAAACTCTTGCTTCGTGCTTTGATGTCCTAGGTATAAGAGGGACAGACATGGGGGGGATGCTTCCTCTTTTTTTTCTGTTTGGAGGATGTTGGAGACAAGTGAATAAATCTGATTTGAGAAATAAACTCAGCCTCATCTTTTCACGCTCTCCACACTGGTGACCTTAAGACGTATCATGAGCAGAAGAAATTCCCCCGAGCCGGACTCGCCAGGAACCAGCCAGGCGAACGCAGTCTCAGTCAAGCTACCAGATTTCTGGCAGGACAACCCGTGTTCCTGGTTCCTCTTGGCCGAAGCTCAGTTCGCTCTCCGGGGAATAACGGCAGATGACGGCAGACTAAGACTGCAGCGCGTTGTGCGTGCTGCTGAGAAGGTGATCGGCTGCAAGCTTCCATCCCTCCAGGACCTGTACATCTCCAGGACCCGGAGGTGTGCAGGTTGGATCATAGCTGACCCTTCACACCCTGGACATGCACTGTTTGCCCCCCTCCCCTCAGGTAGAAGACTTCGGTCCATTCAGACTAAAACCTCCCGCTACATGAACAGCTTCTTCCCCTCTGCCATCAGACTGCTGAACACTAAGTGACTTATTAGAATCTCGTGCACTACGTACAGCAGCTCAACCGGACTCATGATAATTATCACTGTTTTCATTTGCACTACCAACTGCACTATGTGGAACTCCACAATATCTGCTGCTTGTTAATATATTTTAAATTGCATAGATTAGTATTACTCATTCATATTCTACATTTTATTGCATGCATAGTTTTTTATTTTTATCTTTAGTGCTACTCCATGTTTAATGTTGCAGCATTGCACCGAGACAAATTCCTAGTTTGTGTACTACATGAACAATGGCAATAAATCTGATTCTGATTCTGGTTCTGATGACACGAAATTCTACCACGTTATTGCCAAGCTCGACAACCGCACGGCTCGACATGTGCAGAGCCTGGTGCAGCGCCCACCGGCAGACGACAAATACGGCGGGTTGAAGGCTGCGCTCATCCAGCGCTTCACTCCCTCTGTCCAGGAGAGAGCGGAGAGACTCCTGGCCCTGAACGACTTGGGAGATAGCACACCCGTCGACCTGATGGAGGACATGCTGAGGCTGAGGGGCTCAGACGACGACTACTTCCTCTTCACCCACATTTTCCTGAGAACCCTACCGTAGGCCACGAGAGCGACCCTGGCCGGTTCACCGTTGTTGACCCAGCGGGACTTCCGCGCGCTGGCCCAGAAGGCACAGCGGATTCTCAACGCCAGCAGACAGCGCGCGGCCACCGCAGCAGCGACAGGACTCGACGCGATGGCCGGAGATAACAGGGGGCCAGAGGCGGCGGCAGCAGACCCACCGACAACGGCGGCGGTGAAGGCCAAACATCGCGGAGGAGACGACCTCTGTTTCTACCATCGCCGCTTTGCAGAGAGGGCACACAGGTGTATACCACCGTGCCAGTTCAAGAGCTCGGGAAACGTCAGAGCCGGGGGTCAGTAGCAGCCGCGGCCCTCGGAGAACAGAACAAGCTGCTCTACTTGACGGACGCGCGTTCAGGGAAGCAATTCCTCATGGACACAGGCTCCCAAGTGAGTTTCATCATGCCAACCTATACTGACCGGCTGGCAGGCCCCGGGAGTCATGGAGCATCAGCAGCGAACAGCTCGAGGATTAAGACCTTCGGGGAGAGGACTCTGCTTCTGTCCCTACACGGCCGCACATTTGAGTGGACCTTTGTTATAGCCGCGGTGAGCTTCAACATGTTAGGGGCTGATTTTCTGTGCTCGCATGGGTTGTTGGTTGATCTTGCTAATAGGTGCCTGGTTAATGCACTTTCTTTTTACTCTATTCCCTGTGCAGCCCGAGTGACCCCGCCCACAGCACAAGCCAACGTCGCAACGGCAAGCGGCAAGTTCCACACACTCCTCACTCAGTTTCCAGCACTCACGGTTCCCACATTTTCAGCGGCCGTCGCTAAACACGGGGTGGAACATTTTATTACTACCACCGGTCCTCCCGTTTTTGCAAAAGCTCGGCGCTTGGATGCAGCTAAACTGACCATAGCGCGCGAGGAGTTCACCAATCTGGAAAAGTTGGGCATCATCAGACGTTCGAAAAGCCCTTGGGCTTCCCCGCTGCACATGGTCCCTAAAGCTGACGGCTCGTGGCGTCCTTGCGGAGATTTCCGCAGGTTAAACAACGCTACAGCACACGACCGCTACCCAATCCCGCATATCCAAGATTTTTCCGTTCATCTGGCGGGGGCGCGCATTTTTTCTAAGATAGACTTGGTATGCGGGTACCATCAAGTCCCAGTACGCGCTGAGGACATACCCAAAACAACGGTAATAACTCCGTTTGGCCTTTTCGAGTTTTTGCGCATGCCGTTTGGGCTTAAAGGCGCTGCGCAGACGTTCCAACGCATGATGGACGCAGTGTTGCGCGATCTCCCCTTCGTGTTCGTCTACCTGGACGACATTTTGGTAGCCAGCGCGTCCGAAGAGGAACACGAAAACCACCTCATGGCAGTTTTCCGGAGGTTGGGGGAGCACGGGTTAATAATCAACCCAGCGAAGTGTCAGTTCGGGGTGACGCAGATTGATTTTTTGGGGCACCGTGTCTCTCCAGAAGGAGCGGTTCCTCTGCCGGACAAAGTGCGCGCAGTAACAAATTTTCCCCAGCCACAAACGGTCAAAGCATTACAGGAGTTTTTGGGAATGGTGAATTTTTATAACCGTTTCCTCCCCCACGCAGCGCAGCTCATGCACCCACTGTATGCCGCGCTTAAAAAACCAAAACCCACAAATAAAATCGAATGGTCTCCGGAGTGGGAGCGCGCATTCTCGGAGGTCAAAACAGCCTTGGCAAACGCTGCGTTGTTAGCACACCCAGACCCAACGGCCCGCATAGCGCTCACTACTGACGCGTCAGATGTGGCCATAGGGGCGGTCGTGGAGCAGCATGTAGCTGGGGCTTGGCAGCCGCTCGCTTTTTTCAGCAGGACTTTGCGTGATACCGAGCGAAAATACAGCGCGTTCGACAGGGAGTTGTTAGCGCTCCACTTGGCCATTCGTCACTTCCAGTTCTGGCTGGAAGGACGCCGTTTCACTGCGTTCATCAACCACAAGCCGCTGACTTTCGCGATGGCCAAGGTTTCAGAACCGTGGTCAGGCTGGCAGCAGAGGCAGCTGGCTGCAATCTCCGAGTTTACTACCGATATTCAACATGTAGCAGGTAAACTAAATGTCGTGGCAGACTGTCTCTCGCGCGCCGTAACTACGCCAGTCCGCGTAGGGGTAGATTATGCAGCCATGGCCGCGGAGCAGGTTAGCGGTGCGGACGTGTGCGCGCTCCAATCTGGACCAACAGGGTTAAGGCTGGAGAACAGGGTGCTGCAAGGGGGTATGCCCCCCCTAATCTGCGATGTCTCCACAGGACGACCGCGTCCGGTGGTGCTGGCCGTGTGGCGCCGCTGCATTTTTGACTCGATTCATTCGCTGGCACACCCGGAGGTGCGCGCGTCGGTCAAAATGGTAGGAGAGAAATTCGTATGGCCGAGCCTGCGCAAGCAACTTAAGGAGTGGGCAGCAACCTGCATGGCCTGCCAGCGAGCCAAAATACACAAACACACTAGAGCCCCCTTGGGGCCGTTTCACATCCCGGCTAAGAGGTTCGATCATGTGCATGTCGACCTCGTAGGCCCCCTCCCGCCGTCACAGGGGTACACACACCTTCTGACAATGGTGGACCGCACCACGCGTTGGCCGGAAGTGGTCCCCCTGGCATCAACCACAGCCGAAGAGGTGGGGCGCGCGCTTTTAACGGCTTGGGTAGCGCGTTTTGGAGTTCCGTCGGACATTACGTCCGACAGAGGTCCTCAATTCGTTTCCGAGTTCTGGTCAGCGATGGCCCGCAGCCTGGGGGTAACGATCTACCACACTACCGCGTATAACCCGCAGGCTAATGGTTTATGCGAACGTTTCCATAGGTCATTGAAAGCAGCCCTCAGAGCATCGCTTACGGATGCAAATTGGGTAGACAGGCTGCCATGGGTTTTGTTGGGGTTGCGTTCTGCACCTAAAGAGGATTTAAAAGCCTCCCCAGCGGAATTAGTTTTTGCACAGCCACTCCGGCTGCCCGGGGAGTTTCTCCCAGATAATCCTGCGCCAGAGTGCTCCCCTGCTCAGCGGTTGCAGAGCGACACAGGATCGAGCACGCTTCCTGGCCCCGTTCATCACAGTTTTCCACGCGTTTTTGTGCCTAAGGCTTTAAAAAATGCGGAGTTTGTTTTTGTCAGACATGATGCCCATCGCCCAACCTTGCGACCACCTTATGATGGACCGTTTAGAGTGCTGGAAACAGGAGATAAGCACTTTTTGCTAGATTTGGGGGGCAGAAAGGAAATGATTGGCATAAACAGGCTCAAACCCGCTTTTGTGATGGCTGACGAAGCTGTGCAGTTGGTGAGGGCTCCTCGGCACGGCAGACCCCCTAGGGAGCATTCCCCAGAGCTCCCACAGGGATTGACTAACAGTTCTCACCCCCAGATAGCAGCTCCACAGCAGGATGGCACCGCGGAGAGGTAAAGCCCGCTTACAGCAGGTTCGGAAGAAGATTGAAGCCCAAGCAGCATATGGACTGATGTTGTGATTTTATCATGATATGCAGACTGTGTTATATTGTTCCATCTTAGACGTTTGGGGGGGGGGTGTTCATGTGGGACACATAAGGGGTTTCATAGACTTCATATGTATATTACTGTTGCTTCACGTCTCAGAATGAACAATAGGTCAGAGTCTCCGGGAGATAACAGGAGGACGCGAAATGTGACCTTTGTTATGCAAAGAAAGGACCTTGAGGGATTTCCAGACCGCCAGTGACTTTAGGTGGGGGGGAGAAGACCTGGAAGAAGAAGTATTGTGTCTTGGGATTAAAAGACAATGTGACTCTGTGCTTTGATGTCCTAGGTATAAGAGGGACAGACATGGGGGGATGCTTCCTCTTTTTTTTCTGTTTGGAGGATGTTGGAGACAAGTGAATAAATCTGATTTGAGAAATAAACTCAGCCTCATCTTTTCACGCTCTCCACAACGGAAATAAATGGCAGTGGAGGGCTGTAAATAACTAAGGAGTTTTACAGGAAATAACACTTACTGAGAAACACTCAGGACATAAGGACATCGGCAGGGAATAATGACGCCACACCAGACTGACACTAAACACTGACATATATAGACAAGGGAGTAATCACAGAACACAGGACAGGTGGGAACAATCAAGGGCAGCAGGGAAGTGGCTACATGTGAGGAAAACAGGACAGGCGGGGTTGTACAGACAATCATAGACAGGGAATGCACATGAAACATAACAATGACACTGAAGGGTAGAACCAGGGAGTACTAAGGCAAAACTGAGAGCATAATAATAATCATAATAAATACACACGTAGGGCAGCAACCAAAATTACAGAACATTATCAGAGACATGATAGTGAAAATAAACACAATGATCAAACAAAGGCTGAGGTAGGTGTGGTATTCTGAAACCACAAGTTTGGTCAGTGTTGGTGTGATGATGCAGCCGCTTGGTGACGTCATCACGCCAAACATGTAAATGTGAGGGACGGCCATTTTACAACCTCTTCTGCGGTGCTTGGCCGCCCAACCGACAATACTCTGTATCACCATAATTAGCGTTTTGTAATAAATTTCACGCTCCCAGCAAACTCCACTCTCTGTTGGTCACTCCACGTTTTCCAGACATAACGCTTGGCACAAGAGTAAACTATGGAAGCATGTTTGAGGCCACTACAGCAGTTTCTGGAGACCCCTGGTGAGCTGCCCGTACCATGGCTGTGCTGGTTCGCTGCTTTCAACACCTATGTATCGGCGTTGGACCTGGGCAAGCTAGACAAGGTATCGATGCGAGCTCTACTGGTTCACAATCTGGGCATAGAAAGCCAATGTATTTTCCACATGCTAGGACCAACAGAATCATTTGCTGAGTCAGTCAAGCTGCTAGCTAGCTACTTCGCCACACCTGACAACGTGTTGCCATGGTGCATCAGGTTCTGCCAACGTTGATGGAAGACGGGAGAGACGACAGAACAATTTGTCACGGACCTTCGCCACCTAGCTAGCATGTGCAAATTTGGTTTGTTGGAGGACGAAATGGTGCGCGACCAGTTGGCCAAGCACACTAGCAGCCCACAGCTGCAAGCAAAGATGCTAACGGTGCCAAACGACATGATGCTTGCCAGGGCCATCGAGCTAGCATCCCAGCTAGAGGCCACCGACAGGTTAGCATCAGGGCTAAGTGTGCAGCACTAACAACAGCAGCAGCCAAGCCAGACACTGCTAGCACATGAGGTAACCACAGAAGGGCCTGGTAACACAGCCGAAGAGGCCAAAGTAAACACCATGGATCAGAGAAATGCTGTGAGACACTTCATATGTGGCAACTGTGGCTCCCCGCTGCACCGAGAGAGCGTGTTCCTACCCAGCAAGGGGGTAGCAATGTCAGCGATGTGGCAAATTCAACCACTTTTCCAAGGTTTGCCAGTCAGCACCACCACCGAGCGCGCTGGTCAGTTCAAGTCACTCACCCGCGATTACCATCCACACGATGAGCTCCGGAGGTGCAGCGTAAACATTTTGCAAGGTCAGGCTGGACGACACCAGCTTACCATTCCTGCTTGACACCACCACAGTGAGACTGATGTTGAACTGAGTCACAGTGAAGAAGTTCTTCCCCAACCACCCGATCGGGAAAAACCCAGCGGAGCTGTACGGGTATAGTAACTATCGCATCAGCAATGTAGGGACCATCACACTAATGGTTCACTAGTCGTCAAGAGTCATTCCTGACTTCATCTTCCAAGTGGCTAGGCATGGAGACGATATACTCAGATGTGGCCTGGTCTACCAGCTAGGCTTCACTATCCGCGACAGTAATGGACACAGTTTGCCTGGCGACGAGTGGGACACAACACATCCAGACGACGACAAGGGTGCAGCCGTCCCATGCTCACAGGAGGAGCACCGCACCGAGAAGGGGCAGTGACCGGACCCGCCTCAGATCCTCGCCCAGCATAAACCTCAGGGAGCTGCTACAGAGCTGCAGGAGAGAGAGCCCGCATCTATCAGGAACCATGGGACACAACAACTCGGCGCAGGTTCTATCAACAGTGACAGCAACACATCAACACGACCAGACTTCCCTGGAGAGGAGAAGAAGAGGCCGGACTTCTTCCAAATCCACGCCTGGCACCAGTGTCCAGGAACTGCCACTGAGCGGCAGGATGACGAGTCCGTGACCCAAGAAAATGCAATAGAGCCACCGGACTGTTTTTGAAGCCACGCCCAGCACCAGTCTCCAGAAGTCATCGCTGAGCTGCAGGATGAAGAGTCCGTGATCCAACGGGATGCAGCAGAATCACCACAACCTGGTGGATGCCCCACAGCAGACGTGAGAGTCACACCATCACAACCATGATGCCAAATGCAGCCAAACAGAGCACCACTCGTAATGATGGTCTGGGTCCGGGTCAACAGAACCGAACAACCGGACCTGTAGTTGGCCTCAACACCATCTCCACCACTACCACCACCCATCAAGATCACCGTGCAGCTGGGGCCAGCGACCTTCCAGCTGGCAGATGGTTCGGTGTGGCACGCTAACCGTCTTTGCCAGGTTCGAGCAGCTGCCCTGAATGACACGGCTACATGGGAGTCGACTCGCATGGTATGAGACCCAGACTGGGGTTTCAAAGAAGACGATCCCAGCCAACGGGCCCCCGCCCCTCCAGGGGCGCATCTACCATGGGCTTGCCACAAGGCCCCTCTGAACTGAATTGCCTTCCTCAATAGAAAGAACTGTTTAGTTAGGGGCGCGGCTGCCAGCGAATAGTGGCACAATAAACCACTCAGCCACACTGGGCCACGTGGTAGTCTACCCGCTGGCCCTAGCTAATTTGGGAGTTTCACTGTATCAAATTGGGGAGGGGCAATTCGGCTGTATGTGTTGTTCTGTTTTTCCAAATGGGGAGGGGAGTAAAAGCGGTTTTTGAAACCACAAGTTTAGTCAGTGTCGGCGTGATGACGTCACCGACCGGCTGCGTGAGGCCACATATAACTGTGGCTGCGTCCCTCACATATAAATGTGAGGGACGGCCATTTTACAGCCTCTTCTTTGGCACTCGGCCTCTCAACCGACAACACTCTGTATCGCCATAATTAACATTTTGTAATAAAGTTCATGTTCCCAGCAAACTCTACTCTCTGTTGGTCATTCCACGTTTTCCAGACATAACAGTAGGAAAACACAGAACAGCTGGGATAACAGTAAGGGGCTAAACAAGAGCTCACATGAGGAAATGGCTATGGGTATGGAAACATGAGAAGCTGGGGACAATAGGGAGACAAATATACACACAAGACCACCAAAATGACAACAAAGACACACAAGGAAAGAAAACACAGTGGACCAGGAGAAACTCAGGAGGCACATAATGCAAATTATAATCATAAATATTCACAGGGAGAATGAAAATAAACAAACCATGGGTATGATGCCAAGATTATGGCCAGATTCATGACAGCCCCCGCCCCCATCCTTCTCAAGGGCAGATTCCAGATGTCCTTCAAATAAAATACAGAACACCTCAATCGGGTGGGAGGAGGGGGACATAGGTACGGTGGGGCAAAACAAGGACATAAACAAGAAAAAATGTTCATCGGCTGGTCAGCCAAAGTCCCTGGACCACCAGACTGATGGACATGGCATGTCAGGTGGCCTACCAAAGTCCAAGGGCCACCAGACGGATGAACACGGTGCATCAGGTGGCCTACAAAAGTCCAAGGGCCACTGGACAGATGAATACGGCACGTCAGGCGGCCTACCAAAGTTCATGGGCCACCAGATGGACGAACATGTCGTGGCAGGAGCGCTGAGGTCAAGTGACAGCAACTGAAGAGCGGCAACCTCAGGTGGCTCAGCTCGAGCGGATTGCTCCGATGGCTCAGGTGGAGCGGACTGCTTGGGCGAACCAGGTTGAGCAGACTGCTCTGACGACCAGGGTGGAGTGGACTGCTCTGATGGACCAAGTGGAGCGGACTGCTCTGACGGACCAGGTGGAGCAGACTGCTCTGATGGACCGGGTGGAGAAGACTGCTCAGAGGATGGCGAAGCCATGGCGGGCACCCTGAAGACAGCTGAAGCCGCAATGCGCACCCCGGAGACAGCTGGAGCTATAGTGTGCATCATGGAGACTGCTGGAGCTGTGGCATGCACCTCGGAGAAAGCTGGAGCTGTGGTGTGCACCACTATCCCTGATACAGACACCTCGGGTGTGAAGGAAGAGCTGGACAGGTCAGTACAGGAACAGGCAGTGGAGCCCAGCAAAGGAAGGCCAGGAGCTGTGGTGTGCACCTCAGAGACAGCTGAAGCTGTGGTGTGCACCTTGGAGACAACTGGAGCTATGGCGTGCCCCTCGGAGACAGCTGGAGCTATGGTGTGCACCTCGGAGACAGCTGGAGCTGTGGCATGCACCACCATCCCTGATACAGACACTTTGGGTGTGAAGGAAGAGATGGACGGGTCAATACAGGAACAGGCAGTGGAGTCCAGCAAAGGAAGGCCAGGAGCTGTGGTGTGCACCTCGGAGACAGCTGAAGCTGTGGCGTACACATCAGAGACAGCTGGAGCTGTGGCACGCACCACCATCCCTGATACAGACACTTCAGGTGTGAAGGAAGAGATGGACAGGTCAGTACAGGAACAGGCAGTGAAGCCCAGCAAAGGAAGGCCAGAAACAGATGAGAGCTGCAACTGGGTTCCCCCATCAGGAGTAAGACAAGACTTTATAAGTATAGATGTTAAAAATACAAAATAAAGTACTTTCCTTAACTCCCGCTCCACTGCTGGCGAGGACTCCGGTGACTCTGCTGCTGGAGAGGCAAAGGCTATTTCTGGAGATCCTGCTGCAACAAGCCCCGCCCCCGGAGATGTTGGAGGGGCAGCAGATGAAGCAGTCTGAGGAGCTGCAGCGGGCAAGGGCACCAGCGTAGAAAATGTGGGAGCCGGCACTGCAGTTGCCGTGGGAGCTGGTGTAACAACTGTCATGAGAGCTGGCAGTGCCGCTGCCGTGATTGCCAATGTGGGAGAGCCCTCTGGGGCTGGAACACTCCGTGGGGCTGGAGCACAGATGGCACAAGGAGGAGCTGGAGCTTGTGGAAGGAGAGAGGCGTTTGGTGCTGGGGAACTGAGAGCTGGAACTGGAACAGCCAAACGGCGAGGAGAGGTGGCGGGGTTTGAGGAAGCCAGGGGACGTTTCATCGTTGGCTCAGGCTTAAGTGTACATGGAGAGCTCTCCTCCCGTCTGTGATGTGGCTGCGGAGCTGGGGAGATCGGCGTTGGAACTGGGGAGCAGCGATGAGCTGAGGATGGCCGAACCTGGGGACACTTCATTGTCGGTGCAGGTTTCAGGCTTTTTCACCGGTCCACGGAGCGAGTTTTGCAGGTTTGGCAGAGAGATGAGCAGTCCAATCAGGCTGGGATAGCTCCAGAAACTGGGGCTCTCCTCAATAATTTTGGCCGCTTCATCCATGATCCCCATCGCTCTCTCCAGTGTGTGGCTAGTTCGAGCATCAGAAATTAGTCCCTCTATAAGCTGGGCTACCCAGCACTCCTCCTCATCCAGGCCAAACACGTTGTGCTCCATACCTGCAGAGTCCTTGTTTGGTGGTGTTGTACTGTCATGTCTACCTCCGGTAGGCACGTTTGAATAAATGGACTCTGGATTGCAGGCAGGACTACGGTGTAACATGGTCTACTTGACAGAAATAAACGACAGTGCAACAGCTGTAAATAGCTAAGGAGTTTTACATGAAAAGGGGCAGCAGTGGCTCAGGAGGTAGAGCAGGTCGTCCAATAACCGCATGGTTGGCAGTTCGAATCCCGCTCTCCCCGGATATCCTGCTGTTGTGTCCCTGGGCAAGACACTTCACCCCCAATTGCTCCTGGTGGGTCTGGAAGCGCCATGTTAGGTAGCATGCCACCATCAGTGTGTGAATGTGTGTGTGAATGGGTGGATAGCAGGATCTATAAAGTGCTTTGGTCATCAAGAGATGAGAATAAAAGCGCTATATAAGTGAATGCCATTTACCATGAAATAGCACTTACTGGGAAACACTCAGAACATAAGGATACTGGCAGGGAATAATAGATGATGATACCACACCAGATGCCACACCAGACTGACCGGTTTTAGCTGGGACGTCCCATTTATTGGGCTTAATACGTTTGTCCTGAGCAGGACGTGCATTGTCCTGTATATTTAATGCCGCCTTAATGAACAGGCTAGGCTAGGGTGGGCTAGGCTGGGCTAGGCCCAGGGACCTATGAAGATCAGAGCCTATCTGTCATGTCCTGGCGAGCGCTAGCCACCTCCTTCCCATTTTACTCTGCTCTCCTAATCAGCTCATCTGACACACCTGCTGTTCCTGCTGAGCCAGCGTTTATAAGGAAGCGCTCTTCAGTGATTCAACGCTGGCTCATTTGGGTATACTGCCTCAAGCAGAATAGTCTATATAAGTAAGCTACTTGTTGTGGATTTCCATACCTGACATGTTTTCTCCTCCTCCTTCTCTTACAGGTTGCTGCCAACGAAATGGTGCGTCTTCAGGGGTTTTGGTGTGCTCGCTAGCCTGTTGCTCCCCCCGTCGCAGTCCATCATCTCCACCCGGTCAGACTCTGCTCCTCATTTCCCTGCCAGCAGTTCTGACCTGCTGGTTCATCTCCTTCGCTGGGTTCTGAGCCGGTCTTTCCCTTCCTCCCACGTGAGTGGTTTTATTTTGGATTTCCACATCCTCCTCCATTCCTCTATTAACTCTATTAGCCTCATCTCTCCCTCTGCAGGTTTGCTGCTCCTCTGGCGAGTGACTGGTTTTCTCCAAGTTCACGTTTTTTGAAAACAAATAAAGGGTCAAAGTTCCTTGTGTGTGATTCTGTTGGTGTTGCACCTTGCACTTAGGCTGATTGTCCAGTCAATATGACACTATCATGAGCAAATGAAAAAGATCACATTAATGTTAATTGGTCAAATTCTATGTCCATCACTTGATTTTCATGTATGGCTGCTGATTGGTCTAATTTACAAGTGCCTCATGGGTATCAGTAACAATAGCCTATCAGAGGAATTGTTTTGACATGTGACTATGCAAGCACCAATGAGAGGTAAGAAGTAATTAGCTCGGTCAAAATGTCTGGACAAAAGTTTTAAAGTGGCACTCATAAAATTATTGAGAGGAAAAGAGCTTAAAGAAAACAAATTGCTCAACAAATCAAATCCCGAAGCATAAATGATTTTTGTTTATTGGAAAACATGCAAAAACATGGAAAACATGCAAAATTTTCTTGCACATAAACTGCACAGCAAGAATAAATACTGTATCTTGTCAGACAAAAAAAACAAGCATAAACAGCCTTAATTTGTTTGATTTTACTTATATTTGACTTTTTTGCAGTGTAGTTGTGTTTTCTAGCTCAAAGTTGCATTATTTCTCAAAGAGAAACAAAAACGAGGCTGTAGTGACTCAGAAGATAGAACAGGTTGCCCAGTAACTGGGTTGGTGGTTCGAATCCCACTCCCCCAACCTTGCTGTTGTGTCATTGGTCAAGACACTTTATCCACCTTGCCTCCAGTGTGTTCATGGTTCATGACACTGATGTATGAATGTGAATAAATGTTTGGTGGTGGTCAGAGAGGCTGTTGGCATGGATTGGCAGCCATGGCATGCCCCAGGGCAGCTGTGGCTACAGAGGTAGCTTACCACTATCATTGTCTGTGGACTGAATGAATAACGGACTCATTGTAAAGTGTCTTTGGGCGTCAAGTGCACGCCATTATTAAAAAAACATAGCTATTGCACATTTTTAAACTGAGATTCTGTATTCTGTAAAATCTGAAGTTTCTAGTTATACAGTGTGGTATTGTTTTCCTTGTAGTATTAAACATGACACTGAATATTAATATTTTTATGGTACAGTATTATCAAGGTAAAAAATCCCAGTATTATGACAACACGAATGTCCACAACATCGTGGCACTGAGCAATAGTTAAAACCCTCTGTTCCTTATTTTTCTGTGAGAAAGTTGGCAACCCTAACGGGTATGGAAACATGAGGAGCTGGGGACAATAGGGAGACAAATATACTCACAAGACCACCAAAATGACAACAAAGACAAACAGGGAATGAACACAGCCAACCAGGGGAAACTCGGGAGACACATAATGCAAAATAATAATCATAAATAATAAAAAAGGGAGAACGAAAATAAACTAAGCGTGGACATGATCTCAAGATAATGCCCAGATTCATGACAAAGGGCCACCTTTGGTTTTAATTTCATCTGTAGGACTCCGTGGAGCTCTATGAGATCTGCAGAGATCTGTAGAGCAGCTTTTGTGTAATCATATTATAGTTTAAGAAATCTCTGTCTGTGTGTGTGTGTGTGTGTGTTTTCCGTGAGTATCTCCCGAACCTTTCATTGGACTGGCCTCAGATTTTATATGTGCTGTACTGAGGTTACGGGGGTGTGCATTCCCGAATTTCAGCCTCCCCGGACATGCGGAAGTTTAGGAGGGGAAATCTTCATTGAACGACCATAGGGGAGCTATGAGCGTTCATAGCTATATGACATCATAGATGCACAGATGTTGCCATGGTTACTATTGCCAAGCAGACACATCATCAAAGATCAAAGACAGGCATCACTGAACGAGTGGTGACATCAAAGCTCAAAGGCAGGTTTTACCATGGTTACTGTTGCCATGGTAATCATGTCAAAGATCAAAGGCAGGCATCACCATAGTTACTGTTGCCATGGCAACAGTAACTTTCTACGGGCATGCAGAAATGCTTGCTTATACTTGGTTTCTATGGGCATGCATGGGTATGCACTAGTCATATTATAATGCAAGAAATCTTTGTGTGTGTGTGTGTGTGTCTATCTGTGTGTGTGTGTGTTCTGCGTATATCTCCTGAACCGTTCGTCAGACTGGCCTCAGATTTGATACTGTTGTGTGGAGTGTGTGTGTGTGTGTGCTGCCGTACCCGCCCACAGTGTGACGTCAGGTGGGCACGACTACTTGTATATAGTTCTGTTCTCCATAATAAAGTGAAGTTCGCGGGAGATGAGTGCAGCGATGAGTGCAGCAAAGACGTGTTTTTTGGAGTTCCCCACAGCACAGAAGTACTATTGTTGAAAGCCGTCTTTTTTTGGACACTGGACTCTCTGCTTTTTTTTTTGCCCTTTCTGCCCTACAATTAAGCGGTAGGTGACAATGTCGAGTAAAACTACACGAGGGGGAAAGGGAGCTGGCCGCTCGTTAGCTAACATGGGGGCTAACACGAACTGAGACCAAGCTAGCAAGAAATCACCGGACCGATCACCAACTGAAGAGGATGATGAGATTCCACTCGCTTGGTACAAACTATCAAACAAACTCTTGCAGTCTTTTAACGAGCAGTTTGATAAGTTCGAGCAGAGTTTTCAGACGATTCTGTCCGCCCAGCGGGAGCTCACGGAAAGGCTGTCTATCACCGAGGGTCAGATGGCTGATCAAGAACAGCGCATTCACGATATGGAAACTTCCCTCACCGAATTGCAGCAAGAGAATAAAAAGCTGTGGGCCAAGCTTTCTGACCTTGAGGGGAGATCCAGGCATAACAACATAAGAATTGTTGGCATCTCCAAAGGTGAGGAGAAAGGGAGGCCAACCGAGTTTGTCTCCAGCCTGATTCCAAAGCTGCTGGGGGGCGATAATTTTACCAAGCCAGTCGTCATTGACAGAGCGCACCACATACAGCAGCCTAAACTGCCAGAAGGATCCAGACCACATATGATCATCGCACGAGTGCACTTAACACAGGAGAAAGAAAAGATCCTATGGCTCGGGAGGCAGCGCTCCATGGAGTATGAAGGAAACCAAATTTTAATCTTCTCAGACTACACTGCAGAGGTGATGGAGCAGCGCCGGAGCTTTCGTGAGGTTCTGCAGCTGTTGAGAGAGAAGGAGATCCGGCACTCTCTGCGCTTCCCAGCAAGGCTTCACGTTCACTACCAGGGACAAGTAAAAGCTTTTAATGATCCAGACGAGGCTAAGATTTTTGTAAATCAAAAACTGAAAGCTCACTTCTCAAAAACATAATAGAGGAGAGTCTAAACTTGTTCAAAGCAGACTTTATCTTAATGGTTTTCATTTTCAAGGGTCAATTTATGTCTTATTTTGTGTGCTGTGGGGGCGGTCTGTTGGAGGTGGTGTTCTTTTTTTTTTGACCAGTGATCCCAGATGTGGATGAGGGTAATTATGCTTTGTTTGGGGAAGCTTTGGGTGGGGGGTTTGTTGGGGGGGTTGTTATTTGTTTTGATTGTTTTTTTTTGTTTTGGATTGGCTGCCACACTGAATGTTAAGTTTCTATCTTGCTGTAATGTTGACGGCACTGCATGTGAGCAATGCTCTTGATCATATATCCTTGGTCTCTTGGAATGTACGTGGTTTAGGTCACCCTGTTAAACAAGCTAAAGTTTTTTCACACTTGAAATCACTGAAATCTGACATTTTATTTTTACAGAAAACCCATGTTAAAGCTACTCAGCACAAAATACTTATGGCCAACTGGATCTCACAGGTCTATCAATCACCATTTACATCAAAAGCCCGAGGGGTCACTATTCTCTTCCGGACAACTGTGCCTTTCCGATTTCAGTCATCTACAGCTGACCCAAATGGCAGGTTCATAATTTTAACTGGACATATTAATTCATTTCCCATTACACTGGTTCATATTTATGGGCCGATCATGGACGATCCGGCATTTTTTCGGAAAGTGTTTGACATTATTCTGGATGATGATGTAAGCCACTTAGTGTTACCTAGATCCATATTTAGATAGGCTGTCCTCTGCCCCCCCCCACCTAATATTCTTGCTGTACAAACCATTAATAATTTGATGAAATCAAAGAAGGTGGTGGACATTTGGAGACTGCAGCATCCATCTGATCGTGATTACTCCTTTTATTCACATGTACATAGATCATACACACAGACTGATTATTTTCTAGTTGATTCCAGATTAATTTCCAATATTAACCACATCAAATATAACAATAATATCTGATCATAGTCCCATCAATCTTAACCTTAGGGTGTTTTCCCCTAGTCGAGTTTAAAGTTGGTGTTTCAACCCTTATCTTCTCAAGGATCAGACTTTTAGAACATACATCACCACACATAGTATATCACAGTTCCTTGAGACCAATGATAATGGGGAAGTGAATGATACAGTATTATGGGAGACACTCAAAGTGTATATCAGAGGGCAAATTATTTCTTATGAAACAACACTGAAAAGGGCTAAGAGAAGTAGAATGGGACAGATTGAAAAAGAATTACAATTAGCTGAACAGGTTTACAGAAAATCATTGCTTCAAGCAGCTTATAACACAATCCTGAAATTAAAATATGAGTACAACTCTGTTTTGGGAGATCAAGTGGGCAATATTTTACTTAAACTTAAACAGCGGCATTTTGAACTTGGTGACAAGCCACAAAAGCTATTGGCAAGGCAATTAAAAGGAGAACAAGCAAAACGAGCCATTTACAAAATAAGATCTAACTCTGGAGGGATGCTTACAGACTTAAGGGACATAAATGAACGTTTTAGAGAATTTTACTCAGAAATTTACACCTCTAAATCTACAGCCACACAGGAAGACTTTGATAAGTTTTTTGATTCGATCAATTTCCCCAAGTTAGATGTAGCTTCCAGGAAAAGTCTGGACGTAGAGTTCTCGATGTCTGAGTTACAAGATGCCATCAG
The DNA here is from genome assembly GCA_020510985.1 of Pholidichthys leucotaenia. Taxonomy (NCBI): domain Eukaryota; kingdom Metazoa; phylum Chordata; class Actinopteri; order Cichliformes; family Pholidichthyidae; genus Pholidichthys; species Pholidichthys leucotaenia. Next base: position 308,382,672 of record CM035836.1, read on the forward strand.
AGGATTCCCCACCGGGAAGGCGGTGGGTCCTGATGGGTTCGGGCCAGAATTTTATAAAGCCTTTCAAGGGGTCCTTGCACCTTCTTTGCTGAGAATGATTAGAAACATGTTTCAGAACAGACAGCTTCCACTTTTTTTTAGTGAAGCAAACATCTGTGTTTTATTTAAAAAAAGACAAAGATTAAACTGACCCGGGCAGCTATAGGCCTATTGCTCTATTAAATTACGACTTGAAAATAATTACTAAAGTTCTAGCAAACTGGCTCAGTAAAATTATAGCAAGTATTATTCACCCGGATCAAACAGGATTTATTTCAGAGAGGTATTCATTCTGTAATGCTCGCAAAATTCTTAATATCATGTATGCTGATTATCGCAAAGATGACAGAGCTGCTATACTGTCTTTAGATGCTCACAAGGCATTTGATATGATAGAGTGGCTGTACTTAATTGCAGCACTAAAAAAATCTGGGTTCGGCAACATTTTTATAGAGTGGGTTAAAATTTTACATAGCAACCCAAAATCCGCCATCTTAACAAATGGGGACAGATCTAATCTGCTCTCTTTACAATGTGGTGTCCGTCAGGGGGACCCACTGTCCCCTTTGCTGCTTAATATAGCACTAGAGCCTTTGGCCATTGGTATCAGGGGGCACCCAGGCATTAAAGGCATTAAGTTGGGCAGTATTGAGACTCGTGTTACTCTGTATATGGACCTGTTGGTTTGTTTAGCTGATCCTGTGGCTTCAGTCCCAATTTTATTAGAATATATTAACTCCTTTGAAAGCATTTCTGGTTATACTATAAATTGGGGAAAGAGCGAATTCATGCCCTTAACAGACCGACTCACCGATGACTCCTTGACAAAATTGCCTTTCAGAGTGATGAAGGAAGGTTTCACTTATTTAGGGCTTAGACTAACTAAAAACCCTCAACATCTTTTCAAATGTAACTTCACAGAAACAATAGAGAGACTTAAAAAAATATTGAGTTTTGGAGAACATTGCCTCTATCTATGATTGGTCGGGTGAATGCAGTTAAGATGGTGAACCTACCTAGGTTTTTATACCTTTTTCAGAATTTGCCCACATGCTTAAATGCATCGTTTTTTAAGAAGCTCAATTCTATTATTTTACTGTTTGTGTGGGGTTACAATTCACATAGGATATCTAAGGCCCACCTCCATAAACTCACTAGTAAGGGTGGCTTGGGACTGCCTGTTTTTAAACATTACTACTGGGCAGCTAATTCCAGGGCCTTAACCTATTGGAAGTGTGCAAGTGGCAATGTTGAGGAGAACCCTTTATGGTTGCAACTGGAAGCTGCTGCTGTTACAATATCCTCACTTCCCGCTCTTCTTTTCTCTGATTCTACTCCTGTAGTTAAATTAACTCAGCAAAATTTCATTGTGAAGAACTCCGTGCGAATACTAAAACAGATAAAAGTGGCTTGTCGGGTTTCAAATGTTTCCATACATGCTCCAATATGTAAAAATCACTTATTTTTGCCTGGGCAGTTGGATGGGGGTGTTTACAGTGTGGAGAGAGAGGGGTATCATAAGTTTTTCAGATTTGTACATCAGTGACCAATTTGCATCATTCGCTCAGTTAAGTGCTAAATTCAATCTTCCAAACTCACACTTTTTTTGCTACCTCCAAGTCAGACACTGTGTCAAGGAAAATTGTCCACAATTTGCTTCCGCCTCCACAACCCACCCTTTTCTTGAAAACATCTTGTTCCCTCCACACTCAAAACACTTAATATCAAAATTTGTGTGCTCGTTGACAAACCCAGTTTCCTCTGATTTTATTAGGGAAGCGTGGGCCAAAGACTTGAACTCTGAAATATCTGTAGCACTCTGGGAGAAGGCACTGTCCCGGGTTCACTGTTCTATTAATTCCAGGTACAGATTAATTCAATGCAAGGTGTTGCACAGGCTGCATTACTCAAAAACAAAGCTTAATCATATTTTTCCAGCTGTGTCTCCCGCCTGTGATAGGTGTCATGTTGCTGAGGGTTCATTAACACATCTGTTGTGGTTTTGCCCTAAACTGTGCAATTTTTGGTCGGCTGTATTTGCGCAGCTCTTAAAAGCCTATTCCAGAGACATTCTGCCTAACCACGAACTGCCGTCCTTGGATGCTCTACAGAGACTTCAGTTTTAACGCACGACACACAGGTTGCTTTGTATCTGGGCATGGTTGTGGCCAAAAAACTTATTCTTCTTACTTGGAAGTCTACCTCTCTACCCTCTTTTTCCCACTGGCAAAGCAAGATGTTGTCCGTTATTCAGATGGAAAGACTGCGGTTGCACAAACCTAACAAACAGAACAAATTTAAGAGATTCTGGGGACCCTTTCTAGCCCAGTGCCATATCACCATACATTCTTCGGGACCTTAAATCCCAAGAGTGGGATTAAGGAAAAAAAGGAAAGAGAAGGAAAGAGAAAAAGAGAAAAAAAGGAGGAAGAAATAATGTACATCTATTATTGGGTGGCAGCCCTTTTTTGTTGTTGTTGTTATTGTTTTTTTGTTTGTTTTGCTTGTTTTTTTGTTGTTGTTGTCATTGTGGTGTGAAAGTGTATGGGGTGAGGGGCATTTATCTTCAAGTTGTGGGTTTGTGTTGTCTAAGTTATGTGATATTGCTTATGTGAAAATACATAAATAAAATATTTAAAAAAAAAAATGAAGTGAAGTTCGCTGCATGACAGAAGAGACTCCAGTCCCTCATTCCTCATACATAACATTTTGGCAACGAGAGAGAAATTATGGGAGCGTATGGGCTACCTCCAACCCTGCTACCGTTTCTGGAGTACACGGGGAGCCAGTGATCCTGTGGCCTAAGTGAGTGACCGTGTTCAAGGATTACATCGGGGCGCTGGGCTTAAGTAGACTCGATGGGAGACGAAGACAAGCTCTCGTGCTCACCATCTCGGCGCAGAAGGCCGAAGAATTCTCGGTACGTTGGGTGAAACGGCGTGCTATGTGGATGCTGTCGCTGGCTGAGTACTTCGCTGAGCAGATGAAGACCATGAAGCTGTGGGTGGCGGGAGTGTTGGCGCCAAATGGAGCTAGGCTAGTTAGCTCGGAGAAGCTAATGGCCCACTCAGTGTCTATGGGCAAGTTAGCCACAAAGCTAACTGTGCGCCAAAAGCAAGCTCCAGGCTATCAGCTAGATATCAAGGTGGGACCGGGGCCGCAAGTGGAGGAGTCCCCAGTCACTGAAAATGGCGGGCCAGCCAAGGAGTGCAGCACGGTACAGGACCGTAGCGCTGGTGAGTTTGCTGGCACGGTGAGCGACGACAGCGGAGAGGGAGAGCAGCGACAGGAGTCATCCCCGCAGCTAGAGGCTGGGCAGCGGGAGAGCGGGAACATGCAGGCTGAGAACCCCGGGAGGCAACAGCGGTAGTCGGGCACAGAGACAATGCAGCGGAGCACCTTGGACGAGGGTGCTGGGAGCAGCGATGAAGCACCTGGGTCGGAGAGTGATGCCAACGAGAGCGAAGCTGAGATCCCCGGGAGGGAGCAGCAACAGCCATGCATGGATACAGCACAGCAGAGTGCCTGGGACGAGGGTGCTGGGAGCAGCAATGAAGCGCCTGAGTCGGAGAGTGATGCTGACGAGAGGGATGCTGAGGGCCCCAGAAAAGAGCAGCTACAGCCAGGCACGGAGACAGCACAGCAGAGTGCCTGATACGAGGGTGCTGGGAGCAGCGGTGAGGTGTCTGGGTCAGTGGACGACACCAGCAAAAGTGATGCTGTGAACCCCGGGAGTGCGCAACAGCAGCTGGGCACAGAGGCAGCGCAGCAGAGCACCTCGGACGACAGAGAGGAGGTGCCGGGCATCATAGAGGTTGGGCAGAGTCTCAGTGCCGAAGCTCAGGCCGCCCTGGACGAGGGTGCTGGGCGTTACGGCGAGATGCCCAGGTCGGTGAATGGCGCCGATGAGCAGGCTTTGGGTCTCCCCAGAGTTCGACCACAGGGGGCCGGAGTGTTTGAAGCCACGACGGTGGTGTTGAAAGCGACCAGGAGCGGACCGACAGGCCCGGAGGGACGGCGTGCCGGACAGCAGCGCTCTAGGTCCCGAGGAGTGAGGCAGTCGGTGGTGAACAGAGTCATTTTCGCAGGAGAGGTCGTTTTTGATCCCAGAGGCAGACGGCGTCCAGGGGCACACATGCCGTGGGGCTGCCCAGGGCTTCCAAGCGGGTTTTATCTTCGGCAGCCAAGGGCATGCATGCTTTTGGGCTGCCCTGGGCCCCCGGGCTGGTTTTACCTCTGGCTGCCGGTGGACATACGTAGGTGTTACTTAAATACTGTTGATGTAAATATGTACATATTCTGCTGGTGTGCATGTGAGTATGTATGATATGGGATTATTTTATATATATATATATACTGTATATATATATATATATATATATATACAGTGGGGTAAAAAAGTATTTAGTCAGCCACCAATTGTGCAAGTTCTCCCACTTAAAAGATGAGAGAGGTCTCCAATTTTCATCATAGGTATACCTCAACTATGAGAGACAAAATAAGAAAAAAAAAATCCAGAAAATCACATTGAAGGATTTTTAATGAATTAATTGGTAAATTCCTCGGTAAAATAAGTATTTGGTCAATAACAAAAGTTCATCTCAATACTTTGTTATATACCCTTTGTTGGCAATGACAGAGGTCAAACGTTTTCTGTAAGTCTTCACAAGGTTTTCACACACTGTTGCTGGTATTTTGGTCCATTCCTCCATGCAGATCTCCTCTAGAGCAGTAATGTTTTGGGGCTGTCGCTGGGCAACACAGACTTTCAACTCCCTCCAAAGATTTTCTATGGGGTTGAGATCTGGAGACTGGCTAGGCCACTCCAGGCCCTTGAAATGCTTCTTACGAAGCCACTCCTTCATTGCCTGGGTGGTGTGTTTGGGATCATTGTCATGCTGAAAGACCCAGCCACGTTTCATCTTCAATGCCCTTGCTGGTGGAAGGAGGTTTTCACTCAAAATCTCACGATACATGGCCCCATTCATTCTTTCCTTTACACGGATTAGTCGTCCTGGTCCCTTTGCAGAAAAACAGCCCCAAAGTATGATGTTTCCACCCCTATGCTTCACAGTAGGTATGGTGTTCTTTCTCCTCCAAACACGACAAGCTGAGTTTTTACCAAAAAGTTCTATTTTGGTTTCATTTGACCATATGACATTCTACGTCAAACAGGTTCATTTTGTCTTCTTTCAATTATTTTTCCTTTTTTTTTTCCTTTGAAAGACAAAAGTAAAATAGAAAGATGTTTTTACCTTCTTTACATGTTTCAACTGCACTGCAGCCTTCATCAGAAGAGTCAGCTGATTGCTGCCAGGTGACATTTATCAGCTGATTTTCGTAGGCGGGGCCAGCTCAGCAGATCTGTCAGATCCACCGAGCCGGCCCCGCCTCCCGCCGTCAGATGGTCTCTGGAGAATGTGGTCCCAGGTGTGAGAAAGCATAAAGGCCCCCTCATCTCGGTTCATGGTGTCTTTTCCCCGCTTTCTGATCTCTATTGCCTCCTTGATCCAACGTTTGTGTCTGTTGCTCTCCGATCCAATAATTTTTGTGTTGTCCCAGTCCATGATGTGATTATTTCTTTGCAGTGGTCCGATATAGCTGATTTTAATGTTTCTTGTTCTGCTTTTTCTTTTTGTGATCAGCTGACTCTTCTGATGAAGGCTGCAGTGCAGTTGAAACATGTAAAGAAGGTAAAAACATCTTTCTATTTTACTTTTGTCTTTCAAAGGAAAAAAAAAGGAAAAACATATGACATTCTCCCAATCCTCTTCTGGATCATCCAAATGCTCTCTAGCAAACTTCAGACGGGCCTGGACATGTACTGGCTTAAGCAGGGGGACACGTCTGGCACTGCAGGATTTGAGTCCCTGGCGGCGTAGTGTGTTTCTGATGTAGCCTTTGTTACTTTGGTCCCAGCTCTCTGCAGGTCATTCACTAGTTCCCCCCGTGTGGTTCTGGGATTTTTGCTCACCATTCTCATGATCATTTTGACCCCACGGGGTGAGATCTTGCGTGGAGCCCCAGATCGAGGGAGATTATCAGTGGTCTTGTATGTCTTCTATTTTCTAATAATTGCTCCCACAGTTGATTTCTTCACACCAAGCTGCTTACCTATTGCAGATTCAGTCTTCCCAGCCTGGTGCAGGTCTACAATTTTGTTTCTGTTGTCCTTTGACAGCTCTTTGGTCTTGGCCATAGTGGAGTTTGGAGTCTGACTGTTTGAGGTTGTGGACAGGTGTCTTTTATACTGATAACGAGTTCAAACAGGTGCCATTAATACAGGTAACAAGTGGAGGACAGAGGAGCCTCTTAAAGAAGAAGTTACAGGTCTGTGAGAGCCAGAAATCTTGCTTGTTTGTAGGTGACCAAATACTTATTTTACTGAGGAATTTACCAATTAATTCATTAAAAATCCTTCAATGTGATTTTCTGGATTTTTTTTTCTCATTTTGTCTGTCATAGTTGAGGTATACCTATGATGAAAATTGGAGACCTCTCTCATCTTTTAAGTGGGAGAACTTGCATAATTGGTGGCTGACTAAATACTTTTTTGCCCCACTGTATATATATATATATATATTTTTTTTTCAGAAACGGTCCAGTTTTAGTTGTTTTGGATGAGTGTGTTAGATTATTTTAATTCACTGTTCCTCATTATTTCCTTAGTGTATTATTCGGGTCCTAAATTGGGGAGGGTCTCGATTTTGTGTGTGGTCTTACACTTTTGTAAGGGGGAGGGGAATGTTGTGTGGAGTGTGTGTGTGCTGCTGTACCTGCCCACAGTGTGATGTCAGGCAGGCACGGCCACTAGTATATAGTTCTGTTCTCCATAATAAAGTGAATTTCGCTGCATGACAGAAGAGACTCCAGTCCCCCATTCCTCATACATAAATGATATGTGCTTTGCTGAGGTTACGGGGGTGTGCATCCCCGAATTTCAGCCTCCCCGGATATGCGGAAGTTTAGGAGGGGAAATCTTTAATGAACATCCATAGGGGAGCTATGGACGTTCATAGCTATGACATCATAGACGCACAGATGTTGCCATGGTTACTGTTGCCAGGCAGACACATCATCAAAGATCAAAGGCAGGCATCACTGAACAAGTGGTGACATCAAAGATCAAAGGCAGGTTTCACCATGGTTACTGTTGCCATGGTAACCATGTCAAAGATCAAAGGCAGGCATCACCATGGTTACTACCATGGTAACAGTAAATTTCTATGGGCATGCAGAAATGCTTGCTTACACTTGCTTTCTACGGGCATGCACGGGTATGCACTAGTGCTGCTAACAGACAAACACAGATCGGCAAACATGAAGACCATGGTCTCTGTGTGAGCTGATAATTTTGTAAAAAATTTTTTTGGGGGGGGTAATAAATATATCCATATAGGTATTAAAATAAAATTGATATATCAAGTAAGTAGCCAGGGCAGCGCAGTGGTGGAGTGGTTTGCACTGCGGCAGCACAGCAACTCACCCTTGGCCGGGGGATCCTGGGTTTGATCCCAGCCCCCGACCATCAGTGATCTGTGTGGAGTTTGCATGTTCTCCCCGTGTCTGCATGGTTTTATTTCTCCGGTTTCCTCCCACATGCCAAAAACAGGCAAGTTAGGTTAATTGGCATCAACTGGGGACTCTAAAATTGTCCTTAGGTATGAATGTGAGAGTGAATGGTTGTCTGTCTGTGTTGGTCCTGTGATGGACTGGCGATCTGTCCTGGGTGTGCCTCTCGCCCAAAGATGCTGGGATAGGCTCCAGCCCCCCCGCGACCAAAAAGGATTAAGCGGAAGATGGAAGTAAGTAGCCACAGTAAAATCTACACTACTATATGTAACTTTACTTTTTTCAGTATTTTGGAGTGCTCTTTTTTTATGCCCAGGTAGCCAACAGTATAGGGACAATTCTGGTTGAGTTCTGGCAACTTCGACTGTGCTCTCACAACGGCTCATCAAAACCCAGCCAGATCTGGGCCAATAAGGGTTGCCGGATCCGGCTGTGTTTTGGGTGCTCAGATCAGGCCCACTGACGGTTCAGATATGGCACATTTAGAACAGACTGTGATCACCTTATTTGCCCAAGATACAAATCTGTGATAATGTTGGGAGGGGATTTCCCTATACTGTATTTATGTACAATTGTAGACATTAATTAATTTAATCACTATTTATATTATGAATTATTATTATTAACACTTGGCTACCAGATGCAGGCAGAATTGGCCCACATCTGGCCCTGTGTGTGGGACAGATTGTGGAGCGTCATTCACTCCCACATCTGGCATGACTCCGGCCTTCTGGCCTGCCGGATTTGGGGAAAATCATTTTGGCTACCTGGGTGAGCATCAATCCCCTGAAATGTCTGTGTACGTCACTGCTTTGAAGACTCATGTGATAGGCTAGTTCCAGTCCAAAGCAAATAAAAAGCAGTATGAACATAAAATAATGTTCTACCAAAACACATGAACACACCAATTATTTATGCAGATTTTAAGCATCTGGTTTGATGATCATTTTCACATTCAAAATCTTTCCTGAGTGCAAATGTTGTTTTTTTTTCTCAAAGGCCATTTTCAGATGAGCTGAACATTTATTTATGTTTGTATTTTGTCTCTGAGATGAGCACCTCTGATCATTATTACAGTCAGGCTATAGAGTCATGTGACCTATGGAGTCATGTGACGCAGCTGCAGCACTTTCAGAGCTGTTTCTCACATCTTCATCACTGAGGAAGAATCTTCTGTGATGATGGCGAGTGACCAGCAGAGGGAGACAGAGCTCTGATTGGTCAGCTCTCTGCCTCACTGAGGGATGCTGGGAGGAGGAAGAGGAGAAAGAGGAGGAAGAGGATGACGCCAGCAGAGGCTGCAGAGATGCTAAGAACTGAGGCTGACTGTGACAGGAACTAAGATCTAACACAGAGACAGTCAGGAGGACAGAGACAGGAGGAGCCCGGAGGAAGAGGAGGAGGAGGAAGAGGAGGAGGCTGGCACCACACACACACACTCACACACGGAGCCAACTGCTATTAGCATGCTGTGGAGAAGAAGCTAACACACACACACACACACACACACACACACACACACAGAGCTATGCAGTGTCCGAAGCTTCCTATTGGACGGTGAGTGATATCTCTGTGTGTGTGCGTGTGTGTGTGTGAGATGACATCTGGTGTTGATGGTGTTGCCATGGAAACAGTCACCTGTCAATCATCTATGATGTATGGTTAGTCAATCACAGACCAGTCTAACTTAGACCGGGATCAGTCCATCACAGACTGGTCTAACTAAGACCAGGATCAGTGCATCACAGACTGGTCTAACTTAGACCGGGATTAGTGCATCACAGACCGGTCTAACTTAGACCAGGATCAGTCGGTCACAGACCAGGCTAACTTGCACCAGGATCAGTGCATCACAGACCAGTCTAACTTAGACCAGGATCAGTGCATCACAGATCGATCTAACTTAGACCAGGATCAGTCCGTCACAGACCGGTCTAACTTAGACCAGGATCAGTGCATCACAGACCAGTCTAACTTAGTCCAGGATCAGTCCATCACAGATGGGTCTTAACTTAGACCAGGGTCAGTGCATCAAAGACTGGTCTAACTTAGACCAGGATCAGTGCATCACAGACCGGTCTAACTTAGACTAGGATCAGTCCGTCACAGACCGGGCTAACTTGCACCAAGATCAGGGCATCACAGACCAGTCTAACTTAGACCAGGATCAGTCCATCACAGACCGGTCTAACTTAGACCAGGATCAGTGCATCACAGACCAGTCTAACTTAGACCAGGATCAGTCCGTCACAGATGGGTCTTAACTTAGACCAGGATCAGTGCATCAAAGACTGGTCTAACTTAAACCAGGATCAGTGCATCACAGACCGGCCTAACTTAGACCAGGATCAGTCCATCACAGACCGGTCTAACTTAGACCAGGATCAGTCCGTCACAGATGGGTCTTAACTTAGACCAGGATCAGTGCATCAAAGACTGGTCTAACTTAGACCAGGATCAGTGCATCACAGACCGGTCTAACTTGGACCAAGATCAGTGCATCACAGACCGGTCTAACTTAGACCAGGATCAGTGCATCACAGACCAGTCTAACTTAGACCAGGATCAGTCCGTCACAGACGGGTCTTAACTTAGACCAGGATCAGTGCATCAAAGACTGGTCTAACTTAGACCAGGATCAGTGCATCACAGTCCGGTCTAACTTGGACCAAGATCAGTGCAACACAGACCGGTCTAACTTGGACCAAGATCAGTGCATCACAGACCGGTCTAACTTAGACCAGGATCAGTGCATCACAGACCAGTCTAACTTAGACCAGGATCAGTCCGTCACAGACGGGTCTTAACTTAGACCAGGATCAGTGCATCAAAGACTGGTCTAACTTAGACCAGGATCAGTGCATCACAGTCCGGTCTAACTTGGACCAAGATCAGTGCAACACAGACCAGTCTAACTTGGACCAGGATCAGTGCATCACAGACCGGTCTAACTTAGACCAGGATCAGTGCATCGAAGATCTGTCTGAGGGCGCATTGACATGGCCACTGTTTGGTCCAGACTAAAGGACCAAAGTGTGTATTCCACGAATAGTTTGGTTCGTTTGGTACCGTCTGAGTGCCCCTGGAACTCTGGTGCAGCACCAAACAAGCGAACTCTGGCCCCCCTGAAAAGTGTGTGTGGGGGGGTCTTGGTTCACTTGCAAACGCAGTCTTGGTGCACTTCGCTTGCTGTGTGAATGCAAACAGAGTTTCCAGCGGACCAATGGGTGGATGTGCCCCTCTGCGTTTGTGTAACAGCAGCAACAAACAGTGAGAAGAGAAAGTAGCATTTACTGTAAGGTGCCTTCACATCAAAACACCAATGGGTGAATTTTTCCCACAGCACAATTACATTATAACTCAATGTAAATACATAAAAAGACATTAATTCACCATCTGGGTGAGATGCAGACAGACGAAGTTCCCACTCACCTGAAAACGTTGAAAACTTGACATGTGTTTCACGTCTGTGGCAGGAATCCATGGGTAAATAAATCCAACATCCCGATTCAGCTGAAGAGCTCTCGGTCCTTCTGCCCCATTTTGGGTAGAAAATACAATAAAGACAGCCGTGCGGATCCAAGAAATACTTTTACCGGAGAAAGCCGAGGAGAAAAGTAAATAAAATGTCTCTTGGACTTGGAGTGAGGAGGAAATGCAGGCTCTGATAGATATTTGGTCTGAGGACCAGATTTCTCAGCTGCTTGTGGCTGCACACAAAAATACCGATATTTTTAAAACATTTAGCAACATGACGGTGGCACAGGGGTTTATACAGACAGTGGAGCTTTTTATTTTTTATTAGTTAATGGTTCATAAACACCTCGGCTGAACGGTGTTATGCTGAGAATTGCTCTCTTGCCGAGAATTGCACCCCATCGTCGAATAAGCATAATTTAAAGATAATTTACAAGAGGTAATAATTTTTACTTTTAAAAATGTATAATGGGTACTTCTAAAAATGCACAAATGGTTACAAGCCTGTCTGTAGTGTTATATTTTATAGTTTTGGTGGATGGGATGCAATTCTTGGCAAGCGAGCAATTCTTGGCATAACATAGTCCTGGCCAATCGATGAGCCAGATTTTTCTTCTTCGCCGAGATTTTTTTCTACCTGGTCAATGGTGGTTTCGGCTACAGCGCCATAAACGAGCAGCTGTTGTAAATGTGTGACGTTGTCCAAGCAGTTTGGTCTGCTTGAGTGAAGTGCTGTGTGAATGCAAGCCGAACCAAACGAAGGTGTGAAAACTCTCGCCATTCCCCACTGAGTCGAACCGAGACCCCTGGACTATCCTGCTGTGAATGCAAACTAACTTAGAACAGGATCAGTGCATCACAGACTGGTCTGACTAAGACCAGGATCAGGTTCATCACAGACTGGTCTAACTAAGACCGGGATCAGTCCATTACAGACCGGTGTAACTTAGACCAGGATCAGTCCATCACAGACCAGTCTAACTTAGACCAGGATCAGTGCATCACAGACCGATCTAACTTAGACCAGGATCAGTGCATCAAAGATTGGTCTAACTTAGACCAGGATCAGTCCGTCACAGACTGGTCTTAACTTAGATCAGGATCAGTGCATCACAGACTGGTCTTAACTTAAACCAGGATCAGTGCATCACAGACCAGTCTAACTTAGACCAGGATCAGTCTGTCACAGACTGATCTAACTAAGACCAGGATCAGGTTCATCACAGACTAGTCTAACTTAGACCAGGATCAGTCCGTCACAGACTGGTCTTAACTTAGGCCAGGATCAGTCCTTCAGAGACTGGTCTTCACTTAGACCAGGATCAGTGCATCACAGACCGATCTAACTTAGACCAGGATCAGTCTGTCATAGACTGGTCTAAGAAAGACCAGGATCAGTCCACCACAAACCGGTCTAACTAAGACCAGGATCATTAAATTACAGACCAGACTAAACTAGACCAAAATCAGGTCCATCACAGACTGGTATAACTAAGACCAGGATCAGTCCATCACAGATCTTTCTAACTAAAACCAACTTGCCGTCTCAGATCACCTGATTCTAACCTTCTGACCCCCATCACCAGAACCAAGCACCGCTCTATGGGTGATAGAGCCTTTGCATTGCTACCCAGCTCTCTAGAACTCTCTCCCTTCAAGCACCCATAACTCAGACTCACTGCATTAATTCAAACTCAAAAACACACCTGTTGAAGATAGCCTATAGCACCTGATTGCTATTGTTTATTTTGCTGGTCTTTTGCGGGGCGGCAGTGGCTTGGGAGGTAGAGCAGGCCATCCAAGAACCGCATGGTTGGTGGTTCAAATCCCGCTTTCCCCGGATATCCTGCCGTTGTGTCCCTGGGCAAGACACTTCACCCCCAATTGCTCCTGGTGGGTCTGGAAGTGCCATGTTGGGTAGCATGCCGCATCAGTGTGTGAATGGGTGGATTGCAGGATCTGTAAGGTGCTTTGGTCATCAAGAGATGATAATAAAAGCGCTATATAAGTGAATGTCATTTATCATTTTGTAAAGTGTTTTTGAGTACCTAGAAAAGCACTATGTACAGTTAAAACCAGATATTTACATACAATGTACACACATAACCATTTTTTTCTCACTGTCTGACATTAAATCAGACTAAACTTTTCCTGTTTTAGTTCAGTTAGGATTACCAAAGTTATTTCTATTTGCTAAATAATTATTGTTTGCTAAATACTTTTTTAGATATTTTTTTTAGTACTTTCTTTAAAGTCAGAAGTTTACACATTTCCTTAGTATTTGATAGCATTGCCTTTAAACTGTATGACTTGGGTCAAATGTTTTGCGTATCCTTCCAAAAGCTTCTCACAATAGTTTGCTGGAACTTTGGCCCATTCCTTCTGACAGAACTAGTGGAACTGAGTCAGGTTTGCCGGCCGCCTTGCTCACACACATCTTTTCAGCTTTGTCCACAAATTTTCTATGGCACTGAGGTCAGGACTTAGTGATGGCCACTCCAAAACATTGAGTTTGTTGTCCTTAAACCACTTTTTCACTAATTTGGTGGTATACTTAGGGTCATTGTTCATTTGGAAGTCCCATTTGCTCCCAACCTTTTATCTTCCTGGCGAATGTCTTGAGATGTTGCTTCAATATTTCCGGATAATTTTGTTTCCTCATGATTCCATTTATTTTGTGAAGTGCACCAGTCCCTCCTGCAGCAAAAAACCCACACAAGATGATGCTGCCACTGCCGTACTTCACATTTGGGATAGTGTTCTTAAGCTGTATGCTTCCCTCTTTTCCTCCAAATGTAGTGATGGTCATTATGGCCAAACAGTTCAATTTTACTTTCATCAGACGAGATGATATATCTCCAAAAATTAAAGTCTTTGTCCCTGTGTGCATTTGTAAACTGTAAGCTGGGTTTTTTGTGTTACTTTTGGACTAATGGCTTCTTCTTGGCTGAGTGGCCTTTCAGCCCATGTTGATACAGGACCCGTTTCACTGTGGATAATGACACTCTTTTACCAGCTTTAGCCAGCATCTTCACAGGGTCTTTTGCTTTTGTTCTGGGGTTGATATGCACATTTCACACCAAAACACGTTCATCTCTGGGACACAGAATCAGTCTCCTTCCAAAATAGTGTGATGGCTGGGCATTTCCCTGGTGTTTATACTTTTGTATAATTGTTTGAACAGATGAACGTGGCACCTTCGGGCATCAGAAAATTGTACCCAATGAACCAGACTTGTGAAGGTCCACAATTCTCTTCCTGATATCTTGGCTGATTTCTTTTGATTTTCCCATGATGTCACACAAGGAAGCAATGTGTTTGAGGTGTGCCTTAAAATACATCTACCGGTGTGCCTCCAATTAACTCAAACTAGTGCATTGCCCGTAGAACGCAAGTATTCCTGTCTGAAACAGGTATCCCAGTTAGGCTTTACAGGCCCAAATGCAGGCTGTGTGTGTAGCCTATATGTAGGCAATCACATATTAGACTTTGACAAATATAAAAGGGAGTAAATGGCACGAAGATTTATTTGATTGTGTGAATATTAATTAATTAGAATACCAAAATATTGAAAATGAATGGAACATCCAATATTAGCAACTGTTTCAGATTCCTTGTTTATTTGTTTGTCAGATCACTTATTTGTCTGATCTTTTATCACTTATATTCATAATAGTGTATCTTGCACTTTGGGGAATGGGAGTTGTTCAGTCAGCACTATAATTATTTTAGTTTATATCACTGTTCAGTGATGGAGTTCAGTGTAATATTGAATTTCTTCTGTGTATCAACAATAAACTCATGCAGTACTATAACAGGACACGTTTACAAATATTTGAGACCCATTGTAGTGCATCCTTTTATATTTTAACAATATTTTGTTATTAAAAGGTTTCTAAAACTGTAATCAACCGAATTAACTACAAAACACCCAACATTATTATACACAGCAGAAGGACCCGTCTGACTGCAACCGTTGCATTAGTGTTATCCATTTGTCAATAATATTTAACTAAAAATGATTTATTTTGTTATTTGGGCGTTTTTGTGTCCTGTGTTTAGGCCCTGTCACACCTAGATGATTTAGGCAGCGTTTGCAAAATGTATGAAAAATTTGGAGAATACGCCAGTGTACGTCGAATCAGTTATGGCTAAGTTTTGTCGAAGTTTAGAGCACGCTGAAGAGCACTGAAGCACCCTGAAGCACGCTGGTATACGATGTAGTTAGCCAAGCTCCTCTGAAAATTTCCAATCAGCTGATCACTTGAAGCATAGAGCTCAATTGCTTTCCATGATAAATCACACTTTGCTGTTGGCTGCACCTCCCAGCAAAAGCACACTCCATGCATTATCTTGGTTTTTTCACTTTACTGAAAAGAACTTTTTTTTATCGGCATCAGTTAGCGTGCCTTTGAGCCACGTCGTGTCGGGCCACTGCTTCTCTCGGCATGTTCTGTGTTGGATACACCAGTGTTATTTGTCAGACCTGGTCCCCGTTGACACTCCGCCCAGTCTGCTCACACTCCTTGTGTTCGCCACATATGCTGAATTATCCTTTAGACCTACGCAATCACAGCAACTTTATGGTATAATTTTTTTAAGCATTAAATCTTCAGTATTATCTTTTTCTAGTCAAATTTGTCCTTTTTCACTTCCTTGTTTTGTTCAATGAACACTGTGGTGACTGACTCGTGATGCCGTGTATTATCCAATCAGTATGGAGTCAATCCGAAATCCCACCTACACTTCCTGAAGCCAGGGCATGAAGAGACAGAGCAGTGGCTAAACTTCTATTGATAAAAATGACATATTTTGACTGAGCGACTCCATACTTGGGGATGCACACCTTTGTAACCTCAGCAAAGTACGTATAAAATCTTAGTCCAGTCTGACGAATGGTTCAAGAGGTATGTGTGGAACAGACACACACACACACACACACAGATTCTGTGCATTTATAGATAGATATTGTCAGTTAACATATCAGAAACTTCCAAAGCCATAACATCTTCATCTCGGCTTTCCCAAATTGTTTAAAGGCATAGTAATCTTAGTGTATGTAAACTTCTGACTTTCAAGAAAATAATAAAAAACTCTCTAAAAAATATTTATCAAATATCTGGTTTCAGTCTTATGCATTATTATCTATTATCATTATTATTATCATTATTATTATTATTATTAGTCCATCACAGACCAGTATAAGGGCACATTAATACAGCCACTGTTTGGTCCTTTGGTCCAGACCAAACAGTGGTTTCTGCAGATAGTTGGGTTTGTTTGGTGCCGTCTGAACGCGCCTTGGAACTCTGGTGCACACCAAACAATCAAAGTCTGGTCCCCCTGAAAACGGGGGTCTCAGTTCTCTTGCAAATGAAGTCTGGTGTGCTCTGCTTGCAGTGTGAATCCAAATGGAGTATCCAGCAGACCAAAGGGCAGAAGTGCCCCTCGGCGTTTGTGTAACCATAGCAACACGTAGTCTGAGAAGAGGAAGTGGTGTTTACCGTAGTACATTTTGGGAAGAAAATAACAGTAAAGACAGCTGTGCGAATCCGAGAAATCTTTTTCCCGGCTGAGGAGAAAAGTTTAAAACTGTCTCATTTGTGACAAACAACCCGGCTGAAGGGAACGGATTTCTGTTTTCAGTCCTGGCCATTTGAAGAGCCTGATTTTTCTTCTTTGCCAAAATTTTCTTCTTCCTGGCCACTGGTGGTTTTGGCTACGGTGCCCCAAATGAGCAGTTGTTGTAACTGCGTGACATTGTCCAGGCAGTTTGGTCCACTGCAGTGTGAATGTAAATCAAACCAAATGAAGGTGTGAAAATTCTCGACATTCCCTGCCCATTCGAACCGAGACCCCCGGACTATCCTGGTCTGAATGCAGCCTAAGACCAGGATCAGGTCCAATACAGACCGATCCTACTAAGTCCAGGATTAGGTCTGCATGGGCAGCATGGTGGTGCAGTGGTTAGCACTGTTGCCTTACAGCTAGAAGGTTCCTGGTTCGAATCCCCAGGCTGGCAGGGGTTGGAATCTTTCTGTGTGGCGTTTACATGTTCTCCCTGTGCTGCATGGGTTTACTCCGGGGGCTCCGGTTTCCTCCCACGATCCAAAGACATGCATGTTAGGTTAACTGGCTGTTCTAAATTGTCCCTAGATATCTGTTTCCTATAGGCCCTTAGAATAGAGGGTTAGTACTAGTGAAAGCGCTTTGAGTGGTCTTTGTGACTAGAAAAGCGCTATATAAGTGCAGGTTAGTTAGTCTAGTTGCACCAGCTGGTCTTTGTTAATCTGTAGGTGTTGATTAAAGATCTATGAGATAATTGAATTGGCGCTATATAAATAAAATAAAATTGAATTGGTTAGACTCGTCAAACTAGTCTGAATTATGTTTTTGATTCTTGTGAATGATCATGTTAATCTAGGGTTATGGTTAACCCATGGCAGCATGGTGGTACAGAGGTTAGCACTGTTGCCTCACAGCTAGAAGCTCCCAGTTTGAAACCTCAGGCTGACAGGAGCAGAATCTCTATGTTCTCCCTGTGCTCTGTCAGTTCTTTGCGGGGTCTCAGGTTTCCTCCCACAATCCAAACTCATGCATGTTATGTTAATTGCAGTGACGTGCAGTCAGGGGGTTATCATGAAAAAAATAAAAATATATTATTTGTCCACTAATTTGTCTTGTACGTCTAAATGTAATTTCTGAATGATTACAATCATTTCAACAATATTTATATATTTAAAATCGAGTCAGTGACTCACCACCCACAAACCTCACCGTACTTCCCTGGTTAATTGGTAATTTTAAATTGGCCCTAATTATGTGTCTCTCATAATGTCGAATAGGGATAGGGCTGGTAGGGTTAGTATGGTCAGTAAGGTTATTAGCTCCGCCAAGGAGGTACTGTAATCAGAGCAATTTGTCATGGCATGTTGTTCTTTGACAGCTCACATGCACGATGCCAAGCACAGGATGAACCACACAGAGGGGCACGTTTCACAATTTATTAATAGCAAAACACAGCAGCACAGCTACAGAAACAGTCACTCGCCAGAGGAAAGGACCTGTGGAGAGAAGACAAGAGCCATGAGCTGAGGAGTGGAGTAAGGGGAAAATGGGCGAGCTAAATTGCCACTTACTTGGGAAATCCAGGGATGAGCAGCGGGACCCAGCAGGGAATAGACGAACCAGTAGGGTAAGGGGGAATAGTGGAGCTGATGGTGCCTGACCGGGGAAATGAAGTCACTGATGAGTAGTGAGGTGGAGCAGGAGAGCATGCGCAGTCCCGGTGACACACCTACACGGTGGCAGCAACCTGAAGAGGAGAGAAAAAAGAAGGTTAACGATGTGTTAACGTTTCAAACGATTTGAAGCTAGTCCGAAAAACGGGCAGTATACCCAAACGAGTCAGCGTAGACTGCGTGGAGGAGACCTCCTCAAGTACGCTGGCTGATGAGCGGGCGCAGGTGTGTCTTCTGCCTCAGGTGTCGCGATGAGCTGGAGGAGATGAGACCGGAGGGGAGGGGCGCGCTACCGTTGCCCATGACACAGTTTGTCTGTCTTAGCAGTGGGAATCTTTTCGCACCTAACAATTCGAGCCGATTATGTTTCAGGGGGCTCCAATTGAGCTGATTATGATTTTCTGTACATTTGAGGCATCTTTTTTTTCTATTCAGGATTTTTTTTCCTTCCACTGTGTGACAACTTCTTACTTCTGAAGCATTTGCAATGGCCCATCAATATCTTTTAATGTTTCAAAAAAACAACATGAAAAGTGCAACTGTAGCAGCACATTTGCTGCTATAACACAGACTTCAGAGTATCCTGAATTTTAACAAATAAAACTTATAACAAACATTCTGTTATACTCAATTTCTAACAGAAATGTTCAAACTTCTACTGAAAGTTCTCCTGTTATACGCAACAAGTAACTGATCCTTCAGACCAAAAACCCAGAACATTTTGTTGTGTCAAAATCACATTTACCTTTTATGCAAAAATATGCCGTTACTGTTACAAATGATTTGGTGGTAATGGCTGTCCACGCATCACACATGATAGCAATCCTACCTGCTGTCTGCAGTGATTGCATGACTTCAGCTTTGGTCTCGTTGTAGAGAGTGGGGATGGTTGCGTCGGGAACAGGTCAAGTGGACCACTGACCAAGTGATCACCCCAAGTGGACCCCGGAATCCAATCTGTACATGTACAAGTACATTTTCAATCCAGTGATTTACAGACTGATTCATAATTTTCTGAAGCCTCATTCAGAACGTTGTAGTCTCACATACCTATTCTGTGGATTTTCATCTGGGGGCAGCCAGCGGTGATGAGCAGCAGCGGTGGAGAAGAAAAGTCTTTTGAAAGCAGAAACAGAGCCAAAACCTCTGAGTCAGCTTAATTGTCATCTTTCATACAGTATATATTTTTTTTTTTCACTTGTTGGTGACCGGGAAAAGTCTTTCCAACAGCTTTACACAAAATATTACACCGTTGTATGGTACCTCAGCTCTACAGTGCACATAATAGCGTGAAAGCCCTGGTTCTTGACGACAGAATACGCGCATAAATCCTTGGCAATAAACGCAGCAATAGATTTTGTAATTCATTTTGCCCTTTCCAAGTTGTGTGGAAGTTTTGACATTGCTCACTCAGTGGTCCTCTGGTTGGCGGTGGCAGCTAAAGCTGTTTTTTTTTTCTCTCTGGGTGCCAGCTGGAAATGTGCAATATAGTTTTGCATGTTTGTCGTGTTTCAAAAATATTTTAGTTTAGACTGACAGAGCTGACATACGGTGTGGGTCTTGTCCACGTCTTTTTTCCCTTTGATTTCATAAAAGCCGAAGTACTGCTGTAAGTAGTGATGGGACTTCTGGCGTCGGAGCTTTGGAGAGTGCACCGAGTGCGCTTCGAGGCATGTATTGCCGATGTATGTGATGATGTCTAAAGCCTCGCTGGCCAGTCGTATCACACAGCTGGGTCAGTAAGTGGTTAATGATTTTGCACGCAACATGAAATAAAGTGAACAACGATACACAATGGAAATTCCCATCCCTCACATTTTGTGTTGTCAGATCTTTGACTGTGTATGTGATTTGTCCAGGCAATCTTCATTTTCAGATGGAGCCAAGCAGCACTAAAAATAGGGACTTATCCCTTTTGGGAACATTTTGATCTCATTTCTCCCAATAAGGTATTTACAGTTATTAAGATGGTGCATTTTTCACAAATAGTGGATATTTCTTGTAACTGGAGTGGTAGCCTAAAGGTAGACCATCTGCCCCACAACTGGGAGGCTGTGGTTCAAGTCCCAGCTGGGTCATGCCATTCTTGTAATTTATTTTAGATTTATTCTATTTGCAAGGTGAAGTGTCTGTTGTGTCTCAAAGAGCTTGGATACTACAATAACACATCATTATGCTGAGGCACTATTGTGCCCTGCATGAGAATAAGGACAACAGAGGTGAATGTACTGGGAAAGACAGAAACGTGTCTATCCTACACTGTACACACTTGCAGTAGCCTTCCTTTGCACTACCTGCATCCTCTGTGCCCTGTGAGAGAGTATTCTCCAAAGCTGGTGAAATAATCTCCCCCAAAAAAAATCACCTTAGTCCCAAAGACTGTTGAAAAGTTATTATTTCTTAATAACAATGGATAAGCACCACAAGCACACCAAGTAACACAAGCAAATTCACTGTAGTCACCCCAGTTTTATTATTCCTTATTTTCCCTTATGAACAGTACATTTATTGAAATGAAAAAATACACATCAAACCAGTAATGCCCTTGTAAAAATTTGCATATTGTACACTTTTTGTCCAGTAGATGGCCTAGTGGAGCAAATGAAGTTTCACATGAGACTTCGTCCATATGAACCAATTTGATGAAAAGCTTCAAGCCTTCAAGAAAACCCCATCTGACCATCACTATAGCTAGTGATGACCACAGAGGCACCACATTTGCTCAATCTGTGCTATCAGTGAGGGGCACCAAGATCTGGAATAATGGTAAATGGCATTCACTTATATAGTACTTTTTCTCATCTCTTGATGACCAAAGCGCCTTACAGATCCTGCTATCCACCCATTCACACAATGATGGCGACAGAGCTGCCATGCACCGACGCTGGCCTGACCCATCAGGAGCAACTGGGGGTTCAGTGTCTTGCTCAAAGACAGACATGCAGACTGCAGACAGAGTGAGAATCGAACCCCTGACCGTCCGATCAGTAGTCGGCCACACTACACCTGCGCCACAGCCACCCTATGTGTAATATGCCATCTGCAATCAGAGAACGTACCACACTAAACACTTTTAAGACTTATTGTAAAAACTGGCTTTTAAACAATCAAAACTGTACACATAACTAGTGGTCGCTCTGCGGCATGCGCATATATATGTGCCCGTGCGTCACATACATATGCCCCGTCTCTTGTTTGTCGCTGTTGTTTGTTGTTGCTGTGAGGTGCTTGGGTGCGTGTGTGTGTGTGTGTGTGTGTGTGTACGCATACACAGCACTTCACTTGCGTGACATTTGAATATTTTGTTTTGTAGCACCTTAACTCTTGCACTTTTGCTTATCCACTTTGTACAGTTTATTGTAGTTGTTCTTCTCATGTATGATTGTTTGTTTGTGTGTCTTTGTGACCCGCCAGGGACTACAGATGCAAATTAGCAGTATTGCTAAATCTGGCATACTTACATTTGTATTAATGTTCATTAGTACGTAATGTCCCTTTCAAATAAACATTAAACTACTAGCTATAAGTTTGCTTTTAATCTCTGTGGCACCGACTGTATACTGTGCTCCGCCATTTTTTTAAAAAAAAAATTTTTTGTGTCACGCCATAAAGAGTCCAGGCAGGTATGGGCGCCAACTTTTTCGTTCCAGCCAAATTAATTACGTTATTAATTATGTTTAATAATCAGAATCTTGACATTTGTGCATCGATTCAGAATTGGTCACGTCTGCATCAAGATGCATTGGAAAAATGATTTTTTCTCCCACCCCTAGTCTGTCTGTCTGTTAGCAGATTTACACAAAACTACTTTATGGATTTTGATTAAATTGTCACCAGAGGTGGCCCTGGGGCTACAGATGAACCATTAGATTTTGGAATTAATCCATGAGTGCATACCTCCACCAAGGCCCTCTCTTGCAATGTATGGACAGACGTATGTACAGCGAGATGGAGGTACAGACGGATGGACAAAGGGAGGGAGGGACGGAGCCTTTGCGGAGGTATGCACTCTCTCAGTGCCCTCCAGTTAGGGTTGGTAAGGTTATTAGGCTTTGCCTTGGCAAGGTCAGCATAGTAAGCATAGTTCCGGGGTGTCCAATCCTATGCCACCGAGGGTCAAGTTCCTCCAGGTTTTGTCCTTCTCCCAGTCACTAAAGTAGGTGTTTTCACTAATCAGTAACCAGTGGGAAGGAATTCAGTGAAATCACCTGTTGAAGAGATGGGTTGGAAAGAAAACGTGCAGGTCTTGGCCCTCCATGGCACATCCCCGGTAGAGTTAGTATGGTCATTTGGGTTTGGGTTTGTAGGTTTAATATGGTTAGGATTAGCTAACACTATTATCTCTGCATCTTCAGCAGGATGTAATAATCATTACTGTGTTATTCATGTTTTTCCTTCGTAATTCACCAAAAATATGTTCTCTTACATGGAAAAAAAAAGTGGATGTGGCATTATTCAAATTTCAGACTTCAGAAACCTGAGTTCAGAATGTTTGAGAATTGCAGTAAAACATCGGTCTCACTGTGACGTCACTAAATGCTTTGTAAAGTGCAAACACTTCTACAGCATTACTGTGTGTATGTGTTCAGATGTAGTCACACCTCAGGTTGACAGACAGCTCATCGGGGTGGAGCCTGCAGGCTGTGATGTCAAAGCGAGGAGCCGGGGGGCGGGGGAAGGGGGAACGACCAGATGCCATGGCAACCCTTCAAGCAGCCAACGAGGAGCTGAGAGCCAAACTGACCGACATCCAGATTGAACTACAGCAAGAGAAGAACAAGGTGAGGTCTACAAATCCCACAGTACTGGCTGGAGTACTGATTGTAGTATAGCAGGGTCATCAACTACCTACATTCGTCCTAGTGCCAGAATTTTCCTCGGCAGACACAGATGCTCTCGTAAAATAGAGTTAATATTGTATCTTAATATACTGTTATTTGATACATTAATTTTCCTTGCAATTTTACGTTATTTTTTTAGATGAGTATGAGTAAGAGCAAGTACTTAAAAACTTATTTGAGATGTGATTTTATTCTTGTCAGTTTGAGGGTTTTTTCTTATGAATTTATGACAGTTTTCTTCTAAATTAAGGACTTTTGTGCTGTACATTTGAAAGATTTTTGTCATGTAAATTGTGAACTTCTTTTTCCTCATTATTTTTGTTTTTCCCCACTGTAAATGTAGGACTACTGTACATTTGAGATTTGTTCTCATAAATTTGGAAGGGATTTTCTTATAAATTTCAGACATTATTCTTGTAAATTTATAACTTTTTCCCACATCAATCAGTGGATATTTCACTAAATTTGTCTATTTTAAAATGAATTTACAAGGTTTTCCTAACAAATTTGAAAAGCTTGTAGTAAAATTGTGACTTTTTCCACATATAGCCTATCTTAAACTTAATTTGCAGAGCCAGAATAGAGCAATGATTTCAACTCCGATTCTCAAAAAATAAATTCATGAAATTAATTGGAATGACCAAAGATACAGTCCTTTCTGTTATAATAGTGTATTATATAAGTTTTTATGCCAAACTCCTCATGCCCCAGTGAAAACCAAATGTTTTTTTAAACCTTAATATTGGTAGGGGTGCATTGTCTACTATACCGAATAATTTCAGAAAGACTCAAAAATATTCAGCATTTTACATAGTAATAATGAAAGCCAGGGCTGTTATCATAATATGAATTATGAGCCTGTAGAAGAGCTGCAGGCAGCCGGTTTCCTGTCTTGCATTCTCCCATGTGAAATCTGATGCTGCATTCACTTGTGCTCAGAAATTTGATTGTCTATTGGAACATTCCATAAATATAAATTAATTAATGAAACAAAGTGTGACTTAAACTATTCCTGAATTCAGTAATATTCCAGAGACCAGATGGAAAGCTTTGATGGGTCAGATGTAGCCCGCGGGCCACCAGTTGACATTCACTATAGTATAGGCTGTGGTGCTCACTGATGATGCTAACTGTAGTACAGCTTATGGAATTACTGACCATGACCATCTACCTGACCAGGTGAGCCGTCTGGAGCGGGAGAAGAGTCAGGAGCTAAAGGCAGAGCATCATCGGGCAACTGTCGCCCTGACCGAGCTGAAGACCAAGCTCCACGAGGAGAAGATGAAGGAGCTCGCTGTCACCCGAGAAACGTTACTACGGCAACATGAGATGGAGCTCATGAGAGTCATTAAGATCAAAGATGGCGAAATCCAACGTCTCAATGGTCTGGTGCTGACGCTGAGGGATGGTTCAGTGGACAAGGTGATCTGTCAGTATGCCTGTTCATCCATCCGTCCTCCTGTCTGTCTTCATCCAGCTAACACCCCAACCATCTATTCCCGTGACTGCAACATCATCATCCAACCAGCCAATAAACCAACTAACCAAACAACAATCTGCTAATCCACCATCTGTTCTCTCTAGGCTACCCTAACCCCGGCTCAAAGGCCACCCCTGGGCTTTGTTTTGAAAGTAAAGTTTCTTGGAACTTTATTTTTGCACCATAATGGTTATGGTTAACCATATTTACTCTGGCCCCTGCCATTGGACCAATTTGCTCAGGGGGACCCTACCAGGGTAACACAGGTTAAGGGAATCTCTGCTTAGACTGCAGGTGAGTCCTGGACCTCTGGATAAGGGACAGCAGATGGATGGTTGGATGGCCTTTTATTGTGCCCGTCAATAATACATGTTTATATGCTTTATATTAATATCTTTGCTCTCCTGTTGGCCAGGTGAGAAGCGCCCTGCTGGGGGAGGTGGAGGAGGCGAGGAGGAGCTGGGAGGCAGAGCGATGTCGCCTTCAGCAGGAGATTCAGGAGCTGCGAGGAGCCAAAAAAAGCACTGAGGATGCTCTGACGTCAGCTCAGCAGGCCTGCCAGGCCAGAGCAGCAGAGCTCCGATCTGCTCATCACCAACACCAGGAGGAGCTGAACCGGACCAAGAGGGACTGTGAGAGGGAGATTCGCCGCCTGGTAGGAGTCCCGCCCACCGTTACTTTTAGTATCGATGTTTGATAGCATATACTATATGTTCAATAACACTGTGATGTTTAGCTTTGGCTGCATAAGAAAAATAAGTTATATCCCCAAGTTCTGTATATGGGATATCTTCAGAAAAATTTGAATATTATGATTTGATTGATAAACGCAATTTCAATAAATATCCGCCTAACCAGGTGTAATCTCATTACGATCAGACTGGTAACAATCACTGCATTGACTAGAGTCAAAGCTCCAGTGTAAACACACAATCATGAAACGAATGTGTACGCTTAAAGGTGACAGAGACAACATTCTGACCTCCTGGCTAGTAGGTGTCACACTTACTCTTGCCCAAATTAGTTGGTGGAGGCAAACATCAACACACAGCACAGACTATTCTATAATCTCAGTTCTTTGATGATTACGATACAGCATGCCAAGGACTGTTTTTGAGGTGTGAACTAATATGTTACAGTATATCTTATAATGTTTTTGACCCATCCTTTGACGTCCTTTGACTTTGACTGAAATGAGGGGTTCCATTTTGTCCAGTCCATTCTACAATGATCACAGTTCTCATTTGAGGCTCCTGATATGCAGATGCGTGGGGTATGTGAGCTTGCTCACAAAGGTTCTTACATCATTACTACCACCAAGTAAATCACTATTGATGGCTTTCGCCGCCACCACAGCTGTACAGAGAGCTAACACAGATGTTTCCCAGCGATTACAAAATATGATACATTTTGAAAAAAAAAAGCTGTTTTAGGAGCAGAACTGAAATTTGACACTTCAAATCAAAATACATTCCTTTAAATTTTGTAAACCAACATTAAACCTGTACTGAAATTCAAAAGGTATACTTCCGAGGCATATTATGACCAGATGTTTTAAAATTTTTGTCCTGCAATATACACTTTCAAGCTCTGACTCCATTCTCCCTTATCCACTCAGATATCTGAATATCACATTTGTTGTGCTTTATTTCAATATTGACCTGACACTAGGTTTATATGAACCAGGTTCAAATAAACCCAAGGCCTGTACTACGAAGCAGGATTTAGGTTTAGCCAGGAAACTCTGGGGTTTACCCTGAGTTTTCTGTACTACACAGCTGGTTCACTTCTTGCTGAGGTAGATCAAAATTCCGTTAATTGTTATTTGATGCTTGTTTATAGGACTGTGGGATATGACCAAAATTTCATGTCACAATATAAGTAATCTTATTTGACAATAACGATATATATCATGATTTACATTTCCAGTAAATTCTATAGTTTATATACAGTGGTTTGAAAAAGTGTTTGCCCCCTTCCTGATTTCTCATTTTTTTGTATGTTTGTCACACTTAAATATTTCAGATGTTCAAACAAATTTAAATATTAGACAAAGATAACACAAGTAAACACAAAATGCAGTTTTTAAATGAAGGTGTTTATTATTAAGGGGGGGGGGGATCCAAATCTACATGGGCCTGTGTGAAAAAGTGATTGCCCCCTAAACCTAATAACTGGTTGGGCCACCCTTAGCAGCAACAACTGCAATCACATGTTTGCGATAACTGGCAATGAGTCTTTCACACCACTGTGGAGGAATTTCGGCCCACTCATCTTTGCAGAATTGCTGTAATTCAGCCACATTGGAGGGCTTTCGAGCATGAACTGCCTTTTTAAAAGGAACTCCGATTATATTGGCATGTTAGCTCTATATGCTTTATTTTTATGTTAGTAACATAACTATAATATAGCTTTTTTGAAAATAATTCCCAGTTTTATATATTTTTAAAAAACTTTATTACGATGTAAATCGCCATTTTTGTTTACGTCGCAATGCATTCTGGGTAGTGACGTAGAATGGTTGCAGCCATTTTTTCTGTCTTATACAAGCCAAGAAGCGAAGCTACGAACTACTGCCATTTGTCAGTGAAAATGCCACATTGCGCGGCTTTTGGATGTAATTTCCAATCAAAGGGAAATAAAGAGAGCGGGGTAAGCCTCCATAGCTTTCCTAAAGAGGGAAAGTGGAGGAAAAAGTGGGGCGGCAGCGGCTCAGCAGGTAGAGCAGGTCGTCTAATAACGCGATGGTTGGCGGTTTGCATCACGCTCTCCCCAGATATCCTGCCGTTGTGTCCCTGGGCAAGACACTTCACCCGCATAGCCTCCAGTGCCCATAACACTGGGTATGAATGTGTAAAAATGTTTAAATGCTCGGTGGTGGCCGGAGAGGCTGTTGGCGTGGATTGGCAGCCACATTTCCCTCACTCTGAGTGTCTGTGATCACGCGCTATAGCGCATGCCTGATAAAGCTGACATATGTATTAATCATGCTATGATAAAGCTCAATATCGCTCAAAGCGCGCGCATGAGACATGTCTGTGATCGCACGCTTGTGTTGACTGTTCCTGATTTTCATCTCCTAACTGTGGTTTTGGGACGCAGGGGAGATCTATCTTCCTCCGCGGTCAACTCCCGAGTGGTACACAGAAGCACAGGCCGTTTTATTTCACCTTAAAATAATGCTTCCTCGAGCGCACGCTTGAGACACTTGCGGAGTGGAGAGACACTCGCGGAGCGGAGAGACACTCGCGGAGCGGAGTGAAACTTATATATTGTTGATTTACTTACAATAGAATGCTCAAACACAAAAATTTGTCTACAAGCATGATGGGCACTGAACTGATAAACAAGGACTCTGAGCAACATAAAGCAATTTCTCTGTTGCTTTCTCAGACTACAGGTTGAACGTCCATAAGCAGTGCTCCACAGTCGATCCACTTTTTTTTTTTTTTTTTTTCTGACTGTTGCCAGCCAGATCTTCGACATGTCAAGCCAAGCGTGCGCTTTGAGCGATATCATAGCGTGATTAATACATATGTCAGTTCTATCAAGTGTTGTGGGATGTGTCTGGTGCGTGTGTTTGGATGGGGCAGCTCGGTGCATGGACGTGAGTGAGTGGGAGCATTTGCGCAGTCGAGGCGTGCCCCCCCCCCCCCCCCCCCCCCCGGTGTGTGTGGAATGACCTGGAGAGCGAACGGTGTGTGATTTGGTGCGGATAAGTAGAAAGAGCGAGGCGACCGGAGCAGGTAGAATTTGTTGCTGACAACAGTGCGGTATATAAATAAAGCCCCAACGCTTCAGCAAAACGGCCTGTGCTTCTGTGTACCACAAGAGTGAGATTTACTCGGGAGTTGACCGTGGAGGAAGATAGATCTCCCCTGCGTCCCAAAACCACGGTTAGGAGACGAAAGGCAGGAACGGTCAACACAAGCGTGCGATCACAGACATGTCTCATGCGCGCGCTTTGAGCGATATTGTGCTTTATCATAGCGTGATTAATACATATGTCAGCTTTATCAGGCATGTGCTATAGCGCGTGATCACAGACACTCAGAGTGACGGAAATGTGGCAGCCAATCCGCGCCAACAGCCTCTCCGGCCACCACCGAGCATTTAAACATTTTTACACATTCATACCCAGTGTTATGAGCACTGGAGGCAATGCGGGTGAAGTGTCTTGCCCAAGGACACAACGGTAGGACATCTGGGGAGAGCGTGATGCGAACCGCCAACCATCGGGTTATTAGACGACCTGCTCTACCTGCTGAGCCGCTGCCGCCCCACTTTTTCCTCCACTTTCCCTCTTTAGGAAAGCTATGGAGGCTTACCCCGCTCTCTTTATTTCCCTTTGATTGGAAATTACATCCAAAAGCCGCGCAATGTGGCATTTTCACTGACAAATGGCAGTAGTTCGTAGCTTCGCTTCTTGGCTTGTATAAGACAGAAAAAACGGCTGCAACCATTCTACGTCACTACCCAGAATGCATTGCGACGTAAACAAAAATCGTAATAAAGTTTTTTAAAAATATATAAAACTGGGAATTATTTTCAAAAAAATTAAATTATAGTTATGTTACTAACATCAAAATAAAGCATATAGAGCTAACATGCCAATATAATCGGAGTTCCTTTTAAGGTCATGCGACAGCATCTCAATCGGATTCAGGTCAGGACTTTGACTAGGCCACTCCAAAGTCTTCATTTTGTTTTTCATAAACAATTCAGAGGTGGACTTGCTGGTGTGTTTTAGATCATTGTCCTGCTGCAGAACCCAAGTGCACTTCTGCTTGAGGTCACGAACAGATGGCCGGACATTCTCCTTGAGGATTTTTAGGTAGACAGCAGAATTCATGGTTCCATTTACCACAGCAAGTCTTCCAGGTCCTGAAGCAACAAAACAGACCCAGACCATCACACTATCACCACCATATTTTACTGTTGGTATGATGTTCCTTTTCTGAAATGCTGTGTTACTTTTACGCCAGATGTAATGGGACACACACCTTCCAGAAAGTTCAACTTTTGTCTCATCAGTCCACAGAGTATTTTCCC
This sequence comes from Pholidichthys leucotaenia, assembly GCA_020510985.1. Lineage (NCBI taxonomy): Eukaryota > Metazoa > Chordata > Actinopteri > Cichliformes > Pholidichthyidae > Pholidichthys > Pholidichthys leucotaenia. The sequence goes on from CM035836.1 coordinate 308,412,374, forward strand.
CAAAAGTCTTGGGGCTCATCAAGATGTTTTCTGGCAAAACTGAGACAAACCTTTATGTCCTTTTTGCTCAGCAGTGGTTTTCATCTTGGAACTCTGTCATGCAGGCCATTTTTGCCCAGTCTCTTTCTTATGGTGGAGTCATGAACACTGACCTTAACTGAGGCAAGTGAGGCCTGCAGTTCTTTGGATGTTGTTGTGGGGTCTTTTGTGTTCTCTTGGATGAGTCATCGCTGCTCTCTTGGGGTAATTTTGGTTGGCCGGCCACTCCTGGGAAGGTTCACCACTGTTCCATGTGTTTGCCATTTGTGGATAATGGCTCTCACTGTGATTTGCTGGAGTCCTAAAGCTTTAGAAATGGCTTTATAACCTTTTCCAGACTGACAGATCTCAATTACATTGTTTTTCATTTGTTCCTGAATTTCTTTGGGTTGCAGCATGATGTCTAGCTTTTGAGGATCTTTTGGCCTACTTCACTTTGTCAGGCAGGTCCTATTTAAGTGATTTCTTGATTGAGAACAGGTGTGGCAGTAATCAGGCCTGGGTGTGGCTTGAGAAATTGAACTCAGCTTTCCAAAGATATGATATACTACAGTTAATTTATGTTTTAACGAGGGGCAATCACTTTTTCACACAGGGCCATGTAAGTTTGGATTTTTTTACCCTTAATAATAAACACCTTCATTTAAAAACTGCATTTTGTGTTTACTTGTGTTATTTTTGTCTAATATTTAAATTTGTTTGATGATCTGAAACATTTAAGTGTGACAAACATACAAAAAAATGAGAAATCAGGAAGGGGGCAAACACTTTTTCACACCACTGTACAATAACCAATAAAAGGACCATCTCTTTTTCTACATTTTAAATTACATACTGAAAAAAATGTGTTGTACAAATTCACTTGTCATTAATTTTATGCTGTGGGGATCCACCTCAGTATATTTACACTCAGACTTCATTCATCTTCTTCCGCTTAATCCTTTTCGGGTCGTGGGGGGAGGGGGGGGCTGGAGCCTATCCCAGCATCTTTGGGCGAGAGGCAGGGTACACCCTGGACAGATCGCCAGTCCATCGCAGGGCCAACACAGAGAGACAGACAACCATTCACTCTCACAGTCATACCTAAGGACTAATTTAGAATCCCCAGTTTTTGATGCCAGTTAACCTAACTTGCATGTTTTGGGCATGTGGGAGGAAACCGGAGAAATCCCGGAGTAAACCCACGCAGACACGGGAAGAATATGCAAACTCCACACAGATCACTGTTGGTCGGGGGCTGGGATCAAACCCAGGATCCCCAGGCCAAGGGTGAGTTGCTGTGCTGCCGCAGTGCTAACAACTCCGCCACCGCGCCGCCCCTACACTCAGACTTAAAAGACAAAAAGGAATTGTCGTGGGGGGTTTGTGTGTGGATGTGGGGGTGGTGTGTTGATGTGAACAGTGACAAAGAGAATGGGAATTACAAAGGCTTTGATGTTAAGGCAGCACACAGAGAAGGCTGACCGAGTGGCATGATTTAAGAGCAGAGGTGCCTGAAAGTTGTTACTCTTTTGTTGCTTGTGTTTCTAGAGAAATGTGAGAGAGAGAGTTGAATAAAGCCTGATATGAGCTGGACCTCTCTGCCTGATTATTTTTCTCTCCACGCTGGTGACCCTTGACGTACAATGGAACGCGAAGCGAACACCCCGGAGATGACCCGGACGGGAAGTACCAGCAATGCGTGTGCCGTTTCGGTCAAACTTCCAGACTTTTGGCTACATTACCCAAAGTCTTGGTTCCTCCACAATGAGGCCCAGTTCGCACTCCGGGGAATAACGGCAGATGACACCAGATACTGCTACGTGGTCGCAGCGCTGGATGCACGCACAACTCAGCAGGTGGCGAGCCTGCTCCAACTGCCCCCAGCCCGTGACAAATACGGCGCTCGCAAAACCACGCTGACCCGGTGCTACACGGTCTCGCACTGTGAGAGAGCGGAGAGGCTCCTGACGCGCTCCGAGTTAGGAGACGGGTCGGCGGTCGAATTGATGGAGAAGATGTTGGCGTTGATGGGCACAGATGATGGGCATTTCCTCTTTGCTTACTTTTTCCTCCGGAACCTCCCGATGGCGGCCAGAGCGGTCCTTGCCAATTCGCTGCTGCTGGACGTGCGCAACTACTGGGCGCTAGCCCAGGAGGCAGATCGGATTATCCTCACCACCAGAGCCCTTACAGTGAACGCAGCGGCGTCGGAACCCATCAAGATGGCCAGCGGAGGCAAGAAGCCAGTGATGGTGGCTGCAGCAGGGGCCAAGAAGCACCGGAGAGACACGTTCTGTTTCTGCCACCGCCGTTTTGGAGAGGACGCACGCCGATGCATGCCACCGTGCCAATTCAAGCATTCGGGAAACGCCAGGAAGCAAGCAAGCTGCTCTATGTGACAGACTCACACTCGGGGAGACGGTTCCTCGTGGACTCCGGCTCCCAAAAGAGCCTCATCCTGCCGTCCTATGCTGACCAGCTGGCGGGAACTAGCGGCCCCGAGCTGACGGCCGCAAATGGCTCAGACATTAAGACTTTTGGTGAGAGGACGCTGACTATATCCTTGCACAGTGGTACGTACCAATGGACATTCGTCATAGTGGCATGCAGCTTCCCCATCTTAGGCGCTGATTTTTTGTGTACACACGGACTATTAGTCGATGTGGCTAACAGACGCCTGATTAACACAATATCTTTTGATTCTCTCCCCTGTACAGCTCGAGGGGCCGGGCCAACAACACTAGCCAACGTCACAGCTCCAGGGGGTAAGTTCCACACACTACTCACCCAGTTCCCAGCACTCCCGGTCCCAACGTTTTCAGCGACCATCACTAAACACGGGGTGAAGCACTTCATCACCACCATGGGGCCGCCCGTTTTCGCAAGACCTCGGCGCCTGGACGCAGCTAAACTGGCCATAGCACGCGAGGAGTTTGCCAACTTGGAAAGGTTGGGCATCATCAGGCGCTCAAACAGCCCATGGGCATCCCCGCTACATATGGTTCCTAAGGCCGAGGGATCGTGGCGACCGTGCGGAGATTTCCGCAGATTAAACAACGCCACAGCGCACAACTGCTACTCCATCCCTCATATTCAGGATTTTTCCGTTCACCTCACCGGGGCACGCATTTTTTCCAAGATAAACCTGGTCTGCGGTTACCACCAGGTCCTGGTGCGCGCTGAGGACATACCTAAAATGGCAGTAATAACCCTGTTTGGCCCGTTTGAGTTTTTACGCATGCCTTTCGGGTTAAAAGGCGCGGCGCAGACATTCCAACGCATGATGGATACGGTGTTGCATGATCTGCCGTTTGTGTTCGTCTACCTGGACGACATCCTCGTGGTCAGCGCGTCCGAGGACGAACACGTAACCCACCTCAGGACAGTTTTCCAGAGGTTGGAGGAACACGGATTAATAATCAACCTGGTGAAGTGCCAGTTCGGGGTGGCGGGGATTGATTTTTTGGGGCCACCGCATCTCACCGGAGGGCGCGACACCCTTGCCGGACAAGGTGCGCGCCGTGGCAAATTTTCCCCGGCCTCAGATGGTCAGGGCGCTGCAAGAATTTTTGGGGATGGTTATCTTCTACAATTGTTTCCTCCCCCGCGCAGCCCAGCTCGTGCAGCCATTGTATGCCGCACTTAAGAAACGGAAGCCGGCGGACAGAGTCAACTGGACTCCTGAGCAGGAGTAGGCGTTTTCCGAGGTTAAAACAGCTCTGGCGAACGCTGCACTGCTGGCGCACCCGGACCCGGTGGCTCGGATAGCACTCACTACCGATGCATCGGACGTGGCCATAGGGGCCGTCGTGGAACAGCACGTCGCCGGTTCTTGGCAGCCGCTCGCCTTTTTTAGCAGGTCTTTGCGCAACAATGAGCGTAAATACAGCACGTTTGACAGAGAGTTACTGGCTCTCCGCCTGGCCAAATGCCACTTCCAGTTCTGGCTGGAAGGGCACACCTTCACTGCATTCGTAGACCACAAGCCGCAAACATATGCGATGGCCAAGACTTTGGAACCATGGTCGGGCCGGCAGCAGAGACAGGTGGCCGCGATCTCGGAGTTTACAACCGACATTCAGCATGTGGCCGGTAAACTCAACGTGGTGGCGGACTGCCTCTCGCGCGCATTAGTGGCCCCAGTCTATGTGGGGATAGATTACTCGGCCATGGCCGCTGTGCAGAGCAGCGATGCGGACGTTTGCGCACTCCAGTCTGGACCAACAGGGTTAAGGCTGGAGAGCAGAGTACTGCAAGACGGGGGGCCCCTCCAGTCTGTGACGTCTCCACGGGCCGCCCACGCCCAGTGGTCCCACGTGCTTGGCGCCGCCGCACTTTTGAGTCGGTTCACTCCCTGGCGCACCCAGGAGTGCGTGCGTCAGTCAAAATGGTGGGAGCGAAGTTCGTCTGGCTGAGCCTGTGCAAACAGGTGAAAGAGTGGGCTGCAGCCTGCGTAGCATGCCAATGAGCCAAAGTGCACAGGCACACAAAGGCCCCCTTGGAGCTGTTCCATATCCCGGCTAAGCGGCTTGACCACGTTCACGTGGATCTTGTGGGCCCCCTCCCGCCATCGCAAGGGTTCACGCACCTCCTGACAGTGGTGGACCACACCACGCGCTGGCCCGAAGTAGTCCCGCTAGCTTCTGACATAGTGCACGGCTCAGGAGACACACACGCAGGCTCAGGGTAGATCTAATAGCTTTATTAACAACAAGTGTGTATGAATGTGTGTCTGCGGGATGTGAATGTATTGGTGGTGGCGTCTGCTTCGGCCACGGAGGCAGGAGGCCGTACAGCCGGACAACCCTATGGGAGAAGCAAAGGGAGAAGGGTGACGGGCACCACACCAACACAGGAGATATGCAAATGGTGACTGGCTTACTTGGGATCAGCAGGTGGCTGGCACAGCAAGGATGAGGTCCGGTAGACAGCGACCTGGAACGCCCGGTGCAGCAGCGAGGGAATGGAGGCGGAGAGGAGTGGTCCGCCGCCGGGAAATCCACTTGTGCACAGGGGAGCAGACTGGGAGAAGAATGAAGTAAGAGTTTCTTACCAGAATGTTTGCTGAGCAGTAGAGATTCCTTACAGCAATCATAACGAGTGAAGACTGACGGCTTCAGGCCGAAGCCCAGGGCGAGGCGGCTTAAATCCCTCGCCGCTGATGAGGTGCAGGTGTGCGTGCAGCTGGCGCCGCAGATGAGCGGCGAGGCGTGACAGCTTCCCCCGCGTCCGCAGAAGTTGTACGCGCTTTTTTGACGACATGGGTGGCATGTTTCAGCGCCCCTTCGGATATCATGTCCGATCGGGGCCCGCAATTTGTTTCCGACCTCTGGTCCACCATGGCCCAGAGCCTGGGCGTCTCACTTCATCGCACGACCGCGTACAACCCACAGACCAATGGGTTATGTGAGCATTTCCACAGAACGCTTAAAGCAGCGCTCAGGGCTTCGCTTACGGATGCGAATTGGGTGGACCGGTTGCCATGGGTTCTATTAGGGTTGCGTTCAGCACCGAAGGAGGATTTGGCAGCCTCCCCAGCAGAGCTGTTTTTTTTCCCAGCTGCTGCGGCTCCCAGGGGAATTTTTGCCGGACAGCCCTGCGCCGAACACGATCCATCCCTGCTTTCACCGCGTAACGCGGTGGCAGGGACGATACCCGGTCCGGTCCACCACTGTTTTCCACACGCTTTTGTGCCAAAGGCCTTGAAGGACGCGGCGTTCATATTTGTCAGGCACCATGCCCACCAGACCCCCTTGCGCCCGCCCTACGATGGCCCGTTCAGAGTGCTGGAACCCGGGGAGAAACATTTTGTGTTAGACTTGGGGGGACGCTGACAAACAGTCTGTATAGACAGGCTTAAGCCCGCTTTCATGTTATCAGACAAGCAAGTGGTGCTGGCCCGAACACCTCGCCGCGGACAACCCCCACTGAGAACTCCCCAGGTAAATAACTCGTCAGATCAGTCACAAGGGCATGCTAATGATGTTTCCCCCCTCCCAATGTCCCCCCCACAGACGGACACACCCCCAACCTCGAAGCCGCAGACCCCACGTTACAGCCGCTATGGACTTAAGCTGAAGCCCAAAGGACATGAGGGTCAAGGCTCAGTCTGAGTCTGGGGGGGCGGTGTGGGGATCCACCTCAGTATATTTACACTCAGACTTAAAAGACAAAAAGGAATTGTCATGGGGGGTTTGTGTGTGGATGTGGGGGTGGTGTGTTGATGTGAACAATGACAAAGAGAATGGGAATTACAAAGGCTTTGATGTTAAGGCAGCACACAGAGAAGGCTGACCGAGTGGTATGATTTAAGAGCAGAGGTGCCTGAGAGCTGTTGCTCTATTGTTGCTTGTGTTTCTAGAGAAATGGAGAGAGAGAGTTGAATAAAGCCTGATATGATCTGGACCTCTCTGCCTGATTATTTCTCTCTCCACAATGCACTTTTTCCCTCTTAATTTTTCAGTGTTATAAAATTGTTTTTAATGTGCATTTGAGATGACTTCAAGTTTACTCATTATCGCTACTTGACTAATTAAAAATTATTAAAAATCAAGTTACATTAAGAGCCAGTTTGTTCCTCTGACATGTTTTAATTTATTTATTATTTGTTTAGTGTGTGCGGCCGCTGTCACGCACTTTTGCAGTTTTAGTAATATTTTTTCAGAGAAAATTAAGAAACTTGTCAGTGATTTAAACCAGAACAATGGTCTGATACACTATGTTTCCTATTAGCGACAAGTTAGCGTTGTCATTTAGCATTTGCCGTTTTATAATTAGAGAGAGAGAGAGAGATGGTGTTAACGTTACTTACCTCCAATTAAAATGAGGCTAGAGGACTATCCTCTCTGATGCAGCATGATGGGAGGAAAACTCCCACATCCCTGGCACAGAAGTAGCAGCTCCACAGAAGTAGTGGTAACACATTAGCTTGCTGTTAGCTGCTACGGCGCTAACCAGTGGAACCCACCTGGCGCACTGCGGCGGAGAGGCGGGGCAGTGACAAGTAGAAACGGGGTATGTGTCCCGATATAAACGATAAAGTTTCATACGAAACGGTAGACATTTTTTATTGTGTCACCGATATCGTCATTTCACACAGCCCTACTTGTTTATGCTCCACATAAAACCTAAAGAAATTGTTTCGGCAGCTCTTATTTTCTGGTTAAACGTCTGATTACTGTGGGAAAGAAAATATGGACTATAAGAGAAACCAGTTTACCGGAGACAGTTCTAGATCTTTTCCTGGACTTCATCCCTTTCATAAGGAAAGGTAATATTTGGATGACTTACGACTCTGAATTATATTTTTTGCATTTATGTATTATTTACTCGCATGTGTGCTGATACCACTGGGGATGGGGAATATTGTACGGTACACTGGGCCAGCCCTTGTCATTTTGGCACCCTGGCCAAGATTAGGGTCCGGCAAACTGCAAAATTACAGAAACGTGCATGTCCACACAGTTTGCAATGGCTCACTCACTCATACTGCTGCAGCAGCAACCACACAAACACATCGTCTGAAACTGAAGACCCAGTAGAAAATCACAAGCCAAGTTTGATTGCTAACCAACATTCACTGAGCCAGCAGCCAAAGAAGAGTAAAAACAAACTTCACTTTATACAGCCACCACAGTAAATTACGTCCTACCTTTGCTGTTTTGTCATTATAAATCAGGGGTCCTCAAATGTTTTTGCCTGGGGTCTGCATTTGATTTTTCCCATGGACCAGAGGTTCGGAGCAGTGCAAGCATGCTGCATGGGCAGATATTTCATTTTTATGGTGGGAGGGACAATAAACAGAACATTTTCTCCAGAGTAAATATTGAGGGGACACTATAAGTATTATTGTTGTCAGTCACAAATTTATGAGAAAGAATGTACAAACGTACACTTATGGGAAAAAGCTGCGGCAGTTAGCAGAACATTAGTGCATGTAATTGCACCAGAGACGGACGTGCCCACACATGCGGACAATGAGCGTGGTCTTCTAGCTACAGTGGCAGCATATTGGTCGGTCAAATCTGCTGTTTGAATGGAGTGATCACAAGCCCAGGTGTTGCTCAATGCGCATACACAACGCTGAAGGCAATGCAGCAAAGTTGGTAAGCACAGAGAACGAATATATTAAATAAAGATGAAATAAAATAAACAGTAATGTAGTCCTTCAGTCAGAAACACAGAATTTTTAACATAAATATCAAACCAATAATAAAAATTGGAAATAAGCTTACCGCTGTCTGACGGTGGCTCTCTAACTTTTGTTTTTGCGTCATGTTTGGATCGCTGGTCCATGGTATCAAAAAGGCTCCGGGTCAGGACGGAAGACTCTCTGGGTCCGGATGTGGATCGGGGTCTGCAATTTAAGAAGCCCAGCAATAAGTGAACCACTCTGAAAGTGAAAGTAAAAAAGTGCTGCTTGCACTGCAGCTGCGCATCGTTGGCATGGAGATAACAGTCCACATTTACAGGTGCTGACCAAACCAAAACACATAGTGAAGGAATCACAGCTTGGGGGTCATAAATAGGGGGTTCACGGGCCACATCTGGCCCGCGAGCCACCTATTGAGGGCCACTCTTATAAATCATTTTCGGGTCAATAACTTCACTCTGGGTGGACTTTCTGGAGTCTGTGTTTGAGATGTGTTGGTTGCGAATGAAATGGTTCTGCCTTTGTTAGCCGGAGAGTTAAGTCCAGACTTTGGCCAGCCGGAGGTGGAATCGCCGCTGGTACTACTCGCACTGTTTATGCTGTTTAATCAATCCATTCTGTTAAATAAGAATTTGTCATAACAGCCATCTGGCATGTAGAGAAATAAGCAAGCTAGACTCTTTTCTCTCTTTAGTCAACCGTCATATTTATTTTATTTGTTTTACTAATCTCAACAAGTTCCTCTCCGCAATATGTCACCATAAGACACGTACTGTGAGAGTGAGAGGTGAGGATGGGCCTACCACAGTCATTGCAAACTCTCCACATTGTCACTGCTGTAGTGATTCAAAGTTGGTCAGCCCTCAGGGGCTCTCTCTGACCTGGCTGGGGCCCCAAGCATTTGCTTGCCAGCACAGTGACTCTGACTATTTTGAAATGTATTTATTTATTTATTTTTTAAGGGCTTCCAGCAGCGCCCCCTCCAGCAGGTAGTGTTCTAAGTAACCGCCAATATGGCCTATGCCAAGGGCCAGGCATGACGGTACATATTAATGAAATGGGCGAAAAAATTACAAAGTTTTGTGATTAATGACCACCACAATGATGGACAGTAATATTAAAACAATTCATTAATCCAGGCTTTTTTGCCACGCTTCAGTGGATGCAGTTGCGTTTCCTTTAGCCTGTATTACATGCTGGTACTGTTTTATACAGCATTTAAAAAAATATGATACTTTATTCTTCATTAGGGACTTACACCACTCTGCTGCATGGCATGTTTATTCTTCTATTGGTCATCTGCTGAGATCACGACCCCTTTTATGGGAACGTCCTCAGAGTCAGATTGAATAACCCAGGGTCCACTTACTGAGATAATAACAACATTTGTAAGACAGATTATCCTGATCCAGAATGTCTGTGTTAACAGTGAGGTCAGGTAAGTGAAAATACCCTGTTTACTGTATGTTGAACCTGCTTCATAGCACAGGCCTCAGGTTTATGTGATCCAGGTTAAATCAGGCTTATTTGAACCCGTCACAGACTGAAGTCAAAGTGACATTTAAGGCTGCAGCTGTTCATCCAAACACACTGAGACTGAGGACTCATTCATTGTAAGTCAGTGAAGCTGTGTGCAGACTGATACAGACGGGTACTACAACACAACAGACAATTATACACAGTCACATGCACACAGGAATTCAAATACACACAGATGGGTACAACAACACAACACACACAGCGTCTTAGGCACATACAGTAAACATACTCAAATACACACATAAATACACAGTGTGCAGAAGGATAGTCTTTCTTCGTCCAGTAAAATGGAATTGTACCATCTGAGCTCAGAGAGACCAGAACAGTTAAATTATTGTTTAATGGAGGAACAACAGTCCAGCCATGGATGTGTTTGAACATGAGTGTGTCTTCACAGTCACATGTAACAAATGTTAACGTGAGACACTTACAAGGATATACAGTGGTGTGAAAAAGTGTTTGCACCCTTCCTGATTTCTCCTTTTTTTGTATGTTTGTCACACTTAAATGTTTCCAGTCATCAAACAAATTTAAATATTAGACAAAGATAACACAAGTAAACACAGAATGGAGTTTTTAAATGAAGATGTTTATTATTAAGGAAAAAAAATCCAAACCTACATGTGTACGTTGTCATATGTGCCTCGCGAGGCGCAGAGAAGACAAACCCACACACTGACTGCGAGCTTATGAGGTTTTATTAACAAAGTCCAACAAACAACTTGGGAGCAAAAGAAAACTAGCAGCTGACAGGGCACGCCCACGTGAAGCTTGATGTCCCTGGCAGGTGTCAACCCTAGAAGCGAGATATTAGGGAGTACAAAAAAATAACGTAACATACACAAGGGTAGAAATAGATATCAATGAATGCCAAAATGAAAATAAAACACAGCACAATGGCAAAATGGCACAGGACATTAACACATAGACAGAAAGAGGCATGAAGGGCAAATGAAACAAAAGGCCTGCACAGGGCCCACACCAGTCAATAATAATGGATTAGGCCTCCCAGGCCACGGAACAAGAAAGTTCGGGGGGGCGACCAAAGTCCCAGGCCTGACGGATGGCAAGGTGGAATGAGTCAGGGGGCCTGCCAGGGAATATTGGCCACCTGACGCAACAGTCCAGTCCGTCAGGTGGTCGACCAGGGTTCTTCAGCCACCCAAACCGGAGGGGTGGCCCGGGAGGCGGCTCCCCCACTGGGAGGTTCAATACTGGGCAGGAGAGCCGAGGAGAGGAAGCCCCGACATCGTTTGGGAAAGCAGGAAGGGGAGCCCCGATGGCGTCAGGCAGAGGGAGAAGGGGGGACCATGATGGTGTCTGGCTGAAGGGGAGGGTAAACCACAATGCCCTCAGTGGCCTCGGACAGGAGAATGGTAGCACCTGCGGTGACTCCGGGCTGGAGCTTAGCAGCACCCACGGCGGCTCTGGGCCAGAGCTTTGCAGTACCCAGGGTGGAGCCCCGCTGAGCAAACACGGCACCCTCGGTGGAGCCCGGCTGGGCCTCAGCTGCACCCACGGAGGTCCTGGACTGGGACAGAATGCCCGCAACGACCTCAGCGGGGGAAGCCGGAACCCGGTCGACTTCCAGTGGCGAACCTAGATCCTGGGAGACCTCTGGCATGGTTGGATCCTCTCCGGTGACCCTGGGAGAGAGCTCAAACACAGCACAAAGAGACAGGGGGTCAGGGTCGCCAGCAGCGACGGGTCCTGGCGAGGCGAGCTCAGGTGCAGCGGACAGCTGCACCCAGCTCCCCTCACCAAGAGCCAGGAAAGATTGCTCATGGACAGAGAAAAGAAAAACGAAAGCGAGCACTTGCCTGAGCTCGAGCTCTACCGCCGTCCAGGACTCCGACGATCCAGAAGACGAAGGCACTTCGGGCTCAGCCCACAGGAGACCCGGCTCGGGCTCCCACTCTGCTGAGGTGGCCTCTTCAGCAGGCATGATGGTGATTGCAGTTTCCGTGTCTCCAGAAGACATGACCCACACTGGTGGCTCTTCCGGCGTGGAAGCTGGAGATTGGCTCACCACTGGTACTGGAGTAGAATCCTCCAGGACCTCAGGCTTGCTCCACGTCTGGAACCTCTGTCCTGTGGCCGACGGACACTCAGTGGGGTAAACAGGAGACACGGAGAGGTCAGATGAGCAATGGGTGGCTGCAACAGGTGAGGAGAGCCTCATCACCGGGAGTCAGGCAAGATATGCAATCATCAAAAGAAGAGGAAATAAATGCTACTTGCCTGTCATCTCGGTGTGTGATGTTGTCAGCTGCAGCCGGTGAATTATCATCCCTCTCCGTGCCTATGGCGAGCCAGGATTCCATTGTGGGTGGTGGATGAACTGCCTCAGTGGACACAGAGATGGGTGGAGCCGGGGAACCCAAGGACGACCTCTCGGCAGCGGGAGAGGGCACCAAGGTAGATCGGGAAACAGCGGCTGCAGATCAGCAAGAAGCTGAGGATTCAGCCTGGGGAAAAGGAGCCATATGCTGCACTGCTGAGGGAAGCTTCAGTTTCAGTGCCGAAGAGATGGCTGTCGTAGAGGCAGGAGGCTTCTCCCTGCGGTCCACAGTGGGATGACTTTGCTGTGATGGCTGTGATGATGGAGCTGGAGCTAGTGACCCGGGAGAGGGGATGGACTCCTGCTGGGATGAGCACCTCCGCAATGGCTTCGGTCCAGCGGAGAACGTCAGCCCGGGGAATGATTGCTGTAGCACGGTGACTGTGGATAGCAGCTCCACATATTGTGGATATTTCTAGAGACTGGGGTGTGCCTCCAGAATATCCATGGCTTCATACAAATTCTCCTAGGTTTTCTTGGGACCGCGGGCGGCAAGGGCTTCGTCAACAAAACTCTGAATAAAGTTCGCCGCCCATTCCTCCTCCAGGGTTGGTGATCCCGCTGCCAGTCTCCCCTTCCCAGATGAGTGGAGCCAGTGAGCCGGGGACATGATGAGCTCCAACGTCCAGGTGAGCAAAAGAAGAAAAAACAAAAGATTCACAAGCTCTCAGTCGCTGGGTTCTTAAAGTACTGCTGCCTACTGTCATATGTGCCTCATGAGGCGCAGAAAAGACAAACCCATATGCTGACTGCGAGCTTATGAGGTTTTATTAACATAAAGTCCAACAAACAACTCCAAATAACAAGGTGGCAATGAAGGGAAAAAACTTGCAGAGGTTGGATGCCAGAGCAGAGGCAGGGCTCTGACGTGGATATGAGAGGCTTCAATACAGCCTGAACAGATAAGGCAGCAGTAATGGAAATGAACAATCATCTCTCTTAAATAGGGATAAAACCCCATCACATAACAGCTAACAGGTGTGGGCACCCACACGAGCCGGAGAAGGAGAAGATACATAATTGGGATCACCTGAGGTGGTGAGAGGGGAGCAAAAGAAAACTAGCAGCTGACAGGGCACACCCATGTGAAGCTTGACGTCCCTGACAGGTGTCAACCCTAGAAGGGAAATACTAGGGAGTATCAAAAATAACGTAACATACACAAGGGTAGAAACAGATATCAATGAATGCCAAAATGAAAATAAAACACAGCACAACAGCAAAATGGCACAGGACATTAACACATAGACAAAAAGAGGCATGAAGGGCAACAGTAAAATATAAATACAAGAAAAAAGGCCACGAGGCTGGGTCTGGCAGAATCTCCAGCCCAGCTCATGACATACATGTGCCCTGTGTGAAAAAGTGATTACCCCCTAAACCTAATAACTGGTTGGGCCACCCTTAGCAGCAACAACTGCAATCAAGTGTTTGCGATAACTGGCAATGAATCTTTTACAATGCTGTGGAGAAATTTTGACCCACTCATCTTTGCAGAATTGTTGCAATTCAGCCACATTGGAGCGTTTTCGAGCATGAACCGCCTTTTTAAGGTCATGCTACAACATCTCAATCGGATTCAGGTCAGGACTTTGACTAGGCCACTCCAAAGTCTTCATTTTGGTTTTCTTAAGCCAGTCAGAGGTGGACTTGCTGGTGTGTTTTGGATCATTGTCCGGCTGCAGACCCCAAGTGTGCTTCTGCTTGAGGTCACGAACAGATGGCCGGACATTCTCCTTGAGGATTTTTAGGTAGATAGCAGACTTCATTGTTCCATTTACCACAGCAAGTCTTCCAGGTCCTGAAGCAAAAAAACAGACCCAGACCATCACACTATCACCACCATATTTTACTGTTGGTATGATATTCCTTTTCTGAAATGCTGTGTTACTTTTACGCCGGATGTAATGAGACACACACCTTCCAAAAAGTTCAACTTTTGTCTCATCAGTCCACAGAGTATTTTCCCAAAAGTCTTGGAGATCATCATGATGTTTTCTGGCAAAACTGAGATGAGCCTTTATGCTCTTTCTGCTCAGCAGTGGTTTTCATCTTGGAACTATGCCATGCAGGCCATTTTTGCCCAGTCTCTTTCTTATGGTGGAGTCATGAACACTGACATTAACTGAGACAAGTGAGGCGTGCAGTTCTTTGGATGTTGTTGTGGGGTCTTTTGTGACCTCTTGGATGAGTCGTCGCTGCACTCTTGGGGTAATTTTGGTCGGCCGGCCATTCCTAGGAAGGTTCACCACTGTTCCATGTTTGCCATTTGTGGATAATGGCTCTCACTGTGGTTTGCTGGAATCCCAAAGCTTTAGAAATAGCATTATAACCTTTTCCAGACTGACAGATCTCAATTACTTTTTCTCATTTGTTCCTGAATTTCTTGGGATTTTAACATGATGTCTAGCTTTTGAAGATCTTTTGGTCTACTTCACTTTGTCAAGCAGGTCCTATTTAAGTGATTTCTTGATTGAGAACAGGTGTGGCAGTAATCAGGCCTGGGTGTGGCTAGAGAAATTGAATTCAGCTTTCCAAAGATTTGATAAACCACAGTTAATTTATGTTTTAACGGGGGGGGGGGGCGCGGTGGTCTTCCAAAGGATTTCAACTCCCAGGCAACATGGCGGATTGCGAGTAAACTTTGTCTGATCTCTTTAAAACAAAGCAGCGAAAAGTGTTTCTAACAGCATTTGAGGTAAGAAATAGTAGGTGCAGTTAATGAATCTGTTGTTACTTGACACCAATAACCACTGGCTTAAACGTTCAGGATGGCATCACTGCAGCTGACTTATCCCTGGTTCCGGGCCTAATTTACATAACGTTTTTTAAAAATCCAACTTTATGCAAATGAGAGGGAATGAACAACTCCAAACACCACAGCCTGAATTGCACCGCACCACAGCCAAACGCTTTGTGTTGTGTTTCACACAGACACTGAATAGGGAGCGGAGAAACGATAGATCCAGTGGGCAAGTACCATGACAGATCCAGGACCCCTAAGATCAAGTCTTAATTGCTCCTGTGTCCTCAGCTCTGAGGGAGTTTACCCTTGATTGGTTCTGGTAGATTTTGGGCCAAATTAGAGTCACACCTGATAAAATGAATTCTGCCTACCTCACTGTTTGTCATACCTGTGAACACAGATAACTAGAAAAGCACTCAGAGAGCGCAGACCTCCGCCAAGCACTACAGTTCCCCCCATACAGTGTTTGTGTGTACGTTTTCAGATTCCTTGACCATGAAAACATATGACTAGCAATTGGATTGACAATGATAGGATTAGTGGTTGAGTAGTTATTCACGAAAATGACATTTTCCGTAATAGCGGCCACAGTTCCGCCCATACAGTGTTTGTGTGTACGTTTTCAGATTCCTTGACCACGAAAACATATGACTAGCAATTGGATTGAGAATGATAGGATTAGTGGTTCAGTAGTTATTCACGAAAATGGCATTTTCTGTAATGGCGGCCACATTTCCCCCCATACAGTGTTTGTGTGTACATTTTGAGATTCCTTGACCATGAAAACATATGACTCGCAATTGGATTGACAATGATAGGATTAGTGGTTCAGTAGTTATTCACGAAAATGGCATTTTCCATAATGGCGGATTTCTTCTGGACGGTGATTCGGATCATCCCCAAAATTTAATCAGTTCTTTCTTGTACCATTTCCAACAACGCCTGAAAGTTTCATCGAAATCCGTCCAAAACTTTTTGAGTTATCTTGCTAACCAACAGACAGACAAACAGACAGACAAACCCCGGCAAAAACATGACCTCCTGGCGGAGGTAACAAATGATAATGTAGTGTTGTAGCATGTAGCAGATGTTTTGAGTAGTAGTCCAGGTGTAACCATGCTGACACATGTGGAGGGTAAACCAAGATTCCCAGTTCCACGTCACTCCGATGGCAAACTCACTCTGTAGAAACAGACTCACCTGCAGACAGGTACTGTATGACAATTAGGTAATACCCTGAACTGGTTGAATTCGGTGAGAAATGAGGACTACAGGTACAGACAGTAGGTTTACACTGATCTGCAGGCAGGTGTAACAATTGAGTAGCAACTAGGAACAACAATAAGAAACCTGTTGAACTCAATGAGGAATGAGGACTACAGGCAAAAACAGCTGGGCACCTGCAGACAGGTGTGACAGCCTCAGCTTTACCAGTCTTCTAGTGTGAACCTTCCTCTGAGGGGAAATCACAGGTAAAAACTCATCTGAGCAGCAGATTTCACTTCACCTGTTTGGTTTCAGCACAGTGTTCACCTGAAACTCAAAGACAGATGTTTCTGACCCCGCCCCTCACCTGTTTAAATAACCCCCACTCCTCACCTTTCTGTGTTTATAGACAGCATATAAATATGGACGAAGCTCTTCTTCCTGGATTAGAGTGTTGCCATCATGTTCTGGTTATGTCATTTACAGAGTCTGTGCAGTGACATCCATGAAGCTGAACTTTGATGTTGAGTTCATACTCAAATTATCACCTATTACGTCTGTGTAGCAGCCCACAGACAGCTGCCTCAGACACGACCAATCACAGCCACACTCAGTCACCCAGGGCTTGACATTAACTTTTTTTTCTCCACCAACCACTGTGGCTAGTGATTTTTCAAAGTTGCTAGTCACTCAGCCTTTTCACTAGCCACAAATTTGTGGTTAGAAAATTATTTTTAATATGATCAAATTTGACTATGGCATGCTACACTTTACTTGAACTAAATTTACAATCTTTTTAAATGTAAATGGATCATGTAAATGATAGCAAGAGAAACACTATTTATGAACAGTAGTAAATACTGTAAAACAGTAGAGAAAAACATTTGTAACGTGAGAGTGAAGTACAGGTAGATTTGGGGTGTGTCCCAGTTCTCATTTGTACCCCTACCCCTTTTGTCTACCCCTATGAATTGGAACACCCCTTCATGGCTGTACTACATCATTAGTTGCTGATGGATTTAAATTATGAGGTGGGTTCTCTTTTCGCCAGAAAAAAAGAAGAGAAAGAAAAAAGAAAACTGATTAGAAAAAAAAGTCTAATTTTAAGGAGAAAAATGTCTCAAATTTATATGAACAATTCTAATCAATAGAAAAGGTCAGACATTTACTAGAAAAACAGCTGTAAATTCACAGAGAAAAATTTGGACCCCCCTGGTGGCCGGTTTTGGCCCGCGGGATATTTGTTTGACACCCCTAGACCAACCCATTAAAATTACATATTTAGCGGATAAATGACAACTTCTTGCTCTAAAAAATAATTACACATGTGGACAAAATTGTTGGTACCCCTCTGTTAATGAAAGAAAAACCCACAATGGTCACAGAAATAACTTGAATCTGACAAAAGTGGTAATAAATAAAAATTCTATGAAAATTAACCAATGAAAATCAGACAATGCTTTTGAATTGTGGTTCAGCAGAATTATTTTAAGAAACAAACTCATGAAACAGGTCTGGACAAAAATGATGGTACTGTGGCGGCATGATATAATAAGAAGCGAACTGAGAGTTTTTGAGGGAGTTTATTAATCATACCGCCATCATAGAACTCACTCCAGCCCTGTGCAGGCGGGCTGGAGCGGGTCCTCAGGCTCTCTGTCTGACTACTGCTTCTGACGACACGCAGTCCTCAGGCTCTCATGAGGAGACACAGTACCCTTAACTTAATATTTTGTTGCACAACTTTTTGAGGCAGTCACTACAATCAAACGATTTCTGTAACTGCCAATGAGACTTCTGCACCTCTCAGCAGGTATTTTGGCCCACTCCTCATGAGCAAACTGTTCCAGTTGTCTCAGGTTTGAAGGGTACCTTCTCCAGACGGCATGTTTCACCTCCTTCCACAGATGTTCAATAGGATTTAGATCAGGGCTCATAGAAGGCCACTTTAGAATAGTCCAATGTTTCACTCTTAGACATTCTTGGGTGTTTTTAGCTGTGTGTTTTGGGTCATTATCCTGTTACAAGACCCATGACCTGCGACTGAGACCAAGCTGTCTGACATTGGGCAGCACATTTCTCTCTAGAATACCTTGATAGTCTTGAGATTTTATTGTACCCTGCACAGATTCAAGACACCCTGTGCCAGATGCAGCAAAGCAGCCCCAGAACATAACAGAACTTCCTCCATGTTTCACACTAGGGACAGTGTTCTTTTCTTGGTATGTTTCATTTTTGTGTCTGTGAACATAGAGTTGATGTGCCTTGCCAAAATGTTCCAGTTTTGTCTCGTCTGTCCACAGGACATTCTCCCAGAAGCTTTGTGGCTTGTTAACATGCAGTTTGGCAAATTGCAGTCTGGCTTTTTTATGATTTGTTTGCAACAGTGGTGTCCTCCTTGGTCATCTCCCATGAAGTCCACTTTGGCTCAGACAACGACGGATGGTGCGATCTGACACTGATGCACCTTGACCTTGAAGTTCACCATGAATGTGTTTAGAGGTTGTTCTGGGCTCTTTTGTTACCATTTGTATTATCCGTCTCTTCCATTTTTCATCAAGTTTCCTCCTGCGGCCACGTCCAGGGAGGTCGGCTACAGTCTCGTGGATCTTAAATTTCTGAATAATATGTGCAACTGTAGTCACAGGAACATCAAACTGCTTGGAGATGGTCTTATAGCCTTTACCTTTAACATGCTTGTCTATAATTTTCTTTCTAATCTCCTGAGACAACTCTCTCTTTTACTTCCTCTGGTCCATGTTTAGTGTGGTACACACCATGTCAACAAACAGCACAGTGACTACTTGTCACCCTTTAAATAGGCCGACTGACTGATGACAAGTTTGTAGACGCCTGTGCTGTTAATTAGAGGACACAGCTTGGTTGAGCATGTCCCTATGGTCACATTATTTTCAATCTTTTCTAGGGGTACCATCATTTTTGTCCAGGCCTGTTTCATGAGTTTGTTTTTTAAAATAATTCTGTTGAACCACAATTCAAAAGCATTGTCTGATTTTCACTGGTTAATTTTCATAGAATTTTTATTTATTACCACTTTTGTCAGATTCAAGTTATTTCTGTGACCATTGTGGGTTTTTCTTTCATTAACAGAGGGGTACCAACAATTTTGTCCACGTGTGTATGTTTAACTACAGAGGTAGGAGCTGATGTGTGTGTGTGGGGGGGGCAGGGATAAGCTACTCACTGCTGGGACAATGGGGATCAGGGGCAGTTCTCCTGGTATTATGATCGCTGAAAGTGGGGAAAGGTGTGTTCTGCTGGTTACTGTCTGTTTGTCACTGTTTCTCCAGACTGGCTGCTAAATGATCTCACCGTGGGCGGAGTCTGGCTCCATTCCGTACTCAGTACAGGAGAAGCTGCCACCCACCACAACATTTACTGTATTCCAGCGGCCCAACAGGGTAGGGTGGGAGGCCAACCCATGGAGTAGGTAATCCGCGGCTTCTCCAGACTCCGTCCATGGAGACAGTGGATCAGTGATCACACACTGTATGCAGATAGTGCTTGTGGGAATTGTAGTGTTGTAGTCTCACATTGCAATAGGTTTATTATTTTAGATGCCGTTTGAGAAAATTATAACCTGCCAAAGTGGCTAATGGGTGTGGCTGTCTTACCGGCCACTTCTGAAATCCACCGGCCATTGGCCAGTTGACTAGTGTTAATGTCAAGCCCTGCAGTTGCCCCTAGAGGGCTATGGAGATGCACAGGCGTCACGTTTGAAGAGCTGTTCTGCCGTCCATCTTTATTCACGTCTTAAGTTACATGTTTAACACCACCCCCTTTTCCTGTCCATGTAAATAACCAAACTAATGCCTCCTCTCTGTCTCTTCCACATCTGTCCGACCTTTCTGTGTCATTATTCTGACTAACCCGTCCTCTGTTTCACCTGTCTCTCACCTGTCTGTGTCACCTGTCTCCAGATGGATGAGATAAAGCTGAAGGACAGAGCAGTCAGTGTTTTGGATAAAGCCCTTGGGCTGCAGGCTGGCCACGCCCACCGCCTCCAGCTGCAGACTCAGGCTGCCGAGCAGCAAATCGCAGCGCTGAGAGATGCTCAGAGGGTGGGGCTTAACCACCCCTCCCCCACCCCCACCCCTAATGCTTCTCTTCACATTGTAAGCTTCACCTCCTCCTGCTTGTTCAAACTGCATGTTCCCAGTGATCCTCAGATGGTGTTGGACATTGTGTGTGTGTGTTGTGTGAAGATGGCCATAGTTACCATGGCAACAGGGACCTTAATGTCCAAATCAGTTTGATTCGGTCTGATGTCAAACTAGTGACCGAGGACATAATGTCAAGTTATGAGGAAGAGCCACAGTGACTGAAAGCTGCTGTGGTGTTTCCTCACTGACTTCAATAGAAGCAGAGACATAAAAGCCTTCCCTCTGCTGGTAAAACACAGGAACTACATCCTTTTGTTATAAACAGCTTTCAATAGAAGCACAGGCACAGGAGTCGCCCCCTAATGGTCAGTAGGTAGAATACAGGTTTAAGGAGATTCAGAATTACTGTAGATTCAGTTTATAAACCTAAAGATGTGTCCATGTTTTTTTTTTACTCTGACTGAGGAATCAGCACAGCACCTGTCTATATGGATACTAACACTATTCTAGAAAGACTTTTTCCAATATGAGCCCAAATGTCCAAACAATCCCCTAAAGGCCCAGATAGACCTGTAAAGCCCTAAAAATTCTAGATAGACCTTTATTTACCCTGATAAACTCCAAGCTGTCAAGATAGACCTACAGTTATTGAGCTAAACCCCCAACTCGTCCAGAAAGATTCTGAAAGATGCTGACAGATAGTGAGAGGTCCAGGAACAGAATGGTCAAAGCCAAAAGGTAAAGAAAGACTACTAACTTAACAAAATATCAGCTACCAAATAAATAAATACATAAATAAGTAGGGAAAGTTTGTAAGAAGTTATGATGGCAGGTAGGTAGTGGGATAAAAAGTGTTGGGGGGGCTGTCTGTACTGATCAGAGTAATTTCGTCTTGAATTCTCAGGCCGGAAGGGTTGGGACTCTTTTGTAGTGGGGTTGTGTTGTATTGGGTGTTATAGACTGGTGGCCTAGTGGTAGAGTGTCCACCCCACAGCTAGGAGGTTGTGGGTTTGCACACAATTGGGTCACTGAAACAGAGATGGGCCCTGTCCTCTATTCACCATATGGTGCCCCAAATGCTATAGAAAGGGAATTAACTAACTCGGCATTGTGTAGAGTTTACTCTGGATTCTCAGGTTTCCTCCCACAGTGCAAAGATAGTCACGTTAGTTTAACTGGTGATTCTAAAATGGTCCTAGGCATCACACTCTGATAAACACATAGAATAGAGGGTTAGTCTAGTTACTAGTTAGTGCTTTTAGAAGTCTCTGAGACTGAAAAAAAAAACAAAAAACCGCAAAATAAACAGGTTTTTATCCGTTATCCCTCAAGTTCAAAATATTATGTTTCATTGAATATACAAAAACATAACAGTCCCTCATATCATGCTGGGCAGACCTCAGCAGTCATGCATGGTCCATTTTATTGTCCAGGAATCACACATTAGCCAGGAGATCAATGATTAATTTGGCTGGCTGCTTGCCTAGGCTGGATATCTTCACGTTCACCTTGCTCCACGCTCATCATTTGCAGTGCCTCCTGTCATGGGGGAGCAGCAGAGCAGCCCAGTGGTGTGGTAGGCCAGTGAAGTGATCTCCAGTTGTGTGGCATCAAAAGTTACGATACACAGTTCTGCTAAAGCAGTGGATGTACTTTTGTGCTGAAGAAGACAAACTTTCACAAAAACTAACAAAATGAGAAGAATACACCATATTGTTGGTCAGGGTGCCGCTGTGTGGAACACGTAAATATGTCCATGTGGAACTTTGATTTTCTGTTCCGCCTCTGGGAAAAAAACACCTATTATAGTTTGTGCTGTATTAACATTAGGGTTGGACCAAAACAATTACCGTTACACCACTATACACTACCCATGAGCTGATTGGTTAGGTTCCAGGTTGGATGATGATTGGCTACTGAGTTTTCTTCTTCCGTTGTTGATATTCAGTCTCAGGAGGACCGCGACACTCGGAGGTTCCAGCTTAAGATCGCTGAGCTTAGTGCTGTCGTCAGGAAGCTGGAGGACAGAAACGCTTTGCTGTCTGAAGAACGTAATGAACTGGTAACACAAAAACCTCACAAATCTACACAAAAAGGTCTACATTAATGAAAAAGTCTGAAACTTAAGGGAAGAAGACACAAATTTATAGTTAAATCACAAAGCTGCTACTTTAAAGTTTAAAAAGAATTTAATTGGTTTTTACGTCTATCACAAACATAATTTTTTGAGCTAAAATTCTAACTTTTCTCTCAAGACATATCAATATTAGAAGTTTGAAGCCATCAACATCTCGCCAATGACCAAAATTTGTTGTATTGTAAATTTGTGTTCTTTCTCATAATGCTTGGTGTTTTCCTATAAAAATATGCAATGTTTTCATGTAATTTTTTTTGTCTTTTTACAAACATGTTTGAGGGGCTTTTTCTTGCAAATTAACAATTTTCTTTATCAATTTGCAACTTTTACTCTGACATTTGTGACCTTTGTCTCTTAAAATTGCAACATCTTTTTTTTAAATGTACTATTTTTCATGTAAGTTTGTGCGTCTTTTTGTATAAATGTGTTCTTTTTTCAATAGGAATTTGAGATCTTTAGCCCCCTTTATTTTTTTTTAAATGTCTTAATTTTTCCTAATGCACTATTGTACTGTAGTGTTAATGGATGGTTCTACTGCTTTATCATTTTTTTTTCTGTTTTACTGCTGAGGTTAGGATCAGATTTATATTTTAATTGTAGCCTTTATTTTTTATTATCGTTTCATTATTATTTGTTTTTCACAGCTGAAGCGTCTCAGAGAGGCCGAGTCCCAGTTTCTTCCTCTTCTGGACAAAAACAAACGTCTGAGCAGGAAAAACGAGGAGCTAGCTCTCGCTGTGCGTCGCCTCGACAACAAACTCCGCTTTGTTACCCAGGAGAACCTGGAGATGGTAACTATGGTAACCAGCCACAAACATCACACTGTTTCTGTTACAGTCAGAAGTTATCAATAATGTTCATCAGCAGGGACAGTAACAGCTGCACACCACCAGGTGGCAGCATACATGCACTATGTAATACTGCAGGATATGAAGTACTGTAAAGCAGTAAGAAGTGCCAAGTAGTACAGTGAAGTACTGTGTACTGTGACAGGGTTCTAATTTAAAGTGCTGATGACACGTTTTTGACTTCATCTAATTTTTCAACACATAATACAATATGACGAAATAGGTTGGTCTGTGCAGTTGTAAGTCAAACAGGCCTTTTTTCACGTGAATATCCAACGTTTTCATGAGCGCCACGTCACCAATTGTGTCAGTGGCTAGAAGACCCCCCGGCCATGTTGTAACGTCATCGACAGAACACAGCACTTAGCTGCCCGTTGTACACACGGGATGGAAGCGGTAGAAAACATCGACGATGGTTCCAGCACATGTAGTCTGGAATTAGTTTGTGTTGTCCAATCTTCAGGCGATTATAGTTCCGAAGAATAGGATGACAATCAAGAATCTGAGGGCATCAGACCGTATAGGTTTGAGCCGTGCCAAGTGGGCATCGGGCCTAGCGAGTCAGACTCAGAGAGTGACAGTCATCTGTTCATGTTTTGTGTGCATCATCTGCCGTGTTGTCAGCCAGCCAGTATTGCCAACACTATCATGACGTGTTAGCCACTCCACAGCCATGGTTCTGTTGCACCCCTTGAAGCGATGTTGGCTCTGGGGAACAACCGTGGTTAACACGTCTCCTTTCCATGTTCGCTGGGCGATGTCGGCCCCGAACGCCTACTGTTTGTGTTTCTGTGTATTTTTGTAAGTCTTCACCTTTTGGAATCAGTTTTTATGTTCAATACATGTGCTGTGGTGAATCCTGCACGTAAATCCATTCTTCCTTCCCCTCCTCGTGCGCTCCTTGTCATGACCCTCCGTGCGCTCTTACGCAGGGCATGGAGAGGGAAGATGAAATAACGAGGATTTACGTGCAGGGTTCACCACAGCACATTTAATACAGAAAGACAGACAATTCCCAAAAAGGTGAAGACGTACAAAAAGCACAAACACACTTACTGATGGCGTTCGGGGCCGGCATCGCCCAGAGAACGAATGAGAGGAGACATGTTAGCCACAGGTGCGCCCCAGAGCCGACATCACTTCAAGGACGCATAAGAACCACGGCGAACATGGAGTGACTAACACATCGTGAGAGTGCTGAAAATACTGGCAGACTAACAGCACAGATGACAATACTATGGACCAGCAGTGCGTGACTGGCAAACAGCCGCTAAGTATATGCACTGCTGGTGATGGTGTGATGAGAAGCACTTGGGCGAGGACCGGGAAAAATGATCAGCGGGAGTTTGAATCAGCTGGTGATAATGATAGAGGGGACGTGGCTGGACCGGCGAGAGTCAGCATGTGATCACAGAAAGTAGATCAAAGCTGCACGTCAATCCATTCATCCTTCCCCTCCTCGTGCGCTCCTCCTGCGTAAAAGCTCACGAGAAGCGCACAAGGAGGCTTATGAGAGTTGGAGCTGAAGCGTGTGATGTGGTCTTTCACAGCCTGCTGTTTATCTAAGCCTGCGACACAACGCAAAGGCACAGCCGTAAAATTAAAACAAGAAACCAGAGAAGCTGTGAGCTACAAAGCTGCTGCCATTCCAGTCAACAACACCAGCATCCGTTCTGTCGCTTACATCACTGGGGTGCCACCCTTAATTCGGTGGGCGGCACCACAGTCCAGTCAGCGGCTGCGTTTTTTTGATGATAACTAGTTTATGCAGGCGCTGTTGTAAATATTATATTGATCATCGACAATGACTTTTTGGTTTACACAACATGCTAAAAAATGTCAAAAACATGTCATCAGCCCTTTAAAGTTCTGTGCTCACTCTTAGGTTGTCTGTTCAGTTCTAGTAAGGCTGCATGGCCCCAAATGCGTTTTTTGTCGCCCAACCGCCCTGAGTTTTTTTTTTTTCAGCGTTTGTACGCTACGTTCTGGGGGGAAAAAAAGTCTGTGACCTGTATCCCAGCAACAGCTTGTCACTCTCAGCTCATCACTCCCACTTTTCCTATAGTCAGACTTTCTACAGATTTTTTAATAGCAGTCTCTAAATAACAATGGACTGGAAACATTTTCTAGCAGCTCTGGATGTAAAATATGATGACATGGAAAGCAGGAGTCTGAGTACGGACTAGTACTGGTGTCCTATGTCCCGCCCACGCAGCAGTTCTGATTGGCTGCTTAAAGGGCTGATGACACGTTTTTGACATTTTTTTAGCATGTTGTGTAAACCCAAAAGTCATTGTCGATGATCAATATAATATTTACAACTGTGCCTGCATAAACTAGTTATCAAAAAAAACGCAGCCGCTGACTGGACTGTGGTGCCGCCCACCGAAATAAGTGCAACACCACCATGACATAAGCGACAGAACGGATGCTGGTGTTGTTGACTGGAATGTCAGCAGCTTTGTAGCTCACAGTTTCTCTGGTTTCTTGTTTTAATTTTACGGCTATGCCTTCGCGTTGTGTCGCAGGCTTAGATAAACAGCAGGCTGTGACAGACCACATCACACACTTCAGCTCCAACTCTTATAAGCCTCCTCGTGCACTTTTACACAGGAGGAGCACACGAGGAGGGGAAGGATGAATGGATTGACGCACAGCTTTGACCTACTTTCTGTGATCACATGCTGACGCTTGCCAGTCTGGCCACATCCCCTCTATCATTATCACCAGCTGATTCAAACTCCCGCTGATCATTTTTCCTCATCCTCACCCAGGTGCTTCTCATCACAGTATCACCAGCAGTGCGTGTACTTATTAGCGGCCGTTTGCCAGTCATGCACAGCTAGTCAATAGTATTGTCATCTGTGCTGTTAGTCTTGCCAGTATTTTCAGCACTCTCACGATGTGTTAGTCACTCCATGTTCGCCGTGGTTCTCGTGCGTCCTTGAAGCAATGTCGGCTCTGGGGTGCACCTGTAGCAAACATGTCTCCTCTCATTCGTTCTCTGGGCAATGCCGACCCCGAACGCCATCAGTAGGTGTGTTTGTGTTTTTTGTACGTCTTCACCTTTTTGGGAATTGTCTGTCTTTCTGTATTAAATGTGCTGTGGTGAACCCTGCACGTAAATCCTCGTTATTTCATCTTCCCTCTCCATGCCCTGCATAACAGTGCACGGAGAGTCATGACAAGGAGCGCACGAGGAGGGGAAGGAAGAATGGATTTCCGCGCAGGATTCACCACAGCACATATATTGAACATAAAGACTGATCCCAAAAGGTGAAGACTTACAAAAATGCATAGAAACACAAACAGTAGGTGTTCGGGGCCGACATCGCCCAGCAAACGTATGGAGAGGAAACGTGTTAACCACGGTTGCGCCCCAGAGCCGGCATCGCTTCAAGGGGTGCAACAGAACCACGGCCGTGTGGAGTGGCTAACACGTCATGATAGTGCTGGCAATATTGGCTGGCTGACAACACGGCAGATGATGCACACAAAACATGAACAGCTGACTGTCACTCTCTGAGTCTGACTCGCTAGGCACGATGCCCGGTTGGTACGGCTCAAACCTATACGGTCTGATGCCCTCAGATTCTTGATTGTCATCCTATTCTTCGGAACTATAATCATCTGAAGAATGGACAACACAAACCAATTCCAGACTACATGTGCTGGAACCATCGTTGAAGCACTTTAAGGTCTGACATTGACGAGCTCAGCTGCAGTCTCTGAAAAGTTGAACTTTTTTCAACTCTGAGCGCTGCGACAAAAAACAGTCACTGCCGAGAGCGTTTCAGCGCCATGGGCGCTCAGCGCTGTAAACACTGGACTACATAGAGAATGAATGGAAAATAGCTGCCAAGAGCTAAAAAAAAAAAAAAAGGTGTTTGGTGGACACGCAGCCTAAATGAATCATTTTTATTATGAACACAATATGAGACACCAGGGCCAAATACAAAAGTGTTGCTGACAGGAAGACACACCAATATTTTAGTTTGACAGTTTGGTTTTAGTTCATCTGGTTTCAGACCTGGTTGTACACCAGAGTACCTCATGTACAAAGGGTACTTACGCACAAAAACATGGTGTACGTCCTTTTCCACAGAAAATTTCAGATGTATCAAGAATGAAATGACTGTGGAAATATGCGCAGCCCCACGCCAACTTCATGGCTGGGGTACATATGTTTCTACTGTTATTGGTCCGTTGGCGATACTTCTAGGACAATTACATGAATTGACTCACCAAGAAGCCACCCCTCTGCACAGTGCTAGCTTGTAGTTTGTTCCCAACAATGCTGTTCATTAGAATGAATGAATCGTGCGTTGAACCAGGCCACCTTGCAACAATGTTGGTTAGTCGCATTTGCGCATCACATATAATTTGTATATTGATAGTGTGGAAATGTTTCCTGTTAACATACACATATTCATCTTGTAAAGATGATTTTATAACAATGTGTGCAGTCCATTGCTCCGATCACATTAAGAAAATCGGCTCTCACTGCAAATTGCACTTTGATGTTGGCTTGTTCAACTACATTGTATGCGAATATGTAATATCCATCTGGGTGACAGCTGGATAATGCCATCCCACACAGCTGGCATAGCTCGGCTCAAGGTCAACTGAGAAGTTCCCAGTCGGTCTGCCAGCTCTCTCTGGAATGCCCCTATTGCCAGGAACCCCAGATTTGTCAGCACCTGCACTGGGATGGGCAGCGCACGGCTTTTCACCGTGTCGTGCTTCAAGAGTGGCCGTAGCTCTGAGCACAGTTCAACAAGGACTGCCCATGGAAACCTAAGCTGGCTGACAAGCCAGTCATCATCCTGAGCCAGAAAATCTTCTGTCTCTAAATACCCTTTCTCTCCTCACTGCACGATTTGCAATATCCTCTAATAATGCTAACGCCATTGCTGTTAGAGGCATTTTCTGCACTTCTTTGCGCTTGCTTTTATATCCACTCATCTAATTGCGCACACTTGGATGTTTGTTCATCACGTGTCTCTGGTGTGTACCATAATTTTCATGTCATTATCAGTCTCCCAACATCACCTGTAAGTGTCCCCAACAGTCCAAACAGTAGAAACATACGTACGCCAGCCATGAAGTTGGCGTGGGGCTGCACATATTTCCACGGTCATTTCATTCTTGATACATATGAAATTTTCCATGGAAAAGGATGTACGCCATGTTTTTGTGCATAAATACCCTTTGTACATGAGGCCCCAGGTGTCAGACCAGTTCTCAGACCTGGTTTCAGTCCTGGTTGGACATCTGGCTGCATGTCAGGTTCCACATGAAGAACATGTGTTATGAGCCCTAAGGTTTACGATGGTAATGGTACTGCTTTTGGTTCACAGAAGAGACCAAGTTCATTGAATGATCTGGACCGCAGCCACTCCACCAGCTACCATGATTACGGTCAGGATGAGAGAGAGATGGAGTTTCTACGGCTACAAGTGATGGAGCAGCAGCACATCATCGAGGACTTGTCCAAGGTACTGAAACTATAAATACTGCTACGACTAAGCATGACTGAAGACCTGTCTACAACAAATACCACAGGTACTACTGTTACCGTTAACACTATGTATTCTGTAAGAGTACATGAAGATCTATCCCACAGGAAAGTACTCCTAAGTAACCTTGGAATTATTCCTGCAGTACTTCACCTTATCAAACTTTATGTTTTCAGGCTCTGGAGACATCAGGTTACGTGAAGAATGTTATAGTAAGTATTTGATCATAGTACCACAAATACTACAAGTACTGTCAGACTCACTGCGTACTGTCCTACAGGAGAGAGACATGCTACTGAGACATCGGCGTCAGGACTCTGTCCGGAGGAGGCGGACCTTCAGAGCCTGCAGGGTGAGACGAAAATGAAGATCTGAACATTTTAGAGAGAAGACAGGATAACTAAACTCAGACTGGACATCGCCTGCTATCTGTCTTATGTCCCCTGTCCCCTGTCCTCTGTCTTCGGTTTTATGTCTCCTTCAGGTGATCGAGACGTTTTACGGTTATGATGAAGAGGCCTCCTTTGACTCTGATGGATCATCTTTGTCCTTCCACACTGACAGAACTCCTGACACTGAACCAGAAGAGGTATATGCTCAAATACTCAGTTCTAGACCCAAACCTGGTCACTGGGTGACCTAGCTGACGATCTACTTTTACTGATTTTTAACCCTAACCTTCTTTACATTGAGGCATGTGTCAGGGAGGACACAGAGCTTCGTTACCGTCAACTGACTCAGGAGTACCAGGCACTGCAGCGGGCGTATGCTCTGTTGGTGGAGACGAGTGGAGGAAACTACGACGCTGAGAAGGAGATAAAGGTGACCCAACCCACAAGCAAGGCAGCAGAGAGGTTCACTGTAATGAAGCAAGGCAGTAACGGGTTGATGGTTCTGCTCTGTTTCAGACCAGAGAGCAGCTGTTGACTGAGATCAGTCGGTACCAGAGCAGAGTTTCAGATCTGGAGTCAGCGCTGAGGCAACAAGGACTGGTAACCCTAGACATAGTACCAAGGGTACCATGGTAACAAGGGGTGGATTCACACTATAACATTTGGACCGACGTTCAAAAAAATCAGAGAAATGAGTCTAAATGTCGGTGAAATTACGTTTGTGAGCAGGATTTTTTAAAATCCAGTGCACACCAACTTTTACGAATGTTTGCTAGCATTTGCCAGCATTGCATTAATTTTTCTGTTAGCGGAAGCAAACTTTTGCCAACTTTGGTTAGCATATGTGTAGCTGTTGCCAGCTTAGGTGAACTTAAGCAAACAAATACTCAGCTGAGGTCAACGTCAGGCAACGCTTATATAAAGCTCAGCGTCTGTGAAAGCTTCCTGGCATTCTGGACTTGCTTTTTGGCTGTACACATCTCATACACTTTTCAGTTTCATTGGATAATTTTAAATGGCGGTCACTTATATTGCACTTTTTTACTCATCTCTGGATGACCAAAGCGGTTTACAGGTCCTGCTATCTACCCATTCACACACACATTCACACATTAATGGTGGCAGAGCCGCCATGCACAGGCACTGGCCTGACCCACCAGTCGCAACTGGGGCTTCAGTGTCTTGCTCAAGGACACTTCGACATGCAGACTGCAGACAGAGCGGGAATCGAACCCCTCACCCTCCGATCAGTAGTCGGCCACACTCCACCTGCACCACAGTTTATTATTCCTGCTTGGACTGAAGTCGAGACTGCTTGAACTTTTTTTGAGAGAGAGAGAGAGAGAGAGACTGAACAGTCTACATGGGGTAAGTCCTACATTTTCACTGAAGCAAAAAAAGTTTATACAGAACAATGCCTCAAGGAAATATAACATGACACACTGTGTGTGTGTTTTTTTTAAATTGCGTTAAATTAACCGGAGTGGAACTGGAGTGGTGGCCTAGTGATAGAGCATTCACACACACACACACACACACAACTGGGAGGTCGTGGGTTCAAGCCCCTGCCGCGTCATATCAAAGACCATATAAAAAATGTTTCTGCTCGCCTTCTAGCTTGGTGCTCAGCATAATAGAATGGGGGAAGGAAAGGTTGTTTGTGGCGGCGCCTTGCATGGCAGCGACCCCTCAGATTCTAGATGTGATTAACACTGTAGCTAGGAGAGATGTAATTTTGTTCTACTGTACATGATTGTCTGTATGGACTGAATGCCAATAAAGTTGCCTTCTTCTTCTTCTTCTAAATGTCCTTTACTTTTTGACATCACATCAGCGCTTTTTGATCCCCATAACTGAAACTGAACCAATAAATCCTGGAGGATTACGCACAGAGCAGAAAATGAGAACGGTAAATTTCGCAATGAGGAGATTTTTTTTTCTTTTGCGCTGTCACATTTTTTTTTGGGGGGGGGGCTTATATATTTTTTTCTCTTGTTATTATTCCCCCATGCTTGTCTGGGCATTTGGCATTCCAGCGCCATGGACAGCAGCACTGCTTCAGCAGTTCTCCTGGATTTTTTACATATTCGCTGTGCTTTCATCTGTGTCCATGCATGTTTGAAAAGTGAGTTTTTTCTAAAAACATCTGCTTCCACCAGCGTTTCAGTCGATGGAGCCTAACTTAGGCTAGCTCTGCACAACTTAGCCCAGCGCTCAGGAACTAGCACAACTTTCACCATTTATTTCCAAGCATCGGTAAATTTTCAGCATGTTGAAAATTTTCAATGACCATGACATTCGTCAGCGTATGCCAACAAATACCAACTATTATTAACTTGTACCTTGTACCAACTATTGCCAGCTTAGCCAGATGGCCAAAACATCAGTAAACATCAGTCCAAACGTTGTAGTGTGAATCCAGGGAAGTGGGGTCATTTTTCTGACGCATCACGATGCAAACATGAATGATTCTGAATTAATGCAGTAATGCCAAGATTTTGATTCTTAAATTTTAATTAATAACATAATTAATTTTGACAGAAGGAAAAAAGCAGAACTTGAAAAACACAAAATTGTAGTTTCCAGACAGTTTATGGCGTGACACAAAACAGAGATGCGTGACCTTATGCAAGCCTGGCCAACCCAAACCAAAACACCATACATGTGAAACCATACTGCACTCTCCCGGGCCTTTGGTGTCCTCCAGACTGGTGATGTTCTGTACTACAGCGTGTGGTGACCTAGCTTTGGGGGGCAATCCAGTGGTTCATCTGGCTATGAGAAGGACAAAGGAGAAACGGTTGAGCTGGTGACGTAGTGTTCCTTAGAGCCCTGCCTGAGCTTTGCCTTTCTTTGCTTGGAATAGTTGCGGTGGAAGCTGGCCAATAGGAATCTCCAACAAATAAAATAAATTCATGAACACACTGAAGCACAGGAACCATGAAATAATTAAATATATACTGTAGTGAAATAATAAAATGTGCAGCAGTGTTTTTCAATCAGGGTGCCCTGGTATGTTCAGGTTTCTCTAATTTCTCAAAGAAACCACAGTCTAAATTTTGCTCATTCATGTGAGCAAAATTTCACTTGTTAGTTGGTCCAAAAAAATTGCAAATAATTTGCTGTTGTTGTGCATGGGTTCTGATGTTGAATGTTGTCAGTGCGTATGCCCCACAAGTTGGATGCCAGGCAGAAGAGAAAGTGATAAGATAAGATAACTTTCTTTCTGATCAAGAAAGCTAGCTCCGTCCTGGGGCAGCGCCTTGATCCGGTGGAGGAGATAGGAGAGAGAAGGACGGTGGCTAAACTGTCATCTCTGCTGGAGTCCGAGTTCCACCCTATGCAGGACATACTGAATGCACTGAGGAGCTCATTTAGCAGCAGACTACATCATCCCAGGTGCACAACCGAGAGGTTTCGCAGGTCCTTCCTACCAACGGCTGTCAGACTGTATAACCTAAGCAGGGCTGCTCGCAGAGATAGCAAAAAGACGTAACAACCTAATAGTTTTTTGAATGCAAAAGATGCAATAGACTTACACAATGGTCCCCTCCGGCATACAACTAGGAAAATACCGGTAGCTACGGAGGGTGAAAATATGTATGGGCACATAATCATACCATGTAGGATAACTAAGTAGACGGTTGTGCTGTTTCATCCCATCTAGCAACAATGCTCTGCACTGTGTGTGTTTATACATTTACATATTTATTCCATCTAGCTACAATGCTCCGCACTGTGTGTTTATATATCTATATATTCATTCCATCTAGCTACATTGCTCCGCACTGTGTGTTTATATATTTACATATTTTTTCCACCTAGCTGCAGTGCTCCATACTGTGGGTGTTTATATATCTACATATTTATTCCATCTAGCTACAATGCTCCGTACTGTGTGTTTATATATCTACATATTATTCCATCAAGCTACATTGCTCCGCACTGTGTTTATATATTTACATATTTATTCCATCTAGCTGCAATGCTCTGTACTGTGTGTTTATATACTCATATATTTATCCCATCCAGCTACAATGCTCTACACTGTGTGTCTGTGTGTATATATATATTTATAGTAATATGTACATATGTATATTAGCTGCTCTTGCTTGCTTGCTTTTTTTTTTTTTTTTTCTTGCCTTCTGATTGTTGCTCTGAGTGTTGCTATCCCTGTGCTGTTGCAATCCTGGAATTTCCCCGTTGTGGGACTAATAAAGGCTTATTTTATCTTATCTTATCTTATAAGCCTTTATTAGTCCCACAATGGGGAAATTCCATGACTGAAGTAGTATAGAGTGTTCCCAGGGGGGAGAGAGTGGTGATTGGAGTGGACTTTAATGGACATGTAGGTGAAGGGAACAGAGGTGATGAGGAGGTCCTGGGTAGGTAAGGTCTTTAGGAGAGAAATGTGGAAGGACAGATGGTTGTGGATTTTGCTAAAAGGATGGAAATGGCTGTGGTGAAGACATACTTCAAGAAGAGAGAGGAACATAGGGTGACTTACAAGAGTGGAGGAAGGTGCACACAGGTGGACTATATCTTATGAAGAAGGAGAAATCTGAAAGAGATAGGAGACTGTAAGGTGGTGACAGGGAAGAATGTAGCTAGACAGCATCGGATGGTAGTCTGCAGGATGACTTTACAAAGCAAGAAGAGAAAGAGAGTGAAGGCAGAACCAAAGATTAAGTGGAGGAAGTTACAGAAGGAAGAAGGTCGCACATAGTTCAGGAAGGAGTTGATACAGGCTCTGGGTGGTAGGGAAGAATTTTCAGATGACCGGGAAAGTACAGCAAAAGTATTGAGGGAAACAGGTAGAAAGGTCTGTGGTGTATCCAGTGGTCAGAGGAAGGAAGACAAGGAGACTTGGTGGTGGAATGTGGAGGTACAGGAAGGTATTCAAAGGAAGAAGTTAGCAAAGAAAAAGTGAGATAGTCAGGAAGATGAAGAAAGTAGACAGGAGTATTTGGAATCTAAGTGCATGACAAAGAGAGAGGTGGCAAAGGAAAAGGCATATAGTGAGTTGTATGAGAGGCTGGACACTAAGGAAGGAGAAAAGTAGTTGTATCAACTGGATAGACAGAGAGATCGAGCTGGAAAGGATGTACAGCAGGTAAGGTTGATTAAGAACAGAAATGGTAATGTGCTAACAAATGTGTGTGTGTTGAGAAGGTGGAAGGAGTACTTTGAAGAGTTGATGAATAAAGAAACTAGAGAGGAGGATGGATGAATTAAAGATAGTGAACAAGGAAGTCCAGAGGATTAGCAAGGCAAAAGTGAGGGCAGCTTTGAAGAGGATGAAGAATGAAAAGGCGGTTGGTCCAGATGACATACCTGTGGAGGTATGGAGATGTTTAGGAGAGATGGCAGTGGACTTTTTAACCAGATTGTTTAACACAACATTAGAGAGTGCCTGAGGAGTGGAGAAGAAGTGTTTTGGTACCAGTTTTCAAGAACAAAGGTGACGCTCAGAGCTGTAGTAACTACAGAGGCATAAAGTTGATCAGCCACACTATGAAGACATGAGAAAGAGATGTTGAAGCCAGGTTAAGAGGAGAGGTGACAATCAGTGAGCAGCAGAATGCCAAGAAAGAGTACTCCTCATCCATTCAGGTGGATGTCCTGAATTTCCCTCAGGGATTTATAAAGAATACAAAATGCAAAAATAAAATAAAAATAAATAAAAAAAAATACAGATGCAATGTTTGCTTTAAGAGTGCTGATGGAGAAGTATAGAGAAGGTCAGAAGGAGCTGCACTGTGTCTTTGTGGATCTACAGAAAGCAGATGATAGGGTGCCAAGAGAGGAAGTGTGGTACTGTATGAGAAAGTCAGGAGTGGCAGAGAAGTAAGTGAGGGTCGTGCAGGACATGTATGAGGACAGCAAGACGGTGGTGAAGTGTGCTGTAGGAGTGACGGATGGGTTCAAGATGGGGGTGGGATTCATCAGGGATCAGCTCTGAGCCCCTTCTTGTTTGCCATAGTGATGGGCAGGCTGACAAACGAGGTCAGACAGGAGTCTCCATGGACCATGATGTTTGCAAATGACATTGTAAGCTGTAGTGAGAGTAGGGAGCAGGTGGAAGAGAAACTGGAGAGGTAGCGGTATGCTCTGGAGAGAAGAGAAATGAAAGTAAGTAGAAGCAAGACAGAATACATGAGTGTGAATGAGAGGGAGGCAGGTGCATCGGTGTAGATGGAAGGAGTAGCGTTAGTGAAGGTAGATGAGTTTAAATACCTGGGGTCAACCATCCAAAGCAATGAAAAATGCACAAGAGAGGTGAAGAAGAGAGTGCAGGCAGGGTGTAGTGGGTGGAGACGAGTGTCAGGGGTGATTTCCCAAGAGGGAAAGGGAAGATTTACAAGACGGTAGTGAGACCTGCTATGATGTATGATTTGGAGACGGTGGTGCTGACAAAAAGACAGGAGCTGGCGGTGGCAGAGTTGAAGATGCTAAGATTTCCATTAGGAGTGACTAGGAGGGACAAGAATAGAAATGAGTATATCAGAGGGACAGCTCAGATTGAGCGGTTTGGAGACAAAGTAAGAGAGGCAAGGCTGAGATGGTTTGGACATGTGCAGAGGAGGGACACTGGATATATTGGACAAAGGATGTTGAAGATGGAGCTGCCAGGCAGGAGGAAAAGAGGAATATCACAGAGAAGATTCATGGATGTAGTGAAGGAGGACATGGAGAAGGTTGGTGTTACAGAGGAAGATGATAGGATGAGATGGAGGCAGATGATCCGCTGTGGTGACCCCTAAAGTGAGCAGTTGAAAGAAGAGGAAGTTGTGCATGGGTTCTGTAGGCACCCATGCATCTGAACCAACTAACAAGTGAAATTAGATAATTTCTCAAAGAAATCTAAACATACCAGGGCACCCTGGTTGAAAAACATTGATATACAGTATTTAATAAATTATTTATTTTTTCCAATATAAAAAATTTTCATTAATTAATGGTGCAATTACTTATTTTCATTTTATCACTTCCAGCCCTTCATGGTAACACAGCAGGAGGGAAAAAAAATCCTGAATAAAACAAAAAAAGATGCATTGACAATTGTTTTAGATTAGAATCAGAGCCCCCTGAATCGTAATCGAATCGTAAGTTGCCTAAAGATTCCCCCTCCTATTGGTAACCCTAATTATAGTACCAAGAGTACTATAATTGCTGGTAACTGGCCAGCAGAAAGAAAAAAAAAACTTTTGGTGAAGTGAGCGCTGGCGTGAATTGCTGTCGTTGCTCTTGGTACCTCTTCAAGTGACACTCCACCAAAAATCAAAATTTTTTTTTCTTGTTTAAGATGTCTGCAACATGTTTGTTATGACTTACAAGACATGTCAAGAGCTAAATCACTCATATATGTCATGTCTCTGCTTGCTTTTTTTTTTTTTTTTTTTGCTTTAAAGTTTCAGTTAAGCCCCACTCCCTGAAAAAAGCGTGTTTAGACCCAAAAAGCAGTTGAAGCAGGTGAAACGAATGAGCATTTTCAGTACCGTTCGAACTTTCCCAGTTTGGGGTCGAAGATCTAACTAATGATTCTCTAGAATCCAATCCAATCAATTTTATTTATAAAACACTTCAAAAACAGCCACAGCTGACACGAAGTGCTGTATATCAACAATAAATAAGATATAAAAACATATGGTAAATGGTATTCACTTATATAGCGCATTTTACTCATCTCTGGATGACCAAAGCGCTTTAAAGATCCTGCTATTCACCCACGCACACATTCACACACTGATGGCAGCGGAGCTGCCATGCACAGGCACTGGCCTGACCCACTAGGAGCAACTAGGGGTCCAGTGCCTTGCTCAAGGACACTTCAACATGCAGACTGCAGACAGAGCGGGAGCTGAACCCTTCACCCTCCAATCAGTAGTCGGCCACACTACATCTGCGCCACAGCCGCCCCACACCTGACAACTAACCTGATAACTTGTCTGATAATATAATACATAGAACATAGACTATAGAACATAGGTTACTGAAAATAGACAACATTAAATAGGTCTGAGACATTCAAATTGCTGACAGAATTGTCACTAACCTGTGTCTCTCTGTCTCAGGACCTGAAGTGGGTGGAGGAGAAGCAGGCATTGTATCAGAGGAATCAGGAACTGGTGGAGAAGGTGAAGATTTACATTTTACTGCCTTTCCCATCTCTTTATGGCTCTGACTTGGTGACTGGGTAAACCGGGGATTTTGTGGTATTTTCAGTTGAGGCAGATGGAAGGCAATGAGCTACGGCTGAAAAACGACATCCAGGACGCTAAAGACCAGAACGAGCTGCTGGAGTTTAGGATCTTGGAGCTGGAGGTAAACCAAGACCAGCAGAGTCCAGTTCGAGAAATTTAACTATGATGACCCGACTGACTTGTCTGACAAGGTTAAAATAATTTAACCAGTTTAACAGTTTGACTGACTTCAATAGAAACTCTTGTTTTATGGTCAGGAGAGGGAGCGGCGCTCACCTGCTATCAACTTCCAGCAACTCTATTTCCCAGAAGGCCTCAGTCCTCTGCAGATATACTGTGAGGCTGAAGGAGTCACTGTGAGTACACGCCTCGTTAATCTGATGACCATTCACCTGATAACTAAGTTGACATTTCACCTGATATCTCACCTGATAACTCACGTGATAAGACACCTGATGACTAGCTTGATAACCTGATACCTCACCTGATAATTAAGATGAAAATTACATGATAATTAACCCTGATAATTAATCCTGATGATGAACCTGATCAGTCACCTGAGGTCACCACATGTCTCCATCTTTGTCTTGTCAGGACATAGTGATCAGTGAACTGATGAAGAAGTTGGACATCCTGGGCGATAACGCCGTAAGTGTATGTTGAATTTATTTCATACATGTATGTGTCATGAAACATGTGGTCTGATTTAGAAGAAGAAGAAGCCAACTCTGTTGTCATTCAGTCCATACAGCCAATCATGCACAGTAGAACAAAATTATGTTTCTCGTATCTACAGTGTTAATCACATATAGAATCAGAGGGGTCGCTGCCATGCAAGGCGCCAGCACAAACAACTTCTCCTTCCCCCATTATGCTGAGCACCAAGCTAGAAGGCAGGAAGTGACATTTTTATATGGTCTTTGGTATGACTTAGCCCAGACTTGAACCCCCAGCCTCCTGGTTGTGGGACAGATGCTCTATCAACTAGGCCACCACTCCGCCACCACCATTTAGCGTGTTACATGAGATTAGCATGTAGCAGACATGTTGTCCACTCATGAGTCCATAATAAGGGCCGTCTAAATCTGTGTGTCCTCAGTCTCATTACTAATGAGTGACTCATTAGTCAGTTTAATCTGAAATATTATCAACAACCGCAACACATCTGGTAGAGTATGTTGTTACTGTGTTCTTAATATGTTGTTCACATATTCTTCTCTGTAGAATCTGTCCAATGAGGAGCAGGTTGTGGTCATTCATGCTCGGACAGTGCTCACTCTGGCTGAAAAGGTAAGAGATACGTGGAGAGACAAGTTTTGTCTGCTGATTATAGACATGTCTCAAACAGAAGAAATCATGTGGCAATACATGTTCTGAGAAGCAGAACAATTTAAAAAATCCATTAATATGTCCATGATAGCTAGCTGGATAGCTTGGTTCTCAAAATAGAGAAGATGTTCCAAAGAAGCCTGCTGAATTCCTGAGAGGTAGTTCCCCAACATTTGCCCCAAACCTTTTGAGTCCAGAAGGAAAATAAACTACAGCCGTGGACAAAATTGTTGGTACCCCTCTGTTAATGAAAGAAAAACCCACAGTGGTCACAGAAATAACTTGAATCTGACAAAAGTGGTAATAAATAAAAATTCTATGAAAATTAACCAATGAAAATCAGACAATGCTTTTGAATTGTGGTTCAACAGAATTATTTTAAAAAACAAACTCATGAAACAGGCCTGGACAAAAATGATGGTACTGTGGAGGAACAAATAAGTTCAGGCGAGATGCGGCGAGCTGGAAGGTGGCAGAGTTTTATTTCCTCCAACATCATGAGACACACTGTAGCGCTGTGCGCTGTGTTGTGCTGTGTGTGTTATTAAGGCATGTATAGCAAGCTCTTTTATACATTGATATACATATCAGTCAATACATATCAATCGCGTGACCAACTGGCACCCAGATGTCTTCTCCTTAATCCGGGGATGTATAAACAATAGTCCACTGTTGTGGTTGTCCCCCCAGGGGTTCTCTGTCCGTATATCAGTCTGCATTGTGCTGGGTGACCACACGGCTCCCCCAGAACGCTTGGAAGGGGCTGTGACCCCCCCCCCCCCCACCGTCGTTTGGCTCCAGCTCCGGTAGAACTGTCGGAGGGCATGTCAGTCCATGAGGGGGACGGGGGAGGGGTGGAAAAAAGTGTGCTCCGCTCCGGGTTCCAGCACATTGAACGGCCGTGGATCGTGGGCACCGGGGCCGGTGTGCAGTCGTGCATAATGGAACCAGACGGCGATCGGCCAGCTTTAGGGAGTGAGGTGCGGGAAAAGCGCTGTGGAGGAGGAGGGGGAGGGTGGTGGGAGTAAGTGAGTGCCGGCACGGGACGTCAAAGGTGTCTGGGCTGCGCAAACATTGCGTGTGGAACCGCGATGGTGAGGGACTTCCCCGGTAAACCTGGCGGAGATCCACAGCGGCTGTGAAAAAAAGAAAAAAAAAATTAAATTAAGTCACTGACTTCTCGTGCGGGTCCGGTCCAGCGAGGATCTGGGGAAGGCGATTGGCCCAATTCCCAGAGGATGTGCAGTGGCTGTGATAAACTGAAGCTGTGTCAGGGACTCGGCAGTTTGGCTTTAGGTGCAGGAGCAGCCCTAAAGTCATCAGGGAAAGCAATCGGCAAAATTCCCATTGTGCGCCGTGGCTGAGAAACCCATACAAAGTCCTGTGTGCAGGCTGCATGTCTGCTTCAGGTGCGTGAGCAGCCCTAAAGGTTCTGAGGGTGGCGATCGGCCGTTTTTCTCTGGCATGTGCAGCGGCGGAGGACGATGTATCAGTCTGTGGAGCCAGTTCGTCTCTGTGCATGGTGCGCGCTTGGCGCCGTGACCACATAACTGGCAGTTGCGCTGTCCTCATAATCCTGCAGTGTGCGTGTGGGGCTTCTGTGCATGGGAGGTCCGCTGTCGTGTGAGTCAGGGTCGGGGAGCTTGGTGGAAATCAACGCAGTCAGCATTGATGATTTCCCCGTTCAGGCTGCTTCCTTCGTTTCGCTTGTGTCGCGGTTCATGGTGCTTGTCAGTCCAAGCACTGTGTGCTATGGGGAGCGCGCTCTGGTGAGGATGAAGAGGTTGCAGGCGTTCTCTGGTCCTCTGGGATCCACAGCGCGGTGAGAGGAAGGAGATGGTCATTCTCCCTCGTCAGGTCACCAGTGTGGAGGTAAAGATCAGGCAAGGGGCGCACCATGACGCGTGCTGAGGCTTCCCATCCGGGTGATGTTTGCCTAGTGTTCCATTCTTCTTCAAGGGTCACCAGTGTGGAGGAACAAATAAGTTCAGGCGAGATGCGACGAGCTGGAAGGTGGCAGTTTTATTTCCTCCAACATCATGAGACACACTGTAGCGCTGTGCGCTGTGTTGTGCTGTGTGTGCTGTGTGTGCTATTGAGGCATGTACTGTATAGCAAGCTCTTTTATATATGTTATACAAAGAGAGAGAATGCATGGTACATTTGCATATTGATATACATATCAGTCAATACATATCAATCACGTGACCAAGTGGCGCCCAGATGTCTTCTTCTTAATCCGGGGATGTATAAACAATAGTCCATTGCTCTGGTTGTCCCCCCAGGGGTTCTCTGTCCGTATGCAATCCCTGCTGAGCGTGAATAGTATCAGTCTGCATTGTGCTGGGTGACCACAGTACTCTTAACTTAATATTTTGTTGCACAACCTTTTGAGGCAATCACTGCAATCAAACGATTTCTGTAACTGTCAATGAGACTTCTGCACCTCTCAGCAGGTATTTTGGCCCACTCCTCATCAGCAAACTGCTCCAGTTGTCTCAGGTTTGAAGGGTACCTTCTCCAGACGGCATGTTTCAGCTCCTTCCACAGATGTTCAATAGGATTTAGATCAGGGCTCATAGAAGGCCACTTTAGAATAGTCCAATGTTTCACTCTTAGCCATTCTTGGGTGTTTTTAGCTGTGTGTTTTGGGTCATTATCCTGTTGCAAGACCCATGACCTGTAACTGAGACCAAGCTGTCTGACACTGGGCAGCACATTTCTGTCTAGAATACCTTGATAGTCTTGAGATTTCATTGTGCCCTGCACAGATTCAAGACACCCTGTGCCAGATGCAGCAAAGCAGCCCCAGAACATAACAGAACCTCCTCCATGTTTCATAGTAGGGACAGTGTTCTTTTCTTGGTATGCTTCATTTTTGTGTCTGTGAACATAGAGCTGATACGCCTTGCCAAAAAGTTCCAGTTTTGTCTCATCTGTCCATAGGACATTCTCCCAGAAGCTTTGTGGCTTGTCAACTTGCAGTTTGGCAAATTGCAGTCTGGCTTTTTTATGATTTGTTTTCAACAGTGGTGTCCTCCTTGGTCATCTCCCATGAAGTCCACTTTGGCTCAAACAACGACGGGTGGTACGATCTGACACTGATGTACCTTGACCTTGGAGTTCACCATGAATGTGTTTAGAGGTTGTTCTGGGCTCTTTTGTTACCATTCGTATTATCTGTCTCCTCCTGCGGCCACGTCCAGGGAGGTTGGCTACAGTGCCGTGGATCTTAAATTTCTGAATAATATGTGCAACTGTAGTCACAGGAACATCAAACTGCTTGGAGATGGTCTTATAGCCTTTACCTTTAACATGCTTGTCTATAATTTTCTTTCTAATCTCCTGAGACAACTCTCTCCTTTGCTTCCTCTGGTCCATGTTTAGTGTGTTACACACCATGTCAACAAACAGCATAGTGACTACTTGTCACTCTTTAAATAGGCCGACTGACTGATTACAAGTTTGTAGACACCTGTGATGTTTATTAGAGGACACATCTTGGTTGAACATGTCCCTATGGTCACATTATTTTCAATCTTTTCTAGGGGTACCATCATTTTTGTCCAAGCCTGTTTCATGAGTTTGTTTTTTAAAGTAATTCTGTTGAACCACAATTCAAAAAGCATCGTCTGATTTTCACTGGTTAATTTTCATAGAATTTTTATTTGTTACCACTTCTGTCAGATTCAAGTTATTTCTGTGACCATTGTGGGTTTTTCTTTCATTAACAGAGGGGTACCAACAATTTTGTCCACGTGTGTATTTTTTCCGAAGAGACAGAATCTTCAAACTGAATTCACATCAACTTAATAATTGTCTAGCTGTGTTTGCCCACCTCTCTGTCCACCTACTTGTGCATGTGTCTGCCCACCTATCTGTTCAAACTTGTCCACCTATTTTTCCACGTCTTTCCACCTGTTTGTCCACCTGCTTGTCACATGTCTGTCCACGTGTCTGTTCATCTGTCTGTCCACTGATCTCACGTCCTATCTATCCACCTGCTCTGTGTCTCTCCAGTGGCTGGAGTCCATTGAAGTGACCAAGTCGGCTCTGCAGCAGAAGATGTTGGACATTGAGAGTGAAAAGGTGAAAAAACATTTTCAGTTTCGTAAACCTCTTTTAGAAGTGCGATTGTCTCAGATTGTGGAATAAACTCTGACCCCCAGCTAGAATAAAATGTTGTACGATTTATTTATTGATTGGTTGTATTTGTTTTTGGAAATGGGCCATGGACAATATTAAACATAAATGTTGTTTGATGGATTACATCAGAGTTGACTTAAGGGTCATTTACATTTACTGTACTTGTTGCTTGGTTGGAGCTGGTATGGGGTGTGTGTGTGTGTGTGTGTGCACGCGTGCATGCATGCATGTGTGTATGGAACAGTCTACTACAATAGCCGACAAAATTTGTTGCACTTATGGGTCTTTTTATATACTTAAATGCTATCTTATTGTCATTTTGATACTATACTAATTTGTTGCTTGGTAGTAGCGAGTGTGTGTATCTCTATTGTATGTTTGGTACTGTACATTATGACAGTCAACAAATCTTGTATGTTGCTACATGCAATGACAATAAAGTATTCTATTCTATTTATCTGCAGTTCCTGCAAATGTAGCTCATCAAAAATTTACAACATCCATACTAATATCTTAACCCTAATACAGGTGTAAAACAGCTCATTAAACTGAAGTGTGTAGTCATCTGTAACAACAGCCGTATAAAATAGCTTGTTAACTTCAGGTTTAACATTGCCTGTTACTCATTTCTGTCCTCCAGGACCTGTTCAGTAAGCAGAAAGGTTACCTGGATGAGGAACTGGACTACAGGAAGCAGTCCATGGACCAGGCCCACAAGGTGAGTGTGAGCTGCAGCCCTCCTGGACAGGTAACTCACTGTCAGACCATGTAATCACTAATAAATGCAGTGTTTCCCCTGGGTTTACGAGGGGAGGAGGTCGGGCAGTGGCTCAGGAGGTAGAGCTGGTCGACTAATAACCAGAGAGTTGGTGGTTCGAATCCCACTCTCCCCAGCCTTCCTGCCATTGTGTTCCTGGGCAAGACACTTTACCCACATTGCCTCCAGTGTCCATGACACTGGGTATAAATGTTTGGTAGTTGTCGGAGAGGCCATTGGCATGGATTGGCAGCCACATTTCCATCTGTCTGCCCCAGGGTAGGTGTGGCTACAGTAGTAACTTACCACTCTCACTGTCTGTCTGTGGAGTGAATGAATAATGTATCCATTGTAAAGCATCTTTGAGTTTCCATGAAAAGCACTATATAAATCCTATGCATTAATATTATAAATGGCCAGGTCTGGTTTCCTCTCACATCTGCATGTTTATGATGACTACATATTCAACGGAATATTCTAGGGCTGGGCAATATGGATCAAAAATCATATCTTGACATAATTATTCAGTATCTTGATACTCAATATACAGCAGGAAAATACAGTAAGTCTTGAACATGTCAACATTTTTCTCATTAAACATATTTCCGATGGAGCCATTGACCTGAGATTTTCACCAGATGTCAGTAACAACCCAAGTAATCCAAACATATAAAGAAATCAAGACAACCTTGTTCATAAAACAAGTTATATTTAATGAAGTGGAATGACACAGGGAATAAGTATTGAACACATGAAGAAAAGAGGTGCAAAAGGCATTGAAAGCCAAGAAACCAGCTGAAATCCATCAGAATTTAGGAAGCCAT
This sequence comes from Pholidichthys leucotaenia, assembly GCA_020510985.1. Classification (NCBI taxonomy): domain Eukaryota; kingdom Metazoa; phylum Chordata; class Actinopteri; order Cichliformes; family Pholidichthyidae; genus Pholidichthys; species Pholidichthys leucotaenia. The sequence continues at coordinate 308,456,659 of CM035836.1, forward strand.
CCAATCCCCCATCAGTGCAAACTAATTTCAGCTGGTTAAGTCCTGACTGATAGCCCTTAAAAAGGTCTGTTAATATGAGATTGTCACACCACAACAAACTCATGATGGGTAGAAGCAAAGAGCTCTCTCTAGACCTTTGCAACCTTGTTGTTGCAAAGCATAATGATGACATTGATTACAGGCACATTTCTAAACTGCTGAATGTGCCGTCTGTCCGTCTGGCTGCCTGTCTGTCTGCCTCTCTGTTTCAGCTTGCCCGGTCAAAATTATGTGGAACTAAATGCTTTGTTACGGCCCGGCTCGTTTCCGGAGTGGGACCTCTGTGTGTTTTTCCTTGTGTTGTAGGTGGAGCTGTGAAGGACCACCCCTGGCTGAGAGGTGCTCTATAGACGCCACCTTTGTGCACCTGTCGGTAGCTTCTGCTCCCGTTGGAGGCCGGTCGCCTTCTGTGTGTTTGTGCTCTGCCTACTGCCTGTGATCTGTCGCTTGGTCGGGGTTGTGCTAGTGGCCCCTGTTTGTAGCACTGTTTGTGGCCTGTGGGGTTTGGTTGTGGGTGTGCTGCATAATTGCAGCCCTGACAGAGGCATGTGGTCACTGGGTTGGCTAGTAACTAGTTTATTGTTTTTGTTTGCTTCATGCATCCAATGCACTCACACTCACCGCTGATTCTTACAGACACCCTTTTATTTTGTTTTTTGTTTTTTTTTTAACAATAAACTTGTGTTTAAATTGGCAATTCCGTGTGGTCTCCCTTTTTTGTCCAAGCCTCGAGCTGGGCTTGTGACAAATGTAGGCTCATCTGCTTGTCTGAACCCGTCCATCCGTCTGAACCCAGTCTATCTGTTTGGCCCTTTAAAACCATTTGTAATAGGAGAAATCGGGGCTTGTCCGTCCGTTTGAGCCTGGTTTGTTTGTTAAAACAAGAGCGGTTTGAGTTTGGACCTGTTTGCTCATTCGTTCATTTTTGAATGGATGTGGGAATAGGAGCTTGTTTGTTTGGCAGATTTGTCCATTTCTATGTTAACTGGGTTAAATCAGGTAAGTGTGTTTGATTCATTTGATGTTACTATCACTGGTAATTTCTCCTGTTAGGCTTAACAGTGAATTCCATTAGGGGTTAGGGTTAGGGTTAGGGTTCCCTGTCTGTCTTTGGTTTAAAGAGGTGGTCAAAACGGCTTGGGGCCACTTCCACGGGATTCCTGAGAATTGCTGCGTAGCAGTTGCTCAGCAGCCCAGTGGGTTCATGAGTAAAGATCGTCCCGCCAGTAACTGCACAAAGACTAGGGTCTACGTTAGGTAGATAGGCTTCTGTGACTAGGTAGTCAGGGAGGAGAGTTTCCAGTGTGTCATTTTTTTTTTTGTATGGAACCATTTCCTTCTGTTTGTGACCCAGTTCAGTTTAGTCCGGTTGCACAATTTAGTCACGTGTGAGTAGAGGCATTGATGGTGATTTTTGTGAATGAGCGAGTGGCTGTGGTGTCCGTGTGATGTCAGCACTCATTATTGTGCAGCGTTTGCCGAGAAGCGCGCACCTGTTGGGGAGACATGGAGGTTGGTGAGTGTCTGTTAATTTGTAAATCTGTTTGTGGTGTTTTTGGGTTGGAGCATGAATTCATTGTTTTCAGGTTGTGGGGCAGGGCACTGCACTTGTGTTAATTTGACGCATCAGTCTAATTTGTTTGTACATGTTGGTGTGCGTAACACCTGTTGTGATGTCTGGAGCGGGTTTGACCTGCGATGTTGCCAGGTTGTTTTTTTTTTTAATGGAAAGTGTTCTTACTTCGGGAGTTAGAATGGAGACGGGCACGACTGGAGAGACTTAGACTGAGTGTTGGGGCTGCTGGTGGTATTAATTTGGGTCCGGGCAGTGCTCTTGGCTGTGCGCAGTAAGGTGATGTTTGCTCTCATTTATGTCTAGCTCCCTCTGTTCCAGAGACGGTGCACACTCAGAGTGTTTCAAAGACGGTGCACACTCAGAGTGTTTCGAAGACGATGCATGATCATAATATCTGTGAATTAGTTCCAGCATGCACGGTGACACCTGTGGTGTTGGCCACTGCAATTAATTATGTTAATTCTGAAAAGCTGTGTGTAGAGCCTCCATGTGTGCTTTCTGACTGTGACTCATCAGTAACATCAGTTGATGTGTCAGAGGATTTAGATTTGGGGACAAACTGTCAGCAGGAATCTGGCAGTCAGTTGTCTCCGGGTGACTCTGTTAAAAGGCATGTTAAACTGGTTTCTGATGAAGGATGTTTGTTTACACCTGAGCATAAGGAGGAAACGCAGCTTGGCCAGGTTAATCTGCTGAAGTCAGATTTTTCCCAGGGAAAGCTGTTTTTTAAATTTATTTTTTATCTAACCTTTATTTATACAGGGTAGCTCCATTGAGAGGCAACCTCTCTTTTCCAAGGACGCCCTGTTCACGCTCACACATTCACACCTGGAAGCTGCCCAGTACAACCACAGACTGACCTGTGGCCACTAAGCAGCTCCACTGCAGCAGCTGGGGTTAAGGGCCTTGCTCAAGGGCACCACAGTGCGGTTATGGAGGGTTGGGCAAACACTGTTATGTTATCTGTCCCACCCAGATCTAATCCTGCTGGTCCAGGAATGGAACCCGTGACCCTCCGCTCACCAGTCCATATCCCTAACCATTAGGCCACCACACTCCACCAGTGGGGGGAGTGTGTCTCAGCAGCCAGTTGGTTCAGCAGTTGCTGCAGGGTCTGTGAATGTACATGTGTCAGATGATGCCATCATGGATGCTCCTGATCAGTGTAGGTTGCAGAGCGAGCTGAAGAAATCTGAGTCACTGCAAAACCTGCATAAATTGTGTTTTTTTCCTTCGGAGCTGTGCCACCTCGCACTTAGGCTGAAACCTCTGGTTATCTTGTTGGGTTTTGATAGTGGTCGTCCTCCTGATGGGCACTTCTATTTTGTCTGGCTGGCTGGGGATTTGGATCAGCCTCCTGGCAAGGTTTTCCTTCCTGTCCAGTTGACCCTGGATTTTGGACGTCCTCCCGAAGGACATCTGTTTCCCATTAGTCTACAGACTATAGGTTACTGGTTTTGACTGATGTGTTTGTTTTTGTTTTTTTGCAGACCTTCTATTTGGACATCCACCTCATTAAGGGCTCAGAATGTTGTGGTGGTGGCCTTGTCCAGAGCACCAAGTTTTAAGGGCTAAGACTTAAAAATTCTTGTCTGTGGTTACCTAAGCCATCTGTTCTGCTTTTGGCACTCTTAAATTGCTTCTCTAGGTGCTGGAGTTGCTGGGTAGCTGAGGGTCGTGATGGGTTGGCTGGGTGCCTATATTAAAGCTTGGTGAGTGCATAGTAGATTTGTAGTTGTGGTATTTTTAATTGTATTTAGTGAACTGTAGTTAATAAATAAAGAAATATGGAACATTTATTATTGTATGATATACACAGTATGGGTAGTTGTTTGTAAATCAGTTTGTGTTGGCCTTCCAAATGGGAAGTCTATTTTTTTGTGTGCAGGGGTGTTATGGCCCCACTCCTCTCCGGAGTAGGATCTCTGTGTGTTTTTCCTTGTGTTGTAGGTGGAGCTGCGAAGGACCGCCCCTGACTGAGAGGTGCTCTATAAAAGCCACCTTTGCGCACCTGTAGCTTCTGCTCCCGGTGGAGGCCGCTTGCCTTTTGTGTGTTTGTGCTTTGCCTACTGCCTGTGATGTGTCGCTTGGTCGGGGTTGTGCTGGCAGCCCCTGTTTGTACTGTTTGTGGCCTGTGGGCTTTGGTTTTGGGTTTACCGCTGGGCATAATTGCAGCCCTAACAGAGGCATGGGGTTGCTGGGTTGGCCAGTGACTAGTTTGTTGTTTTTGTTTGCTTCACACATCCAATGCACTCACACTCACCACTGATTCTTACAGACACCCTTTTATTATTTATCTTATTTTTTTAACAATAAACTTGTGTTTAAATTTGCACCTCCATGTGGTCTCCCTTTTTTGTCCAAGCCTTGAGCCGGGCTTGTGACAGCTTGTATCATTGTATCGCCATATTTTCTGGATTTTTAATTTGCCAGAATTTTGAAAAACACATTGTTTTTGAAATAAACAAAAATAGCTCACCTTTACTGTCAATGGAATGGTACTGTGCATACGCTCGGAAACTCCCACCAGAGGAAAGTACTCAGTAGTGGTGGGCGGATCGGTCCAAATATCAATAATATCAATACCAACATTGGTATTGATATTGATGTGTAACGAGATCGATACTCTGTGTCTGTGTTGCCGCTCCCATCATAGCACGGAGCAGGCACACTCTGCCACACTTTGCTCCTCTTCTTCTTGTGGTTTTACCTCCCTCCTCCTCCCGCTTGTATCATCACATGACTCAGCAGTGCCAGGTAAACAAGATAGTAAGCAGCAGCCGCCAACTGCCGGTGTTCTATAAGGCTACATTCACACTGCAGGTTTTAATGTTCAATTCCGATTTTTTTTGCACAAATGTGACCCATATCTGATTTTTTTTTTCCCCTTGTCCTGTCAGGCAGCTAGGCAAACAGAACAGGGATCTGTCACCCTGCTGTGCCAAAACAGATTTACTTTGCCAAGAGGAGCCTATACAGTGCCTAACTTTGCACTGTATATTGTTGTAAACTCCTCCTGTAATAACTTTTAATACTTTATTTTAATTGTTTTACCCATGGAAGACCCAACAGGATGGGGAAGAGGGAAAGGAAGTGTGTGAAGGGGGGGGAAGAAAAGGGAGGGGAACAGACAAAAAAAAACAAAAACCAACAACTAAAACAAACAAAAGACAAACTGCTTCTTCCACCGGAGATGTCTCAACACGAGTCTGGTTTCTGCACCTGTTAAAGGAGAGACACTTGTACATGTACGTCTGTGTGCCTATATATGAGAACGCGCGCAAAATAAGTGTGTGCATGTGAGTGGTTTGTCAGGAAACATACGAGCGGAGGGCCAGTCGCAGCAGCCCTCCCCCCGAGGACCCCGAGCAGGCAAGGCAGCACCACCAACCCCCAGCCCCGAGGTCAGCAAGCCCCAGGAAAGCCAGGCATCCACCCCCGGAGGGATGATCAAGGGAAGGCAGGCTGCTCGGCGGCCGGCGCGGTGAGCCCACACCCCCGGACCCGCTCGACCCCCACCCCCCCAGCGGGGCCAACATCCGCCCCCGGGCCCCAGGCACCAGGAGGCCAGCGACCCCACCCCCCAGGACAGAGACCAGCCAGCGCCCCCCCGCGCGAGCCCCTCCAGGTAACCCCACAGCGGCCCCGCCCCAGCGCCTTGGCCACACACCCCAGGGACCCCCACGTCCAAAGAAGTCCCCTCGCCCAGGTGAGCCCACGTTATTGAGAGGCACTACCCCCCTTAATCCAGCCCCTCCCGACTCGCAGGCACACCCCTCCCCATACCTTCACACCCACATGTTCCCATGCACACCCCTCTCACTCACCCAGACCAACCCATTCTCTCTCACTCCAGTACCCACTTAAATTCACTCCTCATTCATCTTTATTTCAAAAGCCGGCTGCGAAGCAGATGCAGCGAGCCTGAACATGCACCAGTGCCCGGCAGTGACCAGGGAGGCCACCGGCGCAGGCCACAGAAGCAGACCCCCACCCTCCGGCGCCCATCTGAGCGAACAATCAGCATCTGATTTTTTTTAATGACAGTCTAAACAGCACACATCCGAATTTTTCACACCAGACCCAGGCCAGTTTCATATGTGGTCCTAATTCAGATACGTGTCTGATATTTTCCAAAGCAACCTCAGTCTGAACGGTCATGTCGCATTTCATCTGACTTTTTCTTCATTGAAGTGAGACAGATGTTACAATTCTGCGGTGGAGGATGCAGTAAGCATGGCAGACACAACTGATTTGAGCTCTCTTTTTAATCAATCTTCTTCCCTTCATCACTGGATTGTAATTTTGTCAGCTCCAACTGCACAACAACCTCAAAATTTTGTGGCGGGGGGGGGGGCGGGGGCTGAAACCATGACACAAGCAGGTGCACAGTAACTGAACATTTGCTGGATGCTGCAAATTCCTTTTTCCCTGTAATCAGCACACCGTGAGTCCTGGTCACTGTAATATCTAAAATGTAAAGTTAATACCGACATAACTGTGGAGTGGAATGGCCAGAAACGGGGATACGAGGAAACACAGTCCAGGAGTGGGGAGTCTGTGGCGGCTTCTCCTTCCTGTGCAGGACCAGTGTTACACTGCTGGTACTAGCCGCAATGTTTATTAGGGCCCGAGCCACTGACAATGTCAGTAGGCAAGAGCCCTACTGTAATCGCTAGGATTATTTATTGTTAACCTTATTTATACAGGTAATCCCATTGAGACACGGGGTCTCATTTTCAAGAGAGCTGTTTAATCGATCAGTTCTGTTAAAGCAGAGCTGATCACAGCAGTCATCTGGCGTGTAGAGGAATGAAGCTGGTCTCATTTATTTTGTGCATAATAATTTGTGAATGATTTTAACATTTTATTTTGCTGCGTTGCATCAAGGTGAAAAAGTTCTGTCCCCGTCAATCGTCCGGGGCTCATAGTTACTTCCGTAAACACAGAGCTGTGTCTGATGTTACATTTTCGTCTGCACATGTGGGTCACTTCATAGCTGTAGACCGTTCACACTGGAGTCTGATGGGGGTCACATTTAAATTATAATGTGAACGCCCACACAAAAAAATCGGATCTTGGCAAAAAATCGGAATTGAGCATTAAGACCTGCAGTGTGACCATAGCCTAATTCTATGCTATTTATCGAGATCCGCTACCACAGCACGCACACAAGCACAGAAACAGAGCAGAAGAATGGCAGAGAGGAAGAGGAGCGTCGTGCCGCGTGTCTATATTTCCAGGCCAAAAATGAAACAACGGCAAGCTGTACAATTTGTGAAAAGGCTGTGAAATACAGTGGTGACACAACTAATTTATATAAGCATATGAAAAATTATTGAAAAGACAATACTGAGCTACTGAAACAGAGAGAGGAGAAGAAAAATACCCCACACCTTGGCCCCGACAGACCCCAGCCCAGAGGCAGAGATCATTGGCAGAAGCCTTTCAGTATGGCAGAGAATATCCAGGTATTTTAGACATCTTCAGCATTAGTTAATATTAATTTTCAAAGTGCAACTGGTCATTTGTTACTTTAGCCAACTCAAAAAGTGTAAATTATGATAAGAGCTTGGTCTAATACATTTATCGGTGTTGCTCAAACAACAAACCCTGGATCAACCCTGAGATAAAAACACTTCTGAGAGAGAAGAAGAGGATCTTCAGGTCGGGGAACAGGGAGATGTTGAAGTCCATACAGAGGGAGCTGAGGAGAAAGATCAGAGAAGGCAAGGACAGCTTCAGGAAGAAGATGGAGGACAAGCTGCAACAGAGCGACATCAGCAGGGTCTGGAGAAACCTCAAAACCATCTCTGGGCTCCAGAATACCTCCCCCCAGGCCACGGGGGGCAGGGAGTGGGCGAACAACCTGAATCTGTTTTTCAATAGGTTTGACCAACCGCCCTCCCCCCTGACTGCACAACAACCACTGCTGCCTCTAAAGAAATCAAGTCCTGCTGCCCACTCCCCACTCCACCAACACCCCCCCACTCCCAACACACAGCCCCCCATCCTGACCCTGACCAGGACCCAGTTGAGGACGGAGCTGAGGAAGATCAAGGCGAGGAAGGCGTCGGGACCGGACGGCATCAGCGCAAAGCTCCTCAAGTCCTGTGCAGACCAGCTGTGTGGGATTGTGACGTACATCTTCAACCTGAGCCTGAAGCTGGGGAGGGTACCACAGCTGTGGAAAACATCTTGTGTGGTACCTGTACCAAAAACTTCCCACCCCAAAGACCTGAACAGCTACAGACCGGTGGCCTTGACGTCCCACTTGATGAAGACCCTGGAGAGACTGCTCCTTGCTCACCTCCGCCCCCTGGTGGAACCAGCGATGGATCCACTCCAGTTCGCCTACCAGCATGGCATTGGGGTGGAGGATGCGGTGATCTTCCTCCTTCACCGTTCTCTGTCCCACCTGGAGAAGCCCGGGAATATGGTGAGGATCATGTTCTTTGACTTCTCCAGTGCTTTCAACACCATCCAACCGATGATCCTGAAGGACAAGCTGCTGCGCGCAGGGGTGGACCAGCACCTGTCATCATGGATCCTGGACTACCTCACGAACTGGCCTCAGTTTGTGAGAACCCGGGACTGTGTGTCCGACACGATCATCGGTAGCACGGGGGCCCCCCAGGGAACGGTGCTGGCTCCCTTCCTGTTCACTCTTTATACTGCGGACTTCTCACACAACACAACACACTGCCATCTACAGAAGTTCTCTGATGACTCTGCGATTGTTGGCCTCATCTCCAATGGAGATGAAGCTGAGTACAGAGGGCTTATCCAGGACTTCGTGGATTGGTGCCATCGGAACTGCCTCCAGATCAACGCGAGGAAAACTAAGGAGCTGGTGGTGGACTGCCGCAGGCATGGGCAACCCCTCACAGCACCAGTAAATATACAGGGAACAGACATCGAGATGGTGACATCCTATAAGTACCTGGGTGTTCATTTGAACAATAAACTAGACTGGTCACACAATACTGACGCACTCTACAAGAAGGGATAGCGCAGGCTGTTCCTGCTGAGGAGACTCAGGTCTTTTGGTGTACAAGGGGTGCTGCTGAAGACATTCTATGACACGGTGGTGGCATCAGCCATCACTTTTGGAGTGGTCTGCTGGGGCAGTGACATTACTACAGCCGATAGGAAGAGACTGAACAAACTGATCAAGAAAGCTAGCTCTGTCCTGGGGCAGCGCCTTGATCCGGTGGAGGAGATAGGAGAGAGAAGGACGGTGGCTAAACTGTCATCTCTGCTGGAGTCCGAGTTCCACCCTATGCAGGACATACTGAATGCACTGAGGAGCTCATTTAGCAGCAGACTACATCATCCCAGGTGCACAACCGAGAGGTTTCGCAGGTCCTTCCTACCAATGGCTGTCAGACTGTACAACCTAAGCAGGGCTGCTCGCAGAGATAGCAAAAAGACGTAACAAACTAATAGTTTTTTGAATGCAAAAGATTTTTTTTTTTTTTGGTTACTTATTTGTACCCGTAGGTAGACTTGGTTTGCAGTCTGGTGACAAGCCACCGGCTGCTGGTCGCTGCGTGCGTGAGCGCCCTAAATCTACATGTTTTTGGTGTGCGGGAGGAAACCGGAGAAATCCCGGAGTAAACCCGCGCAACACGGGGAGAACATGCAAACTCCACACAGCTCACTGTTGGTCGGGGGCTGGGATCGAACCCACAATCTCATGATCCCCGCGGTCCCCCGGCCGAGGGTAAAACTGTGCTGCCACAGTGCTAAACCACTGCGCCACCATGCACCCTTGTAGATGCAATAGACTTACACAATGGTCCCCTCCGGCATACAACTAGGAAAATACCGGTCACTATGGAGGGTGAGAATATGTATGGGCACATAATCATACCATGTAGGATAACTAAGTAGATGGTTATGCTGTTTCATCCCATCTGGCAACAATGCTCTGCACTGTGTGTGTTTATATAGTTACATATTTATTCCATCTAGCTACAATGCTCCGCACTGTGTGTTTATATATCTACATATTATTCCATCTAGCTACATTGCTCCGTACTGTGGGTGTTTATATATTTACATATTTATTCCATCTAGCTACAATGCTCCGCACTGTGTGTTTATATATTCATATATTTATTCCATCCAGCTACAATGCTCTGCACTGTGTGTCTGTGTGTGTGTATATATGTATTTTATAGTAATATGTATATATGTATATTAGCTGCTCTTGCTTGCTTGTTTTTTTTCTTGCCTTCTGATTGTTGCTCTGAGTGTTGCTATCTTTGTGCTGTTGCAATCCTGGAATTTCCCCATTGTGGGACTAATAAAGGCTTATCTTATCTTATCTTATCTTATCTTATCTTATCCCATTGAAACGTTTTATTTAAGTGATTGCATTTACTGGAATTGAAGCAAATATACTGAATATAATATGGCTCAAATCTGATTGAATATAATTACCCTTTTGTGTTAACTGTGAAAGTGATACTGTATGTATTTACCTCCAAATGTTGCCCAAATTCTGTCCTGGGTTATTAACTAATTAATAATCCAAAAGAAAAATCACAAAATACTGAAAAGGTCATGAAAATTCATTCAGATTTAGTAATTTGATGATGCCATCCACCTTAATTATTAAAAAGTATCGGTATCGTATCGGTGATATTGGCCATGTATTTACTTGGTATCGGATTGATACCAAATCTTGCAGTATCGCACACCACTAGTACTCAGCAATCTGCCAATACTGGGTGAACAAATGTCCGTCTTTTTACCCATCTGTTTTCTTCCTCTTCCACTAAACAGCAAAAGCTCCTGTTTGTCTTGGTTTTCATTGTAGTCACATACCTCCATCGCTTCTGCCATTTAAAACGTCTGCCACTGTGCTCTTCTTCTGTGTTTGGATTGCAGCTGTTCAAATCAGTTTGGTGGCTCTTGGCTGTCGCCGACAGTATGGGCATGTGGACTACAGATTATTTTCACTGCACATGTGTGTACTCCAAAACTACTAGATGGATTTGGATGAAATTTTTACCAGAGGTGGTCCTTGGGCTAGAGAGGAACCCATAACATTTTGGTGATGATCTGGGAATGCATACCTCCGCCAAGGCTCTGGCACCGAGGCATCAACACCTTGGTGCTTTAATTATTTTCAGTAATAGAATAGAATAGAATAGAATAGAATAGAATAGGCTTTATTGTCATTGTACAGTTGTACAGCACAATGAAATTGTGGGTGCTCCGCCAGGCTACTGCGCAATAAAGTAAGAGAGAAGAATTTGAATAAAACACAGTTACAGAACACACGATTAGCCATACGACTGAAATAAAAGTAAAAGTAAAAATAGCCCATAGGTATATACACAGGTACAGTAGTGACTTCACGGGTCGAACTATGTACATAAGAGTGCGAAGTGCAGAACACATAATAGAGTAAAATGGCCCAAGGATTACGGAGAATATGTACAGTAGTGATTTCATGGATGGGTCAATATACATGAAAGTGAGGAGTGCAAGGCAGGTGAGTTATTGTGATAATTAAAAGGTCCTCAGTTCAGTGCATGTGAGTGTATGGAGGGAGGGGAGGTGGGGGGGCCTCTGACTGTTGGCAGTTTGGATGGCCCAGGGGAAGAAATTGTTTTTCAGTCTGGAGGTGTGGGACCTGATCGATTTGAACCGTTGACCAGAGGGAAACAGGTCCAACAGGTGGTGGGTGGGATGTGAGGGGTCTCCTGTGATAGCCTTGATCCTTTTGAGACAGGAGGATCTGGAGATGTCTTCCAGGGAGGGCAGAGGGCTGCCAATAATTTTTTGGGTGGTGCTGATGACCCTCTGCACAGCCTTCCTGTTCTCAGCCATGGAGCCGGCGCACTACACACCCAGACAGTAGGTGAGCATGCTCTCCATTGAGCAGCGATAGAAGGCCAGCAGCAGCTTCTAGTCCAGGTTGCTCTTCCTCAGAACACGGAGGAAGTGCAGCCGCTGCTGGACTTTCTTCACCAGGGCCTTGGTGTTGACAGTCCAGGATAGGTCAGAGGAGATGTGGGTGGTGGAGACATTTTCCACGCAGTCGCCATTTATGGGGGGGGGCTTGTCTGTTCTTCCTGAAGTCCAGAATGAGTTCTTTGGGGTTTTTTTGGACATTCAGTTACAGGTTGTTTGCTTGGCACCACAGCAGCAAATTCTCTACCTCCGCCCTATATGCCTTCTCATCGTCGTCGGTGATGAGCCCAACCAAAGTGGTGTCCTCCATGTACTTCACGATGACAGTGGTTGGGTGGGTTGGAATATAGTCAAAGATGTACAGAGAGTACAGTAGAGGGCTTAGCACGCAGCCTTGGGGGGAGATGGTGCTGAGGGACAGTGTGGAGGAGTGGTGGGGGCCAAGTCTGACTGTTTGTGGCCAGTTGATGAGAAAGTTCTTTATCCAGGAGCAGGTGCGGGGAGGGGGCAGGATCTGGAGGAGGTGCAGTTTGTTGATCAGGATGTCCGGGATGATTGTGTTAAAAGCTGAGCTGTAGTCCACAAAGAGCATCTTCAGATAGCTCCTTGGGTTCTCCAGGTGGCTCAGCACTCTATGGACAGTGGTGGCGATGGTGTCTTCCGTAAACCGGTTCTCCCTGTAGGTGAACTGATGGGGGGCCGAAGGAGGGGGGAAGACAGTTCCTGATGTGCTTGAGACACCAGTCGCTCAAAACATTTCATGACTACAGATGTGAGTGCTATGGTCTGTAGTCATTCAGGCTGTCAGTTGCGGCCTTTCTGGGGATGGGGATGATGGTGGAGGCCTTGAGGCAGGAGGGGACAGTGGCATGCATCAGGGAGAGGTGGAACAGCTTGGTGATGATCCCTGCCAGCTGGTCTGCACATGCTTTGACCACCGCTCCTGGGATGCCGTCTGGACCAGCAGCTCTGCTGTGAGTTCACTGCTCTCAGTTGTCTCTTCACCTCGTTCACCTGTAGAGAGGGAGGGGGAGGGGAGGGGAGGGGAGGGGGGGGGGCCGAGGGGAAGAGAGGAGAGGAGGAGGAGGGGCGGGCTTGGGGGGGAGGTGTGCTCAAACCGGGCAAAGAAGCTGTTAAGCTCCTCTGCCAGAGTGAGGCTGCTGTCTGATGCTGGGGAGCCCTGGCCCCTGTAGTTGGTGAGGGCCTGGATGCCTCAACATCTGTCAGGGGTTGTTGTCTGCGAGGAAACCCTCCACCTTCCTCCTATAGGTGTTTTTAGTGAGTTTTATGCCTCTCCTCAGGTTAGCTCTAGCAGTACTGTAGAGAGCTGTCCCTCTGTCTGAAGGCTGAGTTGCAGGCACTGGTCAGAGCCTGGACTTCACTTGTCACCCAGGGTTTGCAGTTTGGAAATACCTGGATGTGTTTGGTGACTGTCACATTTTCTACACAGCATCTGATGTAGAGATTGTAAAAAGAAACCACCATTTTATAACAGTTTAGCTCCACGTGCTGTAAAAAAAAACGTGCTGTGTTGTGCTGTAAAAAAGTTGCACTGCCACCTCTAGTGGCCCGGCATAGTTATTACAATACCTTTTATCCCGGCTCCATTGATGGTACAGGTGAGTTAAATTTGTATTTATTTCAAAAACAAAGCCTTATCTCAGAATTCTGGCAAATTACCACCACCACCGGAGTGGTGGCTCAGTTGGTAGAGCATCCGCCCCACACCCGGGAGGCAGGGGTTCAAATCCCGGCCGGGTCATGCCGAAGACCATATAAAAGTGGAACTTACTGCCGTCCAGCTTGGTGCTCAGCAATAATGGAATGGAGGAGGGAAATTTGTGGTGGCGCCTTGCATGGCAGCAGCCCTCTGATTCTACACTTGGGGTGTGTGTGATTAACACTGTAGATAGGTAAAACACAATCCCGTTCTACTGTACATGATTGGTTGTACAGTTGAATGACAATAAAGGGTGATTTAATTTAATTTAAAAGTTGAGAAAATATGGCGATACAATGATACAAGCCTTTATTTCCGCTTAATTTTCACTGGGCTCATCCCCAGCCAGTTGCAGCAGATGACTGCCCCTCCCTGAGCCTGGTTCTGCTAGAGGTTTCTTCCTTCCAAATGAGAGTTTTTCCTCTCCACTGTCGCTTAGTGCTTGCTCATAGGGGATCGTCTGATTGCTGGGTCTTTCTGTGACTGTGTGGTTTTTTTCGGCACTGTGGCACCACGAGACGGCTTTTGTTGTGATGTGGCACATTATAAATAAAGCTGAATTGAATTGAATTGAAAATTGAATTGGGCGAGCTGAAACAGAGAGACAGACAGATACACACACACATCCGCACAGATGCATTAAGTGATTACCATATGCCTCTCCGTTTCACCAAGACATAAATATAATCTGGTCAGATGAGACCAAAATTGAACGTTTTGGATGCCACAGCACACAGCATGTTTGGAGGAGAAATGGCACTGCACATCAGCCCAAAAACACCATACCAACAGTGAAGTTTGGAGGTGGGAGCATCATGGTGTGGGGGTGTTTTTCCAGTACATGGTACAGGCAGCCTTCATATAATTGAAGGAAAGATGAATAGATAAATGTACAGAGACATCCTTGATAATAACCTATTGTCATCTCCCAAGATGCTGAAGATGAAACAAGGGACGACATTTCAGCAAGACAATGATCCCAAACACACAGCCAAGGAAACTCTCAACTGGCTCAGAGAAAGAAAATAAAGCTGGTAGAATGGCCCAGTCACCTGACCTGAATCCAATTGAAAATCTATGGAACAAACTGAAGATCAGAGTTTATAGAAGACACCCATGGAACCTTCAAGATTTGAAAACAGTTTGTGGAAGAATTTGCTAAAATCACTCACGAGTAATGTCTGTGCCTAGTTTCTCCATACAGGAGGCACCTGGAAGCTGTTATTACCAACAAAGGCTTTTCTACTGAATATTAAATGAATTTCACTAAGCATGTTCAATTCATGTTCATTTCACTTTATTAAATATAATTAGTTTTGCGAACACAGTTGCCTTGATTTCTTTGTATGTATGGATTACTTGGGTTGTTCCTGATATCTGGTGAAAATCTCAGGTCAATGGCTCCATCAGAAATACTGTATATTTAATGAGAAAAATGTTGATGTGTTCAATACTTATTTTCCTCACTGTATATCTCATACAAAAACGGTGTTATGTAAACTACAAATGATGTTGACTAAATTATTTAGGTAAAAAAATCACCAGTAAATAACTAAAGCAGTTGTATACATATGTTAAATTATACAGTAGGTAGCACACATCATCTCACTCTCTCTCTCTCTCTCTCGCTCTCTCTCTCTCTCTCTCTCACTCACTCACTCTCGCACACACACACACACACACACACACACACACACTAACTGGTCTGATAGTTTATGGAACTAACTTTCCATTTCAGCAGTCGTAGATGTATTAGATGTATATGATTACACGTCTTGATGTTTCATCTTATGGACCATATTAGCATATTAGCCTTATGAGTTTTTCTTACTGTAAACTAGGTGTGTCAAACTCATTTTAGTCCAGGAGCCACATACAGTCCAACTCAATCTCAAGTGGGCAGGACCAGTAAAATAATTGTCTGCTACTCTTAATAGCAGTATGACCCCAGTGTACAAATTGGGAATAGCAGTTAATTTATTTAAAAGGGCAGCCTATCTTTTCACACTTCTGCAAATTCATCCCACTTGCAGGATTGGGCCTGTGGGCCATATGTTTGACACCCCTGCTGTAAACAAAGTTCTTACTGTGCATTAAGCATTGGTATTTTGTTGTATTTCATATTCAATGGAGATCAAAATTAGAGACCAATGTATTAATACTTGATTTATTCTGAAATATTGTTATTCTTCATTGTTCAGAATTTGACAGAATATCAGTTTTGGCTGCAGTCATGTTAAAAAAATTAGGATACCCTGTATAAGCCTGTGTGTTTTTTAACATATTTGGACATATGGATATTTAATATCAGCCTTTACTGCAGTGAACAGTCGAAACATGTAAAGAAGGTAAAAAAAAAAAAAAAACATCTCCTTTCTATTTTTGTCTTTAATAAGAACAAAAGGTACATGATATTCCTTGTTTCCAGGGCATGGGTCCCAACCCACATCCTCGCTTTAAGTTGGGATTTTCTGTATTTCACCTTATTAGGCTGAAGCCCGTTTTTGTGTTGGCAGACAAGCAGGTGGTGTTGGCCCAAGCTCCCCGGTGCGGATGCCCACTGTTGGTAGCTCTGCAAGTTGGTGTTCTCTCAGTAGATACCTGTACAACCTAAGCAGGGCTGCTCGCAGAGATAGCAAAAAGACGTAACAAACTAATAGTTTTTTGAATGCAAAAGATGCAATAGACTTACACAATGGTCCCCTCCGGCATACAACTAGGAAAATACCGGTCGCTATGGAGAGTGAGAATATGTATGGGCACATAATCATACCATGTAGGATAACTAAGTAGACGGTTGTGCTGTTTCACCCCATCTAGCAACAATGCTCTGCACTGTGTGTGTTTATATATTTACATATTTATTCCATCTAGCTACAATGCTCCACACTGGGTGTGTTTATGTTTATATATCTATATATTTATTCCATCTAGCTACAATGCTCCGCACTGTGTGTTTATATATCTACATATTATTCCATCTAGCTACATTGCTCCACACTGTGTTTACATATTCATATATTTATTCCATCCAGCTACAATGCTCTGCACTGTGTGTCTGTGTGTGTGTATATACTGTATATATTTTATAGTAATATGTACATATGTATATTAGCTGCTCTTGCTTGCTTGCTTTTTTTTTTCTTGCCTTCTGATTGTTGCTCTGAGTGTTGCTATCCCTGTGCTGTTGCAATCCTGGAATTTCCCCGTTGTGGGACTAATAAAGGCTTATCTTATTATTCTCCTGGGTTGCTATTATTGTTATTGTTATTCTTATTACTAGTACATACCCGTGCATGCCCACAGAAACCAAGTATAAGCAAGTATTTCTGCATGCCCGTAGAAAGCATTCTCTGATGAGTGATGGTTTATATGACATCATAAAGACATCAGGCTTGATGTCCTATGATGCCGACACGTCATGTGGCACAATATGAATGTTTAGGTAGCCAGTCCTATTGCCTATATGATGGCATCGCCTCTATGACATCATTGCGAGTCCTATGTACCCTGAGATCATCATCAAAGGACATCCTGCAGACATCATAGGCCGTCCTATGATGTCCTATGATCGTGACAGACACACAGACATTTCTTGAATTGATAGTGATTTATAGAGTGAATTCTGTCTTGCATATTTATTTCTTCATTGGTCTTCCTCTTAGTTTATCAGCATTATTATTATTACTATCGTCATTATCATTATCATTATTGCCTTGGTCTTGTCTCCCCTCTGGTCCCCTGTGTGTGATTATCTGTGCAGCCCCAGCCATGCCATTTTCTGTAACCATGCCCAGCTGTCTCTGTTTGCCCCTGCTTGTTACTTCTTCTCCTGCTTGTTACTGCTCTGTGTTATGTTGCTTACCTGTCTCTCTCTATATATACGTACAGTATACTGTATACAGTATGTCTTTTAGCAAGTCCTGCGGGCTGTATGACGTCATGTAGACATCCTTCAGAGATCATAGGAACCTCAGCCTTACGGTTTATCTGACGTCATATAGATGACGGTTTATCTGACATCATAAAGACATCATGTAGATGGTCCTATGATCGCCGACATCATAGGAACATCATAGATGGCCAATGATCGTGACACACAGACACACAAACTGACAGATTTCTTGAATTTATAGAGTGATGATAGAGTGATAGAGTGATAGTAAGGAATAAATTAGGACACCGCCCATCTTTTTTTATGGCACCCCCACATTCATTCCCACTTAAAATGGCTAAAATAAATGTTTAAAAAAATGCAAATAAAAACAAAAACAAGGTTAGACATAGATATGTGAACATTTCTTAATAAAGAACTGAATATTTAAAGGGGTGTCCAAATTTTTTCATGACTGTATAAAACTGCTGTACTAGCATGTTTTTTTTTTTGTTTTTTTTAATAACGAAGGCACTTCAACTCATATTTATTTTGTAAAAAACAAAAAACTGAGCAAAATTAGAGAACAGTGACCACTGTGTCAGAAGAGAAGATTGAACCAATGCTTTTTTTGGGCTATAGGATTCAAAAATTAATAGGAAGTGTAGAGGCCCTTGCTTTGAATGACTTCAGCACATCTGCACCCAAAGGACATCACTAGTTTCTCACACTGCTCTGGTTTGGGGGACAGGATTATATGAAGACTCTCAATGGGGAATCAGTTCAACACTGCAGCTGGAATTGCTTGCCAGTTCACTGCTGAACAGGGCAAGGATCTGTCTCGGCACACGGTGTGTCTGTCCGTTTAAGACAATATGGACTCAAAGCTCACTCTGCAGTTACCAAACCTCTCATCAGCAGAAAGAATAACAAGGCTAGACTTGCCTTTGCTGAGGAGCATGTTGTGTGGACAGAGCAGAACTGGTCCCGAGTGCACTTCAGTGATGAGATTAAGTTCAATTTATTTAAGTCTGATAGGAAACAATATATTCGGCATCAAACTGGGGAAAGACTGAACCCAAAGTGTGTAAAAAAGTCAGTTAAATTTGGAGGAGGAAGTGTCATAGTTTGGGGGATGTTTTTGGCAGCAGGAGTTGGGCTTCTTGTACAGTTACATGGCAGGGTGAATGCAAATGTTTATGTGAACCTCCTTCAGCAACATGCAATTCCTTCACTACAGTTGTCTCCCAATCAGTCCGCAATTTTCATGCAAGACAGTGCCCCCTGTCACACTGCAAAATAGGTTAAACAATTCCTTGAATGAAACAATATTGAAACAATGAAATGACCAGTCCAGAGTCCAGATCTAAACCCCATAGAGAATCTCTGGAAAATCCTTGGTGACAAAATAATGGCTAAGAACCCCACTACAGTTACTGAACTGTGGAAGAGACTGTAAGAAGAATAGACCAAGATCAAACCAGAGCAGTGTGTCATGTCTACCTCCAGTGGGCAGGTAAGATGCTGGACTCAAGGTGCAGGCGGAGTTCAGATGTAACATGATTTTATTTAACAGATACAGAAACAAAACGACAGCACGGGGGCTGTAAACAATGCAGGAGAAACCAAGGCAAAAGCACTCACTGGAACACTCGGGATACAAGGATGCCGACAGGGAAATAATAGACGACAATGCCACACAGACTGACACTGAACACTGACATATACAGTATATAGTAACAGATAATCACAAATGTGAGACAGCTGGGGAGCAATCAAGGACAAATGGAGACAGCAGGGAAGTGGCTACAGGTGTGGAAAACATGAGGAGGCGGGAACAATAAGTAAACCAATATACACACAAGACCCAAAATCAGACAAAGGACAAAATAGACTAAGGATTCACCAAGGACAATAAAACCAAATGATGAAACTAACAAAGGATTACCATAATGACAATAAGGACAAACAGGAGATGACAACAGACCAGGAAAGCACAGAAGACAAATAATGCAAATAATCAAATAATCACAATAAACCAAATCAGGGGAGCACACAGAAAACTCAAATGAACATAAAGCGTGGGCATGATCCTTTGATCATGCCCAGATTCATGGCACAGTGTGAGAAACTAGTGATGTCCTGGATGTGCTGAAGTCATTTAAAGCAAGGGCTTCTACACTTTAATTTTTTAATCCTAAAGCCTTGAAAAAAAACATTGTTTAAATCTTCTCTTCTGACACAGTGGTCAGTGTTCTCCAATTTTGTTCACCGCTTTTTTCTTCTTTTTTTAAAACAAAATAACTGTGTTGAAGTGCCTTGCTTATTTAAAAAAAACACAAAAAAAACATGCTAGTACAGCAGTAGTATAGCCACAGCTGATATTCTGTCAAATTCTGAACAATGAAGACTAACAATATTTCAGAATAAATCAAGTATTAACACATTGTTCTCTAATTTTGATCTCCACTGTAAATTCATTCTGTACTTGACCCACCCATGGCCAGATGAAGTGTGTGGTGAACTCTGGGGTCTATTTGGTTCTACTCGCTGGTTTATTTCATTCATTTTTTTAAACTTGTTACCAGTTTGTGAAGAAAAAAAAAAGGTTAGGGACCACTCCTCTAAGGGATATTTTTGGGCAGCGGGTCAAAACGGAGCAGGTGGCAAAGGTAACCATCTCTGGCTGCAGTGGACCAGCCTGTCCTGCCTGGCAATCTCCCTGTTCAGTTCTGCTCTGTGCTCTTATGTGTATCCTGGCCCCGCATTAACTTTTATTTTACCCTGTGATACTCTGCTCCTCTCTTCCATGACAACCCCTCCCCCCCCCCCAAAAAAA
This sequence comes from Pholidichthys leucotaenia, assembly GCA_020510985.1. Taxonomy (NCBI): domain Eukaryota; kingdom Metazoa; phylum Chordata; class Actinopteri; order Cichliformes; family Pholidichthyidae; genus Pholidichthys; species Pholidichthys leucotaenia. The sequence continues at coordinate 308,476,637 of CM035836.1, forward strand.
AGTATCCTGCTGCAACTCGCAGAACAGCGAGTGTTGCCATCTTTAGCACCTAGGGACCGTTTTTAAAAAATGCACATAGTTTTGATTGCTTTTCAGGTGGTTGAATGAATTTATTTCGGATAGTACAGTACAGGTTAAAAGAAACTGAATAATATAACAACAAGGTCAAATTAGACAAAGACTCCTCCTACTATACAATTCCACGTAAGTTATCCGAAATGGGTGATGGCTGAAGCCGCAGCTTATATTGCCCACCCATATTCCATCCAAGAATTCAAAAGAGAAAAAAGAGAAAACAAGACAAAAGCGATTACAATTCAAAACAAAGCTAAGACAAAATGTGACTGAGAGAAAAAAGAAAACTAAGCTAGGCTAAGTTAAGCGGTTACTATTCAAAAACAAATCTAAGACAAAATGTCACAGAGAAAAAAAAAGAAAAAAAAGAAAAAAAACTAAGCTACAACACAACACAGGCTGGATATGTCAATCCTTATGTGAGTTTACATGTCGTCTTGTAAATATGTTTGGAGTATTTCTTCCTTTAGTTTTTGTTTAAATTGTCCAAGCGTTGTACATGATTTTAATTCAGGTCCAAAATCGTTCCATAATCTGACTCCTTGCACTGAAATACAGTGTTGCTTGGTGGTTGTTCTCACTGTAGGCTTTTGAAATATACATGTTCCTCTGAGGTGATATCGTTTCTCCCTTGTTTGGAACAACTTTTGGATATTTGCGGGCAGTGATAAATTCTTCACTTTGAACATTATTATTGCGGTTTTAAAGTCAACCAAATCTTTCAACTTGAGAGTTTTTTGTTTAAGAAAAAGTGGGTTTGTTGGTTCCCTGTAAGCTGCTTTGTTTATTATTCTAATAGCTCTCTTTTGAAGCATAAAGAGTGGATATATGTTTGTTTTATATGTATTTCCCCATGCTTCATTACAATATGTCATGTATGGGAGTATTAATGAATGATACAAGGTGTATAGTGTGGGTTGATTCAGCAAATATTTCACTCTGTGTAATATTGCAATTGATTTGGATACTTTACCTTTAATATAATTAATATGTGACTTCCAACACAGTTTGTTATCAATTATTACTCCAAGAAATTTAGTTTCAGATACCCTTTCAATCTCTACACCATTTACACTGTTTGGGTACTGGGTTGTTGTGATGGTTGTTAAAGACTATAAATTTTGTCTTACTTAAATTGAGCGTTAATTTGTTTGAATCAAACCACAGTTTAAGCTTTCCTAATTCCTTTCCGAGTGTATCCAGAAGTTGTTCCAAATTGTTTCCACTGCATAGCAGATTAGTGTCATCGGCAAACAATATTAAGTCCATTTTTTCTGAAACTTTACATATATCGTTTATATACATATTGAATAATAATGGTCCCAAAACTGAACCCTGTGGGACTCCACAGGTGACCTTCAGTAACTCTGAGTTTTTGTTGCTAACACATACATACTGATATCTATTCTTTAAGTAACTACTTAACCAGGACAGTGCTACCCCTCTTATACCACAATTTTGTAGTTTCTTTAATAATAAATTGTGATTTACTGTATCAAATGCTTTTTTAAGATCTAGGAATACTCCAACTGAATACTCTTTATTTTCAATGGCTGTTGATATTTTTTCTGTAAATTCCATTAGGGCATATGCAGTTGTCCTCTTGTGTCTGAACCCATATTGCTGCTCACACAATAAATCATTCTTCAGTATGAAGTTGTCAATTCTCTCATAGAATATTTTTTCAAGTATCTTGGAAAATTGCGGTAATAGTGAAATTGGTCTATAGTTTGAGAGTTCCCCTCTGTCGCCCGTCTTGTATATTGGAATTACTTTAGCTATTTTCATTGCATTGGGACATATACCATACCTGATTGGAGAGACAGGTTATAGATATACGTCAGTGGTTTTACTATGCATTCGATAACAGTTTTGACTAATAGTATGTCAATACCATCACAGTCCGTAGATGTTTTACTTTTGAACGATTTAACAATTTCAATGACCTCTCTTTCGTCTGTGTTCTTTATGAAGATGGAGTCTTTTACAGCAGTGTTATTGCATATTGTATCACCTGTAGGCACCGTAGTGGGTATTTCTCGGGCCAGTTTAGGTCCAATGTTAACAAAAAAATTATTAAATTCATCTGCAGGTGAAGCTATATTCACACTCTGAGTCGTTTTATTATTTTTTGGAATATTAGTTGGGTTGCTTGTATTTCTGCTTTTATTTCCAAGGATACTGTTGAGTATTGTCCATGTATTTTTAATATTGTCTTTGTTTTTCTCCAGTTCTTTACTGTAATAGTCTCTTTTACTACATCTTATTATATATGTTAACTTATTTTTGTATGTTTTATACCGCTGCTCTGCTTCTTTTGTCCTTTTCTTTAGGAAAGCTTTATATAATAAATTTTTCTTTTTACACGCCTTTTGTAGTCCTTTGGTTAACCATGGTTTATCAGCAAATTTGTGTTTAAGCTTTTTTTTTTACTAATGGGCAGTTTTTTTCATAAAGAGTGGTTACAATGTTTATAAATGTGTCATAGGCTTCATTTACATCTGATACATAGACTTCTGTCCAGTCTTGCTTCAGCAAGTCCTCTTTAAAAGAATTGATTGCATTTGGTGATTTGTATCTGAACGATTTTGAAGTTTTTTCTGGGTTGGGCCCCGTGTGGCCATGGATAAGTGCAAAGGTTGGCAAGTGGTCACTTATATCATTTATCAATAATCCACTTTCTATTTTCTTATCGATAACATTGACAAACAGGTTGTCAATAAGTGTAGCAGAGTGAACTGTGATTCTACTGGGATGTGTTATTGTGGGATATAGACTCATGCTGTACATAGAGTTCATGAACTCTGTAACTACATTTTGTTGATGTGGATTCAGTAAATCAATATTGAAATCTCCACAAATTGCTACCATTTTCTTACTAGTAATATTATTGTACAGCTCGACTAATTTATCTCTGAATGTCTCAATGCAAGTTCCCGGCATTCTATATATGCAGCTTATGATTAGATTTTTTGTTTTGTCTAGGTCAATCTCAACAGTAACACATTCCAAGATCCCTGGTAGTGCAAAGGACATTTCATTTACAAGCTTACACCTATACAGGTCATCAATATACAGTGCAACACCACCACCCTTTTTTTGAGTTCTGTTAATATAAAACATCTGATATCCCTCTATTGCCATCAGGGGAGCCTGTTCTTCATTAAGCCAGGTTTCAGAGACTGCAATAGCTGTGAATTTTCTGTCTAGCTGTTTTAAATAGTCCTGAATCTGTGGAAAGTTTTTGTTAAGACTTCTGCTGTTGAAGTGTATTATTGACAGTTTACCATCTAATTGCACTTGACTTTTGAATTGCTTTTCAATGTAATATTCACAGTGGTTATGAATATTATTGAAAAAGTGGTTATCAGGATCAATATCATTCTCCATCTCTTGTGGTTTATGTTCAGCATAGTGGCATATTTTCAGAGTTTGAGTTTCCTCACTCTGTGTCAGATGACTTCCTCCAGCTGGGGATAATTGATGTCTACTCAAGTCAGTCATAAGTTTCTGTTTGTTTTGCTTATTTTTTTTAAAGTGACATTATGTTTCAATGTGCACTTTCTGTCTGCTGGTGAGAGTGTGTGCACACGTCTGGGCTGGCTGTGTGTGTGTGTGTGTGTGTGTGTGTGTGTGTGTGTGTGTGTGTGCGCCCATCGGGGGGAAGAACTCCTGCATGAGAAAGCAGAGGAGAATTGACATGCCACCATGTAAATAAAATAAATAACAAGGCTGTTTAGTTTGTTTAATAAAAAGAAAAAGGTATGTAACTGTTCTAGAGGAAAGGTAACCTTAAATTACTTCTGTTATGATCTGACACTATACAGAAAATAAAATTAAATAAAACTAGAAAAGCCCTCAGAGAGTACATACCTCCCCCAAGGCTCCTTCCCTCCCTCCCTTTGTCCATCCATCTGTCCGTACCTCTGTCCCTGCCATCCCTCCGTACATTGTGCGATAGGGCCTTGGTGAAGATATGCGCTCATGGATCACCTCCAACAGCTAATGGGTTCATCTGTAGCGCAAGAGCCACCTCTGGTGAAACTTTCATCAGATTCTGTCCAGTAGTTTTTTAGTAATCGTGCTAAAACATTGTGAGAAGATAGAGCCCTGGTGGAGGTATGCACTCTCAGATCATCACCAGCAAATATACTTACATACATACATCAGTAATCAGTCTTAATCAATCCTAACCACCTGAACAGACTCACCACACCATACAAACTAATGGGCCAGTTTTAGCCTGTAGGCCTACATATTTAAAGGGTTTAAGCTAAGTGTCCACCAAAGGCATTTTTTGTCGCCCGACCGCCCTGAATGTCTTTTTTTCAGTGCTTGTGCACTGCGCTCTAGAAAAAAAAGTGTGTGCCCTATATCGCAGCAACAGCTTGTTAGTCACAGCTCAGCACTTCCGGTTTTCCTATGGAAAGACTTTCTACTTATTTTTTAATAGCAGTCTCTAAATAACTTTGAACAAGAAACGTATCCTACCATTGGTAGCAGCTCTGGATGCAAAACATGATTACATGGAAAGTCTGAGTCTGAGTACAGACTGTACCGGCATCCTGTGTCCCGCCCTTCCTTATTCTGATTGGCTTAGAAAGATCTGACATTGACGAGCTCTTCTGCAGTCTGAAAAGTTGAAATTTTTTCAACTCTGAGCGCCCTGAGCGTTGCGACAAAAAGCGGCCACCACCGAGAGCGTTTCAGCACTGATGCTGAACTACATGGAAAATCAATAGAAAATAGTCGCCCAGAGTGGAAAAAATGTGTTTGGTGGACACGCAGCCTTAGTTCACCTCACAAGAAGCTTCATTTGCTCTTCACAGCAATATATAACTAATCAAAGTGAGGTCACTTCTTTTCTCTGTTGTGAAAAAACTCCCCTTTGTGCAACTGCGGATAATACTGCTCCAGTGATCTGAGAGTGGGAGCTGGTTTGTGCTGCCAGCTGCCTGTCTGTTAGCCGTAGACTTTTCCTCCTCCAGACCAGCCGCAAAATGTACCCCTCGTGAACAGAGTCGGGCTCCGCTGCAGGCCCAGTACAGGAAAAGCCACAAACGGTCTTCCGTCCTGCCCCAGTTGTTCTTCACACTGCAGCCTGGTGAGGAGTGGGGAAGTATATGAAAAGCACAATATTATATTATAAAATAATATTTTTACTAATCTGTTCACTACTTTTTGAGTGATGATAGACTATGATGATGATAGACTTGCTAACAAACAAACAAACAGACAAACGCTAGCAAAAACATTACCTCCTTGGCGGAGTTAATTATCTTGACCTTCAAAGGGGACGTGGGGGTTCCATTTTTTTTGGGGGGGGACACCCCCTAATATAATGGTAGGGGAAACACTGATAAACGTACAAGTGATCAGACAGCATGTACGACCTTATTATGAGTCTTCTGAGATCTCTAACCAATAAAAACCATCAAAGCTTTCCTGTCCCTGTTGCAGAGGATCCTGGAGCTGGAGGCCATGCTGTTTGAGGCCCTGCAGCAGGAGGAGGAGTCCAGAAGGGACGGACTCAAGATGGAGGACGGTCATCTGTCTGAGACTCTGACAGAGGATGAGCGGGAGGAGCTAAGGAGAGCCATGGACCAATGGAAACGCACCGTGATGTGTGAACTGAGAGAGAGAGATGCCCAGATTCTCAGAGAGAGAATGGAGCTGCTGCAGTTAACTCAACAGGTAAATGTTATGTAGGTAAATGTTAACCCAACAGGTAGCTGTTGCAGTAACAGGTAAACTTTATGCTGACAGGTAAATATTACCAGAATAGGTGACCGGTTGAAACTCGGGTGAATCTGATGATGTTACTGTTCTATACAATGACGTGGCGTCCCTCTGTCCATCCATATTTCACGGGAATCGCTACTCCTCCTAGGCATTTGCCCCAGTGCTCACCAGACTCACTCACAATGATCCACAGGTGGGTCTCCATACGGGTTGTGCTCAATGTCAATGTCAGAGTCAAAGATCAGAAGATCAGGGGCCTTGTGTATAAAGGATTGTGCAGCTTTCATACTGAAAGATGCTGTACTCACAAAATTTGAAAAGTACATGCGCACAAAAATGTTCAGATTTATAAAACTGTGCGCACGCCCAAGTCTCCGCTCCTTTTCTTTATACATCCCATCTCACGTGAAATGTCAGCACACGTGCACGATCTCTTTACTCCGCTTCAGTTCCTCCCACTAATGACTATGTAAATGAAGAAAAACGCCCCTGCTGTCACTCTTTTGTCGAACTATGATCGTCAATCCTGCGGGAAAGCACAACATAAAAAAATAATAACTTAACGAAGTGTGATACTAAGGTGTTGACAATGGAGGTGGAGGTCAGAAAAAAATCTTTTATTTTGTTCTGACTCGCCAGAATCAACAGTAAACCAAGTTTGCTCAGTGACCATGTTACAATGACAGTTCATTCAAAATTTTTTTTTAAAGGAAAGCGAAAAAGACAACGTATTTTAGACAGAAACGGTGTAGGCTGAAGAAATAACTTGTGCCTACACCTCAGTTAATGCAGCTGGCTCAGAATGAAATAAAATAAAATGACATTAAAGTCTATAGACGCATCACTATATGACAGTGTGGCGGGGGTGGGTGACGACTACACGAAAAAAAATGCTGTGAAAGAAAGCCCTCGGTAATCCGCATAGACAGACGTGACGTTACTGAGTAATTACCACTCCAGTCTTACAGCTGAATTTATACAAGTTGCAAACCAAATCTGTCAGAATCCAAATTACGCATGACAGCCAGGAGGAACACATGGAGCTGTGCAATATAAAGGCCTTTTATTTCCAAATTATAACCTCCAAGGTACAGCCCATACTGCGCTGGGGATCCTCCTGTTGTCTTCGGGTCAAAATGGCTCAAAGACAACAGGTGTTATGACAGTTTCTCCTGATCCACTTCCCAAGGTCTGAGGAGGCCGAAATGTCAGAGGGGGAGTCTGTTAAGGGTCCCTGGAAATCCAGGTAAATTGCAGCCCGAAACTCCCCATGGTCCTCTTTTTATTCAACATTAACCCAGAGGATCTCTTTTTTCCTTCAGGTCAAAATGGCACATTTATAGAAACAGGATCCAGTTAACAGCAGCGCTGGCTGGTCCATGAGTGAGGCAAGTCAATTCATCGGGGATTCACAGCGCTTAGAGCCGAGTTATGGAGATAAATTACATAATAATAGTCATGTTTTTCACAGATTAATTCAGAGACAAAGCATTTTTTGTAGTTTAACAGACCCACCTGATAGAGCCAAACAGAATTTTGCGGACAGCCACAGCTTCTCACGGTAGGTGGAAACTTTGCGGCTCGGCCTGCAGATTCTCACATCACGTTTGTTTTTATACATCCCACTGTGTGCATGAAAATCAGCGTATGCCGTGTTTTTGTGCCTGCTCACCATTTATACATGAGGCCCCTGGTCATTTATGATTTCACAAAAAACCTTACTCCTTGTATGTCATTGACCTCGCCTTTAAGGACATCCTAGATTTCTCTGGAGCTAAGCTGTGCTTAAGGTCAGGAGATCTGACCACTCCCAGGGTGATTTCATCAGGCTGGAATGAGCTACTCCGTCATTGACGGTCTATATTTTTTTTGTTTGTTTGTTTTATTTTGTTTTTTTTTTTTGCAGAGGAACAAGGAGCTTGAGGAATTCATAGAAGCACAGAAACGACAGATCAAAGAGCTGGAGGAGAAGGTAAAATTACTGTCATTGCTATGGCAACACTACCATATTCAGTAACAAAGTAATGTAATTACTTTTCTCTGTCTCCTTCAGTTCCTGTTCCTTTTTCTCTTCTTTTCTCTGGCCTTCATCCTCTGGTCCTAACAGGTGAGTCACGGCTGAATAAAGTGTTCAGGTCCCTCACGTGTTCAGGCTCATATGGTTTTCAAGTCTCTCAGGTGTTCAGGTTCCTCATGTGTTCAGGTGTCTTGGGTGTTAAAGGTGTCACATGTAATAACTCGTAAACTCTGTTTGTTTCAGCATCTTCAAGCCTCCAGAGTCCAGTTGGTGGTCGGCGGGATTTAGTCGATCTGGATCTGGACTCGGAGAGAGACTTGGAATTCGAGCTAGCAGCTCATAAATGAAGGCTCACCAGCTGCTCTGTTGTCAGCCAATCAAAGCAGAGCCCAGCAGTCAGCTGACCCTGTAATGCCTTCCCAGAATACCAAGGGTGCAGTTTCTGTGGTAACAGAGGAACTTTTCAACATTCGGGACTCAACTGGTGCTGAACTCAAAATGCTATCAGAGCTAGTGTGCTAAACTACTAACATTTACAGTGTTAGCTCAGAGAGAGTCAAAAGGTCTTCAAGATGGCAAAGTTCAATCAGGGTTCAATCCTTTTGGGAAATGAACCTTTAGTTCTCATGTGCTGCTCAACCCAAAGTGGGGCGTTACACCTCAGTCCACATCCATCGAGGGAACTGAGGCTACACCTGATTTATCTCAGGACCAGAAACTGCCCAAGGACACGTCCTCAGCAGGTCAGAGTGGTGAGGTTGAGTCAGAACAGCAAGGATGAGTCAGCTATGAAAATAAAAATTACAAACCATACACAGGCTTTCATGTGAAGATTTATCAGCTGAGAACAAACCAGAGAAAGGTTGTTCATGTGGCCAAGATGTGATTCAGTTGAACCAGGATTGGGTGATCCAGAGGAACCCGGGTCAGGTTACCAAGAGGAACCAGGGTCAGGTGATCCAGTATTAACAGGCTGAGGTGCGCCAGAGCCAAATGAGGGTTCACAGGTAAACTGTATCTGAAAGCACAGATTCTATTTTTGATCTTTGAGTGTTGGAGGTTTTGGGTTCCAAATCCTGGACTAAGTCTCAAGTATGTTTCTGTCCCAACTGTTTCCTTATAATTATGATGATTGCTATGAAGATGATTTATGATGATGTAATGTTTTGTGGTGATCCTAGAAGTTTTGCAGCCACGTGACCTGCCAAAAGTGGTCCGCCATTTTAGAGTGAAAACATTGTGCACTACCAGTTACTCCTGGTGGGTCTGGCCAGCGCCGGTGCATGGCAGCTCCACTGCCATCAGTGTGTGAATGTGTGTGTGAGTGGGTAGATAGCAGGATCTGTAAAGTGCTTTGGTCATCTAGAGATGAGAAAAAGCACTATACAAGTGAACACCATTTACCATTTACCATGGTCACCACTCCTACTTGAATGCCTGGCTAAAACAAGTTTTTAACATGGTCCAGTCAGCAGAACTTCGTTAAACTGTGTTGTGATTTTGGTGAAACATATGAAAAAACTGTGCAAGTGTCAGTATATTGAGAAATTATCCAGGAATTACCTGAAACATGACCCCTACCTCATTGCAGATGCTTGGTTTACATTTTGCCAAGGGGTTGACACCTTAGCAGAACTGCCCTGCCCTCACATTTACACCTAACAAAATCAACCACCACTGATTATAAAGGCAGACTCAAGTAAGACCTGCTGCATTATCTATAGAATAAAGAGATTTTACTTGCATGATCCTGTTAGTGAAGGCCACAGTTACTGAAGGGCTTGTGGACCCACATCACACCTCCCATGCTTGTTTTACATTGGAACTTTCCAGTCATTGATGCAAATTCCTCTTCTATGGCTTTAGAATTTGCTATTCCTCTTAAAATCAGCATTAATGCAGTCAATGCATGTCCCTGTAGGTTTCGTCTTTCCTTGCAATTTGTTAAAGTTTTGTATGACAGAAATATTTTTCTCAAAATTTTATGATTAGAATTTCAAAGTAATGTTTTTGCTGCCAGAAGTTGCACACCCAAAGTGTCTGACTCAGTAGGTCCTGCTGGGTCAGGTAAGGTCCTGGTCCAAGTAGTCATGGTTCTTCTCCGTGTTCCTCTCAGTCCCCGTCCCCACCTCCCAATATCTCCTGTTAGGGATTCACTTTGATATCTGAGCTCCTCTTCACAAGCCACATGTGATATGTTCCTGGAGAACAGGAAAGCTTTTCTCAACAGCAGAAACACTCTGAAAAAGTCTGTGAAGATGACGGAGAGAATCTCTGCAGTTGGTTCAAAGATGCTAACATGATTTCAACAGTTAGCCCCAAGATCAGTCAAATCCAAAGATTAAGCCCTGTGGAATAAAAATTGAGTGACTAGTGGTGTCCTCATTGCTAGCTAGCTGGGGTGCTAACACGTGAATGAATGCTCACAGCCCAGAGATGCCAAGAGTGAGATCATACCCCAACACATCGTCTCAACGTACAAGGTTTACATCAGGAATACACATTAAAGAGGTTGTAAACTTGCCGATGTTGGCCTGGTGTATGTGTGCTGTTGGGGTAGATGGCAACAGTCGGTTAAAAATAATGTCAGCAGCTCAAAAATGAGACCGGCCACCAGAAAAGGAGATACTACGTCTAGACATTTAAGCGTCATAATTGTAAATGATCCAGTGTCAGGTGCAATCAAGCTTTATTTTCTATGAAACAGGAGTTGTGCTGTGTGGCTCAGGGTGACCTCCTGTTGTTTTCTCTCCAAAATGGCAGCACACTCTTCTCGTTACAGATGTGTCACCAAAACAGCAAAACTTCTATAAAACAAGAAGATGAATGATTAAATCACATTATAATGGAGCACTGATATATGAGCTGATCCTCCTGAATGACCTCAAAGAAAAGTATATATATATATATATCTATCTATATATATAAATAAAGTATTTTTACTTGAGTTATTATTGAAGAAGATTATTGTGTGTATGTTATTATATAATTTTATTTCTGATCACATGATTTTCTTAAGGAAAAGACTTTAATTATTTTCTTCTCATGGTTCCTCATCAACCTGGACCCTGCTGGTCTTGTCTAAATTGTTTACTGGTCTAGTCTAACCCTGGATCTTACTGGTACATTTTTATTTGACCAGATGATATTTTTCTATCCCTGCTGTGAGTCGATACTTTGATGTGATTAAAAATGGTGAACACATGACTAATCACATGACTGTTTTCTCGTTAACTTTGACAGTCCGCAAAATGGTCACAACAAGGACTCCAGAATTGTTGTCATGATTAGGGACACCAGGGTTCCCCCCACAGTCGGACCCTGGTCTTGGTGGTCTATATGGTACTGCCCAGACTGGTTCTAGGAACTATGGGTCAAAGCTTTTCAGAGGGAGAAGCCTGAACTTGTACTTGAAGTTTCTGGACATAGAGTTGAAACCAGAAGTTTACATCTGTATAAAAAGACATAACTTTTTTTTCCTCACTGACATTCAGTCAGGCTAAACTTTTCCTGTCTTAGGTCAGTTAGGATTACCAAAATTATTTCTAGTTGCTAAATAATTGTAATATTTGTTAAATGATTTTTTAGATATTTTTTATTACTTTCTTCAAAGTCAGAAGTTTGCATACGCTAAGATTATTATGTCTTTAAACAATTTGGGAAAGCCCAGGTGCTGTCATGGCTTTGGAAGCTTCTGATAGGTTAAATGACAACATCTGAGTTAAATGGAGGCACAGCTGTGGACGTATTTTAAGGCCCACCTCAAACACACTGCTTCCTTGTGTGACATCATGGAAAAATCAAAAGAAATCAGCCAAGATATCAGGAAGAGAATTATGGACCTCCACAAGTCTGGTTCATCCTTGTTTACAATTTCTAGTTGCCTGAAGGTTCCATGTTCATCTGTTCAAACAATTCTACACAAGTATAAACACAATGGGAATGTCCAGCCATCACACTGCTCTGGAAGGCGACAGGTTCTGTGCCTCAGAGATGAACGTGTTTTGGTGTGAAATGTGCATATCAACCCCAAAACAAAAGCAAAAGACCTTGTGAAGATGCTGGCTGCAGCTCGTAAAAGAGTGTCATTATCCATGGGGAAACGAGTCCTGTACCAGCAGGGGCTGAAATGCCACTCAGCGAGGAAGAAGCCATTATTCCAAAAGCAACATAAAAAAGTCAGATTACAGTTTGTAAAGGCACACAGGGACAACGACCTTAAGTAATGGAGACATGTCCTGTGGTCTGATGAAACAAAAATTGAACTTTTTGGCCATAATGACCGTCATTACATTTGGAGGAAAAAGGAGAAAGTTTGCAGCCTGAGAACACCATCCTAACTGTGATGTACGGGCACGACAGCATCATGTTGTGGGGGTGTTTTGCTGCAGGAGGGACTGGTGCACTTCACAAAACAGATGGTTTCATGAGGAAAGAACATTATGTGGGAATATTGAAGCAACATCTCAAGACTGTCATGGTCCGCTCTGCTCATTATCCGCAGCTGCACGCACACCTGATTCTCGTTAGGCTGGGCCTATACTGTATCTTCCATGCTGCCCGGAGTGGCAGTGCGAAGATGTCTCACTGCGCTCCAGGAGAGCTTCATCGCCTAATCGTCTCAGTTACCAGAGCCACAGCCGAGCCAGCCCTCATCTACGCCGGAAAGAGCCAACCAGCCTTCCACGTAAGCTCCATTAACAACTTACCACTTTCTACTAGCCCCTTGTGCACAGGCAGAGTCCGTGGCGGCGGAGCCTTTTCCTCTTCCTCCCGGGCGGCGGACTTACCAGCCTCCTTCCATCACCACCTTCACCTACACTCTCCTGTCGGGACAATACCACCATCTGAAGAGCACTGTCTCCCTGGCCACAGCCACAACGCTGAACCAGAGAAACTCACCATCTGTTCCCACAGTGAGCTACACAATAACGGTTTAACTCCAGTTGTGACGCCCAGTAACCATCTCTCTCTGTGTGTCTCCAGGGTTGCCAGGCCATACGGTGTCTCGCTCAGTTCCCGGCAGTTCTAGTTGGCACTCACACCACTATTCATTCACGCTGGTTGTTAATAAACATAATTGTCTCAATTTGGAGTCTGTGTCTTGTCACTGGGTCAGCAAACCATGTCAAAGACATTCACCAGGAAGTTAAAGCTTGGGCACAAATGGGTCTTCCAAAAGGACAATGACCCAAAGCATACCACCAAATTAATTACAAAGTGGCTTAAAAACAAAGTGAATGTTTTGGAGTGGCCATCACAAAGCCCTTATCTCAATCCCATATAAAATTTGTTGGCAGAGCTGAAAAGATGTATGTGAACAACAGTTACGTGCAGAGACCATTTGAGGGGCAGGGGCTCAAATGTATATATTTTATTTTAAAAAGGGGCACATGGAACAACATTTAACAATATATTTGCACTGAGAAATATTTGAAGTAGTATTTACTTTTAAAAAAAAAACCTTGTAAAGTAACAAATTTCACTGAGGTTATTTTAAAGTAAAGTGTACTTAGTACCAAAACTAAATTTTACAAATAAATTTAGTAAAGTTTACTAAGAACTTTATTTTTCAGGTAAAAAAAAAAAAAAAAAAGCTTTTGCATTGGTAGTAAATTTTACTCAATTACTCCAAAACCTTAATATTCATTATTTTCAGCGTTCATTTTCCAGGGTTTATCTATGAAGTAATTGATAATTTTTTACTTTGTATGTATATTACCATACAGGTGCATCTCAATAAATTAGAATGTCATTGAGAGGTTGATTTATTTCAATAATTCAATTCAAAAAGTGAAACTCATAGATTGATTACACACAGAGTGATATATTTCAAGTGCTTATGTCATGATTTGCCCCTTGAGGCAGGAACGGAGACCCAAGCGTTGAACTGTAGTTTGTGATATTTATTGACAAAAAACACAAGTCCAAACGGTGCACCAACACAAAAAACCAAACTGATAACAAAGCAAACTTACGAATGGAAGAATAAGCTGAAGATACAGAGCTCACCAGAACAGGGGAAGGGTACTGGTGGAGATGAGTAGGTAAGATTCCGGCAAAGAGGAAGAGAAATAACAGCCCTTAAATAGGGCCAGAAACAAATGACACAAGTGATAGCAGGTGTTGATCACATGGGCGGGCAGGAGGTAACAATGATTACAACTGGGGTCAGCTGGGAGTGATGAGAGGTGAGAAGACGAGACTGACAGCTGACAGGAGCACCGCCCACAACAGAGCAAAAAACCTGGAAATGCCACTGACAGCTGCAGCCCCGGACAGGGAGAGAGAGAGAAAACACACAGCAGTACAATATAAAGAACTAAATGCCAACAAATGAGGACTGAGGGATAAATAAAAACAAATACCAAATAAAGAAGTAGCAAAACTATGATAATATAAACAAGGGGAATAAGAAGAATAAGAAACAATACAAGATATACGAAAATCAACAATGGAATGACAGGAACCAAAGAACACAAGGTACAACAAATATACAAATATGAGAAAAAGACCATGAGACTGATCACGGCGGAATCCCCCATGCTCAGATCATAACAGAACCCCCCTCTCAAGGGGTGGATACCAGACACCCAGGGTAATATCAAAAAAGAAGAAGACCCCCCCCCCCCGCAAAAAAAGGAGCATAACAATAAACCACCCCGGGTGGGTGGTGGAGGGAACAGGCTAGGAGGGAACAAAACAAAAACCCCGTTCAGTACCCACACCCACACGGAAGCAGGCACCTAGGCCTCTTGAACCAGAGAGCTAGACAGTTCAGGTGGTTGACTAAAGTCCCAGACCTGGCAGATGGTGGAATGGAATGAATCGGGTGGCCTGCCGGAGAACATGGGCCACCCAACCCAGTGGCACAGTCCTTCAGGCTGTCGGCCAGAGTTCTTTAGCCACCTAAATAGAAGGGATGGCCCAGAAGGTAGCTGCCCCATGGGGAAAACCAACGAAGAAGAGGACAGAGGAGTTGGGAAAACCACAACAGCATCGGGCAGAGGAGAGGGGACCATGGTGGCGTTGAGCGGAGGGGAGGGCACCGTGACGGCATCTGGCAGAGGAGAGAGGACCACGACGGCGTCTGGCAGAGGAGGGGGGACCACGATGGCATCTGGCAGAGGAGGGGGGACCCCGACGGCATCAGGCAGAGGAGAGGGGACCCTGACACTTTTAGACTGCTCTGCAGCACCCACAGTGGCTCCGGGCTGGAGCAAAGCAGCACCTGTGGTGGCTCCATGCTGGAGCAAAGCAGCACCCGTGGTGGCTCCGTGCTGGAGCAAAGCAGCACCGGCGGTGGCTCCGGGCTGGAGCAAAGCTGCACCCACGGTGGACCCGGACTGGGCCAAAGCTGCACCCTCAGTGGGCCCGGACTGAGCCAGAGCTGCACCCATGGTAGCCCCCGGGCTGGAGCGTAACACCCACGGTGGGTCCACACTGGAGCGCAGCACCCACATTGGTTTCAGGCTGGGGTGCAGCACCCAAGGCCATCCCCTACTAGGACACAGCACCCACAAAGACCCGGACTGAGGAGGAGCTGCACCCACGGAGGTCCTAGGCCAGGACAGAGCACCCGTGATGACCTCAGCTGATGGGGAAGCAGCACCCTTGGAGTCCCTGGGCTGGGATGGCACACCTGCAACGACCTCATCTGACGGGGAAGCAGCACCCTCAGAGGCCCTGGGCTGGGATGGAGCACCCCCGAAGACTTCAACCGGAGAGGGAGCAGCACCCACGGAGGTCCCAGGCTGGGACGGAGCACCCGCGATGACCTCAGCTGAAGGGGGAGCAGCATCCACAGAGGCCCCAAGCTGGGACGGAGCACCCGCAAAGACCTTGGCGGGAGGAGCTGGACCCACAGTAATCTCGGGCAGCAAGGCGGGACCCACGGAGACCTCTGGCAAAGTTGGGCCATCCTTGGTGACGCTGGGGAAAGGCTCAGACAGGAGAGGCAGAGAAACAGGGTCAGGGTCCCTTGCAGCAGTGGAACCCAGTGAGGTGAGCTCAGGTGCAACTGACAGCTGCACTTGGCTCTCCCCACCAAGAGCCAGGCAAGATCTCTCCAAAACAGAAAACAAAGAAGAACACTTGCCTGAGCTCACGCTCCACCACCATCCAGGACTCCGTTGATCCAGGCGATGACGTCTCGGGCCTGGCCATCTGGAGGTCCAGCGTCGGCCCTGCTGTGGCAGCTCCTACAGGAGGCATGGTGGTGGATGCAGTCCCAAGGCCCCCCAGCAAAGTGGCCCACGTAGGTGGCTCGCCTAATGTGGACACAGGAGATCGGTTTTCTGCTGGTGCTGGATCCTGCACTGCTGAGGCCAGGGGACATTCCTTCATCGGCGCAATCTTCAGCTTGGTCTCAGTGCTCTCCCTCCGTCCAGACCGTGGCTGCGGGGCTGGAACCAAGTCCTCCAGGACCGCATGCTCCTTCATCGTCCGGTGGCTCAATCCTGCAGCCGGCGGACACTCAAGGGGCAGAGGAGGAGACACGGCAGCACAGCAGCATAGCTGCAGCAGGCAGTGAGAGCTCAGGGGACTGCGTGGGCTGAGCCTTATCGCCGGGAATCAGGCAAGATAATTTATGTTTTGGCAATAGAGAATGAAGAGACACTTGTCTGTGTTCCCAGGGCATGATTTTTTCTGCTGCAGCAGGTGTAGAATCCGCCCTCTCTGTGGCTGCCATTGTTGCGGACCCCTTCGAGGAATGTAGAGGAGCCGTCCCAGCAGACGAGCCGGGAAGGAAGCGACCAGTCCTTCAGCAGCGGGAGGAATCGCCAAGGAGGAGGGAGAGGCAGCAGCAGTGGAGGAGGGGGCTGACGGGACAGCTGGAGAGGAAAAAACAAGTAAAGGAACTGCTGCGGGAGTCTTCGGCCTCGACGAAGGAGGGACTGCTGACGAGGAGGTGCAGACGTTCCTCCGGCAAGATTTCTTTGGACCACGGCAGCCTGGACAGGATGGAGCGAGTGCTGGAGACTGGTAAGAAGCCGATAATGCAGAGGCTAGGGAACACCTCCCCTTTGGCACGGACCCCGACCTTTTCAGGGAATTCCTCACCATCTCACCATTCCCTCATTGCAGAGCCGCCACCAGAGAAATCCTCTCCACCCCCCTCAGCATGGTCCTTACGCTGAGGGCACCAGCGAGCAGCTGCCTCCGTGAGACCCAGGTACCACATCTCGTCGTTTGGGGTAGGGGAGGTGTGGGCAGTGGAGATTAATCCATCCATCTCCATAAGGGTTTTGCAGCACTCCCACCCCAGGCTCATCGGGTACCAGCACCCACCTGCAGGGTCCATAGGAGCTGGCGACATGTTGAGAACTCCACAAAAACAGGTGGGAGAGACAAAAAACACAAATTACAGCAGCTGGGTCTACTACTGGCCAGAGTCTACTGTCATTATTTGTCCCTTGAGGCAGGAACGGAGACAAAAGCGCTGAACTGTAGTTTGTGATATTTATTGACAAAAAACACAACAAGTCCAAACGGTGCACCAACACAAAACAAACAAACTGATAACAAAGCAAACTTACGAATGGAAGAATAAGTTGAAGATACAGAGCTCCCCAGAACAGGGGAAGGGTTCTGGTGGAGATGAGTAGGTAAGACTCCGGCAAAGAGGAAGAGAAATAACAGCCCTTAAATAGGGCCAGAAACAAATGATACAAATGATAGCAGGTGCTGATCATATGAGTGGGCAGGAGGTAACAATGATTACAACTGGGGTCAGCTGGGAGTAATGAGAGGTGAGAAGATGGGACTGACAGCTGACAGGAGCACCACCCACAACAGAGCAAAAAACCTGGAAGTGCCACTGACAGCTGTAGCCCCGGACAGGGAGAGAGAGAGAAAATACACAACAGCACAATATAAAGAACTAAATGCCAACAAATAAGGACTGAGGGATAAATACAAACAAATACCAAATAAAGAAGTGGCAAAACTATGATAATATAAACAAGGGGAATAAGGAGAATAAGAAACAATACAAGATATACGAAAAACAGCCATGGAATAAAAAGTCAGGAACCAAAGAACACAAGGTACAACAAATATACAGACATGAGAAAAAGACCATGAGACTGAGCACAGCGGAATCCCCCGTGCTCAGATCATAACAGTTTATTTCTTTTAATTTTGATGGTTATGGCTTATAGCTCATGAAAACCCCATATTCAGTTTCTCAAAAAAATTAGAATATTACATAAAACTAATTTTAAAAATTTGATTTTTAATACAAATGTTAGCCGACTGAAAAGTATGTCCATGTACACACTCAATACTTAGTCGAGGCTCCTTTTGCGTAATTACTGCATCAATGCAGCATGGCATGAAGGCGATCAGCCTGTGTTACTACTGAGGTGTTATGGAAGCCCAGGTTGCTTTGATAGTGGCCTGCAGTGGTCTGGTCTATGTCATCTTCCTCTTGACAATACACCATCGATTGTCTATGGGATTTAGGTCAGGAGAGTTCGCTGGCTAATCAAGCACAGTGATACCATGGTCATTAAACCAGGTATTTGTACTTTTGGCAGTGTGGGCAGGTGCCATGTCCTGCTGGAAAATGAAATCAGCATCTCCATAAAGCTTGTCAGCAGAGGGAAGCATGAAGTGCTCTAAAATTTCCTGTTTGATGGCTGCACTGACATTGGACTTGATTAAACACAGTGGAAAAACACCAGCAGATGACATGGCTCCACATATCATTGACTGTGGAAACTTCACACTGGACCTCAAGCAACTTGGATTCTGTGCCTGTTCACTCTTACTCCAGATTCTGGGACCTTGATTTCCAAGTGACAGTACTTGGCACCTGATTTGGTTAGCCACGTCATCTGCTGGTGTTAGTCCACTATGCAGCTGTCTGCCAGGACATTTTAGAGCACTTCATGCTTCCCTCTGCTGACGAGGTTTATGGAGATGCTGATTTCATTTTCCAGCAGGATTTGGCACCTGCCCACACTGCTGCCAAAAGTACCAAAGCCTGGTTTAATGACAATGGTATCACCATATTTTACTGGCCAGCAAACTCTCCTGACCTAAACCCCATACAGAATCTATGAAGTATCGTCAACAGGGAGATGAGAGACACCAGACCCAACAACACAGATGAGCTGAAGGCCGCTATCAAAGCAACCTGGACCTTCATTACACCTCAACAGTAACACAGGCTGATCACCTTCATGCCACGCGACAGTGATGCAGTATTAATTCATGCAAAAGGAGCCCTGACCAAGTATTGAGTGTGTGCATGGAAATACTTTTAGCCGGCCAACATTTCTATTAAAAAAAAAATCAATTTTTTAAAATTGATCTTATGTAACATTCTAACTTTTTGAGAAACTGATTTTCGGGTTTTCATGAGCTGCAAGCCATAACCATCAAAATTAAAAGAAATAAACACTTGAAATATATCACTCTGTCTGTAATGAATCTATATAAAATGAGTTTCATTTTATGAATTGAATTACTGAAATAAATCAACTTTTTGATGATGTTCTAATTTAGTGAGATGCACCTGTATATGCATTGAGGGTTTTTTTGCCTGCAATCAAAATTTCGCTTACTCATTAAGCGTCAGTTTGATAAAACATGTTTTTCTCTCTCGCCTACTGTGTCATATCCTCTCTCTTTTCTTTTTTTTTTCCTTTCTTCTTTATGACTGGCGCCTAGCGGCTGCCCCGGCCTTGGATGCGCTCTGCAGAGCGTGCCCAAATGCCAAGTCACGTTTCGTTACGTTGTATTCATACATGTGTAATGACAATAAAGTTGAATCTCATCTCATATGAATATACATTACCACTAAATTATTACAGATTTATTACATTTATCATTTTAGCACATGGGTAGCTTAACAGACTGCTGTATAAAAGTCCACAGAAGTTTTAAAGAACACCACCAGATTTATTTTATGTCATCAGAAACACAACAGTCATAAGCCAATACGTGACACAGTGCAGTTACATCAATGTTTAGTCCGTTTCAAACCTGAGAAGACAGATAAACATTCTATAAAAGCTTGCCTTTCTTTATCTTAACTGGCATCTTAAATAACATTATAAGAGATAATCCACAATGAAATGTTAATATAAAGTGCATCACTTTGCAAAATATAAGTGCTGTCACTAAAATGTCACGTGGTTTTAGATTTTCATTATCAAAATTAAAATGCAGCGATTCCAGCATTTCAGCACACTGTACAGTCATGACCAAAAAGTTTGGCATTTACAGAAATTTCCCTGGCTTTGTGGTGAGTTTAATTTTTATGATCAAATTATTTCATATTTATATACTATAGGTAAAATGCAGGCACATAGAGAGAGCAACAGCAAAAATCATAAATCAAATTTCAATATCACAGAAGAAAAACAGAGAAAGAAAACTAGAAGAAATTACAAAAAAGTTATAAATTTGTCAGGAAAAAACATATGTGTAAAAAACGCAACTGTCATGGTTAAGTTGACAGCTCACATGCATGATGCTAGCACAGAAGGGAACCACACAAGGGGGGAACATTCGACAGTTTATTAAATATAGAAACAGCGCACAGTTAATTAAACAGCCACTTGCCAGAGGAAACAATCCACCTGTGGAGAGAAAACGAGAGCTGTCAGTGGAGGAACGGAGTAGGGAATATGGGCGAGCCAAATTGCCACTTACTCAGGATTCCGAGAAAGGGCCGGCAGGACTCCAGCGGGGAATAAATGAACCAGTAGGGTAGGGGGGAATGAGCTAGTAGTGCCTGACCGGGTGGAGATAGTTGCCGTGGAAGTGATGAGGTGGCAGGAGAGTGCACGCAGACCCGAGACACACCCGCACGATGGCAGCAACCTGTAAGAGAAAAAGGAGAGCAAAGTTTAGACGGCGTGTCTAAGCTTGGCGAAAACGACCTGCTGGCCTGAATTTAGGGCAGTATACCCAAACGAGCTAGCACTGACTGCGCGGAGGAGGCCTCCTTAAATACGCTGGCTGATGAGCGGGCGCAGGTGTGTCCTCTGCCTCAGGTGCAGTGATGAGATCGTGAATGTGCGGCAGGATGGGAGGGGCGCACTCTCACCGCCCATGACAGGGCCTCCCCCCTTCTAGGAGCACCTCCTGGCGGTCCAGAGTACTGCTCAGGGTGAGTTCGGTGGTAGGCCCGGAGCATATCTTTGTCCAGAACCCGTAATGAAGGGGTCCAGGATCGTTCCTCCGGGCCGTAGCCCTCCCAGTCCACCAAATACTGTAATCCTCTGCCCCAATGGCAAATGTCCGGAATACGGAGGACTGTGTAAGCGGGGTAGCCGTCGATGAGCTGAGGACGAGGAGGCAGCTGTGGAGGGGGGGGGGCAGAGAGGACTGACCGAGAGGGGTTTGATGTGGTACACGTGAAAAGTGGGGTTCACCCGTAGAGCGGGAGGAAGTCTCAGTTGATCCGACGCATCGTTGATGACCCGGGAGATGGGAAATGGCCCCAGGAAATGTGGGGACAGCTTCTTAGATTTCTCCTTCAGGGGGCTCTTACTCGCCGCCAGCCAGACTTGCTGTCCCACGACATACTTAGGAGCCGGGACCCGCTTCCTATCAGCGGCGGCCCGGGTGCGTTCCGTGGTGCTTGCCAGGGCAGCCCGGGTAGCCCTCCAGACGCGCCGGCATCGACGAGCATGGGCTTCTACAGATGGAACCACCACCTCCCTCTCGGCCATGGGAAGAAAAGGTGGGGTGTAACCCAAGGACGCCTCGAATGGAGTGAATCCGGTGACCGTGGAAACGGCTGAGTTGAGGGAATACTCCACCCAGGTCAAATGTGAGATCCAAGAAGCTGGGTTCTCGACTGCTACGCACCGCAGGGTGACCTCCAAGGCCAAGGCATGCTCTGCCTGCCCGTTGCTCTGAGGATGATTCCCGGAGGAAAGACTCATAGTAGTGCCCAGTGTCCGACAAAAGGCCCTCCAGACCTGGGACATAAGTTGTGGACCCCGGTCAGACACAGTATCGATGGGGATGCCGTAGACCTTGATCACGTGGTCTGTCAGCAGAACCACCGTCTTCAAGGCTGAGGGGAGCTTCGGGAGGGCCACCAAATGCACTGCCTTGAAGAAGCGATCCGCAATAGTAAGGATTACAGTCTTCCCACGGGGAAGGGGGAAGTCCTGTCACAAAGTCCACGGCGATATGAGACTAAGGATGACCCGGGGTGGGAAGGGGATGGAGGAGTCCCGAGGGGGGAGAGGAGTCAGATTTCCCCCCTGACACATTTCTGACAGGCACTGACGTAGTCCTGTGCGTCCCGCAGCACCATGGGCCACCAGAATGCCCGCCGGACGAAGTCCACTGTGCGGGCAATGCCAAGATGACAAGCGAAGCGGCTGGTATGGGCCCACTGGAGAATGTCACTGCAGAGGGCAGCTGAGACGTAGAGACGATTCCGGGGGCACCCTACTGGCACAGGCTCCCGGGACTGGGTCTGGTGGACCCTCCGCTCGATATCCCAAGTAAGGGCACCAAGGACACACAAAGACAGGATGATGGTTTGGGGTGGGGTGGGGGTCTACCTCCCCAGAGTCAAACTGGCGCAATAACGCGTCCAGTTTGACGTTCTGAGCACCAGGTCGGTAGGTGATGGTAAAATTAAACCGCTGGAAGAATAAAGCCCAGCGAGCCTTCCTGGCGTTAAGTCGGCGGGCCAACCACAAGTACTCCAGGTTCTTGTGATTGGTCCATACGACGATGGGGTGAATGGCACCCTCCAACCAATGTCTCCACTCCTCCAGTGCCAACTTAATGGCCAGCAGCTCTCTGTCCCCCACGTCATAATTCCTCTCGGCCGGTGTGAGCCAACGAGAGAAACATGCGCACGGGTGGAGCTTCTGATCCGAGGATATGTGCTGTGACAGCACAGCGCCAACTCCCGAATCAGATGCGTCCATCTCGAGGACGAACTGGAGCTGCATGTCAACCTGTGCCAAGATGGGTGTGTCCGTGAACAGGCATTTTAATTCGATAAACACCTGCTCCGCTGCCTTGGTCCAGCGAAAGGGGACCTTAATGGAGGTCAGCTGAGTTAAAGGCAGTGCCACCTCACTATAGTTCCTTATGAACCGGCGATAAAAGTTTGTGAACCCGAGGAAGCATTGGAGCTCCCTATGGGAGTGGGGAGTTGGCCAATCCAGCACTGCCTTCACCTTGGCCGGGTCAGCAATCAGTCTCCCCTCGGCTACAATGAAGCCCAAGAAGGTGGTAGATGCAGATGAGAACTCACCCTTCTCAGCTTTCACTTAGAGCCGGTTCTCCAAGAGCCGTAACGGCTCTTACATGGGCTTCTGGCAAGCGGGAGAAGATCAAAATGTCATCAAGATATACAAACACGAATTGATACAGCATATCGCGGAGGATGTCGTTAATTAACCGCTGGAGGATGGCGGGGGCATTAGTGAGCCCAAAGGGCATCACGAAATACTCGAATTGCCCCTGGTGTGTCTTAAATGCCATCTTCCATTCATCGCCCTTGCAAATGCGGACCAAATGATATGCATTCCTAAGATCCAATTTAGTAAACACCCGTGAACGCTGAAGGAGCTCGAATGCTGAATTGATCAAGGGTAGAGGGTACTTGTCCTTGATTGTAATAGTGTTAAGCTCCCGGTAGTCGATGCACGGGCGCAGTGAGCCATCCCTCTTTCCGACGAAGAAGAACCCGGCTCCTCTCGGAGCCGAAGATGGCCGAATAAGGCCGGCGTTCAGGGACTCCTTAATATACCTCTCCATTGCCTCCTTCTCTGGCTCAGAAATGCTGTATAGCCGACTGGTCAGCAGCCTCGCCCCCAGGATGAGGTCTGTAGCACAATCATAAGAGTGGTGAGGTGGCAGTGACAACGCTCTTGATTTGCTAAAGACCTCTCCAAGATCGTGATACGCCCAGGGGATGAGGCTGAGGTTCGGTGGCTCGGCCAGGGAGAGGGAGACAGATAGAGAGGGGGAGCACTCCGCTGAGCGCATACAATGGGCCATGCAAAAGGGCCTCCAGGAGGAGATTGTATTTTGAACCCAGTTTATGATTGGGTTATGCCTCTGGAGCCATGGGTACCCAAGGACCACAGTGGAAGAGGAAATAGGAAGGAAGAACTAGGAATGTTTGTTCCTCCCAGTGGTTCCCGGAAAGGAGGATGGAGATCGGCACCGTACTACAAGTGACTACCGCGACCTCCCGGCCAGATATGGTTGTGATTCTCTGATCATGTGGCAATTTTCATGTGGGAATACCCACCTGCTTGACGAACTCACCAGATACGAAATTATCCTCCGACCCTGAGTCAACCAGCGCCTTAGTCCTCCTCTCAATCCCCGACAACTGGACAAAGGCCGAAATAGAAAAATTACCAGAGGGAGTGAATTTAGTCCCGCCCGCCAGCCCTCCCATGGTTACTGACAGGCCACTGGCGGAATTCGTCCCGACTGTGGTTCAGCGAACCGCAGTACACCCACGCGCCGGCCTCCCGCCTTCGCTCATCATTGGTCAAATGCCGAGAGAGCTCCACCGGCTTGGGTGAAGAGCCAGCGCCGCCAGTGTCAGTAAGCATGGAGGGCGCCCACGAGGTGAGGACTTGCGCTCCTTCATGCGCTCACGGTACCGGTTATCCAAACCGACTGCCTGATCTATGAGACCGTCAAGAGTCTCTGGGACAGGCTGAGCCGCCAGACCATCATGGAGTTGCTCATCTAACCTGTGGAGGAATGCACTGCGTAGCACAATCTCATTCCACCCCAAATCAGCTGCTGGAACCCAGAACTCCGCCGAGTACTCGGCTGCTGACCGAGTGCCCTGGTGGAGCGTCATCAGGCAGTTCATGACGTTGCCTTGACTCTCGGTACAGTCAAATGCACAAGAGAAGGCGTCCACAAATTGGTCGAACGTATAACGGCGCCCCTCGGTGTTATGTAATGTGGACTGTGCCCAATCGAGGACTCGGTCCCTAAGCAACAGTGTAAAAAACTGAATCTTGGCTGTATCCCCCGGGTACTCCCCCGTGACCTGCTCCAAGTACATATGAACTTGAATAAGAAAACCCTTACATCCCCCCACCTCCCCTGCGTACGGGGTTGGTGTGGGAATGGAGGTTGTACATCGCACAATAGTGCGGGGAGCAGACTGAGAAGGAGGAGCCGGGAAAGACACAAGGAGGAGCCAGGGAAAAGGTTGCACATTTACTATTTATTTATTTTTATTTTTGAGGAAAAAACAAAGGTGGGTTTTACATCCACCTGTTAGAACTGTAGCTAATTCAATTCATTGTTTGTTTTAGTTGTTGGTTTGTTTGTCTTTTTGCCTGCCCCCCCCCCTTTTCCTTCCCCCTCCACACACTTCCTTTCCCTCTTCCCTATCCTGTCGAGTCTTCCATGGGTAAAATAATTAAAATAAAGTATTAAAAGTTATTACAGGAGGAGTTTACAACAATATACAATACATAGTTAGGTACTGTATAAGCTCCTCTTGGCAAAGTAAATCTGTTTTGGCACAATAAGGGTGACAGATCTCTGTTCTGCTTGCCTAGCTGCCTGACAGGACAAGGGGGGGGGTGGGGGAAAGAACTGTAGCTAATAATAAATGTCACTTTTTCTGTGGTTGGAGCTCCATTCTCCAAAAAACACCAGGAAACACCTTCACTTACTTAAGGTAATGCTCAAAACCCAAACTAACTTCACATACAAATATTATAATAAAATAAAATCAAAGAAATATAAAACTTTAGACTGTGACCACTCTAAAAATAAAAAATAAAAAATAAATTAGTTATGCAATTTTCTAGCAGATGTTTTTAGACAACACTCAAACAATTTTTTGCTTTGGTCAAAATGTCATTTTGCCCCTGTATGAAGTAAGATAGGCTGCTCAGTCGCTCTCTCAAAAAAAGAGTCTGAGCAGTCTGAGCGTTTCAGTCCAATAACAAATTTAGCTCTAGTCTCTTGACTTAAAAGCTCCAGACAAATAAACAGAACAATTTTACCTGTTTAGTAAGAGATGTCTGACTTTGCAGGGTCTAGGACAAGGCAGCTTCTCAGAAAAATTACCACTGACAGTCCTCTTTCCACTGCCCAGAAGACCGCCACCCTCCCTCCAGGTTCTTCAGAGGCCGCTAGTGGTCAGAACCCAAGCCTCACCACTCTTCATGATCCACCTGCTTTTAAGGGAAGGAGGGGTAACCACCAGCACAGTGATGTTGCATTCACTGAGACTCAGAAATCTGATGTTTCATAAATATACATTATCCATCTATCTATCTTCTTTCGCTTCATCCTTTTCGGGTCGCGGGGGGGCTGGATAAAATGAAATTTGATGCCAAAGGCTTGTGGGGGGTGGTAACTCATTTGGGGGAAATACAGACCCTGAATTACCCTCCATGGTGCGGCTCTGTGTCTAATTATACTAAATGTTGAAAATGTAAATGGTCACTAAAAGGGCACTTTGGACACTTTGTTAAAGGGGCAGAAGCTCAAGCCCCAAAAGCACCCCCTCTGCACATGCATGGTAAGGCTGCCTACAAACCTGACTCCATTACACCAGTTCTGTCAAAATGTTTGATCCAAATCACACATTGCTATTTCCTTAGCAATGCTAAGGAAATACTAAGGAAATGTATGCAAACTTCAGACTTTGAAGAAAGTAATAAAAAAAATTCTCTAAAAATTTATTTAGCACATTTAAAAATAATTTAGTAAACAGAAAAAGTTTTGGTAATCCTAACTGACCTAAAATAGGAAAAACGTCAAACAGGTTCATTTTGTCTTCTTTCAATTATTTATCCTTTTTTTTTTTTTTTTTTTTTTTTTTTTCCTTTGAAAGACAAAAGTAAAATAGAAAGATGTCTTTACCTTCTTTACATGAGACATCAGTCTCTTCTGATGAAGGCTGCAGTGCAGTTGAAACATGTAAAGAAGGTAAAGACATCTTTCTATTTTACTTTTGTCTTTCAAAGGAAAAAAAAAGAAAAAGAAAAAAAAAAAAAAAAAAAGGATATAAAATAGGAAAAGTTTAGTCTGATTTAATGTTAGACAGTGAGGGGAAAAAGTTTGTGTCTTTTTATACAGTGTATGTAAACTTCTAATTTCAGCTGTACAGTAGTAGTTGGAGCCATCTCGACACACGGCTGAGGATCAGGAATCAGTCTCGTGGAGAGGAGCTGGACTCTCACACTGGAGTTGTCCCAGATGAGAGGCAGGGAAATAGGGGTGGTTATACTTGTACCTGTATTGTATATTGATCTGGTAACTGATTACCATCTGGTGGTGTGTTGGATCAGGTGGGAAGATGCAGGACAGACCTGCAGACCCAGACATTTTGTGAAGGTGTGATGGCAGGCTGGCAGAGCACCTGTTTCACGTGATCTTAAACTGAACTCTAGTACATCTTCCAGAAGAATTTTAACCACATTAGGAGAGAGGCTGACGACATGGAGACAGGTGCCCGTCAACCAAATGATAGAAACCAGAGGTCAGGATGGCCATGAAGATGAAGGAGTCCTACTAACAATGGTTAGCTTGTTGGACTTTTGAAATAGCTGACAGGTATTAGCAGGTCAATCAGCATGTGTCCTTCATGGCTTTCAAAGCAAAATTTAGTTATAAGATAAGATAACCCTTTATTAGTCCCACAATGGGGAAATTACAGGATTCAAGCAGCACAGGGATAGCAGCACTCAAAGCAACAGCAATAAGATAATAAGATAAAAACTGGTTAGCCAAAGCAATAAATAAATATACATATGTACACAGTTATATACACAATGCAGGAGCATTGCAGCTAGATGGTATCAGCAGCATTACAGTTAATTAAATTACCCGGCAAAAGATAAATATGAACCCAGACAGCATATTTCACATTTGAATGATGGGATGAGTTCAGTGACAGTATAAAGCAAGTCTCAAGATTCAGACAACAAGAGCATTCTAAGGCGAGTGCAATATCCCCCACGTCCATTTTCTTTGAAGATCCCAATACTTACTGACAAAGAGCAGTTTTAATCTTTTCAATATAATTACTGTGGTAGAGCCAAATTATGATAAAACTGCTCTTGTTCTTCTATTAAGACTTAATAGAAGAACAAGAGCAGTTTTATCAATTAGAAGACAAAATGAACATGTTTGAGATACAAATTATGATACAGTTTACTAATCATCGATGAATATACAACAAAATATACAACCCATAGTTGTAGGTCAGGATCCCAACTTGAATCTGTGTAGCAAGTTTGGTGACCCTCGTGAGCTTTACACATTCAATAGTAAGAGAACATAGGGAGTGCCAACCTTGATCTTTGACCTCTTGACCCCCAAACCTGTAATCAGAGGTCATGGCCTCAGAATGAACCTGTGTACTATGTTTGGTGACCCTAGCTTTCTTTGTTGTTGAGATATAGTTTATAAGCCAGTTTGATGCTGACCTTTGATCCTGTGATCCCAAAATCATAGTCACACTTCAGGGTCACAGGGTGAACCCGTGTACCACGTCTGGAGACTGTAGCTTTACTCATTGTACAGTAATAAGGCATAGGGAATGTTAATGTTAACCTTTGATCTTTTAACCCCAAACCCATAGTCAGAGGTCAGGATCCTAAGGTGAACCTGTGTACCAAGTTTGGTGGCTTTACTCATTTTATAGCAATAGTAAATTTACCATTTACCATTTACCACAGTGCAACTGTAATTTTAACTTTCACCTTTGACCCCTTGACCCCATACCCATAGTTAGGTCAGAGTGTAAGTGTCATGGGCAGCAAGAGCGCGCCCCTCCCGTCCTGTCTCACATTCACCAACTCATCACTACACCTGAGACAGAAGACGCACCTGCCTCTGCTCATCAGCCAGCGTACTTAAGGAGGCTCTCTCCGCGCATTCAACGCTGGCTCGTCTGAGTATACTGCCCATCTTAAGGACAAGCAAGTATCTTCTAACAAGTTTCGACATGCCGTCTAATCTTGTTTTCCTCTCTTCCTCAAGTCGCTGCCACCGTGCAGGTGTGTCTTCAGGACCGCGCGGGTTCTCCTGCCACATCTCCACTCTTCCTCGGCTTTCAACCTCCACCCGGTCAGGCACCATCAGCTTATTCCCCTCACCTTACTGGTTCATCTATTTCCCACTGGAGTCCTTCCGGTTCTTCCTCGGAACCCAAGTAAGTGGCAATTTGGCTTGCCCATTTCCCATTACTCCGTTCCTCCAGTCACAGCTCTCGTCTTCTCTCCACAGGTGGATTCCTCTGGCGAGTGGCTGTTTCTGTAGCTGTGTGTTTGTTTTGGAAATTAATAAACTTTCAAACGTGCCCCTTCGTGTGGTTGGTTTCCTGTGCTGTTGCATCGTGCACGTGAGCTATCAGCTTATTAAACCATGACAGTAAGTCGTCCAAAATTTGTATTAGACACAACTGCTGCATTGATTTGAAAAGCCTACATCATTTCTTTCAGTAGTTATTGTGTTTAGAAGATTGAGGGAAAATCTGACCTCTGACCTTTGACCTCAAGGTCATCCAATGAGGGTGAAATTGCAATATGCGCATCATCACAGTATGTCAAACCATGGTGTTATGTCTCAATAATGGGAGACCGGAGCCGTGTTGAACTGAGCAACGAACTGAACTTTATTATGGAACACAAGCACAGTCTATTCACTGGCCGTAGCCCGCTGACGTCACAGCCCCGACCCCTCCAGCGCAGGTTACGGCAAGCCCCAAGGGCCAAATCCCCACACAACATTCCCCCCCTTACAAAACATGGAAACCCCATAGATAACTCACACACACACATATATATATATATATATATATATATATATATATATATATATATATATATATATAATATAAGATGGACCCCTTAGAACACATGCAATATAGACAGTTTTAAAAAAAACACAGAACAACAAAACTAGTAAACTAAATGGGCACCTAAGCTAGACTACCAGGACACACTCCCGTGTTGGGGCGGATTATTCTGCCGCCCATTCCCAGCACGCATTGCTAAAGTGACTTTCAAAACAAAGTCAACAAGGTATTTGGGCCTCTGATGCGTCCTAGCCAAGCACCCTACTGAAGGGGAACCTGCTCCAGGCTCCATCGACCGCACCTGTGAGTCCCTAACACCCTCACCAGATAAGTCCCAACCCACATCAGTCCGCTCTGCCGCCGTTCCCGGACTCTGTGCAGGTAATGACTTGCTGAGTAGGCTGGAGTGCCACCGTGACCCATCCGAGAGCTCAAACATGTCCTGGCCCTGCCATCTCACAATCTGTAGGAGCCCCGTCTAGAAAGGCTGCAGTTTATGTGTGCGGTTGGGGTGTTTAATCCAGACCCGGTCCGACACATCAAGTCCATGAGCTTTCGCCCTGTGCTTTCTGTTGAAACATTGTTTCATCTTCTGCTGCTGGGCAACTACCCAGCCTCGTGAAGGGTCTGTGTTATCTGGAGAGGGGGTCGCGCGGGGCCTCAGTCGGTCCAGGGGCAGGTGGAGTTCACGCCCCAGAATGAGTTTCATTGGAGAGCACCCTGTCGTGGCATGGGCCGTTGCTCTGTAGTGGAGGAGTATGCTCTGGAGGGTGTCAGGGAACGTGAAGCCGTCTGCCAAATGGGCTCTCAGACCGTTTTCAGAGTCTTGTTGAAGTGCTTCACACCCCCATTGGCTTGGGGGTGGTAGAACATGGTTTTGATGTGTTCCACCCCCCTAACACCCAAAAACTCCTCTAACCCCCCATAGGTGAACTGTGGGCCATTGTCCGTAGTGATGGCATCCGGGACCCCCATCTGGCGAACAGTGACAAGAGGAAACTCGTAACCACCTCTGTCGTGACTGAATTAGGGGGCAACACCTCTGGCCATTTGGAGAACAGATCGTAGACCACAAGCAAAAACCGGCTGTTCGGGGGTGCTGTATGCAGTTCACTGCAGATGTCTAATTGGATGTGCTTCCAAGGGCACTCTGGGTACCGTAACGGTCACGGGGGGGGTCCGCTGGTCTTTCTGCTCTCCATGCATGGGACACAGTTCTTTACCATGGTTTCAATGTCCTTATTGATACCAGGCCACCAAAATGAATCTCTGCAACGCTGCTTCACCCTGACCACACCCAGGTGACCCTCATGGAGCATCGCCAGAACTCGTGATCTCAGAGACACCGGGATCAACGTGCAGTGTCCTCTTGCCAGACACACACACCGTTCCAACAGCTCAGTTCATCCCTAAACTGGTGAAAAGGTGCCAGATCGCCCTGTACTTTCACGGGCCAACCCTCCCTGATGACCGAGCACAGTTGTGACAAAGTGGGGTCCCGTTCCAACTCCGCCCAGCGTTCCTGGAGGGGTACCATGTCCCAGAGGGGTCCATGCAGCGTGTTGACCAGATCGGCCTCCGTAGGGTCGTCGTTGTCCGGTTGGGCAGTGTTGGCCGTGGCACGGGACAGGAGGTCCACTACTATGTTCTCTTTTCCAGGAGTGAACTGGGTAGTAAAGTTGTAGGTCCTCAGCCGCTCAGTCCACCTGTGGATCTGCAGGGGTCTGTGTCCCATGCCAGTCATCTCCAGCAGTGTCATCAGCACCCGGTTGTCCGTTCGCAGTGTGAAGTAGCACCCGTAGAGATAGAATAGATAGAGATTGAAACATAACCGTCCCCACCGCCGAACCAGACGCGCCACAGGTCACAAAAGTTGGCCATTTTGGATCAAAGTGGGCCAACACTGGAGGGCAGGTGAGTTGGAACTTCAGCCTAGCAACCACCGCTGAGCAGGCCGGGGTCCACTGCCACAGTGCATCCTGCTTCAGAAGGGCCCGGAGTGCTTCAATAGTCTCTGAATAGTGAGGAATAAAATGCTCATAAAAGTTCACCATGCCCAAGAACGAGATTTGTGTGGGTGTTGTGGGGTCTGGAAGACGCAGGACTGCCTCCACATTTGAGTGCAGGGGCCTCAGACCCTTGGCCGCCAGCCAGAATCCCACAAACTCAATGGAGTCTGCCATGAAAATGCACTTCTCCCTGTTCAATGTGACTCCATGTTCCTGTAGCACCTCCATCACCCGTCCCAAATGACCATCGTGCTCTTCCCACGACGCGCCATGGACCACATTGTTGTCCAGGTATACCACTACACCCTTGAGGCCGGCCAGAATAGTGGACATGATCTTTTGAAAACAGCTAGGTGCTGAGCTCAGACCAAAAGGCATGCGGGTGTACCTGAAAATGCCTATGTGGATCACAAACGCCATCAGGTCCCTGCTGACTGGGTGAAGAGGCATCGATAGATAACCCTGGAGGAGATCTAGTTTTGTGAACACCCTTGAGCCACTGAATGTTGCGGTAAGTTCCTCCATCATGGGGAGCGGGTATTTGTCTGAAACAATCGCCTTATTAACCATCCTAAGTTCAATACACGGCCAGATGCCGCCCGTCTTCTTCCTGGTCACCACAGTGTTTGATATCCAGAGTGAGGCATCCACTCTTTCAATGATGCCAGCTTTAAGTAGTTTGTTGAGTTCCACCTTGACATCATCCCACAGGGAGAGGGGAATCCGCCGTAATGGTTGGATCTTTGGCGTCACGCTTGGGTCAATGAGCGGGCAGTGGTAGAATGCTTTAATGCATCTAAGGCCCACGAACAATGCCGGCCAGCAGACATGCCATTCGGGGGACACCGTCAGCCCTGTTGAGCCCGCTGGGTCTGTGATGGAGAATCCCAGTTCACCCAGCAGATCGATTCCCAGCAAGTTGGCTCCCTGGTGCGAAACCTGAAAGGTAAATGCTGGAATAATCCTTAACCCACATTTCACCGAGAAGCTGACCATGCCCGCCATATCAATTTCAGCATGACTGTACCCAAACATTTTTACTGCCCCTGTACTGATGGTTTTACCTGGGAAAAGTCTTTTCAATGTAGCCATACTCAGTGTGGACTTACCGGCTCCTGAGTCCACCATAAGCAGCACATCAACCCCATCTAGCTGCAAGACGTACCACTTTAACGGTCCCTTCCTGGTGCCCGCCACACACACCTGCGTCATGCTTTCGGGCTCCGCCGCTGACAGTTTAATAGTGGTGGTGCAAGCCCTGGCCCAGTGATTAGAATGGCCACAGTTATAGCACTTCTTCACTCTAGCGGGGCAAGTGAACGAGCCCGCCCGATGACGAGGGTAGCCAAAGCCGTCACACTGACCCCTAGCCCCCACTCCTGCCTGTGCCACAGTCCGCTGCCTTTGGGGGTCTGCCCTGAAGTGTTAGCTGTGTTGCTAACGGTCAGACATGGAGGGGAAACGTGGGTGGCCAGGTTCTCCTTAGCTAGCACTGGTAGACCTAGCTGGGCAGTAGACTGTATCTGGCTGGTCAATTCAACAACTTTCTCCAGCGCGAGGATGTCCGTAGTCAGCGTTAGCATGTCTTTTAGTCACTCATCGCTCATACTGTGTGTTAGCTTGTCCCAGACTAGCGCTTCCTCAATCGGCCCAAAGGCACTGACATAATGCACGGCTCAGGAGACGCACACACACAGGCTTAGAGTAGTTCAAAGAGTTTATTAACAGCAGGAGTGAATGAGTGCGTGTCTGCGGGATGTAAATGTGTTGGTGATGGTGTCTGCTCCAGGCACAGAGGCAGGTGACCGTACAGCCGAGCAACCCTATGGAGAGAGCACAGGGAGAGGGTGACGGGCATACACCAACACAGGAGGGATTTATGGCGAGAGAAGGACTTACTTGGTGGGTCAGGACAGCTGGCACAACAAGGGGGCGAAGCCCGGAAGACAGCCACCTGGAGAGCTCCGTACAGCAGCGAGGATTGGGCGATGGAGTGGAGATGTCCGCCGCTGGGGAATCCACCTGTGCACAGGGGAGAAGACTGAAGAAGAGAGGTAAGCGATCTTCTTACCAAAAAGGTGATGCTGAAGAGAAGTATGCTCACAACGGTGAGGGACGAAGTCTGACGGCTTCAGGCCGAGCCTCCGGGCGAGACGGCCTTTATCCCTCGCCGCTGATGATTGTCAGGTGCGTGAGCAGGTGGCGCCGCTGATGAATGGCGCGGCGTGACAGGCACACTTTCTTGCTAGGCTACGGAGTTCCACAATGAAGCGTTGGGTGGACTCACCAGCTTGTTGTTGGCGGTCGAAGAATTTATATCTTTGCGTCGTGATGTTGGAATGGTCCATAAAGTAATAGTCCATTAAGTCCAGACATTCCTTCAGTGAGCCCTAGCCACCCAACGTGAAAAATATCCATTTGCCCGCCTCACCGAGGTAGTGAACGAGCAGGCTCCTCCGTCTCTCTTTGTCGGCACCTCCCAGTGCTGGCCACGGTAACATACACCTCAAACGCCTCCTACCAGTGGCACCATGGTATACTTAGCATACCCAGAGACTGTAAAAATGGAGGTGGTGGTTTAATGCATGCTCCCATGGTTTATTTTCATCGCCAAAATGTTATGTCTCAATAACGGGAGACCAGAGCCGTGTTGAACTGAGCAACAAACTGAACTTTATTATGGAACACAGCACAATATATTCACTGGCCATAGCCTGCCTGATGTCACCACCCCGACACCCCCCCCCCCCCCGGCACAGGCTACGGAAAGCCCCAAGGGCCAAATCCCCACAGAACACATGGTATCAAGTTTCAAAACATTTGGAACAAAACTGTAGGAGGAGTTGATTTCACAAGACAGTTACTGTCTATGAAGTGAGGTGAAACAGGAGGTCAGGGGCTACAATTCATGCACAAATCATCTGATCAAAGCCAAATTGCAATACGTGCATCATCAGTGTGTATCAAACCATGTTACCAAGTTTCAAAATAATTGGAACAAATCTGTAGGAGTTCATTTTACAAAAGTGGGACAGACGGATGGACGAACTGACCCATAACATAGTCCCCCTTCAGTCTTCGCCCAAAGGGCTCTTCAACTCCTTTGGGCTTTGACCGGTGGGGGACAAAAAAAAATGAATAAGTGAAAATAAATAAATACACTGGCAACTTGGGAGGGGAAGTACTTTCATGATGAGGTGCTGCTGATCTCAGTTGGGGACATACGTATTTGGGTGGACCTTCATAGAAGAAACAGTGTGAGCATAATGGGAACCCTTTGCTGCTGAGTCTAAGGTCTCTGAAGTAACAAAAAAAAATTCAATTTCAGGGTACCAAAGGTGAATGAGATTCACCTCATGCCCCCTTACAAGCCTCTGGATGTTGTGGGACTGCCCTGGTTGACCTGTCTCTGCAACATCACATGAAGGTCTGGGACTGTGTCTCTGGACTGAAAAACTGGGTGCTAGTTGTTGTGTCCATAATGTTGAGAATGACGAGTAAGACTGAACTCGGTTAACAGGGTTTATTCAGGATAATATAAACTATGTACAAGAGGCTTACGGCATTTGCCTGCATGCCAGGTGGCTCAACGAAGAAAGAGGCAGAGCATCTTCCGCCCACTTCCTTTATACCCCGGGCAGTGTCACTACCGGAAACTGACAGTCAGCAACCTCCGGTCCACCCACGTCCAACCAGGCCGCCATCTTGCTAATACCAGCCTATTTCCATATGTAACACTCCACCCCCCTTTAAAAATTGTCAGGTACACAAATAACCTACTCAAATTTGTCGTCACGCACTAACAGGAAAACATATGTACAAAAATAAATAAAACACCTATCTACTCACAAAACTAAGGCTGGGGGGCCGGGCAGACTACCAGCGCCCCCTACACAGCTGAGCGGGTTATTCTGCGGCTAGAAGAGAACAATAAAATGCAATAACAAGAAGCTATGTCTCTAACTATAAAATAATCCCCATGTTTACACTATACACACACAACCACAATACATATACTATTGGTGACCCCCCACCTCAACTCCCACCCCACACTGGGCACACAAAACAAAATAATGTTGGGACATTCAATTAAAATGGATCAAATAAACCAGGCGGGCTCAAATTTCCCAGTGTCACAATCATTCACAGAGCCGCCACCATTCTGACTATGAAATTTAACACATAAATGCCAATCAAATAAAACACTCCCAAATACAGTGCAAAACAGGCATAACACCATACAGGCCACTAAAATTATCATACAAACACTCAAATCAGGTTCGTAACTACACAACTCATCATGCCTACGGCACTCACTCTCCTTTTTTTTTTTTTAAACAAATTTACCGGGGCACCAAAAAGTAAGCAACACATATAGGACTAAGGAAAACACAACATCCATCCAACACAACAGACACACAAAACCAAAAACCCTCAGTCCTTGGATGGATCTCTTTTCTTCTCGTCTCGTCTCTTCACCTCAGGGCTCCTGCTGCGCCGTCTCCTCTTCACCACTGGCAGCCACAGACCCCTGTCCCCAGAGATGAATAGATCTATGCCCATCTGCCTCCATCCAGCCGGGCTCCACCTGGAACTGCCTCTGGTCGTCCTGCTTCTCACGTGGACTGTGATTTTGTCGTACTCGAGCATCAACCTTGGTCTTCGAGGGAGCCCTCTTCCTTTTATCCAGATCACCAATCCTGCGACAGGCCTCCATCACTGATCGCTCCAGCTCACGGGCTCATCTCGGTCTCCTCTTGGCAGGTCGTCACTGAGAGCTCTTTATGATCACCACACTCCATGGTCTAGCCCTGTTTTCTCCTGGCGTTGGCACCTCGTCCTGACGAGCCTCATTGGGGGTCCCGGCGTGCCGTCCAGCACCCTCGTCCAGAGCAGCCTGCGTGACGGCATTGGGTCCAGCCCGAGATGGCTCCGCGCGGCACAGCGTGTGCTCTCCCTCTGTTACTTTGTCCACCCAGTCTGAATCCCACACCTCAGCACCCTCCATGACTGGAACAGGTCGGCCCCACACTCCACACCCAGACCACTCTTCACCCAGCACATTAGCAATGGAGAACCCAAGATTGTAAAATAGGTTACAACCCATAACGTTAACCCCGGATGCTGAAACGTTGATGCAAACACTGGGTGCCACACTGTCCTTATACCGGGCCTCCATTTCCACGTAGCCCAAAATAGCCAACCTGTTCCGTCCATAACCATAATTCTCTTCATACTGCCTTCTAATCTGCCGGTGGGGAGACAGTCTCTCCATGGTTTCCAGATTCAGGACAGAAATCACCACTCCAGTATCCACCAAAAGTGGGATCTCAACACCATCTAGCGTGACGGTGCAGCCTATCCTCCCTGTCATCTCTGGGGAGACGGTGTGTCTTCTGCGCAGCACCTGGTTCACCCCTACGGCCCCTGCGTGCAAAGTTTTCGCACACCCTGGCAAAATGGTTCAAAACACCACACTTGCCACAACACTTTCCTTTCGCTGGGCACATCCTGGACTTATAGCGGTGCTCAGTGGACCCACATCCATACATTTTGGAGTACCAGGGGCAGACCTTATCCTGACCATGGAGGCAAAATCATCCTCTCCGCACTCGCCATCACAAGGGTCCATGATCAATGTCTTAGCGCAAGACTTATTCTTTTCCAGAGAAGCCCCTTCAGTAAGGCCTCTCGTGATGGTCTCTGCCGCCTCGAACTGTTGGGCAAGTTTGACAGCTTCAGCTAATGTCAAGAACCATGGGTGTGTCAACAACCTAGACCGGGCAGCCGGGCAGTGGATGTGCTCTGCCAGCTGGTCCCGAATCATCTTGTCTTCCAGGACCCCAAATCTGCATTCCCTCACCAGCTCATGGAGGTCCGCCACGAATCTTCCTACCAGCTCTCCCGACCGCTGGCGGCGCTGTCGAAACTTAATGCGTCTCACGGTGACGTTCTCCGGTGCCCTAAAGTACAGCGCCATTAGCTGCACCACCTCGTCAAAACTGTCAGCACCTCCAAGGTTCTCCAGAATCCTCTGCCCTTCCATTCTCAAATTATGGACCAACACAGCTCGTGTTTGGAGCTTTTCTATCTCGCCCAGGTTTAAGACAATGAGATAATTAGTAAAAGCAGCAAACCAACGAGGCCACGGCACGGGCGACTCGCCCGGGGCCTCGAGAAACGGCCGAAAGCTGGCAATGGAATGCTCCATTACCGCTTTTACCTCGTCGCCAAATGTTGTGTCCATAATGTTGAAAATGACGAGTAAGACTGAACTCGGTTATAGGGTTTACTCAGAATAATATAAACTATGTACAAGAGGCTTACGGCACTCGCCTGCATGCCAGGTGGCTCCTCGATGAAAGAGGCAGAGCCTCTTCCGCCCACTTCCTTTATACCCCGGGTGGCGTCACTACTGGAAACCGGCAGTCAGCCATCCCCGGTCCACCCACGTCCAACCCGGTTGCCATCTTACTAATACCAGTCTATTTCTATATGTAACACTAGTCTGCACATGGATGTGTTCTGACATTACAGGACCCTATTACTCACCAGGCTACTGAAGATTTCAGTTGTTTGTCCTACCTCAGATTCAAGAGGGACACAGTGGTTTTACTCCTGGTCTCTGCTCTCTGAACAAGCTCTGTTGTTTTAGAAAAAATTGTCGTAAAGTGGAGCGTTTATGGAAATTGACTAAGTTGGAAGTACACAGATTGCATCTTAAGGAGCTGGTTTCTTCCTTGAATGAAATGATAAAACAATCCAGTTCTGCATATTTTTGAGTTAGTGTCTTCTAACAAAAATAACCCCAAAATTCTATTTGAGACCATCAGTAATATTGTCTCTCCTCCAATCCCTCAGATTCATGTGTACTCAGTGTCTGACCGTAACAAATTTCTTCTGTTCTTTGTAAAGAAGGTTCACCATCTAAGAACAAATATCTGTCCACTTGATGAGGTCCAGCGCATTAACACAACACTCCTGCCTCATGCCTGGTCACCTCTGTGACACTAGGAACACCAAGCAGACGTGGCAGGGAGTTCGGACACTGATGGGCTTTAAGCCTAGGCAGGGGGTCGATGATGACGACGCTTCGCTTCCAGACAGGCTTAACGACTTCTTTGCACGTTTTGAAGCATCAAACTCGACAATCAGAGGGAGGACTGGCCCTCCCCCACCATCGGTCGGACCAGCTTTTACCATCAACACAGCGGACACACGGAGGACCCTAACCAGAGTCAACCCACGCAAAGCTGCAGGTCCAGACAACATTCCGGGACGTGTGCTCCGAGACTGCGCGAGCGAGTTGGTGGATGTCCTGACTGACATTTATAACATCTCCCTGAGTCAGGCCATCGTTCCCAGATGCTTCAAGACCTCTGTCATTGTACCGGTGGCAAAGAAACCAGTGGTGTCCTGTTTGAATGACTATCGTCCTGTTGCACTGACACCAATTGTGATGAAGTGTTTTGAGCGGCTTGTCAAACCACACATTACAGCCTGCCTCCCTGCATCACACGACCCGCTCCAGTTTGCATATCGTTCAAACCGCTCCACGGAGGATGCTATAGTCACCACCCTACACTCTGTCATCACCCACCTGGACCAGAAAGACACCTACGCCAGACTCCTGTACATTGATTTCAGTTCAGCATTCAACACCATTATTCCCCAGAGACTGATGGAGAAATTACTCCTTCTCGGTCTGAACACCGCCACATGTCTCTGGATCCTGGATTTTCTGACTGAGAGACCTCAGTCTGTCCGGGTTGGAAACAACATCTCCAAGTCTGTCACGCTGAGTACCGGATCCCCTCAAGGCTGTGTACTCAGTCCACTGTTGTTTACACTTCTAACACATGACTGTGTATCCAGACACGAGGGGAACCAGATTATTAAGTTTGCAGATGACACCACGGTGGTGGGACTTATCCAGAGGGATGAGGAATCAATGTACAGGGAAGAAGTGAGAGACCTGGAGGGCTGGTGCAGGGAGAACAATCTGGTGCTCAACGTGGACAAAACGAAGGAGATGATTATCAACTTCCGGCGGTCGCAGCCTGAGCACGCCCCCCTCAGCATCGGCGGCCGTTTAGTGGAGAGAGTAGAGAACATCAAGTTCCTCGGAGTGCAGATCTCGCAGGACCTGACCTGGAGCAAGAATTCCTTGGAGATCAGGAAGCGGGCTCAGCAGAGACTGCACTTCTTGAGGAAACTCAAACAGGCCTCTCTCCCCATCTGCATCCTCAGGACCTTCTACAGAGGTGTGGTGGAGAGTGTTCTGACGTACTACATTGCTACATGGTACTCCAGCTGCAGTATGTCAGACAAAAAAGCCCTGCAGAGGATAGTCAAGGGGGCGGAGAGGGTGATTGGAATCTCCCTCCCCTCTGTCCAAGAACTTTTTCAGAACCGTTGTAGGAGCAGGGCACTGAACATTGTCAAGGACCGTTCTCACCCTCTGCATAAACACTTTGAACTTCTTCCATCTGGTAAACGATTCCGGAGCATCAGAGGCAGAACCACCAGACTGATCAACAGCTTCCTTCCACAAGCTGTCAGGATGCTGAACAGTTGACCCGGGATCTCTCATACACACTACTGCACCTACGGACATGTTGTATATTATAGTTAGTTATTCTTTTTTTTCCCCAAGTATGTCTCAGGGATGTGTGAATGGATGGGGGGTGGGGGGGGAGCTATGTGGGAATGTGTCTTAAATCATGCTGCTTCTTATATGGATGCTGAGAGAAATGCAATTTCATCTTGCCTGCGCTACAGTTGTATGTACAGCAATATGACAATAAAGTTTGATTTGATTTGATTTGATTTTCACTGGTCACCCTTGAGGATATTCATATTCTGTTGAAAAGGGTCAAACCTTCTTCTTGTCCTCTTGATCCTGTCCTCACAGTTACGTATGTTTATAAAAATTTTCAACTTCATTGCCCCTTTCCTGGTTGAGATAATCAAGCTTTCTCTCCAAAGTGGCTTTGTTCCGAGTTCCTTCAAACAGGCAGTCATTAACCCTATTCTTAAAAAGCCAAATCTAGATCAGTCTGATCAGAATAATTTTAGGCCTATTTCAAAACTGTCTTTTATGTCTAAAATTTTGGAAAAAGTCATGGCTGAACAACTAACCTCCTATTTGGAGGAACACAAATTGTTTGATCTGTTTCAGTGTGGTTTTAGGAAAATCAACTCAACCTTAGTCGTCTCTAATGATATACTGATGGCTGCAGACTGGTCAGTACACAGTCTTAGTGCTGCTTTACTTGACAGCCGAGTTCGACACAGTTAACCACACAGTGTTGTTAAAGTGCTTGCATTGTGATTTTGGGCTGTCCAAGTCAGTTTTAGATTGGTTTGCCTCTTATTTTACTGGTAAAACTTTTAGCATTGTAGAAAACAATTTTATGTCTGAGCCAGATGAGTTGTCATGTGGTGTACCTCAGGGTTCAGTTCTAGGACCTATCCTGTTTTTATTGTATATGACCCCTCGTGGAAGGCTTATAAGTCTTTTTTAAGGATATGTCCTATCACTGTTATGCAGATGATGTTCAGCTCTATTGCTCATTTCATGAATTTGAGTTAAACAAGCTATCTAATCTACTTGACTGTTTGTTTACCATCAAAAATGGTTAAATAATAACTTCCTCCATCTGAACTCTGATAAAACTGAGACACTGATCATTGCACCTGACATGAAAGTTCCTCTCATCAAGCAGCACCTCAGATCTCTGGGCTCCACGGTACAGTCGAGCATCAGAAACCTGGGGGTGCTGTATGGCTTGGATAGCCAGTAACTAGTAAAAAACTGCTTTTTCCACCTGAGGAACATTTCTAAACTCTAAAATGTATTATCAAGCTCACATCTAGAGATGATTATTCACACTTTTATTTCATCCAGAATCAATTACTGCAACTCTTTTTACCTGTTTTAACAAAGGTTTGTTAAACTGCCTACAGATTGTTCAGTATACTGCAGCTAGGCTTTTAAAGGGAGCTCACAAACGGGACCATATCACTACAATTTTAGTCACTCTTCACTGGCTACCAGTCAAATTTCGTACTGATTTTAAAATTCTAGATTTGTCCTTTAGCCCCTTAACACCTAAATTTATTTCCAATTATGAAAAAAAAAAATTTCACTTGTGTTTTTGCTTTCAAGTTGATGCTAAATTAAGTTGAGAAAGTTAATTTGACTATAGCACATAAAATAGATATAATTTTAGGTATGATGCAAATTAGCGACAATAGGCATCTATGGTAAAAAAAATGGTAAAAAAGCACCTGTTCCCATCTCAAGTATGAAGAGTCTTTTATTTATGCAACAGTTATTTTCAGTATTTTCAACTCTCATGACTGCCAAACTATAACCCTAACCCTAACCCTAACCTTAACCTTAACCTTAACCCTAAACCTAACCCTAACCCTAGCAATCAGGAAATGGCTGGTGCTCCGTCTCTGACCATTCCTACGAGAAACTAATGCTTGCAAAAGTTCCTAGGTATGTGCTGGAAGTGCTCCAACAAGAAGTGGAGGAATACAGACGGTATTTTGGTTGCATTTGGAGCGGAAGCGGTTTGATGCGAATTCGCGACGACAGGCGTCAAGGGGTTAGAGCAATTCATGGCCAAGCCCCAAAATACATTTGTGATCTTTTAACCCCATATTCTTCACATCGATCACTCAGGTCTTCAGGTCGGAATCTCTTATTGGTCCCTAAAACTCACTATAAAACCAGAAGTGACCTGTCGTTCCAGTCCGTTGCTCCCAACTTGTTGAACGCTCTTCCTCTGTCTCTGCATCTGACTGATTCTGTTGACTCTTTTAAAAACAGTTGAAGACACTGTTATTTAGGCAAGCTTTTAACTGACTAGTGGCCTGGTTTTTATTTATTCTATTATTTTATCATTTTAATTGTATGTTTTAATGTTTCTTTTATGCTTAAATTGCTGTGTTATCTTATTTCCTTGTTTTATATTACTCAGCATTTTTATTGTTAAAGCATTTTATGATCTTTATCTGTGAAAACTGCTATATAAATAAAGTTCTTCTTCTTCTTCTTCTCAGGAGATACTTTGAAGCATGTGGGAGTTTGTCCCACCAGTCCACATATGTTTGTGGCTGTGTAGAAGGGATTTCATTGTCCCTGTTTTTGTGTTATGGGTGTTTCAGAAGTACATGGTCAGTTGGTGCAGGGTATTCTGTCCCTGTTCTGCCTTCCTGAGACTTTAATCAAGATTGTCAGAATTTAGTTAAACATTCTCTGTTGCTGCTGTTCGTCTTTCTTTTTGATTCTGTTCACAACCTTCATGGACAGAGGTCCCACCTTCAGCCAAGGAACAGAAAGGTTTGGTGGTCTCAGTGATGTGGCTCCTTGATCAAGCTTCTACCTCGGCTCTGATTGGTCGGTTTGTATCCGAGTGCTCACAGTAAAGAGGGTCAGTGGATCTACATGAATGAATGTGACAGCAAAGGAGATTC
This sequence comes from Pholidichthys leucotaenia, assembly GCA_020510985.1. Taxonomy (NCBI): domain Eukaryota; kingdom Metazoa; phylum Chordata; class Actinopteri; order Cichliformes; family Pholidichthyidae; genus Pholidichthys; species Pholidichthys leucotaenia. The sequence continues at coordinate 308,519,766 of CM035836.1, forward strand.
AGTTCAGACTGGAGCCACTTTAGAGGGTTAACGATAACGAGACCCGACCTCAGTCTGAGTGTGTTAGTGTGTGTTTGTGTCTTATTGTGTATCTGTGTGAGCTAGTGTGTATCAACATGTATCTGTGTGGTATTGTGTATATGTGTCTATGTGTGTATTATCTCCAAACTTTTGACTCCTGCTGATTGTCTTTGTTCACTGAAGCTGAAAAAGTTGCTGCTCACTCTGTTATCACAGCTCTGCTGCAGCCAATCAGATGTCAGTTTAACCAATAATAGCTGATCAATAATCAGAGTTTTGTCTAATTGGCTGCTCTGATGCATTCAAACCAACAACCTGCCATGTGATTAGTTTCTGTTCCTCATTTTTTCTGTTTTACTTTGAGGTCACATCTCTTTCTCCTCCTCCTCCTCCTGCTCCCCCCGTGACCTCCTTTCCTCTTCCTCATCCATCAGCTACTCTCATCTCCTCAGTCATTCTGTTTCCATCATGTCTGAGAGGAGGTGCTGCTCCCCAGAAGATGACTGTTCGTCTTTGCTCTCCCGCCTTGGCTCGGACTCTCCGCGGCCTCGGATGAAGTATGGTGGGATGTTCTCTAGTGTGGAGGGAGCATTTGAGAACAAGACGCTCAACTTCGAGTCTTTCAGTCCACAAGCGGAGCGCCGCCGAGCTGCTCGGAGCCAAAATTACTCCAACCACCGAAGAGGAGGTGAAGCAGGAGGAGCAGGAGGACAGACAGTTGTGTTTCCATCTGGTCACACCCGAGAAAACTATGGCAAGAGAGAGGTTCAGATGTTTTCTTCTATCCTTTGAGAACTTTAATTACAGGTTTCCTATAACTATGATTACTTTAACTCAGGGCCCACCACCTTTTTTTTTTTTTCTTACAGACCACTAACACATAAAACTTTTTTTAAAGGAGCTCAGTGGAGCAGGGTGGGGGGTTAAATTGAACAGAATACAGTGACATAAAAGCAAATCATACACTCACCTTCAGCATGGCATGCTTGGAAAAGGGTTACATATAGACTCTGTCACAGTTTGTGAGTCTTTTGTGGTTGAACGTAACGCTCAAACTCTCTAACAATGACTGTTTTATTCATTTTGGCTAGGTTGAACCACTGAAATAATTACACTGGTCAACACAAAATTTATTGTCTAAGTTTTTTAGCTGATTTAGGACAATTTTGATGTGCTGAATCCAATAATCACATTGGTTTTGCTCAATCAGGTCAACTTTTTGAATTATGGCCACATGTTGTATTATACGTTTTTGTTTACATGTGCGGGTATTTTCGCTTTAAATGATGCAAAATTCTTTTTTTATGTCTTGAAATTCTCTGAATTTTGAACAACGATGACGTAATATTCAATTTACATGTACTTACCTCTCTATAAAAGGTAAGTACGTGCACAGTACTAAGTAAGTACTAAGCAAGTACAGGTTTTTACTTAGCACCTGATCGAGAGAAATGCATGTCATTTTTGGATTCAGCAGTGCAAAATTGTCTTAAATCAGTTGAAAAAACACAGACAACTTACCAAAAAAATTATTTTTGTAACCCTGTGTTATGCATCAAGACCTCACAGACAGGACAGGCAGGGAATCAGGTGGGAAGAGAATATCCAGTAAAGTTTCAAAATAAAACACGCTGGCAGTCAAACCAGAAGAACAGAATAAATTATTTATTTTTTCTTTGTGGCTCTCTGCAACCCACTACCAAGTGCTGTGACCCACAGATTAGGGACCACTGCTTTAATTGGAGTACTTCAGTCTTCTGTTCCATGCGGAGCTTCAAGAAACTCTGCTGCCACTGTGGTGGCTGTCGTAGGGTTAACTTGTCAGGGTTAGGGTTAAGATTAGTTAACTCCAATGGGTTATTGCTACTCCGTTAGGGTTAACTTGTTAGGATCAGCAAATGGGTAACAAGACTAGGAGTATCTTTCTCAAACAGATTAACTCTGTTTCAAATTTCAAACCTTTAAATTTTATCTCTTTTCAGTTTTTATGCACCAGGTTTCTTTCAGACACCCACGGTCAAGATCTGCTTTGGGAGGCAGATGTGATTTTTAAAGCTGGACCCAAGGTAGCAGGCAGGGATATGGTGCTATAATAACTTATTAACAAAAACACAGGAACAAACAAAAGGCGCAGCACGAGGGCTGGAAAATAAAACCCTCCAAATTACAGACTAACATAAACTCACAGAATAACTTAAACACAGGAGAACACAGGCTAATCACAGAGGGACGACCACGTAGGAAGTGACAATGACCCAACACAGAGCATAATCACAGACAAACATATATAAGGAGACTAATGATTACAGGCGCAGGGCAGCTGGGAGGACAATCAAGGGCTAAATGATAACACACATGATTGAAAAGTGGCTATGGATGTGGGAACATGAGGAACTAGAGACAAGAGGTGAACAGAGATGGGATACACATGAGACTACAATAAAGACACTAAAGACAGGAAATGAGCATAGTGGACCAGGGGAAGCACAGAAGACACACAATGCAAATAATAACAAATAAGGAATCAACCAAAATCACAAGAGACCAGGGAAAACAGGATGACCACAGAGAAACCAGGGGAACATAAAAGGCAGTAATAATAATAATAATAATAATAATAATAATAATAATAATAATAATAATAATAATAATCAAGAGGTAAAAACAAGGAAACCAGAATGAACATAAAGTGTGGCCATGCCCCAATCATGCCACCCATGGCTTCTTTTGTCCTGAGATGTCTTGTTCTTGGTAGTGAATTTTGTGGTATGACGGAGAAATGGGGACTTGAGTCTGAGACTTGGACTCAAGTTGCACTTAAGTGATGTATACAAGGACTTGAGACTTGACTTCGGCTTGGACTGAAAAGACTTGAGTCTTGACTTGGTCGCATGATTTGGAAACGATCTTTTATTTTTACAATTTTCACCAAAAACATCCAAAACACGGAATTTCCTTTAGGAATAAAAGTCACATGATTTTCACTGTTTAAAAAAACTGTTAATTGGATCCATTATATATGACTCTTTCTCAAGAAAAGAATTGTCAATTTATAATGCATATTTCTTAGCTGATACCAAAGCAATCAAAAACAACAAATTGGGTCACTGGCAAACTTTATTATTTTTGACATAGGTCGATACAGGAACAGTATCCTCCAAACCTATTAAAAGGAGGAAGTTTACAGTTATGTTTAACATGTTACTAAAGAAAATATAAGCACCATGGTGCTGATACCTGGGTGTGGACAGACACACACAGTCACACACAGACGCACTGACACACTACTGTATGTCTCGATGAAACAAGGCATAATAACATGTATTTTCATATTAAGTTGAGGTAGCTGTCTTATTTTCCTTGGGAAATGTGTCTTTATATGCTCAGAACTCAGAACTCAGAACTCAGAAAAGATTTATTGCCAAGTACATTAACAGATAACTGATAACATACAAGGGATTTGACTTGACACAGAAAACGACCTGCATTCCCGGTGATGCGGCTGCATCTGTGAACGCACCTGCCAACAGAAGGGTACAGGAAGCATGGGAAAGGGTAATACAATAGGAAGGAGCAAAAAAATCATTGATTTCAGAATAGTGGTTATATATGATCAATATTATGATTACAAGAAAAAAAAGCCCTCAATGCACAGTCAGCAGACAAAAAAGATCACAAGACACAGAGAGAGCAGTGAGTGAATCATCTTTATCATCAGTTTTGTGAATCAGTATGAGTGTAATGTTGAAAGTAGGTGTTGTATCAGTTAAGAACAACAAGGACTCTTTGGCAGGAGATGTTTTGTCTGGCTGCTGGCATTGTCCTTGGAGCCATGCAGGTGCCTGTCCGAAGGCCATGAGCTCAATGTTTTGAAAACAAAGACTGCAGATGATCAGGAGGATTTTTGTGAGGGAGTCAGATTTCGTCGAATAGTACTGATCACAGAGAGAAAAGAACTTTATATTCTCTTACAGATTCAGTACTTAATCCTTCATTGCTGGACATTGAATCCATCGTGGATGGCCCTAAGCGTAATCATGATGTAATCCACCTTCCGAGACAGTTCTCCATTTGCCGCTATCAGGGTCCTCTCCATTTTTTCAATTTGATGGATGCACCTTGCCTGGCCAGCATTTTGATAGGTTGTATCCATCTTCAACAATTTGCGGTACACCAGGACAATCCCAGATCCAATCAGGACGATCCCAATCACCATTACTACGAAGACGTATAAATCTTCTACATCTTCGATAAAAAGATCAGTCAGGCACAAGAGTTTCCAATTACTTGTTTCCCGTAAATAGCCCGCAGCAGCCGTTCCTGCGGGGCAAACAACCTCCCCCGGGGCACTTTTCCTCGTTGAAAAGATAGTGTCAATTGCGTTCAAAGCCCAGCTTATTAATTCCATAATTTCTTTCGATAATCAGCAGTAAAGACGCAGACAGACGACAGCAAGCTGGGATCCAGTTAGTTAGGGGAGGAGGAGATAAGTCAGCAGGAGAGAAGAAAAAAGCGTCTGCTCTCTTTGGAGGGCGGAAGTGAAGTGCCAGTTAATTATCACTGTAAGACAAAGGAGATGTAAATAGGTGGGGGAAATATGTGCATATATCAGTATCAACAATCACCAAAACTATTTTCAAAATATCAGCATATCAATTATCGGCAACCAGTGGCGTACTAATAACTTTAATTACAATAACTACAGTAACATTGATGATGGCTGAGTGTGGGCTGGATAACCAGAGTTTTTCTTAGTCATGTCCATGGCAGCAGCTGACGCAGCCAAAATTGTACTTCTGTTTAAACTTTGTTAATGGGACTTAAAAAAACATACTGGTGTATCTCAATATTTTTTTTAATTTAACCTTTATTTTGCCAGACATAAAACCAATTGAGGTAAGTGTTGTGTCTGAGAATCAGGGACCAGCGGACACATTGACTGTGCTTAACTGTAGCTTTTATTGAAGAGTTAGCCAACATGTGGAACATACAGATATGGATAGTATACTAACTATAAGGGAGTACAGGCTGGTGTTGTGATAGAGGCGGAGCGCCAAAGAGACTAGGCTGCTGCTAACAGTCCCCTATTACACTGGTCAACGCCAAATTTACTGTCTAAGTTTTTTTAGCTGATTTAGGACAATTTTGATGTGCTGAATCCAAAAATCACATTAGTTTTGCTCAATCAGGTCAACTTTTTGAACTATGGCTACATGTTTTCTTACGTTTTTGTTTACATGTACAGGTATTTTCGCTTTACATGATGCAAAATTCTATTTTATTTCTTGAAATTCTCTGAATTTTGAACAATGATGAAGTAACATTCAATTTACATGTACTTACCTTTATCAATGTGTACTATTCAATTTACAGTACACCTATTCAACTGCTTATAACTTAACATAAAAACCTGACCTGATCGAGAGAAACGGATGTCATTTTCAGATTCAGCGGTGCAAAATTGTCTTAAAACAGTTGAAAAAACGCAGACAACTTACAAAAAAGTTATTTTTGTTATGTTGTGTTATAGGCACGGCGTGATGACTTCATCCGTGTCTGCACCATCACATCTGTGCTGCTTGTTGTTAATATGGCGATATATAACATTTAACCTCCCCCCCTGGGAAAACCAAAACCCTTATTAATGTTAAGGCAGGCATATGAACTCACAACAATTCAAACCTGAACCTGGGCCACCGGGTGGATTGCCGGTAGACCCTGCACGGTTGAGTGGGTTATTATGCCACTGTAGTCAATCGTGCTCTGTCTAAACATTTTAAAACAGAGTCATTGTGAGAGTTCAACTTGAAGGGCCTCAAGCAACTCTGCAGTGGGCGCGCCCCTGGAGGCACCAGCTGCAGCAGATCTGGGTGTGCTCTCTTGTTGGCAAAGTCCCAGTCCGGGTCCTACTTTGGCTGGGTCTGCTCCAGCGTCATGGCTTGGTTGCTTGCTCTTTCCTTTCACAGACAGCTGACGTGCTATCTCAAACCACTGGCTTTCTGGAAGGTGGCTGGCCCCAACCGCGCAGTGATCTGCATCTGCAGTGACAGGAACACCTGCAGGTCATCTGGGCATTTGGATCGGCGTACCCGAAGCCAATCAAACACAGTGAGTAGCGATCTGTTCGGCTGCACTTGGCGCTGCCACTCTCTCGTCCCAGATGCTGGTTGCTGTTGTGGCAGCGTGCCATTCACGCCAGCAGCAGAACGCACTCTGTATTGGCGTTGCTCTGCTGGGTCCTGCTCAGCCATGAACTCTCTCTCCTGCAGCGTTGCGGCGACTCCCTGAGCCTGATATCGAGTGAGGATCTGAAATGAGTCTGGTTTCTGCCCTCTCTTCACTGGTGCTGGTTGTGATCGCAGAGGTGTGTTGTGCTCACCAGCTACAGGATGCGCGCTGGGTTATCGTCATTCACCAGAGTCTCTCTTGGCCACGAGCTCTCTCTCCTGCAGCACTGTGGTGACTCCCTGAGGCTTATGCCGGGCGAGGATCAGAGGCGAGTCTGGTTTGTGTGCTCTCTCTCCTGTAATGAGGCAGCAGCTTGAGAACGCTTGTGCTGCATGAGGACCAGCTCCGGGTCCTGTGTGGTTGTGGTTTGGGACTCCTGTGGCTGCGTCGGTTCTACTGGGTTCTGCTCGGCATGCGGTGCGAGGCAGGAAGTGGCTGCGTCCACATCTGAGTGCAGTGGACTCGAGCCGTCATTGGCCAAACTGAGTTTACCGCTGCATCAGCGCACTGTAGTGCCCTGCTGTCCCACAGCGTCTACCTTGGGACCCTCCTGAGAAGACGTGGGGTTAACAGGCTCAGCAGCCGGGGCAACCATCTGTACCAGTGGAGCCAATCGCGGGGAGCGCGGGCCAGGGCCCATTAAAGGAGATGCTACCTGGGCCATTATTTCTAGCTGGGACACTAATTCCATTGCATCTGTCTCTGACAGGACACCCAATGCCATTCAACACCAAATCCCGTAGCATTTCCACTGAGTTTGCCACTGGCAGATCGTCTGGCGCCATCTGCAGCAAGTCTCATATCGCTGAATTTGTGGCGTACGTCTTCAACTGTTCTCGCACCAGCCTGTCTTCCAAGTGACCGAACGCGCATGTTAGCCAAACGGTGGAGGGTGGCTACGTACTGTAGGACAGACTCATCTGGTCGCTGTCGGTGCTGGTAAAACACAAATCTCTGGGCCATTACACTCTGTGGAGCAGTGAAATGTCCGTTTAATAAGGCGGCACATTCGCTGTAGGTGTCCACAGGGCCCAGTGCTTCAAACACACGCTGTCCGTGACTGCCCAGGTTATGAATCAGCAAAACATGTAGATGACATTTGCTAATGTTAGCTAGGTCCATAGCCAACACTTATGTCTGAAATGACTCAAATCAACGAGGCCATGGGATGGGCGGCTCACCTGGGGTTTCAAGGAATGGTGGTCAGGATACCAAACACACTTCCATCTTCAGGAAAATGTCTTGTTTTCCTCCAGGAAGAATAATTTTATCTTCTCATCGCCATTGTTATGTCTGAGAATCAGGGACCAATGAAAACGTTGACTGTGCTGAACTGTAGCTTTTATTGAACAGTTAGCCAACACATGGAACATACAGATATGGCTAGTATACTAACTATAAGGGAGTACAGGCTGGTGTTGTGATAGATGTGGAGCACCAAAGAGACTAGGCTACTGCCAACAGTCCCCTTTTATAGGCATGGCGTGACGATGTCATCCGTGCCTAGGCATCACGTCCGTGCTACTTGTTGTTAATATGGCGATATATAACAGTAAGGACCTCTTTTACAATGGTGCCCTGGATAAGTTGGAATATTTTGAAAAAGTCAGTGAATTTCTTGCAATATAATTCAAAAATAAACTCTATTGCATTCAATATGATTACAAATATATTTCAGTCTTTTTTATTTAATTTTGATTATATTAGTTTCTGACAATAAATTACAAATAATGATATTCTAATCAAAGGGGGATTATGTTATGGATCAGTCCATCCGTCCGTCCGTCTGTCTGTCCCAATTTTGTGAAATCAATTCCTCTTGCAGTTTTGTTCCAGTTGTTTTGAATACACTCCGAGTGGATGACACTTTATGATATTCTTTTTGCATTTGCAACCCCTGTCCCCCAAGGGCAGGGGCTGCTAATTAGCCTTGGCTTGAAACCTGCATGCATGGCATCTACGTTGTATGTTTTATGAAGCAATGTTTAATGCATTTGTCCCTGATAAATAAACATGTATGTATCCTTCTGGACAAAAATTGCTGTAACTTACAAGTATCCTTATCTTCCTTTATTTTAAAAAAAACTGTGCTTAGGGTGCTCAAGCATGCCCCATCTCATTGAAGCAACAGTACTGCACAGCCTCTGACTGTGATTTTCAGCCTCACCTGCCTCCCCTGACCACACGTCACTGCAAGAAAGGAAGTGTGGTACTGTATGAGAAAGTCAGGAGTAGCAGAGAAGTATGTGAGTGTGGTACAGGACATGTATGAAGAAAATGAGACAGTGGTGAAGTGTGCTGTAGGAGTGACAGATGGATTCAAGGTGGGGGTGGGATTACATCAGGGATCAACTCTGAGCCCCTTCTTGTTTGCCATGGTGATGGACAGGCTGACAGATGAGGTCAGGCAGGAGTCTCCATGGACCATGATGTTTGTAGAGGACATTGTGATCTGTAGTGAGAGTAGGGAGTGGGTGGAAGAGAACCTGGACAGATGGAGGTATGCTCTGGAGAGAAGAGGAATGAAAGTCAGTAGAAGCAAGACAGGATACATGAGTGTGAATGAGAGGGAGGCCGGTGTAACGGTGAAGATGGAAGGAGTAGAAGTAATAATGGTTGGTGAGTTTAAATACCTGGGGTCAACCATCCATAGCAATGGAAAAGGCACAAGAGAGGTGAAGAAGATAGTGCAGCAAGGGTCGAATGCATGGAGACAAATGTCAAGGATGATTTGTGACACGAGGCAGCTAGAGTGAAAGGGAAGATTTACAAAACAGTAATGAGAGCTACTATGATGTATGGTTTGAAGACAATGGAGCGACTAGGAGGAACAGGATTAGAAATGAATATATCAGAGTAACTCAGGTTGAGCAGTTTGGAGACAAAGCAAGAGAGGCAAGGCTGAGATGGTTTGGACATGTGCAGAGGAGGGATAGTGGAGATACTGGACAAAGGATGTTGAAGATGGAGCTCCCAGGCAGGAGGAAAAGAGGAAGACCACAGAGAAGATTCATGGACGTAGTGAAGGAGGACATGGAGAGGGTTAGTGTTACAGAGGGCGATGAAGGGATAGGGTGAGATAGAGGCAGATGATCCACTGTGGAGAACCCTGAAGGGAGTAGCCAAAAGAGCAAGAAGAAGACTGTAACAGAAAGATGTCAGTTTTCAACACGCTGCACTTTCAAAAGAACAATAGAGCTGATTTTATTGTACCCGGGCATTTTCATTTAAAAAAATTATTGGAAAAACTGATTCCATTATCCATGAGGGGATCCATGAGGGTGATGATCCCTCATGGATCGTCACCTTATCGTGGTGGAGGGGTTTGCGTGCCCCAGTGATCCCAGGAGCTATGTTGTCCGGGGCAATTTGCCTCTGATAGGGTCTCCCAAGACAAACTGGTCCTGGGTGAAGGGCCAGACGAAGAACGATCCAACAGACTCTCATGATAAATTGTATATCAAGGATTCAGCGTACCCCGCCCGGTATGGGGTTACCGGGGCCCCACCCTGGAGCCAGGCCTGGGGGATGGGCTCGAAGGCTAGCGTCTGGTGGCCGGGTTTCCACCCATGGGACCCGGCCGGGCTCAGCCCGAAGGAGTTACATGGGTCCGCCCTCCAGTGGGCTCACCACCTGCAGGAGGGATCATGGGGGTCCGGTGCTATGTGGATTAGGTGGCGGTCAAAGGCGGAGACCTTGGCGGACTGATCCCAAGCTTTCTAAACTGGCTTTTGGTACGTGGAATGTCACTTCTCTGGTGGGGAAGGAGCCTGAGCTGGTGTACGAGGTTGAGAGATACCGGCTAGATATAGTCGGCCTCACCTCAACACACAGCTCCGGTTCCGGAACCAGTCTCCTGGAGAGGGGCTGGAGCTTGGCCTTTTCTGGAGTTACCCCGGGCGAGAGGCGACAAGCAGGGGTGGGTATTCTTGTATCGCCCCACCTTGCTGCCTCTATATTGAAGTTTTCCCCGGTGGACGAAAGGGTTGCTTCCCTGCGCCTTCGGGTTGGGAAACGGGTCCTGACCGTCATTTGTGCCTATGCACCAAATGATGTTTCAGAGTACCCACCCTTTTTGGAGTCTGTGACTGGGGTACTGGAGGGTGCTCCTCTTGGAGACTCCATTGTCCTACTGGGGGACTTCAATCCGCACGTGGGCAATGACAGTGAAACCTGGAGGGGGGTGATTGGGAGGAACGGCCTGCCCGATCTGAACCCGAGTGGTGTTCAGTTATTGGACTTCTGTGCTAACCACAGTCTATCCATAACGAACACCATGTTCAAGCATAAGGGTGTCCATATGTGCACCTGGCACCAGGACACCCTAGGTCGCAGGTCGATGATCGATTTTGTTATCGTATCATCAGACCTGCGACCGTATGTCTTGGACACCCGAGAAAAGAGAGGTGCAGAGCTGTCAACTGATCACCACCTGGTGGTGAGTTGGATCCAATGGCAGGGGAGGAAGCCATTCAGACCTGGTAGACCCAAACGTATAGTGAGGGTGTGCTGGGAGCATCTGGCTGAGGCCCCTGTCCGGGAGGTCTTCAACTCCCACCGCCGGAAGAACTTCAACCACATTCCGAGGGAGTCTGGAGACATGGAGTCTGAATGGGCCATGTTCTCCACCTCTGTTGTTGAAGCGGCGGCTCAGAGCTGCGGCCGCAAGGTGGTTGGTGCATCTCGTGGTGGCAACCCCCGAACCAAGTGGTGGACACCAGTGGTGAGGGGGGCCATTAAGCTGAAGAAAGAGTCCTATCAAGCTTGGTTGGCTTGTGGGACTCCCGAAGCAGCTGAGGTGTACCGGAAGGCCAAGCGGAGTGCAGCTCGGGTGGTTGCTGAAGCAAAAACCCGGGTATGGGAGGAGTTCGGTGAGGCCATGGAACAAGACTTTCGGTCGGCCTCAAAGAGATTCTGGCAAACTGTCCGGCGGCTCAGGAGGGGAAAGCAGCTCCCCGTCCACACTGTGTATGGTGCGGATGGGACACTGTTGACTTCGACTGGGGATATCGTCGGGCGGTGGAAGGAATACTTCAAGGATCTCCTCAATCCCACTGATACGCCTTCCACAGAGGAAGCAGGGTTTGGGGACGAGGGGGATGACTTGCCTATCGCCAAGGTGGTTAAAAATCTCCTTGGTGGCCGGGCCCCAGGGGTGGACGAGATTCGCCCTGAGTACCTCAAGGCCCTGGATGTTGTTGGGTTGTCATGGTTGACACGCCTCTGCAACATTGCGTGGAGGTCGGGGGCAGTGCCTTTGGCATGGCAAACCGGGGTGGTGGTTCCTCTCTTCAAAAAAGGGGACCAGAGGGTGTGCTCCAACTTTAGAGGGATCACACTCCTCAGCCTCCCTGGGAAGGTCTATGCCAAGGTACTGGAGAGGAGAGTCCGGCCGTTGGTCGAACCTCGGATTCAGGAGGAGCAATGTGGTTTTCGTCCTGGCCGTGGCACATCGGACCAGCTCTGTACCCTCTCGAGAATTCTTGAGGGTTCGTGGGAGTTTGCCCAACCAGTTTACATGTGTTTTGTGGACTTGGAGAAGGCATTTGACCGCGTCCCTCGTGGATTTTTGTGGGGGGTGCTTCGGGAGTATGGGGTATCGGGCTTGTTGTTACGAGCTATTCGGTCTCTGTACGACCGTTGTGAGAGTTTGGTTCGTATTGCCAACACTCGGTCGGAGTCATTCCCAGTGAGAGTTGGACTCCGCCAGGGCTGCCCTTTGTCACCGATACTGTTCATAATTTTTATGGACAGGATTTCTAGGCGCAGCCAGGGAACGGAGGGTGTCATGCTTGGTGACCACAGGATCTCATCTCTGTTGTTTGCAGATGATGTTGTCCTGTTGGCTTCATCCAGCAATGACCTACAGCTCTTGCTGGGACGGTTTGCCGCTGAGTGTGAAGCGGCTGGGATGAGAATCAGCACCTCCAAGTCCAAGTCCATGGTCCTCAGCAGGAAAAAGGTGGATTGCCCTCTCCGGGTTGGGGACAGGCTCCTGCCCCAAGTGGAGGAGTTTAAGTATCTTGGGGTCTTGTTCACGAGTGAGGGGAAAATGGAGCGAGAGATTGACAGACGGATTGGAGCAGCATCTGCAGTGATGCGGACGTTGTACCGGTCTGTTGTGGTGAAGAGGGAGCTTAGTTCTAAGGCAAAGCTGTCGATTTACCAGTCAGTCTACATTCCTACTCTCACCTATGGTCACGAGCTTTGGGTAATGACTGAAAGAACGAGATCGCGGATACAAGCGGCTGAAATGAGCTTTCTCCGTAGGATTGCTGGACTCACCCTCAGAGATAGGGTGAGGAGCTCAGTCATCCGGGAGAGGCTCAGAGTAGAACCGCTGCTCCTCCACATTGAAAGGAGTCAGTTGAGGTGGTACGGGCATCTGATTAGGATCAGAATCAGAATCAGAATCAGAATCAGATTTATTGCCATTGTTCATGTAGTACACAAGCTAGGAATTTGTCTCGGTGCCATGCTGCAACATTAAAAACATGATGAGATAAAGAGATAAACTAAAAAACTAAAAGACTAAAAACATGTAATAAGTTTAGAATAATAAGTAATAATAATAATAATAATGAGTAATACTAGTCAAGGCAGATTTAAATAAATTAGCAAGTAGCAGATAATATGGGGTACCACAGTGCAGTCGATAATGCAACAGAAAAACAGTGATGAACGACATGAGCTGCTGTATATAGTGCACGAGAGTCAATAAGTCACTTAATGTTCAGCAGTCTGATGGCAGAGGGAAAAAAGCTGTTCATGTGCCGGGAGGTTTTAGTCTGAATGGACCGAAGTCTTCTACCTGAGGGGAGGGGGGCAAACAGTACGTGACCAGGGAGTGAAGGATCGGCTATGATCCGGCCTGCACGCCTCCGGGTCCTGGAGATGTACAGGTCCTGGAGAGATGGGAGCTTGCAGCCGATCACCTTCTCAGCAGTGCGCACGACGCGCTGCAGCCTTAGTCTGTCCCTGGCAGTGGCTCCTGCGTACCACACGGTTATGGAGGAGGTGAGGATGGACTCGATGATGGCCGATGATGGCCGATGATGGCGTCCAGGATGCCTCCTGGACGCCTCCCACATGAGGTGTTTCAGGCACGTCCCACTGGGAGGAGACTCCGGGGCAGACCCAGGACTCGGTGGAGAGACTATGTCTCCCAGCTGGTCTGGGAACGCCTTGGTATCCTCTCTGAAGAGCTGGAGCAGGTGGCTGGGGAGAGGGAAGTCTGGGCTTCTCTGCTTGAACTGCTGCCTCTGCGACCCGGACCTCCGGAAAAGCGGTAGAAGATGAATGGATGGATGGATGATTCCATTATAACCTGCTCTTACATCCTGGCATTGCTCATACAGCAGCTTTATTTTACAAGCAACAAATTAATTTTTACAATCCATATATGTAGTTAAAAAATGACAGCTGCATCACCTAAAACTGATTTCCCCAAACAAGCCTCTTTCTTATGTAGGTTCTATACACTTCCACTTTGGGGTCACTTTACTGACCTAGAGGAAAGGTCCCAAATGGACAAAAGTGCCATTCTCACAAAGCTAATTTAAAAAAGTATTGCATAAAAAAAACAACAACAATTCTATCACAAAAAAGGTATTTCAGTATTTTGGCTAACAGAGCTATCCTTGGGTAATTATTTTTTCATCAGCTGGTGGATCAATGACCCGGTTACATGGTCACAATAGTCCGATAACTGAATAATCAGATAGTGGTAATAACCTGATCTGACGTGTTTACATGCACTGAATAAATGGATTATTGGGCAGAAAACTACTTGAGTTATGGTCAGTGTGATTTCTCATAACCCAATAAGGGTCATTATCTGAATATTCTGTTTACATGGCTGCTTGAATAATCAAATAACCCCAGAAATCTGATTATAATCGATTTTTGGGGTGCATGTAAACATAACCATTGATTAAACGTCAAAGGACATAGCATAACAAATTTACATTGAACATGATAAAAGTTGCAAATTTATGAAAACAAAAAATATGAGGAAAGAAAAGAAAGAAAAACACAAATTTATAATATCAAAATTTGTTTGTTTTAATTGGGTTACAAATTTGAACGTGAAAAATTATTAATGGAACACAATATACAAAAAACTTATTAACTTGTTAAATAAGTTGATAGATACAGATTATAAGAAACTGTAAGAAAAATCTCTCATATTACTAATATTGACAGGCCTTCATTTTAAAACTCAGATGCAATTTGTGGCTCAATGCAGATTTTTTTTCCTTTATTTTTGAAAAGATTAGTCAGATTATCCTGTAGCTGGTAACAGATGACATTTTACACTGTTATTGTTTAGCGTTAGAGTGTAATTTACGTTGGTAGGTTATTTATTATAATCAGATGATTAGAAGGGGGATGGGGGGATGTGACCCCCCCCCCCTTAGCAAAATGACACAAAATCATCCCCTTTGTTAACCTGCCACCCCCCGTCCCATTCATTATAAACCTTTTTATATCATGTTACAGGACTGAATAAAATGACTTTGAAGCACCAATTTTAAGCAAAAATGTAAAAAAAAAACCATAAATTTCCATTTTTTCTTGTTTGTGACTAAATTTTTAACGTTTTACCTGCAGTTTTGTTATGTTTAACTTGTATTTTTTTAATCTTTTACTTGCAAATTTACATTTTTTTCCCGTATAATAGTAACTTTGTTCCTGTAAATTAGTGTAACCCAGCTGAGAAAATGACCCTTTTTCTCAGACTTCAATTGTATTAATACAATTGTGTGATTTTATTTTGAAAAACGATTATTTTGGGAAGAGGAAGTGTGATCCTCGTTATCCAACTTTTAAATTCCCGTTTCATGGTCACGTTGGGCGATCTTGGTCTTTTCATTTGTTGAGAGTGATATTAGCCCCGCCTTCCGAGCAGAGTGCTGAGGCGTGCACCAGGTTCTTCGGTCTTTTGCGATCTGAGAGCGGACGAGAGAGGCTGTGGATGATCTGTGTGGAGGCCTGTGGGTCTTCTTGTTGACAGGAGCACGAGCTTGAGAGGCATGGTGGATGTGTCCTTTGCTGTGTTCACGCTGATATCTCATCTTGGCTAGGTTTTTTATTGTTGCTGATTAAGAACCTTCTGGATCCTGGATTCTCTCCGAATGGAGATGGCGAGCCTGACCTGAACTGAGACTGAACCGAGATCTGAACCAAGATCTCGATTGAAGAACATCCTCCCTCTCTCCAGTGCACAAAATTCAAAGTGGTAGCAACTCAAGTCGCCGCTTTAAAAGAGACAAACAAACACTGAGCCCAGTAGGACATTTTTGGGGTTTTATTTCATGCCGGCCGTTGTTATATTTGTATATTTGTAAATTGTTTGTATATTTTGTTCTCTTTATCTTTAACAATAACAGCCATGAATTGCTCATTTCTTGACTCCAGTTATTTCATTCCACACTCATTTTAATTTCCTATTGTAATCCTTACGAACCTAGCAACTGGTCTACACTTAATAATTTCCCTTACCTAATTAACATAAGGCAAGGGTTACATTAGCAACTATTTTTGTGTAAATAAACTTTTTTCCTGCATATTAGTAACTTTTTCTTGTAAACAGCAACCCTTTTCCTGTAAATTAGCAACTTTGTTCCTGTTAATTAGCAATTTTTTTCTTGTAAATTAACAGCATTTACCTTGTAAATTTGTAACTTTTCCTTGTAAATCTGCAATTTTTTCATATTTTTTAAATTTTTTTCGTATAAATTTGCAATCTGGATGCTGGTTAAATGTTTATTCTTTATAATTAAATTGCAATTTGCAACTTTTTACCTGTAAATATGGATCTTTTTCTTCTTAATTTTACAACTTTACGTGAAAGCAAACTTACAGGTAAGTTTGTAACTCTTTACTTGTAAATTAGCAATTCTTTTCCTGTAAATATTTATCCTATATAATTAAACTGTAATTTGCAACTTTTTTAACTGTGATTTTACAACTTTATTTCCTGTTAAGTATGCACCTTTTTTCCTGCACATTTGCATCTCTTTTCCATACAAATTTCAACTTTTTTTTTCTTATACATTTGCAATGCTCATCTGGGTGCTGGTTAAATTTTTATTACAAATGTAAATTGTAATTTTGTAACTTTTTACTTGTAATTTTGCAACTTTTTTCCTGCACGCTTGAATCTTTTTTCCACAGAATTTTCTTTTTTTTTCCTTATAAATTTGCAGTGTTCATCTGGATGCTGGTTAAATTCTTACTCTATATAATTAAGTTGTAACTTGTAAATTTTTTTCTATCAAATTTTCATCTTTTTTCTTAGAAATCTGCAATGTTCATTTGGGTGCTGATTAAATGTTTATTCTATATATTTACAAATGTAAATTGTAATTTGCAACTTTTTGTCATGAGCCGAGCAGGAGAGAACTATCATGCTCAGCTCCTTGTCTTTTTCCACATTTGTTTATTTGTTGTATTTTGCATTTCTGGTTATTTGGTATTATCTGTATTTATCCTTCAGTTTATTATTTGCCCTTATTTTAGTTCTGGCACTTTATTTGTATGTTGGCCTGTACCTTTTGTTCCTTTGCTCCTTAGCCTGCCAGTGTGATCTCTCTCTCGGGTTGGCAGCTGTCAGTGTGGACTTCCGGGTTGTCACTTTGTTCATGGGTGGTCTACCTGTCAGCTGTCAGCACTAGCACTTCCCCTGCTCATGTGACTCACAGCTGATCTTGATCTATATCACTCTCACTGCCTATTTAAGCCTTGTTCCTCCTTTTGCTCATCGCTGGGTCATTTATTCATCTCTCCTCGTTCTGAGACGATGTTCCCATCTTCGTGGTTCTGTAAACGTAAGTCCAGCTCTGCTGGGAATCCGTAGTTACCTTATTTTTCTTCATATGTCCAACTCAGCTGGGAATTTGTAGTTTTCTTATTTCTCTTCATATGTCGTAGTTACTCATTTGTTCTGTAGTGCGTGTTCTTGTTCGTGTGTTCTTTATTAAATATGCAAACTCACTGCCTGCAATGGTGTCTTCTGTTTGCCCCGTGAACGGGCCAATCATGACAGAATGACCCAGCCAATACAGACGCCAGTGGCAGTGTAGTGTGCCTTTTTTCTTTTCCTTTAAGTCCCCCTCCGTATTTTTTGCATTAGTCCAGGGCTTTTTGGAATGGCTGCCACCCTGGACTTCCGCGTTTTTGGACTGAGCAAGGAGGAATGTGGGGCAGCAGGAACTGATTGTGGGTTTTGTCTCTGAGGCTCGCGCCTCCCACACTCCAGAGGAGGCTCTGGGAAATTTGGACAATGCAGCTTGGGTAGCTGAGGCATATCCCAGCCTCTGGAGCTACCCGGGTCCCACAGTGCTCCTCACCACCGTGTTGGAGTCCCAACATAAACTCTGTAAGCGGGTGAAAAATTCCTCTTCTGCCACACCTGTGCCGACGAAGAAGCGTCCCCCAGTGCGGAAGGCTTGCTCACCCCGTCAGGTGCCTGTGTCCTCGCCCATCCGCCAGACGACCCCTGCTGGTCCCGAAGAGGCTTCAACTGGTCCCGCCACAGCTGCTACCATCACGCCCCAGGAAGTAAGGCAAGTTCATTTTCATTCTTTCATAACCCACAATGAAGTGTCTTGTCTAATTCCCAGTGGCGGGGCTCAGCAGCAGCTCCATTCTGCTGAGTCTTTACCACCAGCTGTTGGAACATTTCCCTCACCTGCTTCTCCTGTTTCCCTTGGGTGTCCGCCCGTCCTGGGAGGGAGCCGCCAGATGACGGAGGGGTCTGCTAATCCAGAGGGTCCTGGTCCGGCCCTGCAACCTCGCCCAGCTAGGGAGAAGAGTGCTCCCTGTGTCCCGAAGCCTGTGTTGACAAAAGGGCTTCCCCTGGTTTTGGCATTGCGGGACCCGGTGCCATCAGTGAGGCGGGCTCTGGCTCCGATACATGGGGCTAGGGGGCCACCCATGTCGAAGTCTGCACCAACGTATCAGCATCCCCAGGCTCCGGCGTCCTGCCAGACAACCTCTGCCATTCCAGGGACATCTTCGTCTAGTCCAGCAGCAGCTGACATCATCACACACCCGGGAATTCAGGCAAGTACTTCTCCATTCTCTTTCACTCACTACTGGACAATCTTGCCTGATTCCCAGTGGTGATACTCAGCCCACTGAGCTCTCACCGCCTGCTGCTGACACTATTTCCTCACCTTCTCTCTCCATGTCTCCTCCTGTTTCCCCTGAGCATCTGCCAGTCCCAGGATTGAGTCACCGGATGATGAAGGAGCCTGCGGCCCTGGAGGACCTAGTCCCAGCCCCACAGCCACAGTCTAGATCAGGGGTCACCAACGCGGTGCCCGCGGGCACCATGTCGCCCGCAAGGACCACATGAGTCGCCCGCAGGCCTGTTCTAAAAATAGCACAACTCGCAAGTGAGCTGCGTCTAAGATGTAATTTTTTCTGCCGCTATTTTTTAAAATCACACTTGCATTTATATAGATTTTAAAATGACAATGTCTTAAAAATAAAAAAAATGAAAATATGTTTATTATACGTAAAGGAAAGGTGAATCTGACCTAGTTCAAAGGTCAGTATTGTGCGCATGACAAAACCTTCGCGCTTGTGGAGCGTAAGCTAGCGGCCAGTGAAGCTGGTGAGCGCAGTGCAGTTTCCTAGCCCCAAAACATGGCAAAAAAAAAAGACAGAAAATTTATCATTTTCAAAGTGAGCGGGAGGAAGAGTTCTTTTTTACTACTGTGAAAGGAAGCTGCGTGTGTTTCATTTGCGCGGCGACGGCGAAGCGCCACTATGTGGAGCGACACTTCACTACCCACTCTTTTTTTTTTTTTTTTTTTTGGACTTATCTTGTACCCGAAGGTGGATTTGTTCTGCATTCCAGTGACAAGCCACCAGCTGCTGCGTGCGCAAGCGCCTCTTAACTCCCTAGCCTGCATGTTTTTGCATGAAAAACCAGAACATGCAAACTCCACACAGATCACTGTTGGCCGAGGGCAGGGATCGAACCCACGATCCCCGCGATCCCCCGGCCGAGGGTAAACTGCTGCCGCGGTGCTAACCACTGCTCCACCGTGCATATAAGCACTCTCAGTGCTGTTTAGCTTCTCATGAAAGGACAGCACTGGTTATTACTCCAGCATGATTCTTGGCAAGAACTGTATGGATATAATTCCAGTGAAGAAGAACACACAAAAGTGTGTTTATTAAATGTAACAGATTTTGAGCAGAATTGCAGCAGATTTGTTCAGTTAAAAATGTGATAAGATTTATTTAATATGAAAGCTGATTTTTCTTAAATGTTGCATAACTTTTTCAAACATGGTTCAACATAGTTCATGAATTAAAAGGGTTTAGTTTTTTATGGTTAAAAGGGACTGGTGAAAACTGGACATTTTTTTAATGAAATGTAGAAGTGATCATCTGAACAATTGCTGAGATTAATAAAAATAAAGTGTTGAATATCTGATCTTGTCTGTTACCCACTCTAAGTTATTGATAATTATTTATTTTTATTTATATATATATATACAGTATATATATATATATACACAATTTGTTATTTTAGAGGAGTGTGTCAAGCTGGTGCCCTTCACATGACTCGATACCCATGAAGTAGCTCTTGGTTTCAAAAAGGTTGGTGACCCCTGGTCTAGATGGAGGGAGAGCACTGGTACCGAGCTGATGTCTGCGCTAACGATGGAGTGTCCCCAGGCCTCAGCTGAGCAGGCTCCAGTGCCAGCAGGAAGTCGACCCCCTGTCGCCACACAGGGCAAGTTGCTGGGGCCGCCACAGCAGAGTCCAAGCTGGACCTCCAGAGGGCCTGGCCTGAGGCATCATCGTCTGGATTGACAGAGTCCTGGACAGCGGTGGAGCTCGAGCCCAGGCAAATGCTCTCTCTTGTTTCTGTTGTTTCTGTTTCTGAGAGATCTTGTCTGGCTCTTGGCGGGGAGAGCCAGGTGCAGTCGTCAGCTGCACCTGAGCTCATCTCACCAAGCTCCACTGCCACCGGCGACCCTGACCCTGTTTCTCTGCCTCTCCCATCTGAGCTTTTCCTCAGGGTCACTGAGGATCATCCAACTTCGCCAGAAGTCTCCATGGGTCCAGCCTCACTGCCTGAGATCATGGTGGATCCAGCTCCTCCTGCCAAGGTCATCGCAGGTGCTCCGTCCCAGCCCGGGACCTCCGTGGGTGCTGCTTCCCCTCCGGCTGAGGTCTTCATGGGTCCTGCTCCCCCTCCGGTAAAGGTCTTTGCGGGTGTTCCATCCCAGTTTGGGGCCTCCAAGTATGCTGCTTCCCAATTAGTTGAGGTCATCGCGGGTGCTCCAATCCAGCCCGGGGCCTCCATGGGTGCAACTCTGGCCAAGTCCGGGCCCACCGGGGGTGCAGCTATGACCCAGTCTGGGCCCACCGCGGGTGCCACTCCGCTCCAGCCTGGAGCCACCGTGGGTGCTGCATTGTCCCAATCCGGGACCACCGAGGGTGCTACAGGCCAGTCTGAGGGCGTTGTGGGCCCCCCTCCTCTGCCTGACGCTGTTGTGGTTCCCCCCTCCTCTGCCTGAAGTTGTCAAGGTTCCTCCTATTTCTCTATCCCCCTCACCTCTAGTCGTCCCGGTTGGGTGGCTGCCTCCTGGACCACCCTCTCTGTGGAAGTGGTTAAAGAACTCTGGCTGACAGACTGTGCCGTTGGATGGCTCTTATTCTCCAGCTGACCACCCGACTCTTACCACCTCACCATCTGCCAGGTTTGGGACTTCAGCCGACTACCGGAACAGTCCTGTTCTTTGGTCTGGGGGGCCTAGGTGTCCGGTTCTGTGTGGGTCCTGAGCGGGGCCTTTGGGGTTTTTTTGTTGTTCCCTCTTAGTCTGGACTCTGCTGGGATGTTTATTCTGAAAGTTTTTTTCTTATTTTCTCTGGTTTGGTTTGGTCCCTCCGTGCCTGGGTCCCCCTCCTCCCACCCGGGGTGGGGTTGTTTTCTTGTTGGGGTGGGTTTTTTGTGTGTGGGGGTTCTTTTCTTTTGATGTTACCCTGGGTGTCTGGTCCCCATCCCTTGAAAGGGGGGCTCTGTCATGAGCCGAGCAGGAGAGAACTATCATGCTCAGCTCCTTGTGTTTTTTCCACATTTGTTTATTTGTTGTATTTTGCATTTCTGGTTATTTGGTGTTATCTGTATTTTGGTGTTATCTGTATTTTGCTTTAGCTTTGCTCCTTAGCCTGCCAGTGTGGTCTCTGTCTTGGGTTGGCAGCTGTCAGTGTGGACTTCCGGGTTGTCACTTTGTTCATGGGTGGTCTACCTGTCAAATGTCAGCACTATGCACTTCCCCACTCATGTGACTCACAGCTGATCTTGATCTGTATCACTCTCACTGCCTATTTAAGCCTTGTTCCTCCATTTGCTCATTGTGGGGTCATTTATTCATCTCTCCTCGTTCCAAGATGACATTCCCGTCTCCGTGGTTCTGTAAATGTAAGTCCAGCTCTGCTGGGAATCCGTAATTACCTTATTTTTCTTCGCATGTCCAGCTCAGCTGGGAATTCATAGTTTCCTTATTTCTCTTTGTACTGTATGTCCAGCTCTGCTGGGATATCATAGTTACTCATTTGTTCTGTAGTGTGTGTTCTCATTCGTGTGTTCTTTATTAAATATGCAAACTCACTGCCTGCATTGGTGTCTTCTGTTTGAACAGGCCAATCATGACACTTTTTACCTGTGACTTTGCAGCTGTTTTCCTGTAAATTTGCAACTTTTTTTTCCCTAAAAATCTGCAACTTTTTTCTTGTAATTTAGCAACTCTTTCCTGTAAATTTGCAACTATTCTTTGTATTTAAATTTTAATATGAAACATTTTAAATTGGCATTTTTTATCAAATTTTTGCCCCTATATTCTTGCAAATTTGTACCTAATTCACATTTATGTTTGTACTTTTTGCTAAATTTGTAACCCCCGTCCCCCTTGTTAAAAAGTAATAACTGGCCAATTGATTATAGTCAATATATAAATCTAATTAATGACATATTTCTCTCCTGGTTACTGATGTCTCCCATATTTTATTTATTCATTTAATCTGTATTTATACAGGGTAGTTCCATTGAGAGGCAACCTCTCTTTTTAAAGGACGCCCTGTTCACAATCACAGTTACACATTCACACCTGGAAGCTGCACAGTACAACCACAGACTGACCTGTGGCCACTGAGCAGCTCCACTGGAGCAGTTGAGGTTAAGGGCCTTGCTCAGGGGCACCACACTGGGGTTAAGGAGGGTGGGGAAAACACTGCTGTTATTGGTCATACCTAGGTCTCATCCTGCCAGTCCAGGGATCAAACCCGTGACCCTCCGCTCACCAGTCCACATCCCTAACCATTAGGTCACCACTGCCCAGATGCAGTAGCAGAGTCACATTATTCAAACATGTAGAAACAGAATGTTGTCTTCACGTGACCCAGTCTATATATGCACCTTGCACATTCTCCCGCCTTATTTTGCACCTGGATGCTGAAGCCCAATTCATTGTGGCAAAAACACGCTAGTACGCGAGTGAGCGCAGTGGACGCATTCGTGCACAAACCCTACGCAGAGGGTGAGCGCTGACCGAGCACATGCAGGCCTCAAAAAGTGACCGCACGTACAAGAACGCAGTGGTCGCAGTGAACTGTACATGCGCCAGGACACTCCTGCCATCCGGGATGGGGAAATATTGGTGAGGGTAAACAGATGTGCATGTGTTTCACTATTAAAACATGTTTTTCATCCATCCATCCATCTTCTACCGCTTTTCCGGAGGTCCGGGTCGCGGAGGCAGCAGTTCAAGCAGAGAAGCCCAGACTTCCCTCTCCCCAGCCACCTGCTCCAGCTCTTCAGAGGGGATACCAAGGCGTTCCCAGACTAGCTGGGAGACATAGTCTCTCCACCGAGTCCTGGGTCTGCCCCGGGGTCTCCTCCCAGTGGGACGTGCCTGAAACACCTCAAGTGGGAGACGTCCAGGAGGCATCCTAATCAGATGCCCATACCACCTCAACTGACTCCTTTCAATGTGGAGGAGCAGCGGTTCTACTCTGAGCCTCTCCCGGATGACTGAGCTCCTCACCCTATCTCTGAGGGTGAGTCCAGCAATCCTACGGAGAAAGCTCATTTCAGCCGCTTGTATCCGCGATCTCGTTCTTTCGGTCATTACCCAAAGCTCGTGACCATAGGTGAGAGTAGGAACGTAGATTGACTGGTAAATCGACAGCTTTGCCTTAGAACTAAGCTCCCTCTTCACCACAACAGACCGGTACAACGTCCGCATCACTGCAGATGCTGCTCCAATCCGTCTGTCGATCTCTCGCTCCATTTTCCCCTCACTCGTGAACAAGACCCCAAGATACTTAAACTCCTCCACTTGGGGCAGGAGCCTGTCCCCAACCCGGAGAGGACAATCCACCTTTTTCCGGCTGAGGACCATGGACTCGGACTTGGAGGTGCTGATTCTCATCCCAGCCGCTTCACACTCAGCGGCAAACCGTCCCAGCAAGAGCTGTAGGTCATTGCTGGATGAAGCCAACAGGACAACATCATCTGCAAACAACAGAGATGAGATCCTGTGGTCACCAAGCATGACACCCTCCATTCCCTGGCTGCGCCTAGAAAT
The DNA here is from genome assembly GCA_020510985.1 of Pholidichthys leucotaenia. NCBI lineage: Eukaryota > Metazoa > Chordata > Actinopteri > Cichliformes > Pholidichthyidae > Pholidichthys > Pholidichthys leucotaenia. The sequence continues at coordinate 308,543,633 of CM035836.1, forward strand.
CCTGTCCATAAAAATTATGAACAGGACCGGTGACAAAGGGCAGCCCTGGCGGAGTCCAACTCTCACTGGGAATGACTCCGACCGAGTGTTGGCAATACGAACTAAACTCTCACAACGGTCGTACAGAGACCGAATAGCTCGTAACAACAAGCCCGATACCCCATACTCCCGAAGCACCCCCCACAAAAATCCACGAGGGACGCGGTCAAATGCCTTCTCCAAGTCCACAAAACACATGTAAACTGGTTGGGCAAACTCCCACGAACCCTCAAGAATTCTCGAGAGGGTACAGAGCTGGTCCGATGTGCCACGGCCAGGACGAAAACCACATTGCTCCTCCTGAATCCGAGGTTCGACCAACGGCCGGACTCTCCTCTCCAGTACCTTGGCATAGACCTTCCCAGGGAGGCTGAGGAGTGTGATCCCTCTAAAGTTGGAGCACACCCTCCGGTCCCCTTTTTTGAAGAGAGGAACCACCACCCCGGTTTGCCATGCCAAAGGCACTGCCCCCGACCTCCACGCAATGTTGCAGAGGCGTGTCAACCATGACAACCCAACAACATCCAGGGCCTTGAGGTACTCGGGGCGAATCTCGTCCACCCCCGGGGCCCGGCCACCAAGGAGATTTTTAACCACCTTGGCGACCTCAGCCGCTGTGATAGGCGAGTCATCCCCCTTGTCCCCAAACCCTGCTTCCTCTGTGGAAGGCGTATCAGTGGGATTGAGGAGATCCTCGAAGTATTCCTTCCACCGCCCGACGATATCCCCAGTTGAAGTCAACAGTGTCCCATCCGCACCATACACAGTGTGGACGGGGAGCTGCTTTCCCCTCCTGAGCCGCCGAACAGTTTGCCAGAATCTCTTTGAAGCCGACTGAAAGTCTTGTTCCATGGCCTCACCGAACTCCTCCCATACCCGGGTTTTTGCTTCAGCAACCACCCGAGCTGCACTCCGCTTGGCCTGCCGGTACACCTCAGCTGCTTCGGGAGTCCCACAAGCCAACCAAGCTTGATAGGACTCCTTCTTCAGCTTAATGGCCCCCCTCACCACTGGTGTCCACCACTTGGTTCGGGGGTTGCCACCACGAGATGCACCGACCACCTTGCGGCCGCAGCTCTGGGCCGCCGCTTCAACAACAGAGGTGGAGAACATGGCCCATTCAGACTCCATGTCTCCAGACTCCCTCGGAATGTGGTTGAAGTTCTTCCGGAGGTGGGAGTTGAAGACCTCCCGGACAGGGGCCTCAGCCAGACGCTCCCAGCACACCCTCACTATACGTTTGGGTCTACCAGGTCTGAATGGCTTCCTCCCCTGCCATCGGATCCAACTCACCACCAGGTGGTGATCAGTTGACAGCTCTGCACCTCTCTTTACTCGGGTGTCCAAGACATACGGTCGCAGGTCTGATGATACGATAACAAAATCGATCATCGACCTGCGGCCTAGGGTGTCCTGGTGCCAGGTGCACATATGGACACCCTTATGCTTGAACATGGTGTTCGTTATGGACAGACTGTGGTTAGCACAGAAGTCCAATAACTGAACACCACTCGGGTTCAGATCGGGCAGGCCGTTCCTCCCAATCACCCCCCTCCAGGTTTCACTGTCGTTGCCCACGTGCGCATTGAAGTCCCCCAGTAGGACAATGGAGTCTCCAGGAGGAGCACCCTCCAGCACCCCAGTCACAAACTCCAAAAAGGGTGGGTACTCTGAAACATCATTTGGTGCATAGGCACAAATGATGGTCAGGACCCGTTTCCCAACCCGAAGGCGCAGGGAAGCAACCCTTTCGTCCACCGGGGAAAACTCCAATATAGAGGCAGCAAGGTGGGGCGATACAAGAATACCTACCCCTGCTCGTCGCCTCTCGCCCGGGGCAACTCCAGAAAAGGCCAAGCTCCAGCCCCTCTCCAGGAGACTGGTTCCGGAACCGGAGCTGTGTGTTGAGGTGAGGCCGACTATATCTAGTTATGTTTTTCACGTAACCTCAAAATAAACGTTGTGCATTCTTCTACTGTGAAGTAGTTCGTCTGTCAATTTTTCAGCCAGAACACCAAAACAGTAAATTATATTCCTACCTGTTTCGTTGCTTTGTGTTTCTCCATAGCTTGTGACAGCAGCTGCTAGGTGTGGTTTGGGGCTGGGGAAAATTGTTTCAGTCACTTTATGGTAAATTTATATCTAAGAAATTTTATCCACAGATTACTAACAGTAAAAAAAAAAAAAAAAAAAAATCTGCCACCAAGCTCTTCTTCTGTGTTTCGATTACAGCTATTAAAACGTTTAAATTTATTTTCACTGGCATGCACAAAACGCGGCTGCTGAACGGTAGCTGCAGTGGCTCAAAAACAACTCTGAATATTGCCGTGCACGCAAACGCAGTCTACAGAACACAAACGCTATCCCTTCAGAGGGACTCTGAGCAGCCCGTTAGCAAACAATTAGCAAAGCTTTCACCACCAATCTACTTTGGCGAACTACAGGCCCTGAGAGAGTACTACTGATTGACTTTGGAGATTTCCAGCAGCTAAGAGATATTTGCCAGCCAACTTTGAGAATCCACAGCTGCAGAGAACCAGAGGACCTGACCTTGGACAGAGGATCCCACACCAACCTGCCGAGGAGGACCACCACCTGACCAAACAACAGAACTACCACCCACCGGTAGGAAACTACTTAAATTATGCAGTATTATTTACACTGTAGGTGATACATTTTGCTGGTATACCTCCATACAAACATTTAAAATGGTTTCAGTTTAAAAAAAAATTAGCAGAAAATGGTTGATTTAAAGTTTTTTCTGTGTCACATTTTTTTAGCGTTGTGTTTGAGAAACAGAGGCTGGCAGTGACACTGTTTTTAGTTGGTTTTGCCACATGGAAATTAGCAGGAAAGATTTAAAAGAGGTTAACAGTGGTGTAATGATTTCATAAAGTGCTTATTTTGGCTTGAAGGTATTGATTTTGTGGAGATTGGCGCCAAAATGTGTAAATCCAAGATGGCGACCAGGGGCCTCATGTACAAAGACTTGCATGGATTTCCTACTGAAAGGTGATATTGACTCATCCGTTAGCTGAAACCACACTGTTCCCAGCTTCACCACGATCCTCAGTACATATCATTCGCGTGACCAACTGGCGCCCGGACGTCCTCTCCTTAGTCCGGGGATGTATAACAATAGTCCATTGTTCTGATTGTCTCCTAGGGGTTCTCTGTCCGTATGCAAATTGTCCCCTGCTTAGTGCAGGCTAGGTGAGTGTGAGGATTGAATGTCCATGTAGATTGTGGTGGGTCACCACAGGGCTCCCCCCAGAACACTCAGCAGGGGTTGTGACCGTCCCTCCCCCCATCATTTGGCTCCAGCTCCAGTAGAACTGTCGGAGGGCACATCAGTCCATGAGGGGGTTGGGGGAGGGGTGGAAAAAAGCAGTGTGCTCCGCTCTGGGTTCCAGCATGTTGAACAGCCGTGGATCGTGGGCGCATGGCCGGTGCGTTTCGTGCGTAATGGAACAAGACGGCGATCGGCCGGCTTTAGGGAGTGAGGTGCGGAAAAGCGCTGTGGAGGAGGAGGGGGAGGGGGGTAGGAGTAAGTGAGTGCCGGCCCGGGACGTCAGAGGTGTCTGGGCTGTGCAAAAATTGCGTGTGGATCCGTGATGGTGAGGGAATTTCCCGTTAAACCTGGCGGTGATCCACAGCAGCTGTGCTAAAAAATTAATTCTCTGACTTCTCTCGCGGCTCGGTCCAGCGAGGATGTGGGGAAGGCGAGCGGCCAAGTTCCCCTTGTGCGCCGTGGCTGAGAAACCCATACAAAGTCCTGTGTGTGGGCTGCATGTCTGCTTGTCGCGAGCTGAGTCAGGGTCGGGGAGCTTGGTGGAAATCAACGCAGTCGGCGTCGATGATTTCCCCGTTCAGGCTGCTTCCTTCGCTTCGCTCGTGTCGCGGTTCATGGTGCGTGTCGGTCCAAGCGCTGCCCGCTCCGGGGCACGCGCTCCAGTGAGAATGAAGAGGTTGCAGGCGTTCTCTGGTCCTCTGCTGTTCACAGCACGGTGAGAGGGAGCAAACGGTCATTCTCTCTCGTCAGGTCACCAGTGTGGAGGGACCAGATCAGGCGAGTGGCGCACCATGATGCGTGCTGGGGCTTCCCTTCCGGGTGATCTCCGGGGTGTTTGCCTCATGTTCCATTCTTTGTCAAGGGTCACCAGTGTGGGGGAAAAATAAGTTTAGGTGAGGTACGACAAGCTGTGAGGTTGCAGAGTTTTATTTTCCTCCCACATCATGAGACATCCTTTGCAGCTCTTTGAACTACTGTGCTGTACAGTGCTGTGCTGTGTCATGTTGCGCCGTGCTCTTGAGGCATGTCTAGCAAGCTCTTTTATACATGTTATACCAACAGAGAGAATGCATGGCACATTTACATATTGATATACATATCAGTCAATACATATCATTCACGTGACCAACTGGCACCCAGACGTCCTCTCCTTAATCCGGGGATGTATAACAATAGTCCGTTGTTCTGATTGTCTCCTAGGGGCTCTCTGTCCATATGCAAATTGTCCCCTGCTTAGTGCAGGCTAGCTGAGTGTGAGGATTGAATGTCCATGTAGATTGTGGTGGGTCACCACAATGTACATTTAAATCAAGAAAACGCCTTAAGCAAAAAAAAAAATTAAAAAAATCCAGATGTATGAAACAGTGCGTAAGCAGGAATCCAAGCACATTTCCTTTGTACTGTATATCCCAATCTACTTGAAATTGAGCGCACGTGAGGAAATACCGGACTCCTCCCTTGACATGCCTCCATTTGAATATCCAATTAGATATGTATATATATATATATATATATATATATATGTACAGTGAGGCAAAAAAGTATTTAGTCAGCCACCAATTGTGCAAGTTCTCCCACTTAAAAGATGAGAGAGGTCTCCAATTTTCATCATAGGTATACCTCAACTATGAGAGACAAAATGAGAAAAAAAAAATCCAGAAAATCACATTGAAGAATTTTTAATGAATTAATTGGTAAATTCCTCGGTAAAATAAGTATTTGGTCACCTACAAACAAGCAAGATTTCTGGCTGTCACAGACCTGTAACAACTTCTTTAAGAGGCTCCTCTGTCCTCCACTGATTACCTGTATTAATGGCACCTGTTTGAACTCGTTATCAGTATAAAAGACACCTGTCCACAACCTCAAACAGTCAGACTCCAAACTCCACTATGGCCAAGACCAAAGAGCTGTCAAAGGACACCAGAAACAAAATTGTAGACCTGCACCAGGCTGGGAAGACTGAATCTGCAATAGGTAAGCAGCTTGGTGTGAAGAAATCAACTGTGGGAGCAATTATTAGACTAGAAAAGCACTCGGAGAGCGCAGACCTCCGCCAAGCGCCACAGTTCCCCCCATACAGTGTTTGTGTGTACGTTTTCAGATTCCTTGACCATGAAAACATATGACTAGCAATTGGATTCACAATGATAGGATTAGTGGATCAGTAGTAAAAGCATTACCTCCTTGGCGGAGGAAATAAACTGAAGTGTTGGTGTTGTGTCCATCTCCTCCATCTCCAAACTCCCAGGCTGCGGGCGTTGCAATTCATCGCACAACCGCGTACAACCCACAGGCCAATGGGTTATGCGAGCGTTTTCATAGATCGCATAATCTATGAAATCTAATCTATGACGGCAGCCCTGAGTGCTGCCGTCAGCAGCACTCAGGGCTTCACTGACGGATGCAAATTGGGTAGACAGGTTGCCGTGGGTTTTATATTGGGGTTGCGCTCCGCGGCAAAAGAGGATTTGGAAGCTTCCCCGGCAGAGAGCTTGTTTTTGCGCAGCCACTATGGCTGCCCGGGGAATTTCTGCCAAATAATCCGGCGCCGGACAGCTGCCCGTCTCAGCTTTTGCAGCATAGCGCAAACACAGGCACGCTGCCGGGCCCTGCCCACCACTGTTTTCCGCGTGCTTTTGTGCCTAAAACTTTGAAGAACGCAGAGTTTGTGTTCATCAGACACGACGACCAGCGCCCTCCATTGCACCTGCATACATGTTGAAAATGGCCGTATCTCACAATGTTAAAGAATCCTTTAAAAAATTCCTGTATCCAGACGGTGATCCGGATCATCCCCAAAATTTAATCAGTTCTTCCTTGTACCATTTCCAACAACGCCTGAAAGTTTCATCGAAATCCGTCCCAAACTTTTTGAGTTATCTTGCTAACCAACAGACAGACAAACAGACAGACAAACGCTGGCAAAAACATAACCTCCTGCGGCTTGCGGCCTGGCGGAGGTAAAAATGGAAGACATACGAGACCACTGATAATCTCCCTTGATCTGGGGCTCCACGCAAGATCTCACCCCGTGAGGTCAAAATGATCACGAGAACGGTGAGCAAAAATCCCAGAACCACACGGGGGGACTTAGTGAATGACCTGCAGAGAGCTGGGACCAAAGTAACAAAGGCTACATCAGTAACACACTACACCGCCAGGGACTCAAATCCTGCAGTGCCAGACGTGTCCCCCTGCTTAAGCCAGTACATGTCCAGGCCCGTCTGAAGTTTGCTAGAGAGCATTTGGATGATCCAGAAGAGGATTGGGAGAATGTCATATGGTCAGATGAAACCAAAATAGAACTTTCTGGTAAAAACTCAACTTGTCGTGTTTGGAGGAGAAAGAACACCATACCTACTGTGAAGCATGGGGGTGAAAACATCATACTTTGGGGCTGACTGATCTGTGTAAAGGAAAGAATGAATGGGGCCATGTATCGTGAGATTTTGAGTGAAAACCTCCTTCCATCAGCAAGGGCATCGAAGATGAAATGTGGCTAGGTCTTTCAGCATGACAATGATCCCAAACACACTGCCTGGGCAATGAAGGAGTGGCTTCGTAAGAATTTCAAGGTCCTGGAGTGGCCTAGCCAGTCTCCAGAGCTCAACCCCATAGAAAATCTTTGGAGGGAGTTGAAAGTCCGTGTTGCCCAGCAACAGCCCCAAAACATCACTGCTCTAGAGGAGATCTGCATGGAGGAATGGGCCAAAATACCAGCAACAGTGTGTGAAAACCTTGTGAAGACTTACAGAAAACCTTTGACCTCTGTCATTGCCAACAAAGGGTATATAACAAAGTATTGAAATGAACTTTTGTTTTTGACCAAATACTTATTTTACCGAGGAATTTACCAATTAATTCATTAAAAATCCTTCAATGTGATTTTCTGGATTTTTTTTTTCTAATTTTGTCTCTCATAGTTGAGGTATACCTATGATGAAAATTGGAGACCTCTCTCATCTTTTAAGTAGGAGAACTTGCACAATTGGTGGCTGACTAAATACTTTTTTTCCCCACTGTATATACACACACATACACACACACACACACACACACACACACACACACACACACACGTGTAAATAAAGCAGTGGTGTATATATATATATATATATATATACAGTATATATATATATATATATATATATATATATATACAGTATATATATATATATATATATAGTATATACACCACTGCTTTATTATATATCTGGCACAATACAGGTAATGCAGTACTTGGTGGTGCCGTCCTGGCCAAGAGGAAGTCCTCCCGGCGGCTGCCCCCCAGTATGGGGCGGTGTGATGACGCAAAAGGAAGGCAGCGTTTTCACATCGCACTTCAACATAAAACCCCACATAACATCCTCCCCCCTTTACAAAGTCCAAAAACATAGACACCAAATCGAACCCACCCAAATTTAGAACCACAATCACACAAAACTAAAAACAAAAGCAAAACTAATGCCTAAAAACCACTCACACACACAAAAAAAACTAAAGCAGGGCCAGTGGATGGACTGCCACACAGCTCGTACGGTGCAGTGCATTATTCTGTCTCTGATATTATTAAGGTCTGTATTAAAACAAACTAAAAACAGCCATGCTCCTACGCTGAACAACAAACGAACTATAAACAGTATGAAGTCTGTTAGCACAGACACTCAAGTGAATGGTGGGTCAGGCGGGGGGGGGGGGGGGGGAGACGGTTTAGTCAAAGGACTTTTTAGGCAGCCACATTGTGGCCTCCCCCGTGGAGCTTTGGAGCAGGCTCGTGGCGCCCCCCGCCCCCCCCCATCCCCGTGACTGTTGGCCCCCCGGAAGCAATCTTCCTGTCACCGGGCCCTGGGTCCCACGCTGCGGCAGCCGACTCCCGTGGAGCCCCACCGTCTGGAGTCACCACACGTACACGCCGTAGTCTGTTTGAGTGCTGAACCAAATTGTCCGTTAGCTGAAACCACACTGTTCCCAGCTTCACCACGATCCTCAGTGGTGCCCTACTTTGTTTGATGCGCTGCCATTGCGCTCCCGGTGGCTCTGTGTGCTTGTTCAGCTTGGGACCTCCACCGTGCTGCGACGGTTCCATTATCACCGTGTTCGCTGTGGACCCTTCACCCACTGTCTCTGTCGTCAACTGCAGCTCGTCTCGTGTACAAAAGTAGTCCGATATTTCTCCAGTGTCACTCGTTGAAACGGACCCTCCATCCGCCAACTCGGTCACTCCCAATATAGCCAGCCGAGCACAGGCACCGAAGCTGTCCAGCTCCTCCACTGAGCCGCTCTCCTACCGAGAGCATGAAGTGTGCGCTTTGGTGTCGGTTAGTGAAGCGGTCTGCTGTGCCGTGTCATGCGCTGTGGCTATGCCCGGCTGCTACTGCTGCTTTTTGGGGCTCTCAGCTGCTCGCGGGAGCTGCTCTCCCATTGTGCTGCGGTCACTTTCAGTGCTGTGCTCTTCAGCTGGCTTGTTGTTCTCAACGGACACGGGTTCCCTGTTCTGTGGCTCTGATTCCACCATGTTAACTAACACCGACTGCCCAGGTCGCTTCTGTGTTTGGCACCCATTTAGACCCGTGGCCAACCTCTCCATTGCTACTAGCGGGGCTATTAACTCCCCCGAGCTAGCTAGCTTTGGGTCTTTTGGCGCCAATAGCATCTCAACCCACAGCTTCGTGCTACGTGTGTGTTCAGCAAAGTAGCCAGCCAGAAGCTCAAGACCATCCGCATATGACTCTGTCTCCCCTAACATGTGGAAAATTCTGACCTTCTATGCCAAGTTTGCGAACCAGAAGTGCTCACTTCCTTACTCCGTTGAGTTTACCCAGGCCCAACACTGCAATGTACTTCTCGAATGCGGCCAGCCAGCGAGGCCACACTATTGCTGATTCTCCTGGCTGCTCCATAAACGGCCATACAGGTGCCCCCCATGCCTCTATGAGTTAATCCTCAGTCGTCAAATGTTATGTCCACAAACCTGGTGATGAATGACGCCGACGGAGATGTAGCACTGAACACTGCTTTATTATATATCTGCCACAATACAGGTAATGCAGTACTTTGTGGCGCCATCCTGGGCAAGAGGAAGTCCTCCCGGCGGCTGCCCCCCAATATAGGGCGGTGTGATGGCACAACAGGAAGGCAGCATCATCACACTGCACTTCAACATAAAACCCCACATAACAGTGTCCACGATCAAAAATAATGGATCTAATGGAATTTCACGGACTGTGATTTGGAGGCGCTCCTGAATGAGGTAGAGGCACATAAAAACATTTTGTTTGACACGCTGTCCTCCGGCATTAGCCCCAGATACAGATAATTCAATAGCCTGCTCACAGCCCTATAAGATTAGTTTACTGTTTTCCTTTATTTAGAGAGGGATAAGAAGGAGATTTTTATTTAACCTTGATATGTTTCAACTGACGTCTGCAGTCGTCCTCAGAAGCGTCAGCTGATCGCTGTGATTTGTGACCAGCCGGGTGGATCAGAGGGTTGAATAAAGGAAAATGATGATGAAAAAGAAGACAATATGAACCCATTTAGTGAGTAGCCACGGTCACCTGTCAGTTGAAAGCAGATCATAGAGTCGCCAAGTACATATTTTATGTCCAAAATGCAAATTTCATCCTTTATAGTTATATACAACTTACATGGATTACACATACTACTATTGTAAATGAATGAAGTGTGCCGGGGAAAGGGTGACACTGTTGCATTTCAAACTTTATGCATATGTTTATTGACATAACTACTGTACACACAGAGGCAATTGGAGGCTTGGTAGAATGCTGTGAAACTGTAGTTTAATCAGCAATAAAAAGAAGTCACTCAAACCACTGAGTTGTAATGAAGCCTTGAAGACAGGGTGATATTTGGGGGTGCACAGGCACATTCCACATGAGGTGGGTTATTTGGGACAATTACATGAATGTACTCACCAAGAAGCCACCTATTCGCACAGTGCCCACTTGTAGTTTGTTCCCAACAATGCTATTCATTAGAATCATTAGGAAAATGCTCTCGCTGCAAATTGTGCTGTGATGTTGTCCTGTTCAACTGCATTGTATGGGAATATGATCTACCTGGGTGACAGCCGGATAATGCCATCCCACACAGCTGGCATAGCTCAGCTCAGGGTCGACTAGGAAACTCCCGATTGGTCTGCCTGCTCCCTCTGGAATGCCCCTGTTACCAGGAACCCCAGAGTTGTCAGCACCTGCACTGGGATGGGCAACGCTTGGCTTCTCGCCATGTCGCCCTCCAGGATCGACTGTAGTTCTGAGCACAGTTCCACAAGGACTGCCCGTGGAAACCTAAACCGGCTGACAAGCCAGTCATCATCCTGAGCCAGAAGATCTTCTGTCTCTAAATACCCTTTTTCTTCTCACTGCACGATTTGCAATATCCTCTAATAATGCTAACACCATTGTTGTTAGAGGCATTTTCTGCACTTCTTTGCGCTTGCTTTTATATCTATTAATCTAATTGTGCACACTTGGATGTTTGTTACCTCCGCCAAAGGGGGAGGTTATGTGATCATCGGCGTTGGTTTGTTTGTCTGTTTGTCTGTTTGTTAGCAAGATAACTCAAAAAGATATGGACGGATTTTCATGAAATTTTCACAGATTGTCAGAAATGGGGTATCCTACAGATGATTACATTTTGGTGGTGATCCGGATCACCGTCCACAAGAAAACCGCCATTACGCAAAATGCCATTTTCGTGAATAACTACTGAACCATTAATCCTATCATTGTCAATCCAATTGCTAGTCATATGTTTTCATGGTCAAGGAATCTGTAAACGTACACACAAACACTGTATGGGGGGAACTGTGGCGCTAAACCGCCATTATGGAAAATGCCATTTTCATCAATAACTACTGAACCACTAATCCTATCATTGTGAATCCAATTGCTTGTCATATGTTTTCATGGTCAAGGAATCTGAAAACGTACACACAAATACTGTATTGGGGGAACTGTGGCCGCCATTACGGAAAATGCCATTTTCCTCAATAACTACTGAACCACTAATCCTATCATTGTGAATCCAATTGCTAGTCATATGTTTTCATGGTCAAGGAATCTGAAAACGTACACACAAACACTGTATAGGGGGAACTGTGGCCGCCATTATGGAAAATGCCATTTTCCTCAATAACTACTGAACCACTAATCCTATCATTGTGAATCCAATTGCTTGTCATATGTTTTCATGGTCAAGGAATCTGAAAACGTACACACAAACACTGTATGGGGGGAACTGTGGCCGCCATTACGGAAAATGCCATTTTCGTCAATAACTACTGAACCACTAATCCTATTATTGTCAATCCAATTGCTAGTCATATGTTTTCATGGTCAAGGAATCTGAAAACGTACACACAAACACTGTATGGGGGGAACTGTGCCCGCCATTACGGAAAATGCCATTTTCGTCAATAACTACTGAACCACTGCTTGTCATATGTTTTCATGGTCAAGGAATCTGAAGACTGTATGGGGGAAACGGTGTCGCTTGGCGGAGGTCTGCGCTCTCCAAGTGCTTTTCTAGTCTATCATGTGTCTCTGGTGTGTACAATAATTTTCACATCATTATCAGTCTCCCAACATCACCTCCAAGTGTCACCAATGGACCAATAACAGTAGAAACGTACGTGCTGTTATGTCCACAAACCTGGAATGAAGACGGACGAGGATGCTGTGCTCGAACTGAGCTTTATTACAGAACTAGCATAAGCACGTCATGTGTACACCCAGTAGTCCTATGCACACTAACACTTAAGCTGTAACCCATACACTGTCTCGTGAACTACCCGCAGTGAGATGGCGGACCATCCAATATACAGTATATTAGTAGTGAAGTCAGCCATGGGATGCGTTCCACTCCAAATGTCCCACTTGTTCATACACCACATTGTTCCCGCTCCCTTGCAAAATACAGAACATAATCTAGTCAATAATTAGTTAGTTGGTTAGATAAATAGCCCTTCCCAATTAGTACAGTAATAAACCCCCATTATCAACATTCCTTTCTGAACACACACTTCAACATTATTATTTATTCAAGAACATTCAGCACTTGTTTTGTTTTTGTTTTTTTTTGTTTTTTTAAACAGGAACTTTGATCAGAGCTGAGAACTAGGGTCTGCGGGTAGACCATCGCTGGACCCAACACGGCTGGGTGGGTTATTCTACTACCTTTTCAGCCTCGCTCCTACTTGAACAGGTTTTTTTTGTTTGTTTTTTTTACAGTCTTCCATGGGGAAAGCAGTTCTGCCGGAGGGGCCTTGTAGCAGGCCCGTGGCGGATGCATCCCTGGAGCTGTCGGACCCCCAGGGCCAATCTTCCTAACGCTGGGGCCTGGGTCCCACACTACGGCAGCTGACTCCTGTGAAGCCTTGCCATCCGGAGCAGCTACCTGGACATGCCATAGCTGGTTCGCATGCCAAACCGAACCACCTGTCAGTCAAAAGCAAGCTGATCCCAGTTTTGCCACGATCCTCTGCGACGTCCACCGTCTCGTCAGCTGTGGCCCATTCAGTCGTCGTCCTGGTCTCTCGCCGGTGCAAACCCGAACTCAGTCCATGACTTAGAGCAACGCTTTGCTCGCTTTTGTGCGTCATTGTGATCCCAGTGGCGCTGCATGTTCATCTAGCTTGGGATCTCCATTGTGCCATGGCGGTTCCGTTGTTACTGTGTTTGTTGTGGACCCTTCACCCGTCGTCACCATCATCTGAGGCTGGTCGTGGGTACGGAAGGTGTCCGGTGTCTCTCCTGTGTCGTTCGTTGAAGCGGACTCTTCACCCGTTGGCTCAGTTGTAACCTCTGTAGCTTGTTGTTGAGCGTGGGTACAGAAGCAGTCCAGTTCCTTCTCTCTCCCGTCTGATGTGCTCTGTTGTGCCGCGTTGTGAGCAGTGTCTGTCCGGTTGTTGTTGTTATTGTTCCTTGGAGTTTTCTGCTTGCACAGGTTCCCTCTCCTGCAGTTCCAGCTCTGGCTGAGTGAGGAACGGAGGCAAGTCCGGCCGCTGCCCCCTTCCAGGGCAGGTCTCCTCCCGAGCGCACAGGGTGGATGGTGTGTTGTTGGAGCTGTTCTGAATTACCTCGTCAGCATTGGTCTCGATAGACCCAGGCTCCCTCTCCTCCAGCTCCAGCTGATCGAGGAACAGAGGCAAGTCCACTCGCTGTTCTTTCTCCATGTTGTTTTCACCGTTCATGCTGTATCCACTCTCTGCATTACAGTTGCTGTCCAAGCTGTGATCTTCAGCTGCACCCACGTCCGCGAAGCCTGGGTAAAATGGGCCTGGACCATTGACCATCTGCCTGGCAATCGTGAGAGTAAAACCCAGCTCGCACAATAAAATCCCACCCCATAACATTTTCACCCTGGCATGTCACCTGGAACCAGAATGCTGGAATCACCTTTTTGCAATACTGCAACGTGAATGTGACGTTCCTGCCGGTACTGGCGCATCCATCGTCAGGTAGTTCCACTGCATCAAGTCTCCGGGGAAAGGGAAGCCTCCAAACCATGGCCTTGTTTACTATGGACTGTGTGGCGGCGGTGGCTACCAACATGGGCACACTCACGCCGTCTAACTTCACTACACGCTGCAGTCCTGACCAGCCTTCAGGTCCCACAATGTTTACTCCGTAGGGTGCGGAGTTAGCTAGCTTAGCTTCTCGTTGATGGCAGCAGGATTTCATGCGCTGTGCCATGTTGTTGGGTTTAGCAAAGTAGCTAGTTAGCAGCACAACAGCCTCCTTATAATAGCCCGTCGGACCAAGCATGTGAAAAATTCTCTGACCTTCTGCACCCAGGTGGTGGACAAGTAGTATTCACATTTTGACTTCATCCAGTTCCTCCAAGTACAACGCTGTAATGAAGGTCTCGAACGTGCGCAGCCATCGTGGCCATGGGATAGTTGGTTCACCTGGGGACTTGAGGAAAGGCTTTAGTCTGAAGCGCGCATCCATGGTTTCAAATTCTTGTCATCAAATGTTATGTCTACAAACCTGGAATGAAGATGGACGAGGAGGCTGTGCTTGAACTGAACTTTATTACAGAAATAGCATAAGCATGTGTACACCCAGTAGTCCTATGCAAACTAACACTTAAGCTGTAACCCATACACTGTCTCATGAACTACCCGCAGTGAGATGGCAGACCACCCAATATATATTAGTAGTGACATCAGCCACAGACTGCATTCCACTCCAAATGTCCCACTTGTTCATACACCACATGTATGCTAGCCATGAAGTTGGCGTAGGGTTGCACATATTTCCATGGTCATTTCATTCTTGATACATCTGAAATTTTCCATGAAAAAGGATGTACGCCATGTTTTGGTGCATATGTATCCTTTGTACATGAGGCCCTAGGACTTTTTAAAAAAAAAATGCTCAAAGTGCATTTTTGGTTACCATGGCACTTAGAACCAGACTATTTTTAGACTGTTTTCAAAAATGCAATGTTTGGTTACCGTGGCACTTTTAGAATGGTACTGCTGTGTTTAAAATAAGTACAGACGTGGACAAAATTGTTGGTACCCCTCTGTTAAAGAAAAACCCACAATGGTCACAAAAATAACTTGAATCTGACAAAAGTGGTAATAAATAAAAATTCTATGAAAATTAACCAATGAAAATCAGACAGTGCTTTTGAATTGTGGTTCAACAGAATTATTTTAAAAACAAACTCATGAAACAGGCCTGGATAAAAATGATGGTACTCCTAGAAAAGATTGAAAATAATGTGACCATAGGGACATGTTCAACCAAGATGTGTCCTCTAATTAACATCACAGGTGTCTACAAACTTGTAATCAGTCAGTCAGCCTATTTAAAGGGTGACAAGTAGTCACTGTGCTGTTTGTTGACATGGTGTGTACCACACTAAACATGAGCCAGAGGAAGCCAAGGAGCGAGTTGTCTCAATAGATTAGAAAGAAAATTATAGACAAGCATGTTAAAGGTAAAGGCTATAAGACCATCTCCAAGCAGCTTGATGTTCCTGTGACTACAATTGCACATATTATTCAGAAATTTAAGATCCACGGGACTGTAGTCAACCTCCCTGGACGTGGCCGCAGGAGGAGACGGATAATATGAATGGTAACAAAAGAGCCCAGAACAACCTCTAAACACATTCATGATGAACTCCAAGGTCAAGGTACATCAGTGTCAGATCGCACCATCCTTTGTTGTTTGAGCCAAAGTGGACTTCATGGGAGACGACCAAGGAGGACACCACTGTTGAAAACAAATCATAAACTAGAAAAGCACTTGGAGAGTGCAGACCTCCGCCAAGCGACAGTTTCCCCCATACAGTCTTCAGATTCCTTGACCATGAAAACATATGACAAGCAGTGGTTCAGTAGTTATTGACGAAAATGGCATTTTCCGTAATGGCGGGCACAGTTCCCCCCATACAGTGTTTGTGTGTACGTTTTCAGATTCCTTGGCCATGAAAACATACGACTAGCAATTGGATTGACAATGATAGGATTAGTGGTTCAGTAGTTATTCACGAAAATGGCATTTTCCATAATGGCGGCCACAGTTCCCCCCATACAGTGTTTGTGTGTACATTTTCAGATTCCTTGACCATGAAAACATATGACAAGCAATTGGATTCACAATCATAGGATTAGTGGTTCAGTAGTTATTGACGAAAATGGCATTTTCCGTAATGGCGGTTTAGCGCCACAGTTCCCCCCATACAGTGTTTGTGTGTACGTTTTCAGATTCCTTGACCATGAAAACATATGACTAGCAATTGGATTGACAATGATAGGATTAGTGGTTCAGTAGTTATACACGAAAATGGCATTTTGCGTAATGGCGGTTTTCTTGTGGACGGTGATCCGGATCACCACCAAAATGTAATCATCTGTAGGATACCCCATTTCTGACAATCTGTGAAAATTTCATGAAAATCCGTCCATAACTTTTTGAGTTATCTTGCTAACAAACAGACAAACAGACAAACAAACCAACGCCGATGATCACATAACCTCCCCCTTTGGCGGAGGTAAAAAGCCAGACTGGAATTTGCCAAACTGCATGTTGACAAGCCACAAAGCTTCTGGGAGAATGTCCTGTGGACAGACGAGACAAAACTGGAACTTTTTGGCAAAGCACATCAGCGTTATGTTCACAGATGCAAAAATGAAGCATACCAAGAAAAGAACACTGTCCCTACTGTGAAACACGGAGGAGGTTCTGTTATGTTCTGGGGCTCCTTTGCTGCATCTGGCACAGGGTGTCTTGAATCTGTGCAGGGTACAATGAAATCTCAAGACTATCAAGGTATTCTAGAGAGAAATGTGCTGCCCAGTGTCAGACAGCTTGGTCTCAGTCGCAGGTCATGGGTCTTGCAACAGGATAATGACCCAAAACACACAACTAAAAACACCCAAGAATGGCTAAGAGCCAAACTTTGGACTATTCTAAAGTGGCCTTCTATGAGCCGTGATCTAAATCCTATAGAACATCTGTGGAAGGAGCTGAAACATGTCGTCTGGAGAAGGCACCCTTCAAACCTGAGACAACTGGAGCAGTTTGCTCATGAGGAGTGGGTCAAAATACCTGCTGAGAGGTGCAGAGGTCTCATTGACAGTTACAGAAATCGTTTGATTGCAGTGATTGCCTCAAAAGGTTGTGCAACAAAATATTAAGTTAAGGGTTCCATCATTTTTGTCCAGGCCTCTTTCATGAGTTTTTTTTTTTTAAATAATTCTGTTGAACCACAATTGAAAAGCATTGTCTGATTTTCATTGGTTAATTTTCATAGAATTTTTATTTATTACCACTTTTGTCAGATTCAAGTTATTTCTGTGACCATTGTGGGTTTTTCTTTCATTAACAGAGGGGTACCAACAATTTTGTCCACGTCTGTATGTTCCGCCCAATCGTGTACGCCGAAGTGGACTGCACAGGGTATTCTGCCATATTAAGTGAGATTCCAAACCAGAGGGAGCGAACAGTCTTCAGTTCAAATGGAGCTGAGAACTGATCAGGGAAGAAGTGAACAATGGTGCATCACTGCACCAGAAGTTGACAAGAAGATTACCCATAAGCCATTGCGCCTCAAATACGAGTAAAACAAACTATTGTTGCTCATGCTATTAACAAGCTAAACTGGGACTTCCGGTTATGGCGGCCACGTAGGAAGACGTGTTTCACACTGCTCTGCTCCTAAAAATAAAAAGTTTGCTTAAACTCTCTTAATTGGAACAAAAACCCATCCCAGCGTTTAGGCGTGGATATGGTAAAGACCAAGGCTGGGAAATTAGGTGGCGGAAAAAGCAATTCGACAAAACAATCCAAGCTAACAGACTTCCACGCTCGAGGCGAAGCAGAAAAAACTCCAGAGACGATGGCGGAGGATGTAGCCAGCAGCGGAGCGGGAGCTGCTGAAGAGGGACGGTGCTAACCACTGCACGGTGGCGCAGTGGTTAGCACTGCGGCAGCACAGTTTACCCTTGGCCGGGGGATTGTGGGGATCGTGGGATCGTGGGTTCGATCCCAGCCCCCGACCAACAGTGATCTGTGTGGAGTTTGCATGTTCTCCCCGTGTTGCGTGGGTTTACTCCGGGATTTCTCCGGTTTCCTCCCACATGCCAAAAACATGCATGTTAGGTTAATTGGCTGTTCTAAATTGTCCCTAGATATCTGTTTCCTATAGGCCCTTAGAATAGAGGGTTAGTATTAATGAAAGCGCTTTGAGTGGTCTTTGTGACTAGAAAAGCGCTATATAAGTGCAGGTTAGTTAGTTAGTTAGTTAGTTAGTTAGGGAAGAAATGCAGTGCTCTCTGCCATCAACTCTATGAGAGCAGAGTTTTCGTCTAAATTTGATGGGATTATAGCAGCGATAGAAGGAATGAGAAAGGAAATAAGCGACTGTATGGAACGAGTATCGCAGGCGGAGCTCCGAATTTCAAGCGCTGAAGATGACGTCACCAGCTTACAATCAAAGGTGCAAACACTGGAATTAAAATGGAAACATCTGGAAGATAACGTTCTAGACTTGGAATCCCGCTCGCCACAGAATAATTTGAGGCTGGTGGGCCTCCCGGAGGGAGCGGAGGGACAGGACCCATGTTCCTTTTTGGAAAAGTGGATTCCAGAAGCGCTGAACAACGCGGACCTGCAGTCATCGGTCGTCTTAGAGAGCGCGCACCGAATCGGCCCACCGAGAGATAATAAGACACCACCGAGGACGCTGATTATGAAGTTCCTCAGCTACAGAGACAAGATGACGGTCACCAACGCGGCGCGAGCTAAAGGGGAAATTAAATACCAGGATCAACAGGTGCAGTTCTGCCCAGATTTGGCCACAGGAATTCAACAATTAAGGAAACAGTTTGACCCCGCCCGCAAAGAGCTGCGCAAACTCGGGATTCATCATGGAGTGATTCACCCGGCAAGACTGCTGGTCACATATAAGGGCAGAACCCACATCTTCAAGACCCCTCAAGAGGCGCAGGAGCTCATTAAGCAGATCCAAGAGGAGACTGGTGGGAGCTAAGCATGAACATGACAAAGGTAGAACTTTTAAGCATTTGTACAGGCATCTGATTGATCTGAAACATATAATATGTTTACAAAATACAGACTGTATTAAAAAAAAAAAGCTATGATGTACAAAGTTGCTATAAAACTTTGAAGTTATGTTGAAAAAACTACAGAAGAGAGTTAATGTCATTAAAAATAGTAGTAGAGTCAGGGTGATTGAGAGGAGAAAGAGAGAGTGGTTTTACTGATCCTCGCAGGTGTGGAACAGTCACTAGCTATAACGGGAGACAGAATTTTTTTGATTTTGGGGGGATTACCACGAATGTGGGGAAAGGGAATTTGTTTTTGTGTAGTTTGTAGGATGAATGTTCAATCATCCATGCTTTTGCTTCTCTTTATGAGCATGTTCATATTGCAAGGTAATCTCAAACTCCTTATTGATCATAGATCAAAGCGTTAATCTTAATTTAACTTCATGGAATTGCAGAGGTCTACAAAATCTAAAAAAAACTTAAACAAGTTATGAATAAAATAAAAGATATAGATTCAAAAATTGTATTTTTTACAAGAAACTCATCTAATAGAGGAGGATGTAAAAAGAATTAGGAGAAGATGGCAAGATAATGTGTTCACCTCATCATTTTTATCCTGAGCTAGGGGAGTTATGATTCTCATACACAAAACAGTCCCATTTCAAGTGAAAAATGTAACTGGAGACAAATTTGGAAGATATCTAATCATCCAAGGATCTTTGTTATTAGAAAATATAAATCTGGTGAACTTATACGGCCCCAGTACTGATGATCAAAACTTCTTTGTCAATTTATTCCTTACTTTATCATCACTTACAGGGCAACATATAATAGCAGGGGATTTTAATTGTACATTGAATCCCAGTATAGATAGGTCAACAGGACTGGACTGTACGCACAATGGATGCAGGATGACCATTAATCATTTTATGAAAGAATTGAGATTGCTAGATATATGGAGAGAAATGAAACCACAAGTCAAAGCCTATTCTTGTTATTCTAATACCTATAAGACATTCTCACGTATTGACTACTTTTTGATCTCTACAGAATTAAGGTCCAAGATTCAAAACTGTTTCTATGATAACATTGTGATCTCTGATCATGCACCCTGCTGTCTAATATATGCAGATAAGAAATTGACAAAGGATCCAGGTAGGTGGCATTTTCAGCATAAATGGCTTCAGGATGAGGAATTTGTTAAGTACATAGAAAAACAGATAGATGAGTTCTTTGATATTAATACTACACAAACAACGGCATGTATAAAGTGGGAGGCTTTCAAAGCTTTTATTAGGGGGCATATTATTAGTTGTACAGGCTCAAAATCTAAGAAGACTCGAGAGGAGAGAGTCCAATTGGAACGTAAAATAAAAATTCTTCAAGAAAAGGTGTATGCAGGAAGTAACCCACAGTTAGAGAACGAATTACTGATTCTGAGAGCTGAATATGATAAAAAAAAAAAATCAGCGAATAGAGCTGCCTCGAGTCTTCTAAGATTGAAGCAAACTTTTTATGAACAAGGTGAAAAATCAGGAAAATTATTGGCATGGCAGATTAAACAATTAGAATCTAAAACACCAATTACCAGTATTATAAGTAACGGACAGGTAGTTATAGAGCCTTTAGAAATTAATAGTGCCTTCAGAGATTATTATGAAAAACTATATGATACAAAAAATGAAACTGACTTAACAAAACTAAATGGGTTTTTGGGTGGATTATCTATACCGTGTATTCCAAATGAAAACAAGGAGATACTGGAGTCTAAAATTAGTCAAGAAGAAGTTGGGCAAGCCATTGATAATATGAAATCAGGAAAAAGAGCAGGACCAGATGGTCTTCCAGTTGACCTCTATAAAAAATTTAAGAATAAATTAATAAAACCACTTTTGGAAATGGTTTTAGATGCATTTCAAAATGGTAATTTACCACCATACATGAATAATGCCTTAATTATACTGTTGCCAAAACGAGGTAAACCCCCTAATAAATGTGAAAACGTGAGACCAATAAGCCTATTAAATGCTGATCTTAAAATAATCTGTAAAATTTTAGCAAAACGACTACAAGAAATATTACCAAATATTATTAACCGAGATCAGAAGGGCTTTATAATGGGAAGACAAGGCTTCCATAATGTAAGAAGACTATTTAATATTATTTATTCCAATAAAGAAGCACCAGATACAGCTCTCCTATCATTGGACGCCGAAAAGGCCTTTGATAGGGTCGAATGGCCCTATCTTTTTGAAGTCCTACAAAGGTTTGGACTTGGAAATAATTTCATAAAATGGGTCCAGATAATATACAATAATGCTACAGCAGAAATCCTAACAAACAGCAATATCTCAAAATCAATAAAAATCAACAGAGGATGTTGACAAGGCTGTCCACTTTCACTCTTATTGTTTACTATGGCAATTGAACCTTTAGCGATGGCAGTACGTTTACATCCACAAATATATGGAATTAAAGTAGGACCAACAGAACATAAAATCTCCCTGTATGCCGATGACATAATTTTGTTTATGTTGAATTTTAAAAAATCAATTCCGACCTTGTTAAATTTAATAAAGAACTTTGGGGAAATATCAGGATATAAAATAAATAAAACAAAATCTTCAATATTAATGCTAAATGAGACCCAGAGAAATCATCCAGCTCCTGAGGTAAATCAATTCAATGTTGTAAATCAGTTTAAATATTTAGGAATTCAAATTTTGCCTAAGCTAGAATCAGTCGCCAGTGCCAACTATGAAGCCTTAATGACAGATATTAATGAGTTACTTCAGAGATGGATGTCACTACCAATGTCGATGATCGGGAGAATTAATATACTTAAAAGTAATATCTTACCCAAAATACTTTATTTATTTCAAAACATTCCTTTACCACCACCTTCAGATCTATTCTCAAGAATTAAAAAAAGTTAGTGGAATTTATATGGAACAATAGGAAGGCTTGATTACGTTTGTCCTTACTATATTTACCATTTGATCGTGGAGGTCTGAAATGTCCAAACTTTATGTTGTATTACTGGTCAGCACAACTGAGGTCTATGACATATTATTTTTCATCAAATGATCCTCCTCACTGGACTGAAATGGAATCATACAATTTACCTTTACCTCTTCCCTTATTCATATATTCAGACTCGGCTAAAAAATTACAAAAACAAGTTAAAAATCCAATTGTAAAGCGCATGATCAAAATATGGTGTGAAACCAAAAAATATTTAAAAGAACCACACTTACCGTCACAATTTAGCCCAATATGGGGTAATCAATATTTTACACCAGGGAGAGCGGATGCTGTATTTAAAGTATGGAATTTAAAAGGGATTCAAAAGATTCAAGATTTATATTTGTCACGTTCAGATAACATAATGTCTTTTAAAGAACTGAGGATTAAATTCAATCTTAATAGAACACATTTTTTTAAATATCTTCAGCTTAGAAATTTTATTTGATCGAATCAAAATAATGCTCTCACCCGACCTACTTATTCATCCTTGGAAAAAATTTTGACGAAAGATAGTAAGAGAAAGGGTATTATTTCAGAGTTTTACAACTCATTGACACTATTCTCAAGTGAAAACTCACAGAAAAGACTGAATTATTGGAAAGAAGACCTGCAAATTGAAATTTCAGAGGAACAATGGGAAATGGCTTGTGCAGAAGCTCAAACCAAATCAATAAATGTACATCTTAAACTGATACATTTTAAATGGTTAATGCGGATGTATGTTACACCAGTGGAGTTAAATAGATATAACAAAAACATACCAGATACATGCACAAAATGTATGGAAAGTAAAGGAACCCTATTTCACTGTTTTTGGGAATGTAGAAAAATCAGAATGTTTTGGGAAGAGGTGAGGGTAACAATTGAAAAAATAATTTCAAAACAATTCACATTGAACCCTAAACTGTTTTTGTTGGGTCTGTATCCAGAAAAACATAACTTTAATAAGAGTGAAAGAGCATTCATAAACCTCGGTTTGCTTAATGCCAAAAAATGTATTGCACTACTGTGGAAAAAGACTCATAGACCAGATGTGACTCAGTGGTTAAGACAGATGTTAACAAACCTTCCACTAGAAAGAATAACATATATACTGAAATCAAAGGAAAATGTGTTTGAGAATATATGGAGACCTTTCATTGATTATGTAAAGAAATTAAACATAACTTCTGAAGAAGAAGGTGAATGATATGTGTGGACCTTGCAAATTCCAAACTGGTGAATGTATATTATGTATACTTATGTAATAGATTACCTAGACTAAACAGAGAAGCATTGTTGTTGATTTGCTTTTGTTAATGGTTGTTGTTATTTTTAGTACATTTTTTGTTGTCGTTGTTAGTGTTTTTGTTTTTTGTTTTTTTTTAATTTTTAAATTACTTTAGTGTTAGTGTTTGACTGTCTGTGCCATGTGTGTAAAAAAAGGTTCAATAAAAAATATTGTGGAAGAAAAAAAACAAAAACAAGCTAAACTGATGCTGGTTATTGTTTATATCAACTGATAGTAATAAAAATATATTTGTATTAATATCTTATTTAAGAAATATAAATTATCCACCACAGTATCAGTACGTGTCCATGGTTACTGTGGTAACACACGGAGAAGGGAGCCAACAGTTACAGGGTGCTTCAAATGGAGAAATTTTGTGAAGGGCAGTTAGCTTAACTGATATTCCCTGAGAACGGAGCAGGGAGTAGGGAATACAGTTGAAGTACACTGTTGATATTGATACGTGTTGAGTACACATAGCTATTGTTTGCTCATTAACTACATAGGGCTCCATAGTGAGTCAGACATCATTGTCTATAATATAGATGAAGGGGGATGACACAGATTTCGAGACACAGAGCTCTCTGGTAAGTCCTCAGGAGGAGGAGTCTGCTTTTACATTAACAGCAGCTGGTGCTCTGATGTAATGGTGCTCTCCCAACACTGTTCTCCCGCTCTGGAATATTTATTCATTAACTGCAAGCCTTTTTATTCCCCGCGGGAGTTCGCTTCATTCATCCTGGCCGCTGTTTACGTCCCGCCCGACGCAGACGCGCGCGAGGCTCAACGCGCGCTCGCAGATCACATTCAACATACGGAGCAGACTTTCCCGGACTCTCTGGTTATTGTGGCTGGCGACTTTAACCAGAGCAATCTGAGCCACGATCTCCCCCGATACAAACAGTTTATTAAATGCCCCACCAGAGGAAAGAACACGCTGGATCACTGTTACACTACAGTGAAGGACGCGTAACGCGCTGTTCCCCGCGCTGCGCTCGGACTATCTGATCACGTGATGGTCCACCTCATTCCCACATACAGACAGAGACTGAAGCTCACTAAACCTGTTGTGAGCACTACGAAGAAATTGACCAGTGAAGCTGGGGAGAAGCTGAGCACGTGCATGGAAATAACTGACTGGGGCATGTTTAAAGGAGCCACGCATGATCTGGATGAGTACACGGACACTGTGAACTCATATATCCACTTTTGTGAGGAGAGCATTCTTCCATCGCGCACCAGGGTGAGGTATTCAAATGACAAGCCCTGGTTCACAGCTAAGCTCAGACAGATCAGGAAGGAGAAGGAACCAGCGTTGAAAAGTGGAGACAGGGACTGCTACAGGGAGGTTAAATATCGGTTTAACAGAGAGCTGAGGAGAGCTAAATCTGTGTATTCTGAGAGACTCCAGCAGCAGTTCACTGCTAACAACTCTGCTTCTGTGTGGAGAGGACTGAGGCAAATCACCAACTATCGGCCTCAGGCTTCTAAAGGTCAGGATGACAAAGCCCTTTGTCAAAGACTGTCCCAACATTATGCCCGTTTTGACACCTCGTCAGCTGTGTCCATCTCCCCCCCTCCCCCCAGCGCCACTGCCTCCACGGTCCCTACTTCATCAAAGGCGGCCCCCCCTCCTCCCCCCCTGCCCTTGTCATCAGTGAGCAGGACGTGCACAGACAGTTCTCCAGACTGAACCCGCGCAAGGCCCCCAGTCCGGACGGCGTGTCTCCCTCCACCCCGAGACACTGTGCGAAAGAGCTGACTCCTGTCTTCACAGATATTTTTAGCACCTCCCTGAAGTTATGCCACGTGCCGACCTGCCTCAAAACCTCCACCATCATCCCTGTCCCCAAGAAGCCACGGATCACTGGACTTAACGACTACAGACCTGTAGCGCTCACCTCTGTAGTCATGAAGTCCTTTGAGCGCCTGGTCCTGCCCCACCTCAAGTCCATCACCACTCCCCTCCTGGATCCGCTGCAGTTTGCCTACCGAGCCAACAGGTCTGTGGACGACGCAGTCAACCTGGCCCTCCACTCCATCCTGCAGCACCTGGACTCCCCGGGAACCTACGCCAGGATCCTGTTTGTGGACTTCAGCTCTGCATTCAACACCATCCGCCCCGCTCTGCTTCGGGACAAGCTGTCCCTGCTCAACGTGCCTGACTCCCTCTGCAGGTGGATCACCGACTTCCTGACGGACCGGAGGCAGCATGTGCGGCTGGGAAAGACTGTCTCAGACTCTGTTAGCATCAGCACCGGATCACCCCAGGGCTGTGTACTTTCCCCCCTACTCTTCTCCCTTTATACCAACTCCTGCACCTCCAGCCACCAGTCTGTCAAGCTGATCAAGTTTGCGGACGACACCACCCTCATCGGGCTCATCTCCAACGGCGACGAGTCCGTCTACAGGAGAGAGGTGGCCCAGCTGGCGTCCTGGTGCAGCCACAACAACCTGCAGCTGAACGCTCTGAAGACAGTGGAGATGATTGTGGACTTCAGGAAAGTCACAACCCCTCTGCCCCCCCTCACCCTCACAGGCTCTCCCATCACCACTGCAGATTCCTTCCGCTTCCTGGGCACCACCATCACCCGGGACCTCAAGTGGGAGCCGACCATCAGCTCCCTCATCAAAAAGGCCCAGCAGAGGATGTTCTTCCTGCGGCAGCTGAGGAAGCTCAAGCTACCCACCAAGATGTTGGTACAGTTCTACACAGCCATCATCGAGTCCATCCTCACCACCTCCATAACCGTGTGGTACGCAGGAGCCACTGCCAGGGACAGACTAAGGCTGCAGCGCGTCGTGCGCGCTGCTGAGAAGGTGATCGGCTGCAAGCTCCCATCCCTCCAGGACCTGTACATCTCCAGGACCCGGAGGCGTGCAGGCCAGATCATAGCCGATCCTTCACACCCTGGTCACGTACTGTTTGCCCCCCTCCCCTCAGGTAGAAGACTTCGGTCCATTCAGACTAAAACCTCCCGTCACATGAACAGCTTCTTCCCCTCTGCCATCAGACTGCTGAACACTAAGTGACTTATTAGACTCTCGTGCACTATGTACAGCAGCTCAACCAGACTCATGTCAATCATCACTGTTTTCTTTTTCCATTACCGACTGCAGTATGTGGTACTCCACAATATCTGCTGCTCGCTAATATATTTAAAAATTGCTTTGACTAGTATTACTCATTCTTATTCTACATTTTATTGCATGTATAGTTTTTTATTTCTATCTTTTATTTTTATCATGTTTAATGTTGCAGCATTGCACCGACACAAATTCCTAGTTTGTGTACTACATGAACAATGGCAATAAATCTGATTCTGATTCTGATTCTGATCCTGATGTCAATATGGATATTAATATGCTAAAATTGATATGATGCAATGTATATTTACTACAAAAATCAAGTAGGTATTCACAATGTTATGGCATTAATTTGATCAGCTTTACTGTCTCACTGTAATGATGTTATTGAAAAATGTGACAGTGCACATTCCCATTGTTTTATTGAGTTCACTATAAAGCGGGTAGGGAATGAGTTGACACTAACAACACAGCTTTAGATCCATGGGGCCAATTTTTAAAAATGTTTTTTCAAAGGTAGAATGCTGTGGAACCTTTAGGAGAAAAGTCTGAAGGTCATGATGACATTAAAACAAGTGTGGGACATCTGTAAATGTCTATTTACTATATAGCTATGTGGGTTTAACTGTATCATCAGTTGTGTTTGTACAGTTTTGTCCTTTATTAGTGCATTTTATCATTACTCTGTCCTTTATAAGTGTGTGATTATAATCATTAGGTGACTTGAGGGGGGGATTTAGCAAAATCATCCTCTTTGTTAGCCTGCCACCCCCATCCCTATTCATAGGTGTAAATCAAGGGGGGACATTACCTATCCAAACCTGGAAAAAAGAGAGAATTGTCCCCCCACCCCCCAGTATGGTCATACAGTAAACCTTTCTATATTATGTTACATAACTGAATACCGTGACTGTGAACCACCAATTCTAAGCAGAAATACAAAAAACCTAAATTTTTTACTTTTTCTCATCAATTTTAAACGTTTTTCTTAAAAAACTGACTTTTTCTCATAAATTGGTACATTTTTTCATGTAAATTTGTAAGTTTTTTACTGTAAATGTTCAACTTTTTCTTATAATTTTGCAACTTTTTTCATGTAAATCTGCAACTTTCTCATAAATTTGACTTTTTTTCTCAAAAATTTGTGACTTTTTTCTCATAAATTTGTCATTTTTCCTGTAAACTTTCAATGTTTTTCTTATAGATTTACAACTTTTTTCCTCAAATTTGTGACTTTTTCTCTCATAAATATGCAACTTTTTTTTTAAAGAATTTGACTTTTTCCTCAAATCTGCAACTTTTTTCCTCCTCGATTTGCAACCTTATTCTCCTAGATTTGCAGCTTCTCATAAATTTACAACTTTTTTCTTTAAAAATTGTGACTTTTTTCCCTTGTGGATTTTCAACTTTTTCCAAATAAGTCTGCAACCTTATTCTCATAGATTTTTAACTCTCATAAATGAGCAACTTTTTTTAAAGATATGTGACTTTTTTTTCCTCGTTAATTTGCAATTTTTTCCCTTGAGGATTTTCAACTTTTTCCACATAAATCCTTAACTTTTTCCACACGTCTGCATCTTTCTCCATATAAATCTTCAACCTTTTCCTCATAAATCTGCTACCTTATTCTAAAAGATTTGCAACTTTCTCATAAATTGGCAGCCTTTTTCTAAAATATTTGACTTTTTTCTCCTAAATATGTAACTTTTCTCAAAATTGTGACTTTTTTTCTCATAAATTTAAAACTTGTTTTAAAGAATTTATGGCTGCTTTCTCATAAATTAGCAATTTTTTTCTTGTAGTTTTGCAACTTTTTTCCTTCATAAATCTGCATATTTTTTCCTCATTGAATTGTAACTTTTTTTGCATAAATTTGCAATTTTAAGTTGGTGGCATTTTTCCTATAAATTTTCATATTTTTTCTTGCAGTTGTTTTTAATTTTTTTCCATGGATTTGCAACCTTTTTCCTCAAAGATTTGTGACTTTTTTCTCCTGAATTAAAAACTTTTTTCTTTAGAATTTGTGATTTTTTTCTTATAATTTAGCATTTTTTTTCTTGTACATGTACAATTTTTTTTCTCCTAGATTTGCAACCTTATTCTTATAGATTTATACCTTACTTAACTTAATCCTCACCTGGCCACTTAAGCGAACGTTGCGGCCAATCGTCTGAAGGCAGGGCAATCTTGGGCTCAGGCAATGAGGTCGGCCACAGGTCTTATCATTGCAGCCTGGGTCATCCAAGACAGTCTGGGCCAACCTCGGGGGCTATGCCAGCCCTGGGGGGGGGCGGACGAGCACTGGCAGAGGACCTACTTGGCCGGTGTCCCGTCTTCCAACCTGGCCACGTGGCCGAGGAGCTGCAGCCTCCCTCTTCTGATGATGGTTGAGATGGGGATGGGGCAGCCAGCCCTCCTGTAGACCTCATTGGTTGTGGTGTGGTGGAACCATCAGATGCCAAGGATGTTACGGAGGCAGGTCCAATGGAATGTATCCAGATGGTGGGTGGTGTGGAGAGGGTCCAGGTCTCAGACCTTTAATCACACAGATGTTAAAGATTCACAACTTTGTGGTCGTGCAAATCTTCCCACTCTGCCAGACTCTCTGGAGGTGGCTGAAAGCACTGTGAGATAGCTGCAGACAGTGAGTAATCTCTGGGTCTGAGAAGCAGGAGCCGGTGATCTTAGATCCAAAGTAGACAAAGTTGTTGACAGTCTCAACCGGCTCGTTGTTGATGGTGATGACTTGTGGTGGTGGAGGCAAGAGGTCTGACAGCGACTGGATCTTTGTCTTTGTCCAGCTGATGGTAAGGCCCAGGGGTGATGCTTCCTCTGTAAGCAGCTCCAGTGCCTCAACGATTATGGCTATATGCGTGGTGAGAAGCACCACATCATCCGCATAGCACAGGTCTGTGAAGTGAGAGTGAATGTAAACTCCGAGAATGGGGTAGCGTTCCATCGCGTTCTTGACCCAGTAGTCAACCACAGCATTAAGGAGGTTTGGCATGGCAACACATTCCTGCCGGACTCCAGCGGTAGTGTCAGAAGGGTCTGACATGTCACCCTTGGCTAGTACCCTGCACGTGGTGTTGGAGTAGAGGTCCCGGAGAATGTTGATGTACTTGGACGGGACTCCAATGCCATGGAGGAGTTGCCAGAGGGCGTTCCTGTCTAGGGAGTCGAAGGCAGCTTTGAGGTTGACATAGGCCACATATAGAGGTTGGTGATACTCCCTCTGTTGCTGCGCCAGGACACTCAAGGCAAGGATGCAGTCCGCTGTGGACCGGCGAGGGGTGAAGGCGGCCTGCTGGTGGTGGCGCTTGGTGAGGAGCAGGGGGCAGATGTGGCTCAGGATGACAGCGGTGATTACCTTGCCGGGGATGGACAGCAGCGTGATGGGACGATAGCTGGCCCTGTCTCTGCACTCCCGGGGACGTGTTCTGCCCAGATGAAGCAACACAGATGTTCCAGCCAAGGAATGACAGAGGTGAGGGCGGCTTTCATCATCTCTGCCATAACTCTATCAGCGATGGGGGCCCACCCAGAGGGGAGCTTCTTGACGGTATCTGACAGCTCACTGATTGAGGGCAGGGCTAGGCTGATTGAGTTGCTTTCAACCCTGCAGTATGCCGATGCCACTGAAGACGACATTGGCATACTGCTGCAGCTTATCCGGCATGGGAGGAGGGGGCTTGCAGAGGACACGCGTGTGAGTTTGGTCATCGGATCTGTGACGAGGCTTATGCCATCGGCGGCTAGCAGGGGGGACGACGACTGCCATTTCTTGCTGGCTTGGCACAGCTCCTTGATAGACTGGTAGGCAGACCGGAGGCTCCCTGCTTGGAAGCTGTTGTTGGCCTTGTCAGCAATACGGTGGAGCCAGCGGCTTCATCATGCCGGAGGCTGCGGCGTCTCTCTATGTTCAGATTGTGGTAATTGTCCTTCCTCTGGAGTCTGGCATTACAGCATCGATCTACCAGCTCCAGGGAGGCATCAGAGATCCAAGGCTGAATCCTCTGGCGGCAATCAGCAAGGATGTTTGTGGCAGCCAGAGTGAGAGTGGTGGTAATCTGCTCCCAGGCATCCTCAAGACTCTCTGTGTCGTCAAAGGCAGCAAAAGGGTTTGTGACTTTGATGGAGTAGCAGTAGGCAAACTGAGAGGTGTAAAGCTTCTTGTTGTCTGGGGGGCGGCGACGGGCAGGTGGACCAGGCTGCCTGCACCTCCGCCAGACTGGTCCATTTTGCCACTCAGAGTGGCATCAACAAGCTGCCAAAGAAAGCCTTTGTTGCTGAATTGACGAGGGCAGAGTCTTGTGGATGTGGAGTCTTGTGGGTCTTCCCCCACCCCTGGTGCCCTCCTTCTGCCGGGGGCCCGGCGGGAGGCCTGGGGCCCGTCGTGTTGTCAAAATCCCTGGGTGCTGCCGAATGAATAGGAGCGAGCAAGGGAGTAAGAGAGTGACTGAACAAGAGAGTAAGCGAGAATGAGGGAGTGAGGAGTGGAGATGGTGATGGTGGGTCGGTTTTGTGTGTCACTTTGCATGTCGGGTGGCATCTCAGAGTGCTTGCGGTGGTCAGCTGATCAGTCGCTTCGGGTGGGCGTTGGGGGTGGTGGTCTACTTCTGTGGTCACGGCCGCTCTGGGGTGGATTGGTGGGGGTGTGGCTGACGGCCGCGCTGGCGGTCTTCCCAGCTGATGCACATTCATGCTTGCTGCATCTGCACCGCAGCCACCATAAGTAATAAGGGTGACTGAGTGTGGGGGAGTGTGTGGGGGAGAGCACAAGTGGATGTGAGTGAATTGGACCGCTAGTGAGAGTGTGTGTATGGCTGAGCGTGAGTGGGTGCGGGTGACTTTGAGGGCGAGTGGGAGCAAGATTGAGCAGGTACAGGAGTGGGAGAGAGTGGGTGGGTCCGGGAATGTGAGTGTGGGATTGTGTGGGGGAGAGGGCTAGTGAGAGTGAGTGAGTGTGTGTGTGTGTGGGTGCAAGTGGATGAGTATGAGGGTGTGTGTGTGTGGGAATGGGTGTGTGTGCTAGTCAGGAGATGTTGAATTGAGGGGGTAGCGCCTCCTGGCTGTGTGGGCTCCTCTGGACGGGGGTGGGGGGCGTAGGGCCCCTGTGCCTTGCTGCTGCCTTCTTTGGGCGTGGGGGGCCCCCGGAGTGTGCGGCAGTGGCGCTGGGGTGGGGGGCGGGCCCGCTGTGGGGGTCTCTGGGGGGGGGCCATGCCAGCCGCTTGGCAGCCCAACCTCCCTCAGCCATCCCTCCTTCTGCGAATGCCTGGCTGTCCTGGGGCTTGTTGGCCTCGGGACATTTGTGCTCTGTGGGGGTTGGTGGCGTCGTCCTGCTTGCTCTGGGTTTTGGCGGGGGGGAGGGCCACCGGCCACCCTCTTTGTATGTTTCCTGGCAAACCACTCACATGCACACACTTATTTTGCACGCGCTCTCATACACACGCACACGTATGCACACACACATACACGACTCACAAAAAGTTAGGGATATTCAGCTTTTGGGTGAAATTTCAGGATGTACCTAAAATGCACTATAACCTTTACAGGTGAACTTAATTTGACCTTCTCTAACCTTTTGAATGCATATGTCCAACTGTTCAATGTTTCAGTATTTTTTGCATATCTTGCTGTTCTCTAACAAGGTTCTCAATGTCAAAATTCACAACAGGTTGTTTTATCCATGAATCAACCTATAAATTTTCTGGTTCAGTTAGAATTAGTATTTAAACGGTCTCATGATGTCAAAATGTGAACAGCATGAAGAAGAGGACTAAAACGACACCTCACAATTGAACAACAGTACCTCGCCATTGCGAGGCTTCAAACAGGATGCTCTCAGAGGGAAGTGGCCACTGAGCTTAGTGTCACAGACTCTCATCAGCAGGTTGCAAAAGAGATACAGAGACTGGAAGAGTCACAGAAAGGCACAGAAGTGGACGTCCTTTGGCCATATCCCACGCTAATGACCGCTTTATTGTGAACAGTGCCCTGCGGAACCAGATGATGAATGCCACTCAACTCCAGGCACATTTAACGGAGGTGAGAGGCACCCACGTGTCCCGTCAGACCATTCAAAACCATTTACAGTACATCAGTGTGGTCTGCATGCTAGATGACTTGCAAGGGTACCTGACCACACCAGACACAGGCATCATCGTCTTGCATGGTCCAGGGAGCATTTACGCTGGACAAGGGACCAGTGGGCCTCAGTGGTGTTCTCTGATGAAAGTCAATTCATGTTGAGCTGAAATGGTTGCCGCCTACGATGTTGGAGACATCGAGAGTGCTATGCAGCAGCCACTGTTGTGGTGGCATTACAGTCTGTGCAGGTGTGTCTAGTCAAAACAGACCTGCCCTACACCTTGTGAATGGTACAGTGACCAGCTGATACTACCTGAATAACATCATTCATCCAGTCATTGTGCCCCTGCATGAACAACACAGGCCTAATTTCATCTTCATGGAGGGCAATGCTCCAGCTCATTGAGCTCTCAGCATTAGGGAACGGCTGCTGTAGGCTGGGGTACCTCAAATGGAGTGGCCTGCACTTTCTTCAGACCTGAATCCCATGGAAAATTTATAAGATCTGCTGAGTCACCATGTAGAGGCTCATAACCCTGCACCCCACAGCCTCAATGACCTGAGGGCCACCCTTCAAGAAGAATGGAATACCACACCTCAGCAGACAATAAGTCGACTTGTGAACAGCATGAGACATCGTTGTCAAGCTGTAATTGATGTTCAAGGGCACATGACAAGTTATTGAGACATTTTTTGTTGTGGTATACCCACCACTGTTGTTGGCTTTTGTTTCAATAAATTGTTTAAAATGAGGAAATCACCACTGCATGCTTCTACTTAAATGCCCTAATTTCATGATATAATATCACTGTAGTGTGAACTTTTTACATTTTCCATAAATTTCACCTGAAAGCCAAATATCCCTAACTTTTTGTGAGTAGTATGTCTCTCCTTTAACAGGTGCAGATACCAGACATGTGCTGAGACCTCTTCAGTGGAAGAAACAGTCTGTCTTCTGTTTGTTTCAGTTGTGTTAGTCTGTCTTCTTTGTCTTTTCCTCTCCCTTTTCTTTCCCCCTTCCCCACCCCTCCTTTCCCCATTTCCCCCTGCCGGGTCCTTCATGGGTAAAACAATTTAAATAAAGTGTTGAAAGTTATTACAAGAGGAGATTATAAACAATATAGAGTACAAATAAAGGTGTGAAGTGTTTGCCCACTTCCTGATTTCTCATTTTTTTTGTATGTTTGTCACACTTAAATGTTTCAGATCATCAAACAAATGTAAATATTAGACAAAGATAACACAAGTAAACACAAAATGCAGTTTTTAAATAAAGGTGTTTATTATTAAGGGGAAAAAATCCAAACCTCCATGGCCATGTGTGAAAAAGTCATGGCTCCCTAAACCAAATAACTGGTTGGGCCACCCTTAGCAGCAACAACTGCAATCAAGTGTTTGCGGTAAGTGGCAGTGAGTCTTTTATAGCACTGTGGAGGAATTTTGGCCCACTCATCTTTGCAGAATTGCTGTAATTCAGCCACATTGCAGGGTTTTCGAGCATGAAACACCTTTTTAAGGTCATGCCACAGCATCTCAGTCGGATTCAGGTCAGGACTTTGACTAGGCCACTCCAAAATCTTCATTTTGCTTTTCTTAAGCCATTTAGAGGTGTACTTGCTGGTGTGTTTTGGCTCATTGTCCTGCTGCAGAACCCAAGTACGCTTCAGCTTGAGGTCACAAACAGATGGCCAGACATTCTTCTTCAGGATTTTTTGGTAGACAGCAGAATTCATGGTTCCATTTACTACAGCAAGTCTTCCAGGTCCTGAAGCAGCAAAACAGCCACAGACCATCACACTACCACCACCATATTTTACTGTTGGTATGATGTTCCTTTTCTGAAATGCCGTGTTACTTTTACGCCGAATGTAATGGGACACACACCTTCCAAAAAGTTCAACCTTTGTCTCATTAGTCCACAGAGAATTTTCCCAAACGTCTTGGGGATCATCAAGATGTTTTCTGGCAAAACTGAGACTGTGGAGAGAGCAATAAACAGGCCAGGCATTCATAGCAGATGATCTTTATTCACTCTCTCACATTTCTCAGTCTCAGAAACAGCATT
The DNA here is from genome assembly GCA_020510985.1 of Pholidichthys leucotaenia. NCBI lineage: Eukaryota > Metazoa > Chordata > Actinopteri > Cichliformes > Pholidichthyidae > Pholidichthys > Pholidichthys leucotaenia. The sequence continues at coordinate 308,578,059 of CM035836.1, forward strand.
GGACTCATGCTGCAGGATCTCTCCTTTATATCACAACACTCACTCCCCCTGCATGCCTGAGGTCCTGCATCACAATACATTTATGCATCACAATTCCTATTGTCCCCACAACTGCTTATTCCTGCTGCCTGGGGTCTTGCATCACAATACATTCTCCCATCACAATTCCTATTGTCCCCAGTTGCTTAATCCCCATGCTCTTCCGGCAGAGGGATTTACTGCCTCTCCTTTCCTTCCAGTCTGAGATGAATATCCCAGCATGGGTTCCCCATAAGATGAGCCTTTATGTTCTTTTTGCTCAGTAGTGGTTTTCGTCTTGGAACTCTGCCATGCAGGCCATTTTTGCCCAGTCTCTTTCTTATGGTGGAATCATGAACACTGACCTTAACTGAGGCAAGTGAAGCCTGCAGTTCTTTGGATGTTATTGTGGGGTCTTTTGTGACCTCTTGGATGAGCCGTTGCTCTTGGGGTAATTTTGGTTGGCTGGCCACTCCACCACTGTTCCATGTTTTCACCATTTGTGGATAATAGTTCTCACTGTGGTTCGCTGGAGTCCCAAAACTTTAGAATTTTTTTTTTTTTTTTTTTTTTTTTTTTTTTTTTTGTTACTTATTTGTACCCGTAGGTAGACTTGGTTTGCAGTCTGGTGACAAGCCACCGGCTGCTGGTCGCTGCGTGCGCGAGCGCCCTAAACCTACATGTTTTTGGTATGCGGGAGGAAACCGGAGAAATCCCGGAGTAAACCCGCGCAACACGGGGAGAACATGCAAACTCCACACAGCTCACTGTTGGTCGGGGGCTGGGATCGAACCCACGACCTCATGATCCCCGCGATCCCCCGGCCGAGGGTAAAACTGTGCTGCCACAGTGCTAAACCACTGCGCCACCGTGCAGCCCCTAATGGCTGCAGAAATGGCTTTATTACCTTTTCCAGACTAATAGATCTCAATTACTTTGTTTCTCTTTCTTGATTGAGAACAGGTGTGGCAGTAATCAGGCCTGGGTGTGGCTAGAGAAGTTGAACTCAGCTTTCCAAAGATGTGATAATCTCATTTTCGGCCTGAAAATATAGTCACACGGCGCTCCTCTTCCTCTCTGCCATTCTTCTGCTCCGTCTCTGTGCTGTGTGCGCGGCACCATGTGCTGCCAGCTGCTGCTTCTAGCTTGTTTACCTAGTGCTGCTGAATCACGTGATGGTACAAGAGGCAGGAGGTAAAACCACAAGAAGAGAAGAAGAGGAGCAAAGTGTGCCTGAGTGTGCTTGCTCCGTGCTGTGATGGAAGCAGCAACACAGACACAGAGTATCGATCTCGTTACACTGGTATTAATCAATATCAATACCAACGTTGGTATCGATGTTATCAATATTTGGATTGATCCACCCACCACTACATTCTGCCTCAGTACCAGCAACAGCCTTTATAGCTTGAGGGTTAGCTTGCATGTTAGCTACTGCCACACGTGTACCATTATAATATTCTGTATTAAAGTTATAGTTCAATACAGCTCCTCCCCGCTGTCCAATTTCCCCACATAACAATCAGTTTCTGGTGATGTGTGAGTGTTCACATAAATCAAAATGATGTTTTTTTGGGGGTGCACAGGAATGCCAAAACTATTGTATATTTGGCCTTTTTTAAAAACTATTGATCGTATAGGCCCTAAAACTATCTTATAAATACGATAATTATCATATATGTGACAACACATGTGACAACCACTAGCTAAAAGAAAAAGTCCTTCATTAAACTAAAATTACTTGCCGTACTCCTAAGCTAAAATACAAACACAAAATAACCCAATATCATAACATGCATGCAAAAAACACAGCACTATAATCATCTTTATTTTACAGCACAGTCACTTGGGTGGGAGGGGTAGAACCGGCATGGGGGCCCAGGGCAGCCTCCCAGCAAGCGCGCCCTTGGAAGCAGCAAACCCATGGGACGAAGGCTGATCTTCTGGACGGCAGAGCCCAAGTCCTTCACCACCAACACTGACTCCCGTCCATCCTTGTCACCCAGAGCCTCTTCCAGGACATGCCAAAGCTGGTTGGCGTGCCTCGATGAGCCGTTGGACAACCAGAAGTGTGCTGCGCCCAACTTCGCCACTATGCACAGACATCCTCTGTGTTTTGCTGGCTGTCATTTGGCCCATCTTTGCCATGGACGTTCTTCACCCCAAACCCGAACCAAGTCCAAAACCCTCAGTGGGGTTGGCTCGGCCTGACGTGATGCTGCTGAGCATGCAGTAACTCCATGCTCGTCGGTCTGGCCCCGTCCTCTTCTAAAACCATTGTAGTGGTCACCTTTGCAGTCGCAGACCCTCCATCCCCCTGCGGCCAAGCTCCAGAGGCATCTAGGGCTAGCACAATGGTGTTACTTGCCGACACAGGTGCCTCGCCACCACGCTCGGTACCCCCCCCCACCATGTCCAGCCAGAGACCCTCCTGCGCCGAACCTGAGTGAAACTGGTCCTGCTTGACCGCCGTGGTGTCCGTTAGCTCTTCATCTCACACAACATTCTCTTCAACCACCGGAACCAGGGGGTTCCGGCGGTCACAACTCAACCATTCGTTTCCGGCATTGTCTTTAATAGTGAAACCCAGTCTGTAAAACAAATCACAGCCCATGATGTTATCGCCTCACTCTGTCACATGGAACGTGAAGTCAACCATCTTTGCAGACTTGTATCGGACCGTTAACTCCAAAGTCGCAACTGTGCACAGCCTGCCACCTCCATAACCATACAACAGCACCGGGTTACCTTTAATCCTGTGGTGGGGGAACAACTTCCTCACCATGGCCAAATTCAGCAACAACCCCTCCGCCTCCGTGTCGAGCAACAGCGGCACCTCCATGCCGTCCAACTCCACTGTGCAGTACATGTACCCATTTGTTCTGGGGGACACCAAATGGATGGTTGTCGGGGGGTGGGCGGAGTGATTTCTTCCGTGGGCTCTCCGGTTCAGATACACGGCACACTCTAGGATAATGATTCAAGCATCTACATCTGCTACAACGTTTTCCCCTAGCCGGGCAGTCCTTCGCCTTATTTCGGTGCGTCGCAAACCCACAACCCTTGCACAGGGGTTTTGCCGGGGCAGACCTTCAGCTGGCAGCATTGGCTTCCGTAACGTCGTCATCCAATCTATCCTTGCTTTCCGAGTCCGCAACATTTGCCACGGCGGGTGGCTCCGGTGGCCGCTGTGACTGGTGCCAGGTTAGCTCGGAAGCTAGCTTGTCTGCGGCCTCCAGCTGGAGAGCTAGTTCGACAGCTCCAGCTAATGTTAAGTCATTAGGCGCCAAGAGTTGCCTAGTCTGCAATGCGGCGCTGCACATGTGCTCTGCAAGCTAGTCATGTACCATTTCACCTTCCAATGGCCCAAAACGACACTCACTAGCTAGTTACCTCAAGTCGGCGACAAACTGGTGGATAGGCTCACCTACCCGCTGATGTTGCTGCCAAAATCGAATCCTCCAAACAGTCATGCTATCCAGGGTGTGAAATGGTTGGCTAGCAGCTCCACAATGTCTTCAAAGGAATCCGAAGCTCCGAGTGTTCACAGGACTCGCTGGCCCTCAATACCCAGGTTATGGATGAGGAGCACACAGGCTAAACTAGCTCGTTGAGCTTACCAAGGTCCAGCGCAGTGATGTAGGTTTGGAAGGCCTCGAACAACCTGGGCCAAGGCACTGGTGCTTCACCCGGGAGCACGAGAAAGGGACGAAGTGGTGTGATACATGCCTCCATGAGTTAATCCTCGATCACTAAATGTTATGTATGGAAAATACCTGGGTGAAGGATGAGGCAAAATGAGTTGGTGAACACAGCTTTATTGATGTTGGCGGAAGTAGCGGTTACATGGCAGGCACCTGGCGATGGGCACCGGTCAAAGAGACCACAACATGGTTGTCCATCCCTCACATAGGGTAGTGCGGTGACGTGACGGGAAGTGCACGTCGCCACACTGCACTTCACAATAAAATGTTGTTTCCCATATACCACAGGGTTGTCACAGAAATGGGACACTTTTCCTTGTTGAAAAACAATGACTTCGGCATCAAAAATGCAGGAACGCGGCCTTTTGCACCTCAAAAAAGTAATCTAATCATACCACTTCTCACGACTATCAAGGGATGAGAAGATGACCTTAAAAAGTGGCCTGGAAGACAGTAGCTCCGTTAGTTAGCTCCGCTGCTAAAATACTAACGCTGTAAACAAATAAAAGCTGTATTGTGGTGACACTAAACACAGCGGGAGACATTCCTCTGGAACATTCTTCACACCCAGCAGCAGGGCTGGAAGAAGCAGAGAACAATTTACATGCGGACAGGGAACCACAGGAAGCAGTCAGACGGGACTGTATGCATGCATCCTCGAGCCAACCAATGTCATGCTAATCATGTGTATTGACCGATGTGTATTAGATGACAATTGATATGCTAATGTTCCATGCATTCTCTTTGTCTGTATCACGGTATAAAAGAGCTTGTTTCACTCTCAGCTCTCTCTCTCTACGCTCTACTCTCAAGACCATCCAAGAGGGCCCCAGCGGCAACGCTGGGGTCAACAGGCTGTATTCATGTTAGAGGGTCAATGAAGAATCTGTGCCGACCTACGCTCGTGCCTCGCCTCCACATCTTTTCCTTCGCACCCTCTACAGTATCAATGTTTCCACCACAATAAAGGCGGTTGCATTTTGTGAAAATATGTTGGACATAATCAGGTGTCCCTCAGAATAGATATAGATTCTAGTCAGAGCCACAAAGAACCACAACACGGTGCTTGGGTGTTTTAATGTCGGGGTAAATACAGACAGCTGCAGCTGTTTGTTTTACCCCAAAATTAAAATGCTCATGCTGCTGTCATGCCGTGAATGCTTGTTATTTAACTTAACACGTACAGACCTTTTCTGACAATTGTTCAATATTTTATTGATCTATATTTTGTGTTTGTCCTGTGTCTGTACCACCAATCAAAACCAGTCCTTTTTAGTTTTCAGTGCTTAAGTGTTTTTTAAAAACACTTTTAAAAACGCTATTTTAAATGTCCCACTACTCAACTCTTGTTGACTGATTTAACGCTTCTTCAGCCAAAATCGGAAGTTGCGCCCATAATCGTTTCTACAGCAGCACCCGAGGAATTTACCAATTAATTCATTAAAAATCCTTAAATGTGATTTCCTGGATTTTTTTTTTCTCATTTTGTCTCTCATAGTTGAGGTATACCTATGATGAAAATTGGAGACCTCTCTCATCTTTTAAGTGGGAGAACTTGCACAATTGGTGGCTGACTAAATACTTTTTTGCCCCACTGTAAGGTGGCTAGATTTGCATTTTTTTTTCTTGTAAAATTGGGTAGATTTTCTTAGAACACTGAAAATAATCCTGATTTTGTGACTCCTTCTTCATTAGTTTGTATTTTTTCCATCTAATTTGCGAGTTTTCCCTCTGGTTTTTCTCACAGCCAATGTTTATAAGCAAAAGTGCTGCATGTGAGTCCAGAGCTGCAGGTTGGAGACCCCTTTATGCCTTCTCTTTACTGTGAAATAAGGGCGTGGTCTTTTATTTTGATGCTTAACCGGAAGTCTATGATGCTCCAACAAAAGTCTGGTATTTGGGCGGGAGAAGAAGACACAGTCCAAGGACAAATAATTTTTTCACACATAAGGAGTTGTTCAGAACTCCTTATAAGAACTTCCTATTCAAAGATAGAGCGTAATGATAATCAAGTCAGTGGCGGTAATGCACCTGTAAGCTGGTTGCCAAACGCCAATCAAATCTAAAAGAAGTAGTAGTATTTGGGCGGGGTCTTTTATTTTGAAGCTCAACGGAAGCTGTGATAGCGTGTGTTGCCAGTATATGACGTCAGAGGAAACAATAGCTCGTGCAGAGGATCAATCAGCTGATCAATAGGATGTTTCAGGCCAAGAAGACCAGTGCGAGACCCGCGGTAGGTCCAACCGAACCGAACCGGAACTAGAACCGGGCTGAGGAGAACCGGGCTGAACTGGGAGGACCGGGGGGCGGGGAGAGAACTGGAGAGCAGGGCCGGTGATGCTGCAGCTGCACAGGCGACAGTCAGCTTGGCTGGGCACTCTGCTGCAGACGGACCTGGCTGGCTCGGTTCTTCGAAACCAGGAAATGTTCTTAAAGACGTTTTGGAGTTCTTAAGGTCCAGATCTAATTTTAAGGAGAAGTTGTGTTTTTATTCCAAATGAAGGGGATAAGGAGAAGGACCTGAAAAGATGAAAACCAGAAAAGTCTGATAAGATTTATATTTATTCACTGTGAACAAAGAAGCATTTTAATTCTTAATTAGTATTAGTAGTAGTAGCACAGACAGATAATAAAACTAAATTTAACTCTGATTCATTTAACGACAATTATTTAAAATAATTTTTGTCATGATCATAATTATCATTATTAGTGTTTTTATATTTAAATCCTGAACAGTTCATTTTGGAATTGTAATGTTTATTTAAGTTTATTAATATTCTCGGAGTTATTATGATTAGTATTATTATTAATATTATTATATGGTGTGAATCTGTTTTAACCATACCCTCTCCCCAACCCGTTTCCAGGGCGACCGTCTCATCATCAAAGGAGGAAAAATTGTAAATGACGATCAGTCGTTCTACGCCGATGTCTATGTGGAAGATGGAACCATCAAGTAAGAATCGTTGACCAAAGGGGCATAGTCACATTCTATGGGTGTTGTATGAAGCTCGTCCAATTGACCCAGGCCTTGTGCTTGTAACTGCGCTCAACAAAACTGAAAGCGCAATCAGAGTTAATGGGTGTCACGAAAGTGGTTATCAACTTTCTCTGTCAGCCCCGTTTTCTGCTTCAGGTTCTGGGCATTAAATGGGTCGTATGACACTTCCTCCACACATATGAACCTATGGAGTACCGCCTATTTCATTTAATAGAGAGTCTAAGTCACACACCCCTTTACTTCCACATATGGGACCTTAAATCAGAAAAAATCTCCATTGAAGTGAACAGTAAGAGAGAAATTATCTTTTGATCCCGATCAAATTTTGCCACGTTACACATATGATGTTTGTCAATTTAAAAGATAATTTTCCATGTAATTAAAGTTGTCGTCTTATAATCAAAGAGTAATATTTAGTTTTTGCGAAACCGCTTAGTGAACTACATTTCCTTTTCTCTGACTATACACGTCACCAAACACGATTACAGTGGTTTCCCTCTCAAAGCTCACCTCCTGTTTTCTGACCGATGAAAGAAGGATCCAGAGGAGAAAAACAACACAAAGGTACTGTATTGTATTTTGAGAGCTGCAGCTGATCCAGAGGACTGTTAGTTACTTCGTGGCACTCGTTGAAAACGATGATGTAAATTAGGTGAGTCTTTATTTGTAGTCTTTCAATTTACATATTTTCACAACCTTATACCTTAACAGACAACAACCTACACTGTTATTTATGTGGAAAATTATCTTTTAAACTGACAGACATCACATGTGTAACTCATGGCAAAATTCAATCAGGATCAAAAGATAATTTCGCTCTTGCCATTCACTTTCTATATGTGGAAGTAGACGGGGTGTGACTTAGGCTCTCCATAAATTGTGAGGAGGTAGAAATATTCTAAAATATAACAGCAAGGAAATCCACACAGTCACACAGCTGTGCTGAAAATAAGCAGGAGAAGAAATGCTCTCAAAACTGTTTAAACTTGTAAGCTCTCCAATAAATTGGCTTACTTTATTTTTTCATATTACAAATACAACTTTATTCATATATCTTAAATTGCAATCCACCTTATTCCTAGCCCCATGACGCCTTGCGTGAATTATGGGCGCAGCTTCCAGTAGTAATTTAGAAGGTATGGTTGTCACTGAAATGGGACACTTTTCCTTGTTAAAAAACAATGACTTTGCCATCACGTCCCAAAACCCAGTTTAGGGAGCTTGGGTTCAGACCGCCAAGGTTTCTGCCTTTGACCGCCACCTGATCCACACAGCACTGGACCCCCATGGTCCTTCCTGCAGGTGGTGAGCCCAGTGGAGGGTGGACCCATGTAATTCCTTCGGGCTGAGCCCAGCCGGGTCCCATGGGCGGAAACCCAACCACAAGATGGTAGCTATCGAGCCCCTCCCTCGGGCCTGGCTCCAGAGTGGGGCCCCGGTAACCCCATACTGGGCGGGGTACACTGAATCCTTGTTCTAGCATTCATCATGAGTCTGTTGGATTGTTCTTAGTCTGGCCCTTCACCCAGGACTAGTTTGTCTTGGGTGACCCTACCAGAGGCAAATTGCCCCAGACAACATAGCTCCTGGGATCACTAGAGCACGTAAACCCCCCACCACAATGTGATGATCCATGAGCGGTCCATCAAGCTTGGCCTACTCTGGAGTTTCCCCGGGCGAGAGGCAACGAGCAGGGTTGAGTATTCTTGTATCCCCCCACCTTGCTGCCTCTATATTGGAGTTTTCCCCGGTGGATGAAAGGGTTGCTTCCCTGCGCCTTCAGGTTGGGAAATGGGTCCTGACCATCATTTGTGCGTATGCACCAAACGATGGTTCAGAGTACCCACCCATTTTTGAGTTTCTGACTGGAGAGCTGGAGAGTGCTCCTCTTGGAGACTCCATTGTCCTACTGGGGGACTTCAATGTGCACGTGGGCAACAACAGTGAAACCTGGAAGGAGGTGATTGGGTGATTGCCCGATCTGAACCTGAGTGGTGTTCAGTTATTGGACTTCTGTGCTAACCACAGTTTGTCCATAACAAACAGCATGTTCAAGCATAAGGGTGTCCATATGTGCACCTGGCATCAGGACACCCTAGGTCACAGGTCGATGATTGATTTTGTTATCGTGTCATCAGACCTGCGACCGTATGTCTTGGATACTCGGGTGAAGAGAGGTGCAGAGCCGTCAACTGATCACCACCTGGTGGTGAGTTGGATCCAATGGCAGGGGAGGATGCCATTCAGACCTGGTAGACCCAAACGTATAGTGAGGGTGTGGGAACGTCTGGCTGAGGCCCCTGTCCGGGAGGTCTTCAACTCCCACCTCCGGAAGAACTTCAACCACATTCCGAGGGAGTCTGGAGACATGGAGTCTGAATGGGCCATGTTCTCCACCTCCATTGTTGAAGTGGCTGCCCAGAGCTCTCGGTCACAAGTTTGTTGGGACATCTCGTGGTGGTAACCCCTGAACCAAGTGGTGGACACCAATGGTGAGGGTGGCCATTAAGCTGAAGAAGGAGTCCTATCAAGCTTGGTGGGCTTGTGGGACTCCTGAAGCAGCTGAGGTGTACCAGTAGGCCAAGCGGAGTGCAGCTCGGGTGGTTGCTGAAGCAAAAACTCGGGTATGGCAGGAGTTCGGTGAGGCTATGGAACAAGACTTTCGGTCAGCCTCGAAGAGATTCTGGCAAACTGTCCGGCGGCTCAGGAGGGGGAAGCAGCTCCCTGTCCACACTGTGTATGGTGCGGATGGGGCACTGCTGACTTCTACTGGGGATATTGTCGGGTGGTGGAAAGAATATTTCGAGGATCTCTTCAATCCCACTGACACGCCTTCCAGAGAGAAAGCAGGGCTTGTGGACGAGCGGGACGGCTCGCCTATCACAGGGGCTGTGGTCGTCAAGGTGGTTAAAAATCTCTTTGGTGGCGGGGCCCCGGGGGTGGATGAGATTCACCTTGAGTACCTCAAGGCCCTGGATGTTGTAGGGCGGTCATGGTTGACACGCCTCTGCAACATTGCGTGGAGGTCAGGGGCAGTGCCTTTGGCATGGCAAACTGGGGTGGTGGTTCCTCTCTTCAAAAAGGGGACTGGAGGGTGTGCTCCAACTTTAGAGGGATCACACTCCTCAGCCTCCCTGGGAAGGTCTATGCCAAGGTACTGGAGAGGAAAGACCGTCCGTTAGTCAAACCTCGGATTCAGGAGGAGCAATGTGGTTTTCGTCCTGGCCATGGCACATAGGACCAGCTCTTTACCCTCTCGAGAATCCTTGAGGGTTCATGAAGGCATTCTACTGCATCCCTCGTGGTTTTTTGTGGGGGGGGGGGGTGCTTCGGGAGTATGGGGTATCGGGCTTGTTGTTACAAGCTATTCTGTCTCTGTACGACTGTTGTGAGAGTTTGGTTTGTATTGCCAACACTCGGTCGGACTCATTCCCAGTGAGGAGCTCAGTCATCCAGGAGAGGCTCAGACTAGAACCGCTGCTCCTCCACACTGAAAGGAGCCAGTTGAGGTGGTATGGGCATCTGTTCAGGATGCCTCCTGGACGCCTTCCACTTGAGGTGTTTTGGGCACATCACTCTGGGAGGAGACCCCGGGCCAGACCCAGGATTCGCTGGAGAGACTATGTCTCCCAGCTGGTCTGGAAACGCCTTGGTATCCTCTCTGAAGAGCTGGAGCAGGTGGCTGGGGAGAGGGAAGTCCGGGCTTCTCTGCTTGAATTGCTGCCTTCGCGACCTGGACCTTTGGAAAAGCGGTAGAAGATGGATGGATGGACTTTGGCATAAAAAATGTGGTAACATGGCCTTTTGCACCTCAAAAACAATAATATAATCACACCACTTCCCACGACTATGGAGGGATGGGAAGATGACCTTAAAAAGTGGCCTGGCAGACAGTAGCTCCATTTCTTAGCGCTGCTAAGATGCTAACACTGTAAACAAATAAAAGCTCTGCGATATATCAATGTCTCCACAGCAATAAAGTCGGATGCATTTTGTTAAGAGATGTTGGACATAATCAGATTTACCTCAGAGTAGACGTAGAATCTAGTCAGAGCCACAAAGAACCACAACACCGTGCTTGGGTGTTTTAATGCCGGGGTAAATACAGACAGCTGCAGCTGTTTGTTTTACCCCGAAATTAAAACACTCATGCTGCTGTCATGCCCTGAATGCTTGTTATTTAACTTAACACGTACAGACCTTTTCTGACAGCTGTTCAAAATTTTATTGATCTATATTTTTGTGATAATTTAAAAATTAATGCATGCTGAAGGTGCTAATATCAAGTCCATGTCGTCCCAAGGCAGTGCAACGAATGCAAAAAAAAAAACCCTAAAAAACTCTTTGATATCTTTCTTAAATCGTTAAGCCTTAGGAAGCCTTAGGATCACACCAACAGTCCTTTTCAGTTTTCAGTGCATGATCTACCCACTGCCGGTGAGAAGCCTCCATTTATACAGTCTATGGCACAACCACGAACACCAGCAACAAGTACCAGAACTACTCCAAAACATTCCACAAATACAAAAACTGCACGTGCTGAAATTAGCTGCCACTTGAAATCACGTATGGGGACTATACAATAAAATGAATTTGAAAAACTTTTAAAAACTCTATTTTAAATGTCCCACTACTCCACTCTTGCTGACTGATTTAACACTACTGCAGCCAAAACCAGAAGTTGTGCCCATAATCGTTTCTACAGCAGTGACCTCAGGAATAAGGTGGATAAAGGCTTAAGTTAATTTCTAATATAACAGCTGTGCATTTGAGCTATTAGTTTGAATAGAGATATTTTCAGTGTAACGTTTTCAAAAATGAATAAAGAAATATTCGTGTAATACCACCCTTTAAGGAGACATGCAGGCTGTTTCTTTTGCCCAAAACAAAGTAAAAGTCAATTTAAATTCAGTATTTTCTGTGATAAATACTAGTAATCATCTTTATACTCTTTTTTTTAGCTGCAACATTTTTAAAAATCTAAAACAACTTCACAATAAATTAAGACAAACAAATCAGGTTTATGCTTTGATACAAAATTATTTGAATACATCAAAATTCCTGAGACAGCGAGATGCATACAATATTACTGTCACTGTACTGCAGCATGTCATTGCTATATTAATATCAGAGACCTGGTTTGCATTAATCTACTGACATTTTTCTTGTGTCAGATTGTCAGACAATTATGATAACTAGAAAAATTAGCATTTCCTAGCAGAAATGTGGCGTGAATGCTGTTAGCTGAAAATGCATTCCTGAAATGCTTCAAAATGCAGAACTATGCTGGCATAACATAGCTTGAAAAGTATATATGTAGACGTAGCTTCATGTTGCCTGAATTTAGCGTAATTTTGCTAAATATAAGCTTAAAAACTAAAAAATGCCCGCTGAAAGGCTAAATTAGCATAATCATAAAAAACAATAGCATAAAAGTATAAAATAGCTTAAGGTTGTAGAAGTCAGCTTAAAAATGCTAAATGCAACCTTAATTCATTGAAAAACGATAGCTCATTGGCTAATTTAGCCTAGTTTTTAAAACATAGCATAAAAGTAGAAATAGCATAAAGCAGAAGAAGTAGAAGTAGCATAAATAGTGCAAATAGCTAGAATAGCTTAACATTGTAGGAAGTTAGCTTAAAGATGGTAAATGTAAGCATAAAACTGAAAAAATGTTGGCTTCCAAGCTAAAACAGCCTAATCTTGTAAAATATTAGCATAAAAGTAGAACTTGCTTAATGTTTACTCGTGACCATCATGACCCTTTTTACATGGTCACGAGTAAACTGATTACAATCAGCTTTCTGGAGTTACTGTACCTGATTATTCAAACTGTCATGTAAACAGAGTAATCCAATTACCGTTATCGGTTTACTCCAGTAATCGGTTTACTCATGACCATGTAAACAGGGTCAAAGGCTCATTAATGGTTTATGAGAAGACAGATTAACACACCTAGTTTATTTGCCCAGTAAACCGTTTACTCAGTGCATGTAAACACCATAAGCTGTTTATTACCTTTATCGGGTTACGCCAGTAATCAGTTTACTCATGACCATGTAAACATGGTCCATGTAAACAGGGTCTTTAACTGAAAAGATAACCAGATTACTCTGTTTACATGACAATTTGAATAATCAGGTAACTCCAGAAAGTTGATTGTAATCAGTTTACTCGTGACCATGTAAACAGGGTCATTGCTGTCATTAACTCAAACGGTTTACCCTCTAATAATCAGTTTATTCAGTGCATGTAAACGCAATAAAACTGATTATTGCCAGCATCCATGTTTACATGTACATTAATAAACCGGTTATGATTGGATTTCTGCAGTTATCTGATTATTCAAGTGACCATGTAAACAGAATAATCCAATAAGGGCCATGTAACTGGGGCCATTAACAAGTAGTTTACCCGCCAGTAATCTCTTTATTCAATGCATGTAAACACAAGAAAACTAACTATTGACATTATCACTTTATTGCCAGTAATCGGTTTATTGTGACCATGTAACCATGACGGTGGTCACGAGTAAACCGATTATAATCAGCTTTCCGGAGTTACCTGATTATTCAAACTGTCATGTAAACAGAGTAATCTGATTATCTTTATCAGTTAGGCCATTAACGGTTTATGAGCAAACAGATTAACACACCTAGTTGTGTGTTAATGCTTCACAGCATTCACACAATAAGTTACCATGGATCACTTTCAGTTGATTTTAAGCCTAAACTCTCAACATAACCTGGTCCCAACCAGGTTATGAATTCAGCCTCAGTTACCATGGAGATCTACCCCGATAAAAAGAGAGTCAGCAAATTGTGATATAGAAAACTTGACTGAAGCCACAGCTTACACGGCTAAGCTAGTAATTTGACTTTGTAGTACAGCCCTCTGGAGCAAATGAGAGGACAGAACAGCTGAAAACAGAGAAATACATTTTTTATTGGATTTAGTTTTGTGTTTTTTTTAATTATTATGATCATTTATACTTTCCAAAATATCAACACTAACATTTGTCTCTCTCACTAGACAGATCGGTGAGAACCTCATCGTTCCTCCCAACATTAAAACGGTGGAGGCATATGGTCAGCTGGTCATTCCCGGAGGAGTTGACGCCAACACCAACCTGATCGCTCCACAGAGAGGACTCCACCCCACTGACGGGTTCTACCACGGAACTAGAGCAGCTCTGAGTGGAGGAACCACCACCATCTGTCAGTAACCCTTAAATAAATATGTTTCCATCCAATGTGGTCATATTTACAGTGGGGTAAAAAAGTATTTAGTCAGCCACCAATTGTGCAAGCTCTCCCACTTAAAAGATGAGAGAGGTCTCCAATTTTCATCATAGGTATACCTCAACTATGAGAGACAAAATGAGAAAAAAAAATCCAGAAAATCACATTGAAGGATTTTTAATGAATTAATTGGTAAATTCCTCGGTAAAATAAGTATTTGGTCACCTACAAACAAGCAAGATTTCTGGCTCTCACAGACCTGTAACTTCTTCTTTAAGAGGCTCCTCTGTCCTCCACTAGTTACCTGTATTAATGGCACCTGTTTGAACTCGTTATCAGTATAAAAGACACCTGTCCACAACCTCAAACAGTCAGACTCCAAACTCCACTATGGCCAAGACCAAAGATCTGTCAAAGGACACCAGAAACAAAATTGTAGACCTGCACCAGGCTGGGAAGACTGAATCTGCAATAGGTAAGCAGCTTGGTGTGAAGAAATCAACTGTGGGAGCAATTATTAGAAAATGGAAGACATACAAGGCCACTGATAATCTCCCTCAATCTGGGGCTCCACACAAGATCTCACCCTGTAGTGTCAAAATGATCACGAGAACGGTGAGCAAAAATCCCAGAACCACACAGGGGGACCTAGTGAATGACCTGCAGAGAGCTGGGACCAAAGTAACAAAGGTTACCATCAGTAACACACTATGCCGCCAGGGACTCAAATCCTGGAGTGCCAGACGTGTCCCCCTGCTTAAGCCAGTACACGTCCAGGCCCGTCTGAAGTTTGCTAGAGAGCATTTAGATGATCCAGAAGAGGATTGAGAGAATGTCATATGGTCAGATGAAACCAAAATAGAACTTTTTGGTAAAAACTCAACTTGTCGTGTTTGGAGGAGAAAGAACACCATACCTACTGTGAAGCATGGGGGTGGAAACATCATGCTTTGGGGCTGTTTTTCTGCAAAGGGACCAGGACGACTGATCTGTGTAAAGGAAAGAATGAATGGGGCCATGTATCGTGAGATTTTGAGTGAAAACCTCCTTCCATCAGCAAGGGCATTGTAGATGAAACGTGGCTGGGTCTTTCAGCATGACAATGATCCCAAACACACCGCCCGGCCAATGAAGGAGTGGCTTCGTAAGAAGCATTTCAAGGTCCTGGAGTGGCCTAGCCAGTCTCCAGAGCTCAACCCCATAGAAAATCTTTGGAGGGAGTTGAAAGTCCGTGTTGCCCAGCGACAGCCCCAAAACATCACTGCTCTAGAGGAGATCTGCATGGAGGAATGGGCCAAAATACCAGCAACAGTGTGTGAAAACCTTGTGAAGACTTACAGAAAACGTTTGACCTCTGTCATTGCCAACAAAGGGTATATAACAAAGTATTGAGATGAACTTTTGTTATTGACCAAATACTTATTTTACCGAGGAATTTACCAATTAATTCATTAAAAATCCTTCAATGTGATTTTCTGGATTTTTTTTTCCTCATTTTGTCTCTCATAGTTGAGGTATACCTATGATGAAAATTGGAGACCTCTCTCATCTTTTAAGTGGGGGAACTTGCACAATTGGTGGCTGACTAAATACTTTTTTGCCCCACTGTATATCAGGGAGATTGGTATCATTTGCCTGAAGAAGTGTCTGTTTTTGTTAGCTGTGCTAAGCTAGTTATCCAGAAGTATGGTGGTCTCTGATTGGTTGTTGGGGTTTTTCTGAGATTGGACAGTCGTTCCAGCTAAAAATACAGTTAGGTCCATATATATTTAAAAAAAAAAAATATATATATTTTTTTTTTTTTTTTTTTTTTTTTTTTTTTTTTTTTTTTTTTTTTTTTTTTTTTTTCCTCTCGGCGCCACACGAGTCGGCTGCCTTTTGCAACAGCGGCTCGATTCCGAGTCTTTTTCCCTTCCTCTCTCTTTTGATCCGTCTTTTTTTTTCACCCCACTTATATCACGGACACACAGATCGTCCTAAATGTCTCCTGAGCCGGTGGACGGAGCCACTGTCTATAGCAGGATACGATACAGCAGAGAACAGCTGCTAGCATTCAACCGCCACCCGGTCCCATTGGAAATA
This sequence comes from Pholidichthys leucotaenia, assembly GCA_020510985.1. Taxonomy (NCBI): domain Eukaryota; kingdom Metazoa; phylum Chordata; class Actinopteri; order Cichliformes; family Pholidichthyidae; genus Pholidichthys; species Pholidichthys leucotaenia. The sequence continues at coordinate 308,594,105 of CM035836.1, forward strand.
CTCGACATACCGAGAGAACTGAGGCGAAAACGCCGCGGCTGCCGGGCTGGAGTAAGGCGGAGGACAAAAAATATAAGGTACAGACCCTCCCTTCCATCTGTTGTCATGGGAAATGTACGGTCGATACTGGGAAAGTTAGATGAGCTAGCGGCTATCTCCCGTTATGATAGCACATACCGGGAGTGCTCTCTCCTTTTGTTTACTGAGACGTGGCTAACTGAACTAGCAGCAGATGCTAACATTGAGCTGGAGGGTTTTCACATGATACGAGCTGACCGAACACCAGACAGTGGCAAGGCTAGGGGCGGTGGAGTGATCATGTATGTTAACAACAACTGGTGCAGACCGGGACATATCACTGTTAAACAACGACACTGCAGCAAAGACATTGAGTTGCTAGCTGTTAGCATGAGGCCTACATATCTCCCGAGAGAACACTCACACGTGATCTGCATTGTTGTTTATGCAAATCCGACGGCGAACGCTGGGACAGCACGTGACGTCATCCATTCAGTAACCAGCAGGCTGCAGACAGAACACCCAGATGCTCTTCTCCTCATCTCAGGCGATTTCAACCATGTTTCACTGTCTCCCATTCTACCCACGTTCACCCAGTATGTCACATGCCACACTAGAGACAATAAAACACTGGATTTATTCTACGCAAACACTAAGGAGGCGTACACCTCATCACAACTACCCCCACTCGGGAGATCGGATCACAACTTGGTTCATCTCCGGCCGGTGTACAAACCCCTAGTGCACAGACAACCTCCGGCCATGCACACTGTGGAGTTATGGTCTGAGGAGACAATGGACACCCTAAAGGGCTGTTTTGAAGCCACCGCCTGGAAGCAGCTCTGCGATCCACATGGTGAGGACATCGATGGCCTCATTCACACCTTCACGGGCTACCTCAGCTTCTGTGTGGACAAATCCGTTCCCACCAAGACCATACGGCGTCACTCAAACAACAAACCCTGGATCAACCCTGAGATTAAAACACTTCTGAGAGAGAAGAAGAGGATCTTCAGGTCAGGGAACAGGGAGATGCTGAAGTCCGTACAGAGGGAGCTGAGGAGAAAGATCAGAGAAGGCAAGGACAGCTTCAGGAAGAAGATGGAGGACAAGCTGCAACAGAGCGACATCAGCGGGGTCTGGAGAAACCTCAAAACCATCTCGGGGCTCCAGAATACCTCCCCCCAGGCCACAGGGGGCAGGGAGTGGGCGAACAACCTGAATCTGTTTTTCAATAGATTTGACCAACCGCCCTCCCCCCTGACTGCACAACAACCACTGCTGCCTCTAAAGAAATCAAGTCCTGCTGCCCACTCCCCACTCTACCAACACCCCCCCACTCCCAACACACAGCCCCCCATCCTGACCCTGACCAGGACCCAGGTGAGGACGGAGCTGAGGAAGATCAAGGCGAGGAAGGCGCCGGGACCGGACGGCATCAGCGCAAAGCTCCTCAAGTCCTGTGCAGACCAGCTGTGTGGGATTGTGACGTATATCTTCAACATGAGCCTGAAACTGGGGAGGGTACCACAGCTGTGGAAAACATCTTGTGTGGTACCTGTACCAAAAACTTCCCACCCCAAAGACCTGAACAGCTACAGACCGGTGGCCTTGACGTCCCACTTGATGAAGACCCTGGAGAGACTGCTCCTTGCTCACCTCCGCCCCCTGGTGGAACCAGCGATGGATCCACTCCAGTTCGCCTACCAGCATGGCATTGGGGTGGAGGATGCGGTGATCTTCCTCCTTCACCGTTCTCTGTCCCACCTGGAGAAGCCCGGGAATATGGTGAGGATCATGTTCTTTGACTTCTCCAGTGCTTTCAACACCATCCAACCGATGATCCTGAAGGACAAGCTGCTGCGCGCAGGGGTGGACCAGCACCTGTCATCATGGATCCTGGACTACCTCACGAACCGGCCTCAGTTTGTGAGAACCCGGGACTGTGTGTCCGACACGATCATCAGTAGCACGGGGGCCCCCCAGGGAACGGTGCTGGCTCCCTTCCTGTTCACTCTTTATACTGCGGACTTCTCACACAACACAACACACTGCCATCTACAGAAGTTCTCTGATGACTCTACGATCGTTGGCCTCATCTCCAATGGAGATGAAGCTGAGTACAGAGGGCTTATCCAGGACTTCGTGGACTGGTGCCATCGGAACTGCCTCCAGATCAACGCGAGGAAAACTAAGGAGCTGGTGGTGGACTGCCGCAGGCATGGGCAGCCCCTCACAGTACCAGTAAATATACAGGGAACAGACATCGAGATGGTGACATCCTATAAGTACCTGGGTATTCATCTGAACAATAAACTAGACTGGTCACACAATACTGATGCACTCTACAAGAAGGGACAGCGCAGGCTGTTCCTGCTGAGGAGACTCAGGTCTTTTGGTGTACAAGGGGCGCTGCTGAAGTCATTCTATGACACGGTGGTGGCATCAGCCATCACTTTTGGAGTGGTCTGCTGGGGCAGTGGCATTACTGCAGCCGATAGGAAGAGACTGAACAAACTGATTAAGAAAGCTAGCTCTGTCCTGGGGCAGCGCCTTGATCCGATGGAGGAGATAGGAGAGAGAAGGACGGTGGCTAAACTGTCATCTCTGCTGGAGTCCGAGTTCCACCCTATGCAGGACATACTGAATGCACTGAGGAGCTCATTTAGCAGCAGACTACATCATCCCAGGTGCACAACCGAGAGGTTTCGTAGGTCCTTCCTACCAACGGCTGTCAGACTGTACAACCTAAGCAGGGCTGCTCGCAGAGATAGCAAAAAAGACGTAACAAACTAATAGTTTTTTTGAATGCAGAAGATGCAATAGACTTACACAGTGGTCCTCTCCGGCATACAACTAGGAGCATGCCGGTCGCTATGGAGGGTGAGAGTGTGTATGGGCACATAATCATACCATGCAGGATAGCTGGGTAGACGGTTATGCTGTTTCATTCCATCTAGCGGCAATGCTCTGCACTGTGTGTGTTTATATATTTGCATATTTGTTCCGTCTAGCTGCAATGCTCCGTACTGTGGGTGTTTATATATTTATATATCTACATGTTATTCCATCTAGCTACATTGCTCCGCACTGTGTGTGTTTATATACTTGCATATTTATTCCACCTAGCTGCAATGCTCCGTACTGTGGGTGTTTATATATTTACATATTTATTCCATCTAGCTACAATGCTCTGCACTGTGTGTTCATATATTCATATATTTATTCCATCCAGCTACAATGCTCTGCACTGTGTGTCTGTGTGTGTGTGTATATATATATATTTTATAGTAATACGTACATATGTTTATTAGCTGCTCTTGCTTGCTTGTTTTTTTTTTTCTTGCCTTCTGATTGTTGCTCTGAGTGTTGCTATCCCTGTGCTGTTGCAATCCTGGAATTTCCCCGTTGTGGGACTAATAAAGGCTTATCTTATCTTATCTTATCTTATTTGGACACACACAAGTTTTGTTGTTTTAGATGTTTACCAAAACATATTCAAGACACTTATATAATCAATATGGGCTTAAAGGAATTCACATCTAAATTTGGATTACGGTTTTATGAATTGCAGCCATTTTTACACAGAATCTCCTCATTTTAGGGGCACAAAAGTAATTAGAAAATTGACACAAAAGCTATTTCATGGGTTGCATGGGCTATTCCATCATTAATCAATTATCAATCAAGCAGAATAAAAGGTCTGGAGTTGATTCCAGGTGTTGCATTTGCATTTGGAAGCTGTTGCTGTGAACCCACAATATGTGGTCAAAGGAGCTCTCAATGGAAGTGAAACGGGCATTCACACCAAACGTGAAAGTGCAGTGCAAATACATGTAAAGTTAATGTAAACATGCAGAAAACATGCAAATTTGCACATTCGCATCAAAGGGATTTGGTAACACTAGCTAGTAATCAGCCTTGAGATTCTGATGTCACCGGAGTAAATGTGTCAACATCCATCCATCCATTCATCCTCTACCGCTTTTCTGGAGGTCCGGGTCGCGGAGGCAGCAGTTCAAGCAGAGAAGCCCAGACTTCGCTGTCCCCAGCCAACTGCTCCAGCTCTTCAGAGAGGATACCAAGGCGTTCCCAGACCAGCTGGGAGACATAGTCTCTCCAGCGAGTCCTGGGTCTGCCCCGGGACTCCTGCCAGAGGGAAATGTCCGAAACACCTCAAGTGGGAGGCGTCCAGGAGGCATCCTGATCAGATGCCCAAACCACCTCAACTGGCTCCTTTCAGTGTGGAGGAGCAGTGGTTCTACTCTGAGCCTCTCCCGGATGACTGAGCTCCTCACCTTATCTCTGAGGGTGTGTCCAGCAATCCTACAAAGAAAGCTCATTTCAGCCTCTTGTATCTGCAGTCTAATTCTTTCAGTCATAACCCAAAGCTTATGACCATAGGTGAGGGTAGGAACATAGATTGACTGGTAAATAAGATAAGATAAGATAAGCCTTTATTAGTCCCACAATGGGGAAATTCCAGGATTGCAACAGCACAGGAATAGCAACACTCAGAGCAACAATCAAGAAGACAAGAAAAACAAGAGCAGCGAATATACATATGTACATATAAATATATAAATATATATACACACAGTGCGGAGCATTGTAGCTAGATGGAATAAACTGCATAACCGTCTACTTACATAGTATGAATATGTACCCATACATATTGTCACCCTTCGTAGCGACCGATATTGTCCCAGTTGTATACTGGAGGGGACCATTGTGTAAGTCTATTGCATCTTTTGCAGTCAATACTATTAGGTCGTCACGTTTCTTTGCTATCTCTGCGAGCAGCCCTGCTTAGGTTATACAGTCTGACAGCCGTAGGTAGGAAGGACCTGCGAAACCTCTCGGTTGCGCACCTAGGATGATGTAGTCTGCTACTAAATGAACTCCTCAGTGCGTTCAGTATGTCCTGCATAGGGTGGGACTCGGACTCCAGCAGAGATGACAGTTTAGCCACCATCCTTCTCTCTCCCATCTCCCCCACTGGGTCAAGGCGCTGCCCCAGGACAGAGCTAGCTTTCTTGATCAGTTTGTTCAGTCTCTTCCTATCAGCTGCTGTAATGCCACTGCCCCAGCAGACCACTCCAAAAGTGATGGCTGATGCCACCACCGTGTCGTAGAATGTCTTCAGCAGCGCCCCTTGTACACCAAAAGACCTGAGTCTCCTCAGTAGGAACAGCCTGCGCTGTCCCTTCTTGTAGAGTGCATTGGTATTGTGTGACCAGTCTAGTTTATTGTTCAGACGAACACCCAGGTACTTGTAGGATGTCACCATCTCAGTGTCTGTTCCCTGTATAAATCGACAGCTTTGCCTTAGAGCTTAGCTCCCTCTTCACCAAAACAGACCGGTACAACGTCCACATCACTGCAGATGCTGCTCTGATCCGTCTGTCAATCTCTCGCTCCATTCTCCCCTCACTCGTGAATAAGACCCCAAGATACTTAAACTCCTCCACTTGGAGCAGGAGCTTGTCCCCAACCCAGAAAAGGACAAGCCACCTTTTTCCGGCTGAGGACCATGGACTCAGATTTGGAGGTACAGATTTCTATCCCAGCTGCTTCACACTCAGCGGCAAACCGTCTTAGTAAGACCTGTAGGTCATTGCTGGATGAAGCCAGCAGAACAACATCATCTGCAAACAACAGAGATGAGATCCTGTGGTCACCAAGCATGACACCCTCCATTCCCTGGCTGCAAGTCGTCCCCCTCGTCCACAACCCCTGCTTCCTCTGTGGAAGGCATGTCAGTGAGATTGAGGAGCTCCTCGAAGTATTCCTTCCACCGCCCGACGATATCCCCAGTCGAAGTCAGCAGCGCCCCATCCACACCATACACAGTGTGGACAGGGAGCCGCTGGACAGTTTCCAGAATCTCTTCAAGGCCAACCGAAAGTCTTGTTCCATGGCCCCACCAAACTCCTCCCACACCCGAGTTTTTGCTTCAGCAGCCACCCAAGCTCCACTACGCTTGGCCTGTCGGTACACCTCAGCTGCTTCAGGAGTCCACAAGCCAACCAAGCTTGATAGAACTCCTTCTTCAGCTGGATGGCCCCCCCGCTGGTGTCCACCACTTGGTTCGGGGGTTGCCACCACTATTACTCTTAGAGTAGTAGTGACCCCAAAACAATAGCTGAGTAAGTAAGTACTGTATCTTCTTAAAAAATTACTTGAGATGTGATTTCATTGTTGGCAGTTTGAGAGGTTTTTCTCCTAAATTTTTATGACAGTGTTTTTGTAAATTTCCTACTTTTCCCATGTAAATTTGAAAATTTTCACTTAAATTTTAAACTTTTTCCCTCATTTGTGTTGTTGCCCTTGTAAATTTAGGACTGTCATACATATGATAGGGTGCCAAGAAAGCAGTGACGTGATGAGTTTCATTTCCGGTGAGGCTGTGATGCTTTCAGGGTCAGATTTACAAATCGGATTTTATAAATAATTTTAACAAAACAAGTATAAGGTATTTTATTGAATTACCTCTTCATGGAATACACAGAAAAGGCAGTAATAAAAGTCCATACTTTCATTTTAGAACTCTTCTGAGTATAGACGATGTGCAACGACCCTCAGTTACACAGGTATAATGTATTAAGTTATTTTACAACCAAGTTTTTTTGGCCACAAAATTCATTATACTTTGTTTTTGGCCAAGGAATAATTAAATTATAGTGGTTCAGAGAGTTGCATCTCTCGCTGCGTTGCAGCTCCACAGTTTACACTCATTATTACAAATTATGAGTATTTACAACTACTATGCATGCATGGTCTTACCTTTACTTGTAAATGAAGTAAATTTGCCTGTCCTCATGGACAAAAATCACTGTGACTTTGTTAAAAAGGATCCTTATCTTCCTTTAATTTAAAAAAAAAAACTTTGCTTAGGGTGCTCAAACACCCCCCCCCCCCCAAGTTGGGGCAACAATACTGCACAGCCTCTAACTGTGATTTTCAGCCTCCCCTGACCGCATGTCGCTGAAAGAGAGGAAGTGTGTTAGTGTATGAGAAAGTCAGGAGTGGCAGAGAAGTATGTGAGGGTTGTACAGGACATATATGAGGACAGTGAGATGGTGGTGAGGTGTGCTATAGGAGTGTCAGATGAATTCAAGGTGGGGGTGGGGTTACATCAGGGATCAGCTCTGAGCCCCATCTTGTTTGCCATGGTGATGGACATGCTGACAGGTGAGGTTAGGCAGGAGTGTCTGTGGACCATGATGTTTGCAGACGTCATTGTGATCTGTAGTGACAGTAGGGAGCAGGTGGAAGAGAACCTGGAGAGGTGGAGGTATGCTCTGGAGAGAAGAGGAATGAAAATCAGTAGAAGCAAGATGGAATACATGAGTGTGAATGAGAGGGAGGCAGGTGTAACAGTGAAGATGCAACGAGTAGAGGTAGCAAAGGTAGATGAGTTTAAATACCTGGGACCAACCATCCAAAGCAATGGGAAATGTAAAAGAAAGGTGAAGAAGAAGTAAGTGCAGGCAGGGTGGAGTGGGTGGCGATGTGTGTCGGGGGTGATTTGTGGTAGGATTGCAGCTAGAGTGAAAAGGAAGATTTAGAAAACGGTAGTGAGATCTGCTATGATGTATGGTTTGGAGATGGTAGCTCTGACAAAAAGACAGGAGGCGGCACTGGAGATGGCAGAGTTGAAGATGCTAAGATTCTCATTGGGAGTGACTAGGCGGAACAGGATTAGAAATGAGTATATCAGAAGGACAGCAGTTTGGAGACAAAGTAAGAGAGGCAAGACTGAGATGGTTTGGACATGTGCAGAGAAGGGATAGTGGATATATTGGACAAAGGATGTTGAAGATGGAGCTGCCAGGCAGGAGTTAAAGAGGAAGACCACAGAGAAAATTCATGGATGTAGTGAAAGAGGACATGGAGAGGGTTGGTGTTACAGAGGAAGACGCAAGGGATAGGGTGAGATGGAGGCAGATGATCCACTGTGGAGACCCCTAAAGGGAGCAGCCGGAAGAAGAAGAAGATTTTGATTTTGATTTTTGCAAAAACACTTTACAGTGGTACCTCTACTTACGAACGTCTCTACATACGAAATTTTCAGGTTACGAGACGCCTCAACGGGAAAATATTGCCTCTAGTTACGAACAAAATTTCAGGATACGAAAGGCAAAAAAAGTACGCGCTCCTCGCAGCTCCCGTATTTTACCGAACGTAAACATACCTGTAGCTGCTCTGCCATTGGCTATCGCCTAGCATCTTCCTGGTATCCCATTGGCCACGAATGGGTGCGTTTGGTTGATCTCGCTTTATCTTATTATTATTTACTATTCTTACTACTTTATTTTATCCTTCTTACCTCTTGTAAGACTGTTGACTGAACTACACAATTTAGAGAAAAAAAAATTGTTAACTGCCATGTTTATCACCATCTACGTTATAACTCTGTACTTTCACCTTGTTCTTAATAAAGTTTTGGGGAAAAAAAAACAACATCAACGATCAGCACGGTATTAAAACAAAAGGAAGCCCTTACAAGCCGATAAAAGCAAACGTCCTTGGATCGTTTCATCACAAAACGTCAGGCAAAAACCACTGATGAGACAGAACATGAACCAAAGAAGGCAAAAGGTGACGCTGACGCCGACGCCGACGATCGCAGTTAAAAGGTAAATGAACATAATTTTTATTATTCTTTCTCTTTTATTATTCTTTCTCTCATTTTAAACTCTCATTTTATGTTTATTGTGCAGTAATCTAATTGTAACATGTATTTGTTACATGTTTTGATGCGTTTTTACGATTTATAAAAAATTTATGCCCGAATTTTGGGGGCTTGGAACGGATTACGGCATTTACATGTAAAATGCGCCTCTACTTACGAATTTTTCACGTTACGAGAATTCTTCCGGAACGAATTAAATTCGTAAGTAGAGGTACCACTGTATTTACATATTTACAAGGACATCAACAATAGTAAGGTAAAAATGCTACTAAGTGCGTACAAAATTTTTAAAACATGCTGAACACATAAATCAGCCAACTAAAAAATAAGCAACACACAGTTCATCCTCACATACACTACAAAGGACATCTCTATAACACCATGTTTGCCTAAAACCATTCAAGTTCCCAGTCATCTTAAAAAAGCTGAACTCCAGTCTCAGTCTGGACCGGATGTTGCAGCGCCACACTGAGGCCAGTTCTTGAACTGGTTTACCTTCTATTTTATTTCTGCTTACATGTATTGCCAGCTTGGCTTCACCAGTGATAAAATTCAGCAGCTGCCACTTTTCCCTTTGTCTAAAACCAGTCCAGAAAAATCTTAAAGCCTCTATGAAACCTTTATCAAATGTTAAAACTGAGTTAAAATGCCAATATGCACTCTTGGGGACAAAATTCTTTATAAAAACCTGGCAGACAACAAGAGCATGATCAGTAAAACCAGCTGGTAAAATTTTACAGGACTTAAAAACATTACAGTGGTGCTTAAAACAATACAGTTGATCCAGTCGGGCTAAAGACATCCTATCCTCTTTGAGGTGGGACCATGTGTACTGTCGGCAGTCAGTGTGCGTCCTTCTCCACACATCCACCAGGCCATGAGAACAGACCAGCTGTCTCAGAGCCTGTGGGGAACCTGGATGCGGCTCTGTGTGGTTTCAATCTAAAAACTCCTTTTCAGTACAATTAAAATCCCCACCCAATAATAAAAAATAATCTGAGCTGCAACTGTGTAATTTATCATTAATCTTTTGTAAAAAAAAAAAAAAAAAACAACTCTTCTTCTCAGTACCATTGGTTGGAGCATAAATGTTGATTAAAAAGCACAGTAAAATGTTCAAAAAAGGCTTTGGCTAAAAGACATCTGCCTCTGATAAAATGCTCAACCTCCAGAGACGTTGGAGCAAACTTCCTGGAGAATAAAACGCCCACTCCTCCACTGGCTGTGGTGTTGTGATTTAAAATCAGTTCTCCTTCCCACTCTTTACTCCAGTCTGCCTCTATGCTTGGATCACTGTGCGTTTCCTGTAAAAACAACACATCAGTGTGCTTCATTTTTGCTGTTTCAAAAACCAGTGCCCTTTTCTTTGGTTCTCTGGCACCATTTCCATTTAAACTCCCCACCTTAAAAAAATCCATAATTAGAGGAGTATTAAAACCAGAGTAAAAAAACAATTAAGAAGAAAAGTAAAAGAGAAAACACTGTATTCTTCATCATCATTAAAAGCCAATTTGTTTTCTTACTTTATTCATCTGTTTTCTCAGTCTATAAATTTCCTGATCTGTGAGGTCTGTTTCAGCTCTGCTTTTTCTAAGCTGCCTGGCAGAGTTATAAAAAGCCTGCTTATCGGGAAAATATTGTTGTATATCCAGCCCCTTCATACCCTTGGTCTGCTGTAAAAACAATTTGAACATTTTTGCAGGATAAATTATGTCCTCCTGGCTAACAGGCAGCTGTGTACTGTTGTGTGAAAATACACTGCTGTCAGACAAACATGTCTCACTGTCACTGTTGTCAGACAGAGCCCCACTATTCGCAGTATTCTGTTGGACCATCAGCCGACCAGCTTTACCACCTGCAGACACAGGTGGAGCTCTGCTTCTATGGCACTTAAGAGAAACCTGTCCGGATTCACGTGCCTCCATATCAGCTGCAGCACCATCCTCACACAGACCTCCTGATGCTTCACTTGCCCCACACTGTCCATTTGTTCCTCCACCAGTTATACACAATTCACTAGCCACCTCAGCTTCTTCACACAGGTCTCCACTTATTATATTTTCCTCACCCACATTTCTCATTTCACTATTTACAGCACCAACTTTGCCCAGCTCACCCGTGACCCCACCTGCCTCAACTGTTTCATCACTCAGATCACCTGTTTTCTCACCCACAACACTGTCCACCACCTCACCCACTTTACTCTCCACCTCAGCTGTTTCTCCAATCCCTTCACCTGCTTCATCCCCACCCTTTTCCCTCTCATCACTCACCACAGTGCTGTTCTCGTCTGGACTTTGTCTCACCACCGGCAGCTCCTCAGCTGTAATGCTGTAGTCCTCAGCCTGCACAAAGACACCATGCTGCTCGGTGGCGGCCGGCCTCGGCCCTGACGCAGGCCAGGCGGCGGCGGCGGCAACCACCCGCTGCTCAGTGTGAGCAGTGCCCCCACCCCCACCCCGCGACCGGCAGTAGTCCTGGCCGTGTCACTCGGGGCAGGGCCGGCACGGTTAGGACAGGCCTTCACCAGATGTCCCTCTTCACCACACCCAAAACATTTTAACGTGGCAGACGTTGCAAAAAGAACATAATCGAACCCATCCTCCCTCACTTGAAACACACAATTAAACTCCTCCACCTTATTGTTGGGGATCATGAAGAGCTGCCTGCAATGGGACATGACGTGTCTCAGCAGGGGTGACTTGCAGCCCGACAGAACTATTCTAATGGGTGACACCACTTTTCCAAACTTTGATAGCTCTGTCACGAGAAGCTCATCACTAATAAACGGGGGAACGTTCGAGAGTGTTATTTTTTTAGCTGGCTGTGACAGCGGAATGATTGACTCAATCATCCCATTTACTGTGATTCTGCTTTCAATCAAAGTATTCACCTGGTCCACCCTTTCCACAAACAGCACAACAGCCTCGTTCATGCAGGCCACAGATTTAACGGCGTCATGCCCGGTAATTCCCCCAACAGCAAGTGCAACCTCCTCCACGCAGTGCAGCGAGCCAACACCAGTTTTGATGCCGTGCTTCTGCGTCAGCCTGGAGAAGGCCAAAGCACCTGAGACGCTGGCCAGCACCACAGAGCCTGGCTGACAAAAAAACAAAACAAACACAAACACAAAAAAACGAAACCAGACAAACACCACTAAATTAACAAACCCAAACTAATATAAACCACCAGTTGTGACAAAAGAACAGAAAAGACAGAAATATAGCACAAACTCTCTGTCATGATTGGTTCAATTGACTGTTCATGTGCAGAATGTAACACCAGAGGAACACTCGGGACACAAAAAACACGTTTGAAAGTTTATTAAATTTCAAGATGAGAGGAGCACAGCTACGTAAAATGTCACTCGCCAGAGGAAGTGGCCCGTGGGCAGAGAGACGAGAGCTGTTAACAGAGGAATGAAAATGGGGAAGTGGGATAACCAAATTACCACTTACATGGGTCCAGCAGACGATCAGACAGGGAACCCAGCGGGAAGAGATGAACCAGTAGGATGAAGCTGGTAGGGGGTGAAGGATGAATGAGCTTGTGGTGCCTGACCAGGTGGAGTATGACTGCAACAGAGTGTGGATGACAGGGCACGTGAGCGCACGCAGTCCCCGGAGATGCACCCACACAGATGACAGCAACCTGAGGAGAAAGGAGAGACAAGAGGGTGAGTGTGAGGACTTCACCATCAACATAAACAATACTTGCTTTGTTTCAGCGATAGGCAATATACCCAAACGAGCCAGCACTGAGGCACAGAAGAGACGATTCTATTAAGCGCTGGCTAACCAGAGGCAGCAGGTGCATCTCATCTCCCAGGTGCGTTGATTACCTGAGGAGCAAACAACAGAAAGGAGGGGGCGAGCGCTCACCGGAACATGACAGTGCCCCCCCCCCCAAGAAGCGCCTCCTGGCGATCCACCAGGCTTGTCTGGGTGGGCTCGATGGTAGGCCCGGACCATCCCCTTGTCGTGGAAGTGCGACTTGGGGATCTATGATTGTTCTTCCAGGTCGTAGCCCTCCCAGTGGACTAGACACTGCAGGCCCCGGTCCCGACGGCGAACGTCCAGGATCCTTTCGATGGTGAAGGTGGTGTGGCCGTCGAGCATCTGGGGGGGAAGAGGCAGCTTTTGGGGGGGTGGGGGCAAAAGGAACTGATGGAGAGGGGCTTGATGCAGGAGACATGGAAGGTCGGGTGCACCAGTGGGGTCCGTGGGAGCTTCAAACGGACTGTAGTGTCGTTAATGATTTTGCAGATGGGATAGGGGCCCAGGAAGCAGGGCGACAGCTTCTTAGAGTCCGTCTTGAGTGGAACTTGGTCCACTGCCAGCCAGACGTGCTGTCCCACAATGTACCTGGGAGCGGGTATCCACTTCCGGTTGGCCACCCTACAGTTGCGCTCAGAAGAGCGGGAGAGCGCGGCTCAGGTGGACCTCCAGATCCAGTGGCAGCAGCGAGCATGGACCCCCACGGACGGCACCGCAACCTCCCTCTCAGCCATTGGCAACAGTGGGGGGGTATACCCCAGTGAGGCCTCGAAAGGGGTGAATCCAGTGGCGGCGGAAATGGCCAAATTGTGGGCGTACTCCACCCAGGTCAGGTGCGTGCTCCAAGTTGACGGGGTCTTGGCTGCTACACACCTGAGGGTGGCCTCCAAGGACTGGTTGGCACACTCGCCTGCCCGTTGCTCTGAGGGTGATTCCCTGATGTGAGGCTGACTGAGGTACCAAGCATGCTGCAAAAGGATCTCCACACCTGGGATGTAAACTGGGGACCCCGGTCAGACACATTGTCCATGGGGATGCCATGCAGTCTGATGACGTGGGAGGTCAGGAGCTCAGCAGTCTCTGAGGTGGAGGAAAGTTTGGGGAGGGCAACAAGGTGAACAGCCTGGGAGAAACAATCGATGATAGTGAGGATGACAGATTTTCTGTGGGAGAGAGGGAGTCCAGTTACAAAATCAAGAGCAATATGGGACCAAGGGCGACCGGGGATGGGTAGGGGATGCAGGAGACCAGCGGGGGGGAGAAGTTTGACTTGCTTCGGGTGCAGATATGGTAAGCCTTGACGTACTCCTGCATGTCCTGCCACAGCGTGGGCCACCAGAACGCCCGTCGGACCAAGTTGGTGGTACGAGCAATCCCGAGATGACAGGCAAAGTGACTGGTGTAGCCCCAGTGGATGACATCACTGCGGAGGGCGGCAAGAACAAACAGGCGATTGCAGGGGCATCCCACTCGTTCGGGCTCCCGGAACTGGGCCTGTTGGACCCTCCACTCCTTATCCCAGGTAAGGGCTCTGAGGATGCAGGAAGATGGAACAATAGGCTGGGGGAGGAACAGGGGGCTATCTGCTCGGAACCAAACTGATGGGAGAGCACGTCTGGTTTGGTGTTCCGAGAACCAGGCTGATAGGTGATAGTAAAGTTGAACCTTTGAAAAAAATAGTGCCCAGTGGGCCTGCCTGGCGTTAGTCGGCAGGCCGACTGCAGATACTCCAAGTTCTTGTGGTCGGTCCACACGACAATGGGGTGAGCAGCCCCCTCTAACCAATGTCTCCACTTCTCCAAAGCCAATTTAATGGCTAAGAGCTCTCTATCCCCGACATTGTAATTCCTCTCGGCTGGCATGAGCCGCTGAGAGAAAAACGTACACGGGTGGAGCTTCTGGTTGGAGGATGAACGCTGCGAAAGGACAGCGCCCACCCCCGAATCAGAAGCATCCACCTCCAGGATAAATTGGAGCTGGGGGTCGACCTGTGCCAAGATGGGTATTTCAGAGAACAGGCTTTTTAATTTAGAAAAAGCCCGTTCAGCTGCCTCGGACCAGTGAAATGGCACCTTAATGGAGGTCAGCTGCGTAAGAGGCTGTGCTACCCCACTGTAGTTCCAAATGAACCTGCAATAGAAATTTGCGAACCCTAAGAAGTGCTGAAACTCCTTATCGGAGTGGGGTGTTGGCCAATCGAGCACAGCCTTCACCTTGGCCGGGTCGGCTCTCAGCTCCCCCTCGGCCACAATGAAGCCCAGAAAAGAGGTGGAGTTGGTGGAGAACTCACACTTCTCGGCTTTAACGTAGAGTTGGTTCTCCAAGAGCCATTGTAACACGGCTCTAACATGGACTTCATGTTCCTCTGGCGAGCGGGAAAAAATCAATATATCATCCAGGTAAACGAAAACAAACCGGTTAACCATATCGCGAAGGACGTCATTAATGAGCCGCTGGAAGACGGTAGGGGCATTAGTCAGCCCGAATGGCAAAACTAAATACTCAAACTGCCCCAGATGAGTTTTAAACGCCGTCTTCCACTCATCTCCTTCGCGAACACGGATCAAATGATAGGCATTACGTAAATCCAATTTAGTGAACCACCACGCACACTGCAGGAGCTCAAACGCGGAGTTGATCGGGGCAGATATTTATCTTTCACTGTGATCGTGTTTAACTCTCAATAGTCTATGCACAGATGCAAAAGTCCGTCCTTCTTTCCAACAAAAAAGAAACCCGCCCCAAGAGGAGCCGATGATGGCTGAATAAGGCCGGCGTTCAGAGAGTCTTTAATGCACCTCTCCATTGCCTCTCTCTCCGGGCCTGAAATACTATAGAGCCGGCTAGACGGCAGTCACACCCCCAGGAGGAGCTCCACAGCACAATCATAAGAGCGGTGAGGGGGAAGCGACAGCGATCTTGACTTGCTGAAGACCTCCACCAGGTCATGATAGACCCTGGGGACGAGGCTGAGGTCTGGCAGCTCGACCAGAGGAGAGGAAATGGGTAGGGACAGCGAACACTAGGCCGAACTCAGACAGGAAGCCAAACAAAATGGGCTCCAGGAGGAGATGGAGTTTTGTGCCCAATTGATTATGGGGTTGTGCCTGCAGAGCCATGGGTAACCAAAGACCATCGAGGAGGATGAATTTGGGAAAAATAGAATGATAATTCCTCCCGATAGTTCCCGGAAAGAAGGACTGTGATCGGAGCCATGCATTCCGTGACTAACGCAATCCTTTGGCCTGAAAGAGTGGTGACGTTCAAGGGTTTGGGCAATTTGAGTGTGGGAATACCCATCTCCCAAACGAGCTGGGAAGAGATAAAATTTTGCTCTGCCCCCGAATTCAATGTAGTGATATTTAATTTATAATAATGATCAAGTATAAAGATTATTTAATTTGTATTAAAAGTGTATGTGTGTGGGGACAGATGTTTAGTCCATCATCGCAAACACTCATACCTAGAGAGTAACACACTCGTTTTGGGGCACCAGCTCAATAAATGTGAGTAATTTATTAATTAATTCCACTTTATACCTGTTTAATCACTCAGTTAATTAAATCAATCAATCAGTCTCAAATTATTAGTGAATTTGATACCGGGGCTTCGAACAATCACAGAAATAGGAATAAATTACTCAACAACTTCTCTCATTTTACAGATTTATTTAAATGAAGCTAATTAAATGACATTGCATTCAAAATGAGCATTAAGTCATCACATTAAATTTATTATAACTGAGGATAGAGTAACAATGTGAGTACATCTATAAAACCATGGACTTTAGCATGAATTTGGAAGAGTTGAAATAAAAAATTATGAATAATATTGGACGCAAATTTATGGAGAAAATTAACTAATTATATGAAAAATTCTGGATTACTCTTAAGAAACTGAATTTTAATAAGAAAACTTACATTATTTCTCTTTTAATTTTGTATCTGATCAGATCCTGAATTATTATCAAATCTCAGACGTTTTATTCACTTCAGCAGATGGAACAGAGAATACAGCTCACGTGACTCCTTGCATTGTGGTCCTTCCGGTGGCTTCCTCAGCTGAAGATTTCATGGATTATAAGGGAAGTATCTGCCCGCAGATATTCCTAAGTCCACAGTTCAACAACTTTCAGAGTCAAGCAGTCACAAAGCTGGATTTTGTCTGTGACTACAGTTGGGCTGAGATCCAGCCAAGATGGTGATGGTGGCTTCTTCAGTGCAGCGGCTTCTCCCAAGGGAATTCGAGAATAATTACATATTGGATCAGAATGACCCAATTAAAAGAGGTTCTTCCAACTTCGTGGAGTTGAAAACAGCTTCCAGTGTGGAAATGAGTGATCGGTCAGTCTCTTTTGAAAAACACAAAACACATGGTGGATTTAAGAAAAGCGTTTAAAAGGAGAAAAATAGAGAACACCTAGGAACATGAGTTTAACTCTGAATCAAGATTTGAGCTCAGGAAAGAAAGAATTAATTCCCAGACATTTAAAGAAAAACAGACTTTTACACAGCACAATGAAAAAACTTGAACTGACTAAAACTCTGATCTGAAGGAGGGTGTTTCCCTGCTTATAACTCAGACAATTTTTGCGGGCTTCCGGGGATTGACAGAAGCCTAAGCCGATAGTCTTCCTCCATGGGCAGGTTTTATGATCCAATGAACAAACAGTCCTTTGTCTGTAAAGAACCAATGGAATGAAAGAGCTGTTGCCCAGTATATGCTGGCTGATGATTGGCTGAGCAAGTCAGATGACTGGTATTCTTACAGGATGACACCCATTTTAATACTGAAGATTCCTTAACATACTTATGTATAAAGTTTAAGCTAAGTCAGTGATTCATGCACTTTTATACTGGTACTTATACAATTAACGTACAAGAATAAAATAAGATATATTGAAGCATTAAAACATCCATGCACACATTTAAAATCAAGGATTAATAAAATTCTTTCAAACCCATTATTGATTGTCCACACCGAACATCAGAGTCCATTTGCTTTTCCATGGTGTCCTGGAAATTATCCTGAGAAATGAAACTTGGAAAAAGTTTAATGTTCAGTCAAAAACTTGGTTCAGCATGTAAAGTCAAAAGTGAATGTCTATTCCAGAGACGTCCACAAGGGATTGTGTCGAGCTGTGGATAATCCTAGGGCCTTTGGAAATGCATTTAAAGTTTATGGGATGCCTGTTCTTTGTCAATATTTTATTACCCATAAAACGGTCTGGAAGAAGAGAGTTTCCAGTTTATTCAAGATGTGAACGAATCCGTTCCTTGCACGAGGTGGAATCCTTATCTCTTGTACCTCTTTACAAAGGAATGTGTTCTCCACAGTGGTCCTGAGATGAAAAAGCAATTCTTGACTAGCCTTTTCCTGGGTGAAACAATGTCTTTAAGATGAAGAATAGTTTTACTGATAAGAGCCAAAGCCAGGTGATGCTACACCAATAACGCCATAATCCTTGTCTTGACCCCCAGTAATTGAATGAGGGCTGAGGTAGAGAAATTACCGGGGGGATGAAACCTGGTCCCGCCCGTCAGACCCCCCGCGGCTACTGACGGGCCGCATCTTTTGGCGCCAGGCGGCATTCGTCCAGCCTGTGCTTCATAGAACCACAGTACATGCACGCATCGGTCCTTCTCCTCCGCTGGCGCTCTTCATCGGTCAGCCGAAACCAACCGAGCACCATCAGCTCTGAGGAAGAACTGGCCCCCCCATCCCGTGTCAGTAGACGAAGTGGGCACCCACGCGACAGGTGGGCGAGAGGAGGACTGAGGCTCCTTCGTGCACTCGCAGTAACGGTTATCAAGACCAACAGCATGATCAATAAGACCATCCAAGGTGTCGGCAACAGCACAGATCGCCAGGTCGTCGCGGAGGTGAGGGTTTACCCCGTGGAGGAATGCACTGCGTAACGCAACCTCATTCCACCCTGAGTCTGCTGCTTCGACCCGAAACTCCACTGAGAACTCAGCTACCAACCTGGTTCCCTGGCAGAGAGACAAAAGGCAGCTCGTGATATTCCCTTGACTCTCTGTACAGTCTAAAGTACAAGTGAATTCGGCCACAAATCGTTCAAAGGTGTAATTAGCCCCCTCCTGGCCAGTGAGAACAGACCGATCCCGAAGCAGGAGGGTCATAAAGTGAATTTTAGCGACATCATCTGTGTACTCTTCCCCCCACCTGCCCCAGATAAGGCTCTACTTGACACAAAAATTCCTTGCATTTCCCCACCTCCCCTGCGTACAGGGCAGGTGTGGGAATGGAGGTGGTATGGCGAACGGAAGTATGAACAGTGGGAGCAGGAGGACCCGGAAGAGCCATGTTGGTCAAATGCTCGGTGACCATGCCCAGCTGCTGCGTAATCGTCTGCAGCTGCTGGGTGAGCACGGCCACCTGCCTCTCAGTCGCATTGAGACGATCGAGAGGGGAGTGTTCCGATGCTGCTACATTCGCTGAGTCGATATTCTGGCTGGCTCGTTCTGTCATGATTGGTTCAATTGACCGCTCACGTGCAGAATGTAACACCAGAGGAACACTCAGGACACAAAAAACCCGTTTGAAAGTTTATTAAATTTCAAGATTAGAGGAGCACAGCTACATAAAATGTCACTCACCAGAGGAAGTGGCCTGTGGGCAGAGAGATGAGAGCTGTTAACAGAGGAATGAAAACGGGGAAGTGGGATAACCAAATTACTGCTTACGTGGATCCAGCAGACGATCAGACAGAGAACCCAGCGGGAAGAGACGAAACAGCACGATGAAGCTGGTCAGGGGTGAAAGTTGAATGAGCTTGTGGTGCCTGACCAGGTAGAGTATGATTGCAGCAGAGTGTGGATGACAGGGCAGGTGAGCACACGCAGTCCCTGGAGATGCACCCACACTGATGGCAGCAACCTGAGGAGAAAGGAGAGACAAGAGGGTGAGTACGAGAACTTCACCGTCAGCATAAACAATACTTGCTTTGTTTCAGCGATAGGCAGTGTACCCAAACGAGCCAGCGCTGAGGCACAGAAGAGACGATCCTAATAAGTGCTGGCTAAGCAGAGGCAACAGGTGTGTTTCATCTCCCAGGTGCACTGATTACCTGAGGAGCAAACAACAGAAAGGAGGGGGCAAGCGCTCACTGGGACATGACACTCTCAGCTTTTTTTTCTCTTCCACTCACACTCCTCTCACGAAGAAGAAGAAGAAGATACATTTGAGACTTTATTTTCATAAGTTTTTGAGCATTTCTCAAAACTTTCAGATGCTTTTCTTGTAAATGTAATACTTTTATCAGTTTGTAGGTTTTTTTTACTCCTAATTTTATCTGTACTTTATAGTGAATTAGTTTTTTCCTGAAAAATTGGTGATAAAATTGTGACTCTTTCACACATATCTGAACATTAATTTGCAGAGCCAGAAGAGAACGACTTTACCTCCGATTTTGAATTAAATTCTGAATAAAAATGTTTAATTCAATAAAATTCATTAAAATTACCAAATATGCAGTTGCTTCTGTTATAATATTATGTTACGGGTGAATAATTTTTGTATCCCTTGCCCTCAGTCCAAAGCTAAGTATAGCTAATATGCAGCCTCTCTCTTACACAGTAAATTCAGACAGACCCCAAAATATTCAACATTTTGAACAATAATCATAAAAGCCGTGGCTGGAATCATAAATTAAAGGTGTGGATTTTTCATAAATACACATTATTAATTAATAAAACAAACTTTGACACCAAAGGCTTATTCTGGGGCTTTGGGGAAAAGGGAACATGGCCCACCAATGACCTCCCCATGGCGCCAATGTTGCATGTGTGCCTCATTTGCAACAAAACCATTCCTAAATTCAGTAACATTCTGGGGGCCAGATGAAAAGCTCTAGTGGGCCGGATGTAGCCCATGGGGTGCAAATTGACCTTCAGTGGTATAGGGATATAATGTCTGCTCAGATTCAGCCAAATGCAGCAAAGCTGATTGGACGGTGCTTCACCATAGAGATGGACAATGGCTCAAAACATACTGTGAAAGCAACCCAGGAATTTTTTTAAGGCAAAGAAGTGGAATATTCTGCAGTGGCAGAATCAATACTCAGATCTCAACCCGATCGAGTATGCATTTGACTTGCTTAAGACAAAACTTAAGGCAGAAAGACCCACAAACAAGCAACAACTGAAGACAGCTGCAGTAAAGGCCTGGAAAAGCATCACAAAGGAGGAAACCCAGCGTTTGATGATGTCCATGGGTTCCAGACTTCAGGCAGTCATTGCCTACAAAGGATTCTCAACAAAGTATTAAAAATGAACATTTTATTTATGGTAATGTTAATTTATCCAATTACTTTTGAGCCCCTGAAATGAGGAGGTATTGTATAAAAATGGTTGTAATTCCTAAATGGTAACTCCAATTTTGATGTGAATAACCTCAAATAAAAGATGTGAGTCTCCACTTTAAACCCATATTGATTATATAACTGTATCTTGAATGTGTTTTGGTAACCAACTAAAATAATAAAACTTGTGTCACTGTCCAAATATACAGTATATGGACCTAACTGTAGGTGAGACCACTGTAGAGACCCCTGTATAGTGTCAGGTCCCCTCTACTTCCACATATGGCACCTAACTTAAGAAAAAAAATCTATATTGGAGTGAATGGCAAGACAGAAGTTATTTTTTGATCTTAATTGAGTTTTGCCATGAAGTACACATAGGATATTTATCAATTTAAAAGATATTTTTCCACATAAAAAATGCTTTATGTTGTCGTCTAATTGTTAAAATACTGTATTAGGTTGTGAAAATACGTAAATTGAAAAACTACAAACCCAAGGTTGCTTTTGGAAAAGAGCCCAGAAAGAACCAACTACTGTAACAGCATCAGGATCAGCTGCAGCTCTAAAAAGAGAAACCTATTTATTTGTATTGGTTTTTCTCCTCTTTAGATATTTCTTTTTTCCGTCAGAAAAAAGGAAGGGAGCTCTAGAGGAACTGCCATAATTGTGTTTGGTCACGTACTGTACATAGTCCAAGACAAGGTGATGTAGTCCACTAAGCAGCATCACACAAATGTTATTATTCTTTTATTTTACAACTTACAACTTTATTTACCTGGAAAAATATCTTTAAAATTGACACATATCCTGTCTGTGTAATTCAGCCCTGCAATGGACTGGCGATCTGTCCAGGGTGTACCCTGCCTCTCGCCCAAAAGATGCTGGGATAGGCTCCAGCCCCCACCCCACTGCGACCCGAAGAGCATTAAGCGGTAGAAGATGGATGAATGGATGTGTAATTCATGACAAAATTCAGTGGGGATGGAAAAATTGTTTCTGCCTTCACACAGACTCAAATACATATTTTTCCTGAAGTTACAGTAGGTGTCTCGTGTGGCTGTAGAGGGGGTGGGATTTAAGCTCTCTGTTGTTGTGAGTTGACACTATATCAATAAAGTTAAACTTAACTTAATGTAAGGTAACATTCGATGTAATCACGTTTTCAAGAAAATACAAGATGGAAAGGTTACATGAAACCCGAAATTGTATATAATGGTAGAAAAAGTTTTTGCCCCTTCCTGATTTCTCATTTTTTTGTATGTTTGTCACACTGAAATGTTTCAGATCATCAAACACATTTAAATATTAGACAAAGATAACACAAGTAAACATAAAATGCAGTTTTTAAATGAGGGAGTTTATTATTAAGGGGAAAAAAAATCCAAACCTACATGGCCCTGTGTGAAAAAGTGATTGCCCCTAAACCGAATAACTGGTTGGGCCACCCTTAGCAGCAACAACTGCAATCAAGTGTTTGCAATAACTGGCAATGAGTCTTTTACAGCACTGTGGAGGAATTTTGACCCACTCATTTTTGCAGAATTGCTGTAATTCAGTCACATTGGAAGGTTTTCAAGCATGAACCGCCTTTTTAAGGTCATGCCACAGCCACTCAGTTGGATTCAGGTCAGGACTTTGACTAGGCCACTCCAAAGTCTTCATTTTGTTTTTCTTAAGCCATTCAGAGGTGGACTTGCTGGTGTGTTTGTCCTGCTGCAGAACCCAAGTGTCATGTGTCTGGGGGGATTAGGCCACTCCTGACCCCAGACACAGACTATTATTGTATTTTGCTTCTCTGTTTTGTCCACTCATTGTTTAGAGTTATTCTGTGTTTTGTTCTGCCTCTCCCTCCTCCTCCAGGCGCTTCCCATTGGCTGCTCTGCCTGCTGCTGCAGTGGGCAGCCTGTAATCAGCACACATGTTGTACTTCCTCACCTGTATTCAATCTGCACCATTAGTGGACTGTGTATTTATTTCCTATCAGTTCATTCATCCATTGTCACGGCATTTAGTCAGCATCCTGCACGCAGTCGGCTTCACCGTCAGCTTTCACCCTGTTTGGACTATTTTCCCTTGGGCCGTGTTTTGTGTTGTTTTTCCAGAGCCCAGCTGTGCTCCGACACGTTCATGTAAATCCACCCTTTCCCAGTTTACATTTCTTATTTCCCCCAGTGGCCTGTTTACCCTGGGGCGTGATGTGAACATTTTTTTTTTTTTCTCATAGCCAAACCTGATTCAGCTGTACTGAGCTCATCTGTCGTGTAGCTTATTATTTTTGGATCTCTTATGTTGGATATTTGTTGCTTTTTGACTCGTAAATAAAACTCACTCTTCACCTGCAAGTGGGCTCATCTCTCCTCTTTTGTGCGTGTGTAAAAGCGCACGCACATGACACCAAGTGTGCTTCAGCTTGAGGTCACGAACAGATGGCCGGACCTTCTCCTTCAGGATTTTTTGGTAGACAGCAGAATTCATGGTTCCATTTACCACAGCAAGTCTTCCAGGTCCTGAAGCAGCAAAACAGCCCCAGACCATCACACTACCACTACCATATTTTACTGTTGGTATGATGTTCCTTTTCTGAAATGATGTGTTACTTTTACACTGGATGTAATGGGACACACACACACCTTCCAAAAAGTTCAACTTTTGTCTTGTCAGTCCACAGTATTTTCCCAAAAGTCTTGGGAATCATCAAGATGTTTTCTGGGAAAACTGAGACAAGTCTTTATGTTCTTTTTTCTCAGTAGGGGTTTTCGTCTTGGAACTCTGCCATGCAGGCCATTTTTGCCCTGTCTCTTTCTTATGGTGGAGTCATGAACACTGACCTTAACTGAGACAAGTGAGGCCTGCAGTTCTTTGGATGTTATTGTGGGGTCTTTTGTGACCTCTTGGATGAGTCGTGGCTGCGCTGTTGGGGTAATTTTGATCGGTCGGCCACTCCTGGGAAGATTCACCACTGTTCCATGTTTTCGCCATTTGTAGATAATGGTTCTCACTGTGGTTCACTGGAGTCCCAAAGCTTTAGAAATGGCATTATAACCTTTTCTAGACTGATAGATCTCAATTACTTCGTTTCTCATTTGTTCCTGAATTTCTTTGGATCACAGCATGATGTCTAGCTTTTGAGGATCTTTTGGTCTACTTCACTTTGTCAGGCAGGTCCTATTTAAGTGATTTCTCGATTGAGAACAGGTGTGGTAGTAATCAGGCCTGGGTGTGGCTACAGAAATTGAACTCAGCTTTCCAAAGATGTGATAAACCACAGTTAATTTATGTTTTAACGGGGAGGGGGGGGGTCACTTTTTCACACAGGGCCATCTAGGTTTGGATGTTTTTTACTCTTAATAATAAACACCTTTATTAAAAAACTGCATTTTGTGTTTACTTGTGTTATTTTTGTCTAATATTTAAATTTGTTTTGATGATCTGAAACATTTAGGTTTGACAAACATACAAGAAAAGAGAAATCAGGAAGGGGGCAAACACTTTTTAACACCACTGTATGTATGAAGAACTGTTCATGATTGTTTCAAACCACCACTCTCTTCAGTGATCATGATTGTTGTGTAAGGATGGTAACCATAGTAACCTGTCACACAGTTATGATGTCGTCGTTAAAGTTCACCAGCCCCTGCAAACAATCAGGTTTTTAATGAACATTTAGCAGTTTAGTCGATTATGGTGTGTCTCCATCAGGATTTGAAATCCTGATTTCCATTGGATGGAAACATGGTAAGCGATCAATCCACTAATTAGCTTAATTCTTGTTTCAGTCACATGACTCTGACAGTGTTGCCATGGTATTGTGTTTCAGTGGACCACGTTCTGGTGGAGCCGGGTGCGAGTTTACTGTCGGCATTTGATCAGTGGAAGGAGACAGCGGAGCAGATGGCGTGCTGTGACTTCTCCTTCCACCTGGACATTGGCCGTTGGCATGAAGGGCTGTACGAAGAACTGGAGACGCTCGTCAAGGACAGAGGTGAAATAGAGAGTACTGACTGTAGCATTAACTGTAGTACTGATTTTAGTAAAAACTAGTACTGACCGTAGTTCTGACTGTAGTAATAAGTGTAGTACTAAGACCATAATTTCAAGGTCTCAGTCTCGTCTCGGAATTGGGCAAAATGAACTCTGGATTTTAAATCAAGACATTCAAGACCAGATCTTTTTTGTCCACATAATTAGTATGATTGTAAAGAAATATTGCCCTTAAATGTAACAATAAAGCCATGTATAGGTTTGATTTTATGTCACCGCTAATGATCGTAAGCCTGCCTGCTTTACACAAGCGGGAGAAGATGAGAAGAAACAAAGAGGAAGGGAGGGTTGCAACCAAACTGTTATTTAAACATTTTTTCTGTTGATGGGACTTTTGAGAGCATGTGGACATTTAGCGTTTGTGTTCATTACAGGTGGTTGAGGTTGTCGAGTCAACTAAAGATAATAATAATAATGAATTGTATTTATATAGCACCTTTCATGACACCCAGAGCGCTTTACATTGAGTCCATTGTCCATTATTCTTTCACTCCACAGGCAGACACCAATGGTGGTAAGCTACCTCTGTAGGCACAGCTGCCCTGAGGCAGACTGATGGAAATGTAGCTCCCAACCCACGCCAATGGCCTCTCTGGCCACCATCGAACATTTATTCATTTATTCAGCAGTGTCACAGACATGGATTTGAACCACCAACCCTCCAGTTATTGGATGGCCCACTCTACCTCCATCCTACCTACTGCTTCCCCAAAGATGGTTGTTTTGATTTCAGCACCCTTGAATTTACTCAGAGAAAGAAATAATATATACAGTATGTATAATATAGGGTATATATGGTCTTGGTCTTGACTCAGCATGGTGGTGCAGTGGTTAGTACTGTTACTTCAGTTACCTCACAGCTAGAAGGTTCCAGGTTCAAATTCACAGGCTGGCAGGGGTGGGAACCTTTCTATGTGGAGTTTGCATGTTATCCCTGTGCTGGGTGGGTTTACTCCAGGGGCTTTGGTTTCCTCCCACAGTCCAAAGACATGCATGTTAAGTTAATTAGTGCCTCTAAATTGTCCCGAGGTATCTGTATCTGATAGGCCCTTAGAATAGAGGATTAGTGCAACGACTAGTTAAGAGCTTTGAGTGGTTTTTGTGACTAGAAAAAGGGCTTTATGCTGTTAAATAAAGGTCCTTACCCTTACCCTCCGTCTTATTCTCTCTTGGTCTTGACTCTGTCACAAACCCTTAAGTCTTGGTCTTGTGTTGGTCTCAGTTAGTGTAGTGTTGACTACAGCACCAGTACTGACTGTGGTACTGAGATGAAATATGTGGTACTGAATGTAGTAATAACTGTAGTAAATACTGTAGTACAGCAGTACTGTGTGTGGTATCACCTCTTTAACGCTACCTGTGTATTTCAGGTGTGAACTCATTCCTCTTCTTCATGACCTACAAAGACAGATACCAGAGCTCCGACTCTCAGGTCAACACAGTTATTGATATATTGTATAATTGTTGTGTTTTGTAATAATTGGTTATTTTTTATACTAACTGTGTGTTGTCAAATTTGTGGTTTGTTATCTTAATTGTTTCATGGATGTTTTGTGTTTATCTTATTTATTACCATGATTTATTTATTTTTTTCAGCTGTACGAGGCATTTGGGGTCCTCAGAGATCTCGGTGCCATTGCCCAGGTCCACGCTGAAAATGGTGATATCATTGATGAGGTAATACTGCCTGACCAATCATGACACAGCTCTGACATTACCCTAACACCCCCCACCCCCCCAAAAAAAGCAACCTCTATATTTTCTGAAGCGTTAGAATGTCCACTATGTGAAATGAGAAGGTAACGTTGCATAAACTCAACTGCACTATACTTTATCAGCTTATTTTTAACACCAACTCCAAATATAGATTTTTGCATTGATTTTAGGTTCAGATTTTTTTTTTAATTATTTGAATCCAACCCATACAAATAATACACTAAATTAAGGACAAATTTTGCGAGAATTAAACTTGATGTTGCTGGATCAATTATGCGTTTTGATACTGATTTTAGGTACAAATAATTCACTACTCTGGTTCCTTCAATTTTTCAAATTATTTTTATCCAATCCAAAGAAATTGTACAGTGGGGAAAATAAGTATTGAACACGTCAACATTTTTCTCATTCACCATATTTCTGATGGAGCCATTGACCTGAGATTTTCTCCAGATATCAGTAACAACCCAAGTAAACCGTGGGCTGCACGGTGGCGCAGTGGTTTAGCACTGTGGCAGCACAGTTTACCCTCGGCCGGGGGATCGCGGGGATCGTGAGATCGTGGGTTCGATCCCAGCCCCCGTCCAACAGTGAGCTGTGTGGAGTTTGCATGTTCTCCCCGTGTTGCGCGGGTTTACTCCGGGATTTCTCCGGTTTCCTCCCGCATACCAAAAACATGTAGGTTTAGGGCGCTCGCGCACGCAGCGACCGGCAGCCGGTGGCTTGTCACCAGACTGCAAACCAAATCTACCTACGGGTACAAATAAGTAACAAAAAAAAAAAAAAAAAACAAGTAATCCATACACACAAAGAAATCAAGGCAACTGTGTTCACAAAACAAGTTATATTTAATAAAGTGGAATGACACATGGAATAAGTATTGAACACACTTGGTGAAATTCATTTAATATTTAGTAGAAAAGCCTTTGTTGGTAATAACAGCTTCCAGATGCCTCCTGTATGGAGAAAGTAGATGCAGGCATTGCTCAGGAGTGATTTTAACCCATTCTTCCACGCAAACTGTCTTCAAATCTTGAAGGTTCCATGGGTGTCTTCTATGAATTCTGATCTTCAGTTCGTTCCATAGATTTTCAATTGGATTCAGGTCAGGTGACTAACTGGGCCATTCTAGCAGCTTTCTTTTCCTTCTCTGGAGCCAGTTGAGAGTTTCCTTGGCTGTGTGTTTGAGGTCATTGTCTTGCTGAAATGTCTACCCTCGTTTCATCTTCAGCATTTTGGCAGATGGCAACAGGTTCTTATCAAGCCTGCCTCTGTACATTTGTCGATTCAGCTTTCCTTCAATTACATGTACATAAAGTCTGCCTGTACCATGTGCTGAAAAACACCCCCAATGCCATTTCTCCTCCAAACATGCTGTGTTTTGTGGCATCCAAAAAATTCAATTTTGGTCTCCTATGACCAGATTATTCTCCCAGTATTTTACTGGCTTGCCCAAATGTTGTGCAGCAAACTTTAAACGAACTTCTACATGCTTTTTCTCCAGCAATGGAGTCTTGCGAGGTGAGGGGGCATAAAGCCCATGTTGGTTGAATGCAGTACTTATTGTTTTCTTTGAAACAGCAGTACCTGCTAACTCCTCTCCATGAGTGGTCTTTGGCTCTTGGATAACTCTTCTGATGATTCTTTTGACTCTTCTGTCAGAAATCTTACGAGGAGCTCCTGGTCATGGCTGGTTTATGGTAAAATGATGTTCTTTCCACTTTCAAATGATGGCTCCAGCAGTGCACACTGGAACATTCAGCAGTTAAGAAATGCACCTGTAACCAGTGCCATCGTTATGCTTTGCAACAATAAGGTTGTGAAGGTCTAGAGAGGGCTCTTTGCTTATACCCATCACAAGTTTTTTGTGGTGTGACAATTTCATATTCACAGACCTTTTTAAAGGCAATCAATCAGGACTTAAGCAGCTAAAATTAATTTGCACTGATGGGGGATGGGATGGCTTCCAAAATGGATGATGGATTTCAGCTGGTTTCTTGGCTTTCTATGCCTTTTTGCACCTCTTTTTCTTCATGTGTTCAATACTTATTACCTGTGTCATTCCACTTTATTCAGTATAACTTGTTTTGTGAACACAGGTGCCTTGATTTCTTTGTATACAGTATATGGATTACTTCGGTTGTTACTGATATCCGGTAAAAATCTCAGGTCAATGGCTCCATCAGAAATATGTTTAATGAGTAAAATGTTGGCATGTTCAGTACTTATTTTCCCTGCTGTTACTTAAAGATAAATTTATCTAGAATACAACTATAACTTGAGATCGCTGAAATTTGTTTACATCTAATACACTTGTGACCCACCAAATCAGTGTGCCAATCCACAGCAGAAGGATCATCCAACTCACAGTCATTTTTAACTGGTTTTAACTGCTTTAAACTGGTTGGTGTTTCAGGAGCAGAAGAAGCTTCACTGTTTGGGCATCACTGGACCTGAAGGACACGTCTTGTCTCATCCTGAAGAGGTACAAACAACTGAAAAACACCTGAGACACAGACCAGTGTTTTTAAACTTTTTTTGAGCACCAGCACAAATTTTTTTACATTGAAAAAAAAAAATCCAGTTGCACAAAATGTACCAGAAATGCTACAAAGTGACACATTGTAGCCTATTACAGCAAACGTAATGACAATTTAGTTTTGTCATTTGTTTATACTCTCTCAGTGTGAAGCCTGGTCCTGTTTAGTCTTGTCTTTACGTCATTGCCCACCTCACCTCAGCTCACCATATATTTGATTAGGACAACCTGGATGAAAATGTGACAAAGTAAGTGTCATGGTCACCACATTACAGCACAGAGACAGAAAGTGGAAAGGAATCTGAAATTAATTTTGAAGCTGCAGCAGACAATTATGTGTTCCACAATTACAAAAATATCACAGCGGCTGAGAGTGAAAAGTTATGTTTAAGAGCATTACCCTTGATTCAATCTCCTCGGAGTCTATGACTGTGGCCAGGTGCTGTCGAACCGCGATCAGCCTGTCCTGGATCAAAAGGTGTGGAATGTTAAACGGATCCCAGAAAATAGTAGACTTTCTCAACTATCTTGAAAATGAAGCAGCAAAAAGTTATTTAGAAAACATTTGAAGTGATAAATATATTGTTTAGTTGCTAAACCTTTTTTTGACACACATCTGCTTGTTTAAAATTTTTTAGCAAAAAAAAAAAAAAAAGAATTGCAATGCACCCAGCATTTTTATTTGTACTGTAATTTAGATCTCTTGCATTTATTACTTCTTGATTTAATTTCAGCTTGATAAATATTTAACAACCTCATAGTTGTATACATCTTTTATTTATTTGGCAGAGAAAATGTACATTACATACAGATGGCTGAAATCTGCGGTCTCTGAGCAGCATAGTAAAGCTACATTCAAATACAATGCATCACCTAAAATGCAATGCAGTAGCCTACATAGCATAGCATTAAATAAATAAAGCCCTAGAAAAAGTTAAACTGCACTGTAAAGTCTGCTATATCAAAAAAAAAAAGGCTGGCTGAGACAGTCTCAGGTCCTTTTCTTACTAAGGAAACATTACAGTCATGTGAAAAAAATAGGACACCCTGTATAAGCCTCTGTGTTTTTTAATATATTTGGACATATGGATATTTAATATCAGTATTAAAAATACTGGGAGATTCATGTAATACAACTAAACAATTAAAAATGAATTAAAGACTTTTTTCAAATTTTCTGTAAAATGTAATTCTAAACAAATAGTGAAGAATAAATTAGGACACCCAACTTAAAATGGCTAAAATAAATGTTAAAAAATGCAAATAAAAACAAAAACAAGGTTAGACATAGATATGTAAACATTTTGTAATAAAGAACTGAATATTTAAAGGGGTGTCCAAATTTTTTCACATGACTGTGTACTTGAGCTCAGAGACAGCTGCTTAAACTGCTGGAATCAGGCTTAGAGCATTTAAAACCCACGGTTATGTCTCACATTCATCAAGAAAAATTCTAAAATGTTTAAATTTGTTAGAGGTGTCTCATGTCTAGAAGATCACCACCTGAATCAACACTGTCCAGACACCCAGTGAACATACTGGTATGCTACAAATGAACCCCTCCCGCTCCCTTCAGCCTCACTTTTCAGTTCATTGAGTGGTTGGCAGTTGGAGCTCCAGTACAGCACTGAGTGATTCAGTGAACTAGTTAATTAGTTCAAACTAACTTCTTTAGTGTACAAACTGAAATGAATGAGTACGTTTTAGTGAACTGTAAACTTTACCATTGTAGTGAACTGTGGAACCCATCACTGGTGATCACCGAATCACCAGCTTCCACACTAACCGGAGCATTCATGTGACATCAACGATGTGATAACATGAAACGATACACCAGAGAAATGCATTGTTATCTGCAGAGGATCAGACCCTGGTCTGCTGGGAGTTTGAAAAAGCCATCCAGGGTTGCTTAGGTGTGTTATTTTATGCTAAAGGAACCCATGATTTCAGCTCACCAACTGTAGTTTGAAAGTGGCTTTATTTGCAACAAATAAATAAAAATTTTTTGGACAATTAAGTGAAATTAGACAATTCCCTGTGGTACACCTGATGATCTATCACGGTTGTGGCACAGTGGCTGAAAATCACTGCACTAGAGACACACCTGAGACACAATAGAGAGAAAGCTGACATACTTGTGACACCACTCGGAGACACCTGGGGCACACCTGAAATACAAGAGACACACCTGAGACGCCAGAGAGGACTGTTCCTGACATGCTTTTTTAACATTTTACTCTCTTTGTGTTTTCAGGTGGAGACAGAGGCCGTCTATCGAGCTCTCACCATTGCTAAGCAGGCCAACTGTCCTCTTTATGTTACCAAGGTGATGAGCAAGTCAGCTGCTGATGTTATTGCCAAAGCCAGGAAGAAAGGTGAAGTCATTGTCCTCATCTTCATCCGCACCGAAATTACAGTGTTAACACTTTACTGGCTTCATTGCATTTGCTCTACTGGTCAAAAATGACTTAATAATTCATGTTAATCCAGATTTCACTGCAGATTTAATCCCAACTGTTTTAGGGAACCCACAGACTGGCTTCAAACCTGTTAATATTCACTGTTAACATCCCATTAGAACACCACCAGAGCACCATTAGAACTCTGTTAGAACACTGTTAGAGGATCATTAGAACACTGTTAGAATGTGTTCCTGCTTCTCCCCACAGGTATGGTCGTGTATGGAGAACCAATCACAGCCAGCCTGGCTACTGATGGCTCCAACTATTGGTCCAAAGATTGGGCCACAGCAGCGGCTTTAGTCATGAGCCCACCCCTCAACCTCGACCCCTCCACCCCACAGTACCTGGTCTCTCTGCTGGCCTGGTTAGTACCCCACACCACAGAGTTAAAGTCCAAAGTTGCTTTCAAGCTTCAATTGGTGAGCCGCAGTCACGGGTTCCATTAGTATTAATTAACACCTCAACAACCCTCCATGGCTTTTTCAAACTTTAAGGAGACACTGGTCTGTTTGGCCGCAGATAACAGTGCATTTTTCCGTTGTATCAAAAGACTGGGAAAGTTGAGGAATGCTCAACCTTTTTGGACCATTGCACAGGTGAACAGGTTAATTGCAAATAGTTGAGTGTCAGGATTGGGTATAAAAGGAGCATCCCCGACAGGCTCAGTTGTTCCCAAGCAAGGATGGGGCGAGGTTCACCACTTTGTGGACAACTATGTGGGCAAATAGTCCAACAGTTTAATAACATTTCTCAACATACAGTTGCAAGGAATTTAGGGATTTCATCATCTACAGTCCATAATATCATCAAAAGATTGCACAGGTGACCCCTGACCCTAACAAATAACCATGGCGAATGACCCCTATCCCTGTTGTCATTCTCCCAGCGGTGACCTCCAGGTGACCTCCAGCGCCCACGCTGGCTTCTCCATGGCTCAGAAAGCTGTCGGTAAGGACGACTTCACTTTGATCCCCGAGGGGACCAATGGCATTGAGGAGAGGATGTCTGTAGTTTGGGACCGAGCTGTGGTAGGGTCATGTGACCTTTACTGTCAGACCAACCCTCCTCCAATCAGACAAGACCTCTGACATCATGTGATTTCTGTTCTCAGGCCACAGGGAAAATGGATGAGAATGAATTTGTAGCCGTGACGAGCACCAACGCTGCAAAACTGTTCAACATGTATCCACGAAAAGGTATGCCATAACAGATAAATGTAGGACTTCACAGGTAAAGGAATGACCACACATAAATTTATGGCATCACATATGGCAAGCTGTTTTAACTTGTAATTGATAGACTGGATCTTAAATGCAAATGTCCACAGTTCAATTCTCCCTAGTCAAAATGAACACTTCAGATATTTCAGACTTCATCCTTAACGTGGCAAATGACGTCACATTGGGTTTTCACTTTCAGATATCTACAGTTTCATTCTGCATATTTACAATGATCATTCTAGATATCTGAAATATAATTCTTGGAGAAACTCTCAAATATCTGCAATATGGATATTTTTACTTATGAATGTGAATGAATGAATGTGGATTTTATTCAGTAATGAACATACAATAAATACAAAAATATGTAGGACACATGAAAGAACAACTGAAAGAGTGTAGGCTGAAGCTAGTGCTTATATAGCACCCACCCCATTACATTTTAAAAATCAATAACATAAAATTTAAGTCATACCCCAACATCAGCAAAGAAAATCAAATAGAATAAGTAGACAAAAACAAACAAACGAAAACCTTTAAGTTATTACAAGTTTAGCTCCTAGCATTTACAGTGAGCTACGAAGAGATTTTCTCATCTTTGTGCAATTTTTTGAATTGCTTCAGAGTAGAACACGTTTTAATATTTTCAGAGCAGCAGTTCCACAGTTTAACTCCAGTGACAGACCTGTAATGATACTTTGTATTTGTTCTGACCTTTGGTTTGTCAAAAACAGAGTTTCCTCTTAGCTCATATTTGCTTCCCCTTTTTTTAAACAGTCTCTGAAGAGACTGCAGAGAAGGTCCTCCTATCATTCCATCTTGCATTAATTTACCAAAAAAAAAAGGTTCAGAACCAGTCCTTCACTTATGTGTTCTCCTTGTTCTTTACCCACACATTACTACAGTCAAGTACGTGTAAATATTGTGGTATAAACATATAGTAATAAAGGCACTTTGTATACTGCTGTGACTGTTTTTTATGTTTATGTTAACTAAAGCTACCACTCATTTTTGACACTCAGGGCTGTGTAACTAACTGCCATGAGTTCCTATTCTTGTGTATAACCTCAATATAATCACAATTGTTTATACTGAGGTTAAAAAAAAAAGTGGTCACATTGTGATCCAGACAGGCAAGTGGTTGCCTTCATTGGTTCTGTTACATCCAGAAATGGGAATAAGTGAATAAAGTGTTTGACTAAATGCTGTTTGCCTTGTCATTGTAACAGCATACTTGTCATTCTCATTCATCACAATCTGCATGTTTGATTTGCACTGAATAATTATGTGCCCCCACCCCCACCGCCCGTGGCTGGGTTTGTAACAGCATGCTTGACAATCATAGGAATTCAATGTCATCTAGCCACAGCTCTCTGGCACCCAGTTATCCAGTGCAATATTGTGCAGAATCACGGTGATCAAAATAATGCCCCACACTTCCTCTGGCATATACTGCAGAATTCCTCCTGGGGATCAGGTATCTTTTTTTAACCCCAATTGAGCACATCACAACACCTCTGTGCTTCTGTGTGCACAGAATCTGCTCTGTTGCAGTTTTACAAGTGGAATTAACCAGGTATGGTTAGGTGTTATGTGCTATTCAATAATGGATATCCATGAGGGATAAACAGAGTGGTGGACTCAGGGCAGAGCATCTGCCCCATAACCGAGAGGTTGTAGGTTCAAGCACCAACCAGGTCTTACCAAAGACCATATAAAACTGGTACTTTCCACCTTCTAGCTTGGTGCTCAGCATACCAGAATGGGGAAAGAAAAGTTAACACACAGAGCTACCAGAGGGCTGAAGCTTTCACTGCTTACAGTAGCTCTGTGGCTTAGGGTCATAGAAACTGAGGTAGGCACTATCTCTACACACCATATGGTGTCCCACATGCTGTAGAAGGGAATTAACTTAATCTATACAGGTTCAGGTTCAGGTTACTTTATTTGTACCCGTAAGTAGATTTGTTTTGCAATCTGGTGACATTCATATTTACAAGCCACAAATTACATTCAACATAGACACAAACACAGGCACATATGAAGCTGACTATAAACATGATAAGAATACTCAAGGCTCCATCATTCAGGGTATAAAAAGACAAAGAGATGGGAGAAAAACCAGAGGTAAGAGAGAAGGGTCATATTAAAAGTTAAAAACTAGTCAAAGAGGTTAAAAACTTAAAGGTCTAAAACCCAATAAAATATTTAGAACCCAAGTGACATCCTACAAAAATAAGTAAATATAAAATGGAGTTAATAAATAGGTACCTAAATTATGTGCACTATATTGTTACAGCTTGTTCAACTCTTTGACAGCAACAGGGACAAAGCTGGTTTTGTAGCGCTGGGTTCTACTTTTTGGGGCAGCAAACCTCCGTCTTGAAGGAAGAAGCTGAAAGTGGCAGTGCAAAGGGTGGGAGTCATCATTTAAAATGGAGGTAGCCATCCTCTGTACTTGTCTGGTGTACAGGGATGTCAGGCTCAGCTGTGGCTCACCAAGCAAACAACTGGACCATCTAACTACCTGATCCAAGGATTTCTTTGTTTCAGTTTTATCTGACCAAACCATGACACTGTGGAGTGTGTGAAATCAGAGGCGGAATCATTTCAGACGATTTATTACACACTCACATCTTTCAAGCACAGAACAGAATGAACTCTCAAGCAGAAACTCCTCTCTTAAGTTTCATGGCATTTACATTACACACAACATGACATTTCCATCACACTGCATTCAACCCCCTCATCCTTGACTCCTTCCTGCTATCTCACCAGGAATCCCCTGCGCTTTGTTCTCCCAAGCTTATCCACTGTCTCCTGTCTGAGATGCTAGACAATCTGGCTCTCCCAAGGTGCTACACATCGCTACACATCACCCCCACCCCCCAGCATCTTAGATAGGACAATAGAATAACAGTCCACATGTTGTGATAGAACAATTGAACATCAGTCCACATGCTGCTTGGGCTTCCGTCTCCTCCCGTATCTGCTGTAACTGGGGTTTACCGCCTCCGCGGCGCTGCTGTGCCGGTGGGGGGGCTGCTGGAAGTGTGTCTGACTGCGGGTGGGCTGTTATTGGGGGGGGGGGCATTTCGGTCTGTCTGTGTGGCTGCTCTGGTGAATCATTTCCCTGGGGAGCTCTCCATGGGGGTCTTCCACGCCGAGGGGCCTTAGCCAACAGCACTTGCTCGTCCGCCACAACGAAAGCGGGTTTGAGTCTGTCTATGCCAATTTTTTCCCTCCTACCCCCCAAGTCTAGCAAAAAATGCTTATCCCCTGTTTCCAGCACTCTGAACGGTCCATCATAGGGTGGGCGCAATGGAGGTAGGTGGGTGTCGTGTCTGACAAACACGAACTCCGCGCTCTTCAAAGTTTTAGGCACGAAAACACACGGAAAACTGTGGTGCGCAGGGCCCGGCAGCGTGCCTGTGTTTGCGCTACGCTGCAAAAGCTGAGACGGGGAGCTGCCCGGTGCGGGATTATCTGGCAAAAATTCCCCGGGCAGCCATAGTGGCTGCACAAAAACGAGCTCTGCTGGGGAAGCTTCCAGATCCTCTTTCGGCGCGGAGCGCAACCCCAATAAAACCCATGGCTGCCTGCCTACCCAATTTGCATCCGTCAATGAAGCCCTGAGTGCTGCTTTCAGTGATCTATGAAAACGCTCGCATAACCCATTGGCCTGTGGGTTGCACGCGGTTGTGCGGTGAATTGTAACACCCAGGCTGCGGGCCATCGCAGACCAGAGTTTGGAAACAAATTGCGGGCCGCTGTCGGACGTAATGTCTGACGGGACTCCAAAACGCGCCACCCATGCTGTTAAAAAAGTGCGCGCTACATCCGCGGACGCGGTTGCCGCCAGCGGGACCGCTTCTGGCCAGCACGTGGTGCGGTCCACCATTGTCAGGAGGTGCGTGCACCCCTGTGATGGCGGGAGGGGGCCCACGAGGTCCACATGAACATGGTCGAACCTCTTAGCCGGAATACGAAACGGCTCCAAGGGAGCCTTCGTGTGTCTGTGTACCTTGGCTCGTTGGCACGCCACGCAGGCTGCAGCCCACTCTTTCACTTGTTTGCGTAGGCTCGGCCACACAAATTTCTCTCCCACCATTTTGACCGACGCGCGCACTCCTGGGTGCACCAGAGTGTGAACCGACTCAAACACGCGGTGGCGCCACGCGGCCGGGATCACCGGACACGGGCGACCCGTGGAGACATCGCAGATTGGGGGGGGGGCCGCCATCCTGCAGCACCCTGCTCTCCAGCCTTAACCCTGTTGGTCCAGAATGGAGCGCGCGCACGTCTGCATCGCTAATCTGCTCCGCGGCCATGGCTGCGTAATCTATCCCCACGCAGACCGGGGCCACTACGGCACGCGAGAGGCAGTCCGCCACTACATTCAGTTTACCCGACACATGCTGAATATCGGTAGTAAACTCTGAGATCGCGGCCAGCTGTCTCTGCTGCCGGCCCGACCACGGTTCTGAAACCTTGGCCATCGCGAATGTTAGCGGCTTGTGGTCCACGAACGCGGTGAAGCTGCGCCCTTCCAGCCAGAACTGGAAGTGGCGTATGGCCAGGTGAAGGGCCAGCAACTCTCTGTCGAACGTGCTGTATTTACGTTCGCTGTCGCGCAAAGTTCTGCTGAAAAAAGCGAGCGGCTGCCAAGCCCCGGCGACGCGCTGCTCCACGACAGCCCCTATGGCCACGTCTGAAGCGTCGGTGGTGAGCGCTATGCGTGCCGTCGGGTCTGGATGCGCCAGCAGTGCGGCGTTTGCCAGGGCCGCTTTAACTTCCGAGAACGCCCGCTCTTGCTCCGGGGTCCATTCGACCCTATCCGCGGGTTTCTGTTTCTTGAGCGTGGCGTATAATGGTTGCATGAGCTGCGCCGCGCGGGGAAGGAAACGGTTATAAAAGTTCACCATTCCCAAAAATTCCTGCAGCGCCCTGACCGTCTGAGGCCGGGGAAAATCCGCCACGGCGCGTACTTTGTCGGGCAGCGGGATCGCTCTTTCCAGAGAGTGCCTTCCTTCCGGTGCCCTAAAAAATCAATCTCCGTCACGCCGAACTGGCATTTCGCCGGGTTGATTATTAACCCGTGCTCCTCCAACCTCCGGAAAACCGTTGTGAGGTGGGTTTCGTGTTCGTCTTCGGACGCACTGGCTACCAGGATATCATCCAGGTAGTCGAACACAAACGGGAGATCGCGCAGCACTGCATCCATCATGCGCTGGAACGTCTGTGCTGCTCCTTTTAACCCAAATGGCATGCGCAGGAACCCGAATAGACCGAACGGAGTTATTACCGCTGTTTTGGGTACGTCCTCAGCACGCACTGGGACTTGGTGGTAACCGCGGACCAGGTCTATTTTGGAAAAAATGCGCGCTCCGGCGAGGTGAACAGAAAAATCCTGTATGTGGGGAATTGGGTAGCGGTCGTGCGCTGTGGCGTTGTTCAACCTGCGGAAATCCCCGCACGGTCGCCACGATCCCTCATCCTTAGGGACCATGTGTAGCGGGGAAGCCCATTGGCTGTTTGAGCGCCTGATGATGCCCAACCTTTCCAGGTTGGCGAACTCCTCGCGCGCTATGGCCAGTTTAGCTGCGTCCAAGCGCCGAGGTCTTGCAAAAATGGGCGGCCCGGTGGTGGTGATAAAGTGCTCCACCCCGTGTTTAGCGATGGCCGTGGAAAACGTCGGGACCGTGAGTGCTGGGAACTGAGTGAGCAGTGTGTGGAACTTACCGCCTGTAGCTGTGACGTTGGCTTGTGCTGTTGGCTGGGTCGCTCGAGCTATACAGGGGAGAGAGTCAAAGGACAGTGCATTAACCAAGCGCCTGTTAACAACATCAACCAGTAAACCATGTGCACACAGAAAATCAGTCCCCAGTATGTGGTAATTCAGTGCTGCTACGACAAAAGTCCACTCATATGTACGGCCGTGTAGAGATAAGAGCAGAGTCCTCTCACCAAAGGTCTTAATATCCGAGCCGTTTGCTGCCAACATCCCGGGGCCGCTAGATCCTGCCAGCCGGTCAACGTAGGTCGGCCGGATGAAGCTCTTCTGGGCTCTGGTGTCCACGAGGAAACGCCTCCCAGAGCGTGCATCCGTTAAGTAGAGCAGCTTGTTCTCTTCACCGAGGGTCGCAGCTGCTACCGACCCCCGGCCTTGGCGTTTTCCCGAACGCTTGAATTGGCACCGTGGCGCACATCTGCGTGCCTTCTCTCCGAAGTGGCGGTGGTAGAAGCAGAGCGTGTCTCTCTGGCGCTCCTTGGCCCCCGCTGCCGCTACCGTCGGTGGCTCCTCGCCTCTTCTGGTCGTCTCGCTGGGCTCCGCCGCTGCCGCATTGACTGTGATCGCCCTGGTGGTGATGATGATCTGGTCTGCCTCCTGGGCTAGCGCACGGTAGTCGCGCGCAGCCAGCCACGGTGAATTGGCCAGAACCGCTCTCGCTACTGTTGGAAGGTTCCGGAGGAAGAGGTGGGCAAACAGAAAGTGCCCGTCGTCCGTGCCCACTAACGCCAGCATCTTCTCCATCAGGTCTACGGCTGAACCATCTCCTAACTCGGTCCGCGTCAGGAGCCTCTCTGCTCTCT
The DNA here is from genome assembly GCA_020510985.1 of Pholidichthys leucotaenia. Lineage (NCBI taxonomy): Eukaryota > Metazoa > Chordata > Actinopteri > Cichliformes > Pholidichthyidae > Pholidichthys > Pholidichthys leucotaenia. Next base: position 308,633,495 of record CM035836.1, read on the forward strand.
CACGTTCCGAGAGTGTGTAGCACTGGATGAGCGCAGCCTTGAGCGCTTCATATTTGCTGCTGGCTGGTGGTGGATCGAGCAGGCTTGCTACCTGCTGAGCTGTGCGGGCGTCGAGCGCTGCGACCACATGGTAGAATCTGGTATCATCTACCGTTACTCCCCGGAGGGCAAACTGGGCCTCGGTGAGGTGGAACCAAGAGTGCGGGTTGTGCTGCCAGAAATCCGGTAGCTTGACTGAAACCGCACACGTGTGGCTGGGGGTTCCAGTCCTGGCTGTCTGTGGGATGGCTGCCGCCTCGCTGTAGCTTCCTGACCGGGCCGGCTCCGGGGATCTTGCCTCGTGTTCCATAATACGTCTTGGGTCACCGGTGTGGAGTGTGTGAAATCAGAGGCGGAATCATTTCAGATGATTTATTACACACTCACATCTTTCAAGCACAGAACAGAATGAACTCTCAAGCAGAAACTCCTCTCTTAAGTTTCATGGCATTTACATCACACACAACATGACATTTGCATCACACTGCATTCAACCTCCTCATCCTTGACTCCTTCCTGCTATCTCACCAGGAATCCCCTGCTCTTTGTTCTCCCAAGCTTATCCACTGTCTCCTGTCTGAGAGGCTAGACAATCTGGCTCTCCCAAGGTGCTACACATCGCTACAACACTAAAGAAAAGGATAAAACAGATTCAACTAGAAAAGCACTCGCAGAGCGCAGACCTCCACCAAGCGCCACAGTTCCCCCCATACAGTGTTTGTGTGTACGTTTTCAGATTCCTTGACCACGAAAACATATGACTAGCAATTGGATTGACAATGATAGGATTAGTGGTTCAGTAGTTATTCACGAAAATGGCATTTTCCGTAATGGCGGCCACAGTTTCCCCCATACAGTTTTTGAGTTATGTTGCTAACAAACAAACAAACAGACAAACAGACAGACAAACCAACACCGATGATCACATAACCTCCTTGGCGGAGGTAATAAAAAAAAAAAAAAAAAGAATCCTTTGAAAAATTCCTGGATCCAGACGATGATCCGGATCACCACCAAAATGTAATCATCTGTAGGATACCCCATTTCTGACAATCTGTGAAAATTTCATGAAAATCCGTCCAAAAAAAAAAAAAGAATCCTTTAAAAAATTCCTGGATCCAGACGGTGATCCGGATCACCACCAAAATCTAGTCATCTGTAGGATACCCCATTTCTGACAATCTGTGAAAATTTCATGAAAATCCGTCCATAACTTTTTGAGTTATCTTGCTAACAAACAGACAGACAAACAAACAAACCAACGCTGATGATCACATAACCTCCCCCTTTGGCGGAGGTAATAAAAGCCCGATAAAACATTGTCATTATGGTTCGGTCAACTTGGAAGCGTGCAAGTTTTCTCAAGCAATGCAAATGTTGCTGACCCTTTTTGCACACCCTTTCACAGTTCTCTTCAAAGTTTAAATTACTATCAAAGATATTTGTAGGATTGTACATATTCGGTGGTCTGGCCTTTTAGTACGGTGACTTTGTGCCTGGGATTTTTCCTCCTAAAGTCAATAATCATGTCTTTAGTTTTTGTCGTATTCAGCTGCAGGTAGGAATCCTCACACCAGTGAACAAAATCATCAACTACTGGGCCGTGGCCATTCTCACCATCCTGGAGGAGACTGACAATAACTGAGTCATCAGCATACTTTATAATGTGTCTGTTGTCATGTCTGCTCCGACACATGTTTGTGTACAGGATGAAGAGTAGTGGTGACAACACACACCCCTGAGGAGAGCCAGTAGAAGAGCACTTTAGGTCAGACAATGTACCATTGACCCTTACTCTCTGCGTCCTGTTGGTTAAGAAATCCAGAATCCAACCCACCAGATTATTGCTCAGATCAAATTGCTGCAGGAGCCTTTCAACATACATGAGGGATAACCATTGTTAAATAGTATAAAACAACAAACTTAGTCAAAAAATATCTTTTTAGAATAGTAATTTAACACAGTAGTCATACAGGAGATGACTAACTGCAATGTGCGTATATAATATAATATAATATAGTAAAAGTATAAAATGATAATCTTATTGTAAAACCCTGAGCTCAAGCACAACTGTAAAAAATATTTCAAAAGCTGTTTATTCGTCTTCTTCCGCTTAATCCTTTTCGGGTCATGGGGGGGCTGGAGCCTATCCCAGCATCTTTGGGCAAGAACCAGGGTACACCCTGGACAGATCGCCAGTCCATCGCAGGGCCTTGCTTGCTTGCTTGTGGTTGTCCATCGAGTCCGATGATGACGTCCACTTCTATCGGTGAGTCCTTTGATGGCTCTGTAGTCCTATCCTGGACCCACATGTCCTGTTGCAGGTAGGGCATGTAAAAGTTGTAGTAGTGGCAGCAGGGGCTGCAGGTGCATTCCTCCTCAGTCTTCTCTCCTGTCTCCTGGCTGTCCTGTCCTCCTCCATCATACGGGTCCCCACAAGGCACTGCTGTCGCCAGGTGTTCCGGTCAGTAGCAGCCTCCTCCAGAGCCTCAGGTCTGATCCTGCACTTCTTTAAGGCCATCTTTAGCTGGTCCTTGTAGTGCTTCTTCTGCCCTCCAGCAGAGCGTCGCCCATGGTGTAGCTGGCCATATAACACCCTGCGAGGCAACCGGTTTGGGGGCATCCTCACCACATGTCCCAGCCAGCGTAGCTGGTGCTGGGTGATCGTTGCCTCAATACTCCTACAGCTGGTCTTAAAGAGTATCTCAGAATGAGGCACATGGTCACGCCAGGTGATTCCCAGGATGCGCTGAAGGCAGCGTATATGGAACCGCTCTAGATCCCTAATGTGGCGGCTGTAAGTCCCCCAGGATTCACAGCTGTAGAGGAGAGTAGTGACACAGACTGCCTGGTAAACAGAGATCTTCGTTTGGAGATGGAGGTTCTTGTTCTGGAAGACCCGACGCCGGAGTCTCCCAAAAGAAGCTGATGCCTGCCTGATCCTGTTCTGGACCTCACTGTCAATGGTGTTGTCTACAGAGAGGATGCTCCCCAGGTACTTGAAAGATGAAACAACAGACAGCTGTTCACCAGCAACAGTGAAGGTAGGTGGAGTAGATGGGATATTGGTGCTCCATTGGCAGACGACCTCTGTTTTGATGGTGTTCACCGTCAGTCCCATCCTGCTGTATGCTCTCACCGCAGCAGTAAGAACAGACTGGAGATCTTGTGGGCTATGAGATACCAGAGCACAGTCATCTGCATACTGTAGCTCAATGACTCTCACCCTTTGCAGTTTGGTGGTTGCCTGGAGCCTCCTTATATTAAAAAGGTTGCCATCTAGACGGAAGTCCACTGTTACACCGCTGCTGTTCTCAATCTCCTTGTGGAGAAGTTGGGTGACACAGAGCAGGAAGATGTTAAAAAGTACTGGTGCTAATACACACCTCTGCCTAACCCCTGTACAAACGGGGAAGGAAGGAGATTCCTGTCCTCCTATAGTCACCCGAGCAGTCATACCATCATGAAATTGGCGGAGGATATTGACAAACTTACTGGGGCAGCCAAACTTAAGAAGAACTTCCCATAGGACTTCTCTATGGACAGTGTCAAAAGCTTTGGAGAGATCGACAAAGGCCATGAAAAGGTCCTGGTGTTGCTCCTGACATTTCTTCTGCAGCTGCCGAACTGTGAAAATCATGTCCACCGAGCTCCTGCCCTTCCTGAAACCGCATTGCGATTCAGGCAGCACTGATTCTGTGATGTTGTTGATCAGCCTGTGAAGCATCACCTTCGCCAGGACCTTACCAGCAACAGCAAGGAGCGAAATACCCCTGCTGTTGCCACAGACAGCCTTGTCACCCTTGTGTTTATAAATGGTGACAATTGTGGTGTCTCTCCATTGTTGTGGGATGTTATCATCGGCCCAGACCTTGGTGATGTACTCGTGCAGGGTTTTTGTACACAAGTAGCCTCCTTGTTTCAACAGCTCGGCAGGGATGTTGTCATTACCAGGGGACTTGTTGTTTTTGAGAGAGCGGGTAGCTGATAGAACCTCCAGGAAGGTTGGGGGCTGATCCAGGTCTTGCATCGGAGGAAGAGTAGGCAAGTCGTCGAGAACAGTGGGGTCTGCATCTGAGTCCTGGTTAAGCAGGGTACTAAGCAGAGTAGGTACTAAGCAGGGCCAACACAGAGAGACAGACAACCAGTCATACCTAAGGACAGTTTAGAATCCCCAGTTTTGATGCCAATTAACCTAACTTGCATGTTTTTGGCATGTGAGAGGAAACCGGAGAAATCCCGGAGTAAACCCACGCAGACACGGGGAGAACATGCAAACTCCACACAGATCACTGTTGGTCGGGGGCTGGGATCGAACCCAGGATCCCCCGGCCAAGGGTGAGTTGCTGTGCTGCCTCAGTGCTAACCACTCCACAACTGCGCCGCCCCAAAAGCTGTTTAATTTTTTAATAAAGTTTTCTCCATTCCATCAAATTACCACAGTTTTTAGATTTTCTGCTTAATTCTGTCATAACATTTGCTGCGGTGACATGACTACATACGGATCATTTATAATTACTGAAATCAGGCCATTTAGTCTTTAAACTAAATCCTTAAAATACTCATCTAAACATAACACAAGGGAAACATACCACCTGAAAGGTTACGCTGCTCAAAATTATTTGATCTGATCAAGGAATTCTCCCACACAGACAGGTTTCTCTGCTGCACTTCAAGTCCACACTGACTCAAAAACTTGCATACAAGAGCTGTGACCTGTTGTGGGTTTTGAGCATATCCAACGATCATGTCCAGATTGATTGGGGCAGTGCGGTGGTGCAGTGGTTAGCACTGTGGCAGCACAGCAACTCACCCTTGACCATGGGATCCTGGGTTCGATCCCAGCCCCTGACCAACAGTGATGTGTGGAGTTTGCATGTTCTCCCCATGTCTGCGTGGGTTTACTCTGGGATTTCTCTGGTTTCCTCCCACAGGCCAAAAACATGCAGGTTAGGTTAACTGGAGACTCTAAAGTGGCCCTAAGTGTGAATGTGTGTGTGAATGGTGAAGGGATAGTGCCGTACCGTGGCTGCTTCATCCATCCAGGTGGATGCCTTGAATTTCCCCTCTGGGGATCAATAAAGTACACAAAATCAAAAAAATAAATAAATAAATATCCATCTTTGCACTGAAATGATCTTATGACCAGTTTACTGTCTTACATGTTTGATTACAATGGGCCATCATCTCTACTGAACTTTTGTCTGTAAACCATGAAACAGGAAGTCTTAACCAGATGATGATCATGATCATGATGATGATGGTTTCTCTGTGTGTTCAGGACGAATTAGTGTTGGATCTGATGCCGATATTGTCATCTGGAACCCAAAGGAAACTCAAACTGTTTCTGCAAAGACTCACAAACTGGTAACATCATCATCTTTACCTTCATCTTCACCAAGGCTGACCATCATCCTCACTTTCATCATCTTCATCATGGCTGACCATCATCCTCCTCCTGTCCACAGACCCTGGAGGTCAACATCTTAGAAGGTCTGGAGTTTCGTGGTGTTCCCTCCGTGGTGATTAGCAGCGGTCGAGTTGTTCTGGAAGACGGAAAGCTCAATGTTACAGAAGGTTCGGGACGCTTCGTCCCCAGGAAGGCATTTCCTGACACCGTTTACAAGAGGATCAAAGCCCGCAGCAAGGTAACCATCACCAGGGTAACCCTCAGTAACTGTCAGTTGGTCAATAGAGGGTATGCACATGATGTCAGAGAACAGAACTCATGGCAGTTACAAAACACTGAGCAGCAAAAAGGAGTGGCAGCCTTAGCATGTATGCAGTAAAACACAAAACACACAGTATTAAACCTCAGCAGTACAAAGAGTGCCTGCTTGCATTACGGAGAACAAGTCTTATCATTCCATCTTGTAATGATTGACAAAAATATGTGACTAATTATAATGTGCATGTGTTTGCCACTCACTACTCTGTAACTGTGGTAACTGCCAAGAATTCTGTTCCAGTGCATTCCATCTATAGAGGGTATGCACATGATGTCAGAACAGAATTCATGGCAGTTATAAAACACTGAGTGGCAGGATAACCCAGGATTTACACTGACTCTGGATGCAGTACGTTCCAGCTGCAATCCAGCCTTTGCAGCAAATAGTTCTCATTCTTGTCAATTTTCTAATCCCCACCCGGTCCGGATTACTGCGGGAATAAATTCGGCTTGTCAGATTCGGTTCGCTAATGAAGCGCAACAAGTCTATTTTTGATGGATGCTGGATACAGTCCACAATGAAATCTTGTGGTATCTCACAGTATTTAACAGCCGTTTAATCATTAAAAACGATTTAAGGATCGTCCGTTATTTTCTGAGGTCTACTCCTCCACCAGTGTGTCAGAGAAAGAAAAAACGTGACATAACATACAAACACTTCATAGTATTAAAAATTAATGGGCTACTTACGTTTTATTTAGAGCCCAAAAATCTAGGTGGCGAGCTGCTACATCACACTTCCTTGTTGTTATAATGTGATCGCGATTGGTTCATCTCAGTCACTCTTGGGTCTTTCTTGAGATCTCGTGTTAGTTTGTATAATTTTCACATGATCTTGTATTTCAAACTCTGTATTCATCCATGCCACTGCAATACACAAATGAATTTGGTAGGGATGAACGCAAAGCTCCATCTGTACTGCATCTGCAACATACTGCATCCGGAGTTAGTGTAAATCCTGGGTTACAGTGTATGCAGTAAAACACATACATACAACAGTTAGCTCTAACCGAGCAATTTGATTGGACAACAAGGATTCCAGGAGTTGCTATATTCCATGATAATTGCACTCCAACTTTTCACTGGATATGTATCATGCCACTTCAAAGGTGTTCTAGTAACTGTTAATTACTAACAGTAATTTACTGTCAAGTCTGCAGACTTGAGAATTGCAATACTGTGTTGGATACCTGAATTTTCACAGTGAGGCGCTGTTTGAAAAGCAACTACTGTCTCAGCCGTCTTTGATTCGGAAGTCCTGTCCTTTTAAACATCTGGCGATATAGTTTACATCGGTTTAAACAAAACAGACAGGCTAGAGTTGAATTTATTGACTCGATTAGAAAACCACAATACCTTTGTGTGAAAATGCCAAGAAAAAGTGAGTGAAGTGTGCCAAAGCCAAATTGTTAGCATGTTAACGAGCCACTGACATTGATCTTGGGCCTTCTGCAGTACAGACTCAACAGGTGACCGGTATGTATTGAGGTGCTTAGCAACAGTTACTGACTGCATTTAGAAGGGACTATTTTTTCTCAGCTGTGCAAAATAACTGGTTAAACAAACAAATCATAATATTTTGTCCAGTATTGCTGTCATTTAATAAATTGTGCTTGTGGAACTGTTGTATAAAAGCAATATTACACTCGAGGTCATACGGCATCAATGAATATAGTAACTGCGGGTGTGATATGTATAATGCCCAACGTGTAGCTTAAGTATTCAGTCACAGTAGTACACAGAGTGATTGCTTGCATTGCAGAGAGCTAATCTTATAATTCTACCACGTATTAATTGACAAAAACTAAATAGATAAATCATTAAAGACTCTAAACCAGTCCTTCACTTACAGCGGGGAAAATAAGTATTGAACACATAAACATTTTTCTCATTAAACATATTTCTGATGGTGCCACTGACCTGAGATTTTCACCAGATATCAGTAACAACCCAATTAATCCATACTTACAAAGAAATCAAGGCAACTGTGTTCACAAAACGTCATTTAATAAAGTGGACTGACACAGGGAATAAGTATTGAACACATGAAGAAAAAGAGGTGCAAAAAGGCATAGAAAGCCAGGAAACCAGCTGAAAGCCATCAGAATTTAGGAAGCCATCCTATCCCCCATCAGTGCAAATTAATTTCAGCTGCTTAAGTCCTGACTGATAGCCTATAAAAAGGTCTGAATATCAGATTGACACCACAATGAACTCGTGATGGGTAGAAGTAAAGAGCTCTCTCTAGACCTTCACAACCTTATTGTTGCAAAACATAATGATGGCATTGGTTATAGGCGCATTTCCGAATTGCTGAATGTTCCAATGAGCACTGTTAGAGCCATCATTTGGAAGTGGAAAGAACATCATTTTACCATAAACTGGCCATGACTAGGAGCTCTTCTCAAAATTTCTGACAGAGTCAAAAGAATTATCAGAAGAGTTATCCACAAGCCAAAGACCACTCGTAGAGAGCTCCAGAAAGACCAGGAGTTAGCAGGTACTGCTATTTCAAAGAAAACAATAAGTAATGCACTCGGCCGACATGGGCTGTATGCTCGCTCATCTCACAAGACTCCATTGCTGAAGAAAAAGCATGTTGAAGCTTGTTTAAAATTTGCTGCATAGCATTTGGGAAGCCAGTAAAATACTGGGAGAATATAGTCTGGTCGGATGAGACCAAAATTGAACCACAACACACAGCATGTTTAGAGGAGAAATGGCTTTGCATGTCAGCCCCAAAACACCATAGCACCAGTGAAGTTTGGAGGTGGGAGCATCATGGTGTGGGGGTGTTTTGCAGCACATGGTACAGGCAAACTTCATATAATTGAAGGAAAGATGAATGGACAAATGTACAGAGACATCCTTGATAAGAACCTGTTGCCGCCTGCCAAAGTGCTGAAGACGAAACGAGGGTGGACATTTCAGCAAGACAATGATCTCAAACACACAGCCAAGAAAACTCTCAACTGGCTCCAGAGAAGGAAAGTAAAGCTGCTAGAATGGCCCAGTCAGTCACCTGACCTGAATCCAATTGAAAATCTATGGAACAAACTGAAGATCACCGTTCATAGAAGACACCCATGGAACCTTCAAGATTTGAAGACAGTTTGTGTGAAAGAATTGGCTAAAATTACTCCTAAGCAATGTCTGTATCTAGTTTCTTCATACAGGAGGTGTCTGCAAGCTGTTATTACCAACAAAGGCTTTTCTACTGAATATTAAATGAATTTCATTATGTGTTCAATACTTATTCCATGTGTCATTCCACTTTATTAAATATACTGTAACTTGTTTTGTGAACACAGGTGGCTTGATTTCATTGTATGTATGGATTACTTGGGTTGTTACTGATATCTGGTGAAAATCTCAGGTCAATGGCTCCATGAGAAATATGTTTAATGAGAAAAAATGTTGACATGTTCAATACTTACAGTATTTTCCCCGCTGTATGTGTGCTCTTAACCACTCATCACTACATTCAAGTAAATGGTGTGGTATTAACATAAAGTTACATATGTTTTAAAAATAAGCCATCCTGTTTACTGCTGTGATTAAATATTTTGTGTGATTTTTATATTTTGCTGCATACAACCTAAAGCTGCCACATGCTTGGCACTCAGTGCTCTGTAACTACGATAACTGTCTGGTAACCGCCATGAGTTCTATTCTGTGGCATTACTATGTGCATTCCCTTTATAGAAAACCCAAGTCCCAACCCCTCTCCTTCCTCACGTGGGACCTAACTTCTGAAAAAAAATCTGTACAACAAACTCTTAAAGGAATCATGGGGTTCTGGCACTATATAGAAAAATAAATATAGAAAAATGACAGAATACCTAATTACTGAAAATGAGACATCCACTATTAGTGACTGTTTTAGAACCCTTGTTTATTTGTTTGTCAGATCACTTACTGTATGTGTGTGATCTTTTATGACTTATATTCATAATCGTGTATCTTGCACTTTGGGGAATGGATCCTAGCATTTTTCCTCATGAGGACAAGGCCAAATGTCCTCACAGGAAAAAATGTCCTCAAAAAAAGGTGGTTTGTGAAGGGGTGGTCCACACAAGAATAGAAAGACAGGAACACACACACACCCATACTTGTTTTCATGTTTTATGGGGACAAATTTTCTGTTCATCATTTTTGAGGACTACCCTTTCTACACAGATTCCTTGCATTTAGATAGAAGATTAACTTGACTCTCTGGGGGGGAGGGGGTCCGTTGGGGGACACCCCCCCCAATATAATGGTAGGGGAAACACGCCTGTAAATTAAGTTGCAGGTTGTCACAAAATAAAAGAGTAATATTAGTCCTGTGTGAACCCGCTTAGTAAACTACAGCTACTTGTTTCGGACTATACTAACACAATATTGCAGTTACTGTCATGATTGGGTGGTGGAGAGGACTCGGGTGCAGGCAGGATATGGTGCAAAAACTGTAATTTATTAAACAAAACTAATACAAAATAAATGGCAGCGCGTGGGCTGTAAACGAAACAAAAGACAAACGGACCAACTGACAAGGCGCGACTCAACAAGAATAATACATAGACATGGGATTCTCACTGACCGGACTGACAAGAGGCATTAATTCATGTCTCATGAACAAGACTGACTGAAGACATTAATGACGCCACACCAGATTGACACTGAACACAGATGTAACGATGGGCTGCCATTACCTGTGTGGACTAGTGGTAATCAACAGAACACAGGACAGGTGAGAATAATCAAGGGCAATCAGAGACAGCAGGGGATGGCAACAGATACGGAAAACATGAGGGACTGAGATAAAAGGTAAACAAAAGCAGAGAGTATACACAAGACATGAATACAGGACCAGGGGAGACAACTCAGACAATAACTATGACAGAAACATGATGACGGCAACTGACAAAAGCGGGAGCAATTACAGCAAGAACCAAGATGATTAATAAACATGATGACCATACAGACAAAACTGAGGCAGGGATAAAAAATGCACAACAAACCAGGATAATAATAATACTAAGCACAGAGAATAATAAAAATAAAGTGTGAGGATGGTCCCCAGACCATGCCCAGAACATGACGGTTACCCTCTCAAAGCTTGCCTCCTTTTTTTCTGACTGAGGAAATAAGCATCTGAAGAGGAGAAAAACAGCACCAATATACTGTTTTGCATTTTGAGAGCTGCAGCTGATCCAAAGGGCTGTTAGTTGGTTCTTTCTGGACTCTTTTCCAAAACGATTACATAACTTCTGTGACTTTGGGTTTGTAGTCTTTTAGTTTACATATTTTCACAACCTTATGCTTCAACAGTTAGATGATAATATACAGTGATTTCTGGCCCACTGTGATATCACTGAAACCTTCAATTCCTGTTAAATAAGTAAATAACAGTGTTTCCTCTACCATTATATGGGCACCAACCCCTCTGACAGTCCAGTCCAAAGACACACACATTTAATGAGTTAATTAAACACCTTAAAAAATTCTCTTCATGGAAAATTTACACAGTACGGCAGCAAGAAGAAACACAGTGATTAAACAAAATAGAGAAATATACTTAAACTAGCAGCACTCAGAGAGCACATACCTCCGCCAAGGCTCCATTCCTGCCTCCCTTTGTACTCCCTTCCGTCCCTTTGTCCATCCATATCACCATCCATCTGTACATTGTCAGATAGGGCCTTGGCAGAGGTATGCACTCACGGATCACTTCCAACATCTAATGAATTCATCTTTGGGCCAAGGGCCACCTCTGGTTAAAGTTTCATCCAAATCCATCTATTATGTTTGGAGTATTGTTGCTAACAATCTGTGAGAAGCAGTGTTGGGCAAGTTACTAAAAAATAGTAACTATTTGCAGTTACTAGTTACTTCTTTTCAAAAGTAACTGAGTTACTTCACCAATTTCTGCATGATTAAAGTAACCAGTTACTTGGAAAAGTAATTTTCACGTTACTTTTAAATGCATACTTAAATCATCTTGCACACATAGCAAGATAATTTATTTAATGGATTACATTACGGGCTTATTAATGTCAGGCTGAAAACAGACTGTTTCAGACAGAGCTTTTAGAACATGTTCAGTCTGCTTTATCCTGCCTTGAGAGCTCTTATTGTGGGGAAAATCAATATGAAATTCAAATCAAATCAACCTTTATTGTCATATTGCTGTACATACAACTGTAGTGCAGGCAAGATGAAATTACGTTTCTCTCGGCATCCATATAAGTAAAAGAACATGATTTAAGACACACACATACCCTCACCCCCCACCCCACCACAGCCATTCACACTTCCCTGAGACATACTTGAAAACTAGCCAGGACTATAATATACAAATGATATATACTGCTCAAAAAAATAAAGGGAACACTTTGAAAACACATCAGATTTTAATGGGAAAAAATAAGCTGGATATCAAAATTGTGGCAGGCTAGTCCAGCTTACTCAGATTAAAAAGTGTTCCTTTAATCTGAGTAAGCTGGACTAGCCTGCCACAATTTCGACATCCAGCTTATTTTTTCCCATTAAAATCTGATGTGTTTTCAAAGTGTCCCCTTTATTTTTTTGAGCAGTATACATAATGTCCGTAGATGCAGTAGTATGTGTGAGAGATTCCGGATCAACTGTTCAGCATCCTAACAGCTTGTGGAAGGAAGCTGTTAATCAGTCTGGTGGTTCTGCCTGACAAGTTGAACTTTTTTCACCCCTGAGCACTGCAACAAAAAGCAGTCACCGCTCAAAGTGTGTCAGTGCTGAGGGCACTCAGCACTGTAATCGCTGGACTCCATAGAGAATGAATAGAAAATAGTCGCCCACAGCAGAAAACACGAGTTTGGTGGACAAGCCCCCTAATACTTTTTCTGCTGTCTTTGGCTTCCGGGTTGCCGAGGCACGTGACCTTATGGCGTGACTATGCACGTAATTCAGTGGATACGTCTTAAAGGGGCAGTACATGAAAAGTACCAGATTAATATATAAAATAATATTCCAAAAATTCCTGCATCCACATTGTGATTCAAAAATCACCACCAAAATCTAAGCATCTGTTCCCCATGTCATTACACACCTTTCCTGTAAATTTCATCAAAATCCGTTTATAACTTTTTGAGTTATGCTGGTAACAGGCAAACAAACAACCAACCAACAGAAAAACCAACCAACGCCACTAAAAACATTACCTTCGTCCTCCCTTGGCAGAGGTAATAACTATACAATTAACTTGTTAGCCTATGTAAAAGTCTGTTTTCTTCACTGATCTGCTGTTTTAGTTCTAAACATTTTAGTGATTTTACCACATTTGGCTGCATCTGTGATAAGGGGTTTTTTTTTTCCTTTTAATTCACTCCCTTTCTTCTCTTCTTTTCCTTTTCTTTTGAGCACCACCACAACCTTCCATTCTGTTGCTGACAGAAGACTTGTTTTGTGCGTTTTTAATAGCATTAGCAATAAGTTTTTTTTAACCGGCAGCTGGGGAAGTTTGAGCATTGCACGATTGCTGACTATAGACAAATATATATGAGCGGCAGTAGCTCAGGAGGTAGAGCAGGTTGTCCAATAACTGGAGGGCTGGCAGTTTGAATCCTACTCAGTCATCCTGCTGTTATGTCCCTAGGCTAGACACTTTACCCACCTTGCCTCCAGTGTCCAACACACTGGGCATGAATGTGTATAAATGTTCGGTAGTGGTCGGAGAGGCCGTTGCCGTAGATTGGCAGACACATTTCCGTCAGTCTGCCCCAGGGTAGCTGTGGCTACAGCAGTAGCTTACCACTATCTCTGTCTGTGGAGTGGATGAATAATGTATCCATTGTAAAGCGTCTTTGAGTGTCCATGAAAAGTGCTATATAAATCCAATGCATTATTATTATTATATAACTGGACCGGACCTCACTAGCTAGCAGGCTAGTTGTGTTCATAACTTATACAACAAACAATTGTTTGTACATCCTGTTATCACGGTGCTTCAGAAGTTTTCATGCCCAATCTGGCAGCCTTGTGTGCTGTGAAAATGCAAGCCATGTCCGATCTAGGCTGTCAAAATATGATGATGCAATTATGTAGCATCACTATGCCTCAGCAGTTAGTGGGAGCAGCGCATTATCTTGCACAGACATCAGTCAGAGCATCATTATTCTGTGCTGATGCTTGTTCAGGACACTTAGGCTCCTGATTGACCCGGCCACCAGTAAAGGTCCCAGCATTCCCTATGGCCAGGCCACGCCTGTCACTGACCGATAACAGCTCAAGAGTCATAACGAGTCCAGAATTCAAGGTTTGGGTGTTTTGTTTTGTTTTTCTCAGATGGCTGAAGCTCGTGGCGTCCCCCGTGGAAACTATGACGGTCCTGTCCATGATGTCATCAGTATGACCAAATCAGTCCCTCCCACTCCGACCACCAGGGGGCCCCCCTGCCCAAAAACCCTGACTGGCCCCCGAAACCTTCACCAGTCAGGCTTCACTCTGGCAGGTAGGTGATGAGAAGCGAAGTGTATGCTGGATGATCACTGCACATTAAAAACAGAAGAAGACACAATACCGTTCCTGTTTTCTTCTTTTTGTTCTGTGCAGGAGCTCAGATTGATGACCACATCCCTCGCCGCTCTACTCAGAGAATCGTGGCACCTCCTGGTGGCCGATCCAACATCACATCATTATCTTAAATAGAGACCGTAGTACTCAAGTAACTGCGGGATAGTATTTCAACACTTCCTCTTTTTACATTATATTTTACAGACTATTTTAGGACTACACCCTAAAATATTGGAACCTGGATCACAGACTCATCAGTACTGACTCTACAAATACTTCTAAACCAACAATACTTTGGGTATTACAGTTATGAATATTTTCAGACTTAACATGACCTGTAAAGTTAAAACTCAGTACAACCTTACCCCATAAAGTACTGAACCATGAAAATACTCAATAACACTCTGAATCCTGTGCTGTGGTTAGTGTTGGAAGTTGCTATGAGTACTACATCAGTGGTACTATAGCTATAGTTGAAACCAAAGTTTACATAGACCGTATAAAAAGGCACAACGGTTTTTTTTTCCTCACTGTCTGACAAGAAATCAGACTAAACTTTTCCTGTTGTGTGTCGTTTAGGATTACCAAAATTATTTCTATTTGCTAAATATTTTTTATATTTGCTGAATAATTTTTTTAGAATTTTTTTTTATTATTTTCTTCAAAGTCAGAAGTTTACATATTTTACATATCAGGAAGAGAATTGTTGACCTCCACAAGTCTGGTTCATCCTTGGGTACAATTTTCAGATGCCTGAAGGTGCCATGTTCATCTGTTAAAATAATTATACATAAGTATAAACACCATGGGAATGGTGTCAGGAAGGAGAGGGGTTCTATGTCTTAGAGATAACATTTTTTTTTCCCACAAAATGTGCTAATCAACCCCAGAACAAAAGCAAAACACCTTGTGAAGATGCTGGCTGAAGCTGGTAAAAGTGTCATTATCCACAGGGAAATGAGTCCTGTACTGATATGGGTTGAAAGGCCACATCAGCGAGGAAGAAACCATTACTCCAAAAGCAGCATAAAAAAGCCAAATTACAGTTTGCAAATGCATACAGGGACAAAGACCTTAATTTTTGGAAACATGTCCTTTGGTCTGATAAAACTAAAACGGAACTGTTTGGCCATAATGACCAAAAATTGGAAAGCTTGCGAGCCTGAGAACACCATCTCAAATATAAAGTATTGAGGTGGCAGCATTATGATGTGGGGGTGTTTTGCTGCAGGAGGGACTGGTGCACTTCACATCATAGATGACATCATGAGGAAAGAACATGATGTAGAAAAATGCAGCAACATCTCAAGATATCAGCCAGGAAGTTAAAGCTTGGGTGAAAATAGGTCTTCCAAATGGACAATGACCCTAAGCATACTGCCAAATTAGTTACAAAGTAGTTTGAGGACAACAAAGTCAATATTTTGGAGTGGCCATTGAAAAGCCCTTATCTCACTCCCATTAAAAAAAAAAAATTGTGGGCTGAGCTGAGAGATGTGTGTGAGCAAGGCAGCCTACAAACCGGACTCAGTTCCACCAGTTCTGTCAGGAGGAATGGGCCAAACTTCCACCAAAATATTGTGAGAAGCTTGTGGAAAGATACCCAAAACGTTTGACCCAAGTCATACAGTTTAAAGGTAGTGCTACCAAATGCTAAAGAAATGTATGTAAACTTCTGACTTTGAAGAAAGTAATAACAAAGTCTCGAAAAAAATTATTTAGTAAATAGAAATAATTTTGGTATTCCTAACTGGCCTAAAGCAGGACAAGTTTTGTTTTGATTTAATGCCAGACAGTGGGGGGAAAAAGGTTATGTGTCTTTTTATACAATGTATGTAAACTTCTGTTTTCAAGTGTAGTACAGTTCTGTAGGTGGTATCTTTATTCATTGTGTCTGGACCTTCATTAGTCTCAAATCAGCCTCATCACTTCATCAGCCGCACAGTAGTTGTAGTATCAATAGTAGTACAGGTATAAACAACAGTATTCATGTTTTTTTCATTTCATCAGTTTTCAGCGGTGCTAACAAACCCATGTGTAGCCTGTGAGTAGCAAAACCTTCAAGCTCTGCCAACTTAGGTGACTCTCAACCCCTTAAGTCAGAGTCCGATCCCTGCCCCTAACTAATTAAAATAATTGACCCCACCCCCTTACATGAAGCCCTACCCCCTACATAATTAAATGAACTAACCCCACCCCTAAAGGTGGTGCTGCAGAACAAACATTTATTACTGTATCCATGATCTCAACCTTTTAAGATGTCTGCTACAGAATCTGATGAAATATCATTTTTTTAACATTTGACTTGTAAAAAATTAATTTTGTATTTTTTACCATTTTTGTATCAGTGTCAGTGTTAGCATGAGCGTTAGAATTAGCATTAATGTTAGTGTCACACAAGCATCAATGTTAGCATTGATTCAGATCATGGCAGCCATGTTGGTTCTGAGCAGTTGCTATGATAACAGAATGCCATCATGTGAACAATATTAAAAATAAGTTATTAACTGTGTTCAAAATGTTCACTCACTCCCTACCTCCCTACTTGTAGTGAATTCAAATGTACTGGACTATATGGTGAACTCAATATAAAATTTTCAGCTTTTGGACACTACTTTGCTTATTTTCTCTGCACTGCTAATGATGTCATTCATCATGGTAAAATGTAGCAGATTAAAAAAAAAAAAAAAGTGAATACCTACATCTCTTTTTAGGTGAATACATATTAAATTTTGACTGGAGTGGTGGCCAAGAGGTAGAGCATTCACCCCATAACCGGGAGGCCAGGGTTCAAATCCTGGCCGGGTCATGCCAAAGACCATGCAAAAGTGAAACTTCCTGCCGTCCAGCTTGGTACTCAGTAATAATGGAACAGAGGAGGGGAAATGTTGGTTACCCAGCCACAGGGAGTGCACAAGCAAGTGTACTCCCTCCGCCATTCCCAAGCCCGGATAAAATGGGCAGGGTTGCGTCAGGTAGGGCATCTGGCATAAAAACTCAAGCTTCAACTGTAAGGATATGGCAGATATGTCAATGTTTGCAGTAACAATAACTCGTCGAACCCAACAGTAGTGGAAAAAATGGATGTTAAAAGAATAATTTTTAAAAATTGTTTCTTCTATATTAATAAATAACAAGTACCTAAGGTGGTTCTTGCTGATGTGAAGCTCTCCTCCCACTGTTCCATTGGCTGCACATTGCATTATGGGATACATTGAATAATGTAGTGACCATCGGTTGTACACTACTTTTCAAAATGCATTGTGGGATATTTTGAGTGCACTATAAAGATAATGAAATTATCAATTAAGATTTTGAACAGCACTACAAAATGGCTGATTCACTAGGCTATATAGTACAGTATATAGGGAACGAGTGAACATTTTGAACACAGCAATTGGGTGTATTGGAACTAGCTATCTTAGATTAGCATGGTGACTAAATGGTTGTCGTTGCCATGATGACAGTGTGTAGTTTTGTGTTGGATGTCAAACTTCCTGTATGAATAAAGAACGACAATGAAAACGGAGCAGAGTGAGATGTCATTCTGTAATATCACCATTGTAACTGATGATGTAAACCAGAGATCAATCAGAGGTGACAGGAACGATATGTAGGCGGACTATAGGAGGACCAGAGCTCAGAGACAGGTTTGTTCTTCTTCTTTTAGATTTGATTGGTGGTTGGCAACCAGTTTACAGGTGCATTACCGCTACGTACTTCACTCTATATCATCGTTCTATCTGGTCAGGAGCTCAATTCTTCTTCTTCTTCTTTTAGATTTGATTGGCGGTTGGCAACCAGCTTACAGGTGCATTACCACCACGTACTTCACTCTATATCATCACTGTATATCTTTGTATCAGGAGTTCTTATAAGGAGTTCTCACATACTTCACTCTATATCATCACTCTATATATCTTGGCCATGGCAACTACCACCAACATCACTCCATTCTATATGCTGAATTATCACTCTATACCGTCACATACTTCATACTATATCATCACTCTATGTATCTCCCGGCAAGCTCCGTCCGTGGTCGAGCTGTCCTGTGGTTCTACTGGAAGGTACTCCAGGAGCTCTTCTTCTTCTTCTTTTAGATTTGATTGGCGGTTGGCAACCAGCTTGCAGGTGCATTACTGCCACATACTTCACTCTGTATCATCATGTGTCTGTTTTTTCCGGGCAGGTCTCTTCACCATCTACATCACTCTCAACTCTATCTTCAGACATCACTCTTCTTCGTCTCCTCGTACTTCACTCTATATCATCACTCTATCTGGTCAGGAGCTGTAGTCCTTCTATCATCATTGCTGTGTCCAATCAAACCTCAACTCTATCTTCAGACATCACTCTTCTTCATCTCCTCGTACTTCACTCTATATCATCACTTCACTCTACACAATTTATCACTTCTTCTTCTCTTACATTTGATTGGCGTTTGGCAACCAGCTTACAGGTGCATTACCGCCATGTACTTCACTCTATATCATCGCTCTATCTTGTCAGGAGCTGTAGTCTTTACCGCCACATACTTCACTTAGTAAACATCAGTCTATGTATGAAAAGTCAGAATTCTTCTCAGTTGGCAACCTCTTCTTCGTCATCTTCACTCTATATCTTAGCATAAGGAGTTCTTATAAGGAGTTTTGAACAATGAATGAATGAATGAATGAATGAATGAATGAATGAATTTATTTCGGATAGTACATTACAGGTTAAAAGAAACTGTATAATATAACAACAAGGTCAAATTAGACAAAGACTCCTTCTACTATACAATTCCACGTGAGTTATCCGAAATGGGTGATGGCTGAAGCCGCAGCTTATATTGCCCACCCATATTCCATCCAAGAATTCAAAGGAGAAAAAAGAGAAAACAAGACAAGAGCGATTACAATTTAAAACAAGGCTAAGACAAAATATGACTGAGAGAAAAAGAAAACTGAGCTAGTCTAAGTTAAGCGGTTACTATTCAAAAACAAATCTAAGACATAGTGTCACAGAGAAAAAAGAAAAACTAAGCTATAACACAACACAGGCTGGAAATGTCAATCCTTATGTGAGTTTACATGTCGTCTTGTAAATATGTTTGGAGTATTTCTTCCTTTAGTTTTTGTTTAAATTGTCCAAGCTTTGTACATGATTTTAATTCAGGTCCAAAATCGTTCCATAATCTGACACCTTGCACTGAAATACAATGTTGCTTGGTAGTTGTTCTCACTGTAGGCTTTTGAAATATACATGTTCCTCTGAAGTGATATCGTTTCTCCCTTGTTTGGAACAACTTTTGGATATTTGCGGGCAGTGATAGATTCTTCACTTTGAACATTATTATTGCGGTTTTAAAGTCGATCAGATCTTTCAACTTGAGAGTTTTTTGTTTAAGAAAAAGTGGGTTTGTTGGTTCCCTGTAAGCTGCTTTGTTGATTATTCTAATAGCTCTCTTTTGAAGCATAAAGAGTGGATATATGTTTGTTTTATATGTATTTCCCCATACTTCATTACAATATGTCATGTATGGGAGTATTAATGAATGATACAAGGTGTATAGTGTGGGTTGATTCAGCAAATTTTTCACTCTGTGTAATATTGCAATTGATTTGGATACTTTACCTTTTATATAATTAATATGTGGCTTCCAACACAGTTTGTTATCAATTATTACTCCAAGGAATTTAGTTTCGGATACCCTTTCAATCTCTACACCATTTACACTGAGTTTGGGTACTGGGTAGTTGTGATGGTTGTTAAAGACTATAAATTTTGTCTTGCTTAAATTGAGCGTTAATTTGTTCGAATCAAACCACAGTTTCAGCTTTCCTAATTCCTTTCCGAGTGTATCCAGAAGTTGTTCCAAGTTGTTTCCACTGCATAGCAGGTTAGTGTCATCAGCAAACAATATTAAGTCCGTTTTTTCTGAAACTTTACATATATCATTTATATACATATTGAATAATAATGGTCCCAAAACTGAACCCTGTGGGACTCCACAGGTGACCTTCAGTAGCTCTGAGTTTTTGTTGTTAACACATACAAACTGATATCTATTCTTTAAGTAACTTCTTAACCAGGACAGTGCTACCCCTCTGATACCACAATTTTGTAGTTTCTTTAATAATAGATTGTGATCTACTGTATCAAATGCTTTTTTAAGATCCAGGAATACTCCAACTGAATACTCTTTATTTTCAATGGCTGTTGATATTTTTTCTGTAAATTCCATTAAGGCATATGCTGTTGTCCTTTTGTGTCTGAACCCATATTGCTGCTCACACAATAAATCATTCTTCAGTATGAAGTTGTCAATTCTCTCATAGAATATTTTTTCAAGTATCTTGGAAAATTGCGGTAATAGTGAAATTGGTCTGTAGTTGGAGAGTTCCCCTCTGTCGCCTGTCTTGTAAATCGGAATTACTTTAGCTATTTTCATTGCATTGGGAAATATACCTGATTGGAGAGACAGGTTACAGATATACGTCAGTGGTTTCACTATGCATTCGATAACAGTTTTGACTAGTAGCATATCAATACCATCGCAGTCAGTAGATGTTTTACTTTTGAACGATTTAACAATTTCAATGACCTCTCTTTCGTCTGTGTTCTTTATGAAGATGGTGTCTTTTACAGCAGTGTTATTGCATATTGAATCACCTGTTGGCACCGTAGTGGGTATTTCTCGGGCCAGTTTAGGTCCAATGTTAACAAAAAAATTATTAAATTCATCTGCAGGTGAAGCTATATTCACATTCGGAGTCGATTTATTATTTTTTGGAGTGTTAGTTGGGTAGCTGGTATTTCTGCTTTTATTTCCAAGGATACTGTTGATTATTGTCCATGTATTTTTAATATTGTCTTTGTTTTTTTCCAGTTCTTTACTGTAATAGTCTCTTTTACTACATCTTATTATATATGTTAACTTATTTTTGTATGTTTTATACCGCTGCTCTGCTTCTTTTGTCCTTTTCTTTATGAAAGCTTTATATAATAAATTTTTCTTTTTACGCGCCTTTTGTAGTCCTTTGGTTAGCCATGGTTTGTCAGTAAATTTGTGTTTAAGCTTTTTTTTAACTAATGGGCAGTTTTTTTCATAAAGAGTGGTTACAATGTTTGTAAATGCGTCATAGGCTTCATTTACATCTGATACATAGACTTCTGTCCAGTCTTGCTTCAGCAAGTCCTCTTTAAAAGAACTGATTGCGTTTGGTGATTTGTGTCTGAACGATTTTGAGATTTTTTCTGGGTTGGGCCCCGTGTGGCCATGGATAAGTGCAAAGATTGGCAAGTGGTCGCTTATATCATTTATCAATAATCCACTTTCTATTTTCTTGTCGAGAACATTGACAAACAGGTTGTCAATAAGTGTAGCAGAGTGAGCTGTGATTCTACTGGGATGTGTTATTGTGGGATATAGACTCATGCTGTACATAGAGTTCATGAACTCTGTAACTACATTTTGTTGATGTGGATTAAGTAGGTCAATATTGAAATCTCCACAAATTGCTACCATTTTCTTACTAGTAATATTATTGTACAGCTCGACTAATTTATCTCTGAATGTCTCAATGCAAGTTCCCGGCGTTCTGTATATGCAGCTTATGATTAGATTTTTTGTTTTGTCTAGGTCAATCTCAACAGTAACACATTCCAGAAGCCCTGGTAGTGCTGAGGACATTTCATTTACAAGCTTACATCTATATAGGTCATCAATATACAGTGCAACACCACCACCCTTTTTTTGAGATCTGTTAATGTTAAACATCTGATATCCCTCTATTGCCATCAGGGGAGCCTGGTCTTCATTAAGCCAGGTTTCAGAGACTGCTATAGCTGTGAATTTTCTGTTTAGCTGTTTTAAATAGTCCTGAATCTGTGAGAAGTTTTTGTTAAGACTTCTGCTATTGAAGTGTATTATTGACAGTTTACCATCTAATTGCACTTGACTTTTGAATTGCTTTTCAGTGTAATATTCACAGTGGTTATGAATATTATTGAAAAAGTGGTTATCAGGATCAATATCATTCTCCATCTCTTGTGGTTTATGTTCAGCATAGTGGCATATTTTTAGAGTTTGAGTTTCCTCACTCTGTGTTTCATAGTCAGTGTTCATCTGTATTTATCTAAGTCAGTAGCATCTCTGATCATTATACTTTTTGCTTGCCCAGGTGTTCCATTTAGTTTAATCCAAATTCTACAATTTCTTGTCCAGGTTGACTGTATCTTATTATGTTTCTTTAGCATCCGTGCCTGCCGTGCTAATTCAGCGTTTTTTTTTGTCAGGTGTTCATTTAGGTAAACTTGAGTTTCCTTTAGTTTTTTGGCCTGCCTCAGTATGTCATTTTTCACCCTCCTGTTCACAAAGCGCATCACAATTAATTTCTTTGTTTTGTTATCTTTCTTCGGTAAAGCATAACAGGCTGAGATCGCATTGGCTTCTACCTTAATGTCTTTATCATTAAGGAACTGAAGCACTTGGTTTTCTAAGGACATTGATTCACTTATGGAAGCATGTTCACCACTCAGTCCTGTAGCGGCATGGGCGTACGACTGATATCTGATGTCTAGTCCACTTATAACTATGTCATCAATGCGAGAACCTTGTTCAAGATCCTCAACGCGTTGCTCCAAAAGACGCCCGTGTTGCTCCAGGTCCATAATTTTTTTGTCTTTTTCTTTTATTATTGAATGTAGGGCTTGTACCTCCTCCTGTATTAGGTCTAATATTTTGTCCTGCTGGCTAGTCACTTTGGCCAGTTCATCTAAGACAAAGTTCAGAGTTTTTTTAATTTCTTCCATTTCCTCTTTTTTGGGTGGCATTTTACTGACCTGTGGATAGAAATAAGCAGAGAATCCGGCTAGGCCTCAACTAGCTCGGTCACTACTGGACCGAACAATCGTCTTCTTCTTCTTCTAACAGTGAGATTTCCATGTCTACATGATGTCTATAACACTCTATCTGGTCATTTTTGTTCTTCTTCTCTCAGTTACTGGCAGATGATGGATTGAGCCATCACCAACGATGGATCTCCTGCCTTCTGGCTGCATTAAATTGTAAGGGGGTGCTTGTGATGGCGATGACTAATGAGGCCAGTGCATGAAGCACATGGCATATCGCAATCGGGACAGATGTACATAATTGGCTGAGTGGATGACACCGACTGCTGTAGATGTCTCTGTTGCTGGGCGGCACCATGACATGCTTTATGGCGGGCATCCAAAAGGGCAGTTCTCTCTCTCCCGAAGAGGTCAACACCTTCATGGCAGATCTTTCGCCAAAGGGGAAAGTTCTTGGCCTGCATTTCCCATGTCATAGGATCAATCCCACACGACTTGAGTGAGGCTTTGAGCATGTCTTTATACCACTTCCACTGACCGCCCCGTGACCTCCGCCCTTCGTCCAACTGGCCAAATAACAGGATTTTAGGAATGCGCTGATCTGTCATCCGAACAACATGGCCAGTCCAGTGCAACTGGGAACGTATGATGAATGGCTCGATGCTGGTGATATTGCACCGGCAGAGGACTTCTGTATTGGCAACTTTGTCTCGCCACATGATTCCACACAGCTTCCTTAAACACCGCATATGAAACTGTTCAAGTTTCTTCACATGGGGGCGATAGGTTGTCCACGACTTGCACCCATAGAGAAGTGTAGATAGAACAACGGTGCGATAGACCTTGATCTTGGTCCAGATAGCAAACAACTGAAAGGTGGATACCACCACGTACTGTACAAGAGTGTGTAACATTATGTCATTTGAGCCGGACTTCTAAATTCTATGACTTAATCCTGTGTAATTTAAAAAAGACAAAAGAGCCCTTCTCGTGATTCTTAGTGCCTCTCCATCTCCATCTGTTCCCAGAATCCCAGTTAAATCCCATTTCCTACCAGGCTTTCGAACTTCATTTTTCATTCTCTCTCTTTCATTTCCATACTTGTGACAGTGTAATAAGATGTGCTCGACATTTTCTTTTACTCCACATTCTCTACATTTGTCACTTTTGCTTTCCCCATGGTGAATAAAGTGCCGTTTAAACCTGTATAATCCAGTCTGAGTCTTGTCATAATGATGTCTTCCCTCCTGTTTGTTTTATAATTCTTTATTGCAATAGATTTTTGTATTTTGTAATAAAATCTACCTTTATGATCTTCATCCCATCTTTTTTTGCCATAGCTCAATTCCTGTGATGGACTGGTGATCTGTCCAGGGTGTACCCTGCCTCTCACCCAAAGATGCTGGGATAGGCTCCAGCACCCCCGCGACCCGAAAAGGATTAAGCGGAAGAAAATGGATGGATGGAATTCCTTTTTTCTTGATTACTGTTTTCCCTTCACCTTTTCCAAGAGACAATGGTATAGTTAATTCTTTCCCAAGTGCACTTTTTGCTAATTTGTCTGCACAGTCATTCCCTTTCAACCCTTCATGTGCAGGAACCCAACAAAACTGAACTTCTCCACCACCCCTGTGTACCCTAAATAAACTGTGATATAGCTGAATCACCAAGTCTTCCCTTGTAGATTTTAGTGTCTGTATGGTTTTTAAAGCTGCAAGTGAATCTGTGCACACCACCATCCAGTCTGGTCTGACCTCCTCCACCCACTGCAAACCAATAATTATTGCCACCATCTCTGTTGTAAACACAGATGTATTGTTGGTCACTTTAAACTCTGGAATGTATACTCCAACTCCAACAGAGCCCTCTTTGTTCTTTGAACCGTCAGTATAGAGCTGTAAGCAGTTACTGTATAGTAATTGTTCCAGAGGTAAATGCTTGTTTTAACACCAACTTCACTCATATGCCAATCCTTTTTCCTCATTAGCAGACTAATGTCTACTTCTTTTCCCGGAAACAGCCAAGGGGGAACATTACTCACTGGACTGGTGTTAGCTATATCAATAGTGTCTAGTCCAGGGGTCACCAACGCGGTGCCCGCGGGCACCATGTCACCCGCAAGGACCACATGAGTCGCCCGCAGGCCTGTTCTAAAAATAGCACAACTCACAAGTGAGCTGCGTCTAAGATGTAATTTTTTCTGCCGCTATTTTTTAAAATCACACTTGCATTTATATAGATTTTAAAATGACAATGTCTTAAAAATAAAAAAATGAAAATATGTTTATTATACGTAAAGTTAAGGTGAACTCTGACCTAGTTCAAAGGTCAGTATTGTGCGCATGACAAAACCTTCGCGCTTGTGGAGCGTAAGCTAGCGGCCAGTGAAGATGGTGAACGCAGTGCAGTTTCCTAGCCCAAAACATGGCAAAAAAAAAGACAGAAAATTTATCATTTTCAAAGTGAGCGGGAGGAAGAGTTCTTTTTTCCTACCGTGAAAGGAAGCTGCGTGTGTTTCATTTGCGGGGCGATGGCGAAGCGGCACTATGTGGACCTTGTTCTCAATAAAGTTTTGGAAAAAAAAAAACTTCAATACGCGTCATGAAACTGCTGCCCACTCTTTTTTTTTTTTTTTTTTTTGTACCCGTAGGTAGATTTGTGCTGCAGTCCGGTGACAAGCCTTAACTCCCTAACCTGCATGTTTTTGGCATGTGGGAAGAAACCCACGCAAACACGGGGAGAACATGCAAACTCCACACAGATCACTGTTGGCCGGGGGCAGGGATCGAACCCACGATCCCCGCGATCCCGCGGCCGAGGGTAAACTGCTGCCGCGGTGCTGGTTATTACTCCAGCATGATTCTTGGCAAGAACTGTATGGATATAATTCCAGTGAAGAAGAACACACAAAAGTGTGTTTATTAAATGTAACAGATTTTGAGCAGAATTGCAGCAGATTTGTTCAGTTAAAAATATAAGATTTATTTAATATGAAAGCTGATTTTTCTTAAATGTTGCATAACTTTTTCAAACATGGTTCAACATAGTTCATGAATTAAAAGGGTTTTTTAGTTTTTTATGGTTAAAAGGAACTGGTGAAAACTGGACAATTTTTTTAATGAAATGTAGAAGTGATCATCTGAATAATTGCTGAGATTAATAAAAATAAAGTGTTGAATATTGATCTTGTCTGTTACCCACTCTAAGTTATTGATAATTATTTATTTGTATATATATATATACAACAAATTATATATATATATATATATATATACTGTATATGTATATATATATATATATATATATACAATTTGTTATTTTAGAGGAGTGTGTCAAGTTGGTGCCCTTCACATGACTCGATACCCATGGAGTAGCTCTTGGTTTCAAAAAGGTTGGTGACCCCTGGTCTAGTCCATACATTCTGGCTTTTCTTTCAATTGTCCACCCAAACCCGTGTTCCTGGAAATTAGAATATTCCCAGCAGTCTTGTAGTGTTGTTTTTGAAATATTTGCTTCCTCACTTCCTTTCAACTTGATGCAGTAAACAGGGGTGTCAAACTCATTCCATGGAGGGCCAAGACCCTGCATGTTTTGCTTCTACCCAGTGTCTTCAGCAGGTGTTTTCACTGATCAGCAATCAGTGAGAAGAAATTCAGTGAAATCACCTGCTGAAGACACTGGGTGGAGGTAAAACCTGCAGGGTCTTGGCCCTCCATGGAATGAGTTTGACACCTGTGCAGTAAGATAATGCGAGTTCATCTCTTCTCAAATCCATTGGCATTTCCCCTGCTTCTATTAAAACTGCATTGTTTGGTGTTGTTTTGACGGCTCCAATGCACAGGCAAAGCACTCTATGCTGCAATGTCTATTTTTTCCAGAGTCGTCTTTGCTGCTGCTCCATAAATCATGCATCCATAGTCTATTGTCGATCTCATTAGTGCTCTGTAAGTGTCAATTAATGCCTGTTTATCTGCACCCCATTCGTGTCCAGCTACAGCTTTTATGAGATTAATAACTTTTTTGCACTTTGTGTCCAGATTTTCAACATGAACTCTCCATGTGTATGCACTATCAAACCACAATCCTAGATATTTGAACTCACTCACTTCCTCTGTTGGTTGAATATATATTGTTAATGGTTCTGTACCAGTTCTGTGTTTTTTTGTTTTGTTTTGTTTTGTTTTTTTGTGAAAATCATATAGCAGGTTTTACTGTTTGAAAATTAAAGTCCCCACTCATGTGACCACTTTTCCACTTTCTCCATTGCTTTCCTGATGTTTTTGAACACAAATTTCTCATTTCTTCTCCTCGTCCATATGGCTTCATCGTTTTCATATAATGCCGTTTTGATGGATCCCTCTTGATCCTCAAACATGTCATTAATCATTATGGTGAATAAACTGGGCTTATCAGACTCCCCTGAGGAACACCATTTTCTATTTCAAATCATTAGAAACTTCTGAGCCTATTTTAATCCTAATAGTCCTGTGTGTTTAAAAAAAAAAAATCCATTATCCAATTATACATCCTACCACCAATGCCCATTTAATTCAATTTGATAAGAAGTCCATCCCTCCGCAATGAGTCATAAGCCTTTTCAATATCCAGATAAACTATAACCGTTACTTCTTTCATTTTGAGAGTCTTTTCAATATCATTACTTACCCTAACTAGAGCATCCACTGTGGATCTTCCTCTTCTAAAACCATTCTGATAGTCGTTTATTAATTGTCTTTGCTCTAGTACATATGAGTGTCTGTAAACTAACACCTTCTCCATCCATTTCCCTAAGTGTGACGTTAATGCTATTGGCCTGTAGTTGCCTGGGTGAGCTGGATCTTCCCCTGGCTTATTAAGTGATAAAATTGCAGCCTTTTTCCACCCACTTGGGATAACCCCCTCCTTCCATATTCTGTTAAATAATTTCAGCATCAGTTCCATTGATTGCATAGGCAACTGCCGGAACATAGCATAGCTTAACTGAGCATATCCTGGAGCTGTGTATCCACTATCTTGCAAAGCTCCTGTAACCTCTGACATTGTGAGCTCCAGGTCTAACAGTCATATCTTCTTTCACTTCCTTTTTTAAGTTTGCATTTTATCTGAGTTTATGCTCCCTTTGCTGTCTATGACTCTCACCAAGATGTTCTCCTCTATGAACTGCTGCAAATGCTCTACCTAGGACTTATGCCTTTTCTTTGTCTGATACAGCCATCTTGTCCCCATCCACTAGAGCTGGGACTTTAACTGATACCCTTTTCCCACTCATTTTTTTAAACATAGCCCAGACATCACCTAGTTCTGTTTTCCTACCAAGGGTGGAACAAAATTCTCTCCATATTGACCTTTTCCTGTTTTTAATAATCCTTTGAGCTACTGCCATTTTCTTTTTATAATCCATTAAGTTTTCACTATTCATATTCTTCCTTAGCTCTCTGAATGCCTTGTTTCACTCTTTTACTACAATACTACATTCCTCATTCCACCAGGGTACAACCTTCTTCCTACCCTGTGTTGTATTCTTAGGTATACTTGATATTGCAGCATTCAGAATATGATTGGTTACCTGACTTGAACACTCTTCTATGACACCTTCTAATGTTACCAAATGACATGATTGTGCACAGTATTGCCTAAATTTTTCCCAATCTGCCTTGTCAAAACACCATCTTGTCAAACATCTTCCCTCTTGTATACATACTTCAGTTTTAATGACTAAGTATTGGGAAGGGATCACTTCCCATAGTTGTACTGTTCATAACCGTCCATTCACAGGCTCTCACAAAAGAATCAGATACCGGAGTCAGGTCAATACATGATGATGTGCCCCTATGCACATCCACCCTGGTACCTTCACCACTGTTTAGACAAATTAACGATCTTTCATCCAACATCACTTCCACAGCATTTCCATTGTTATTGTGGCTCACATATTTGGACTGCATATGTATAAGCACAGGAGTGAGATGCTTAGTACTGCATGTGTTGTTTGACCTCACGTCTTGGATGGAACAATACGTCTGGACCTCCTGAGGATAACGACAGGAGGCGGAGGTGCCGTGATAAGACTCTGAGAGGACTTCCTGACCTCCTGGGGTCAGACGGACGACGAAGGGACTCGGGGGGAGAATTATTGTCAATAGGGGGTTTGGCGACAATGTGTGATTTTGCCTTTTGATGTCCCATGTATAAATGTGGGGATTTTTGGGGAGTTCACTCTCTTATTGTTTTGAGAGAATGCTGGGGATGTGAAATCTTCATTAAACCTGAATTGAGAAATAAATTCAGTCTCCTTATTTCACGCTCCCCACAGTTATCTGTATATGTGCTTCCCCACAAACCATTATGGCCATTAAAGTCTCCACACCATACCTCTTTCATATGCCCTTCCCCTGCCATAACACTGAAAGTATCTGCTGTTAACTTCCTACATGGGTTGTAATAATTAATCAGCTTAATATTTCCTTGTCCATTTGGCCTACATATTTCAATAATATTACACTCTATATCCTCAGGGGAGGGAATCACCCTATATGCAAGGCCATCTTTAATGAAAGTGGCACATCTTTCTCCATTTACACTGTTAATTCTATCCTGTCTGATTGAACTATATCCTGGAATGACAAAATCTAAGTGAGGTTGAAGCCATGTCTCCTGTACACGCACTACCTCTGGAACAACTTGTAGGTCGTAAAGATACTTCTTGAGTTCTTGTCCGTTTGCTACAAGACTTCTCGCATTCCATTGTAGTATGTGTAGTACCATATTCAGATATTAAGTTTCAACACGTGGCTCCCCATTTTCAGCTGTCAATAAACCATGAATTTGGTCGGCTTTGATATCTTTCACCTCTAGGAATCGTCCTGCTGCTTCCACAATGGTTTTGATTCTGTCACTTTTCTTCTTTAGCTGTGCTGCAACATTAAAAGTGTGGCAGATAAAAGCTACAAAGTTTGTCCTCTTAACTATCAATGTGTAATCATCCATTTTGCATTTATGAACACAAAAATTCCTTGCAGTGGCATGATCTTGTGCTTGTGTGGGATTTGTTGATGGCTGTGCTTCCCTTTGAACTAATTTAGATGAATTCTATTTAGCATGGAGAAATCATCTCCTAATTTATAAAATATCTCTTAGAAAAGCTAGAACAAGTTATTATTCTGCATTAATAGAAGAGAAAAAGAATAATCCCAGGTTTCTTTTCAACACTATAGCCAGGCTGACAAAGAGTCAGGACTCTGTCAATCCTTGCATCCCCCTAGAGCTTTCTAGTCAGGACTTTTTGAACTTTTTCAATCATAAAATTTTTTCTATTAGAGATAAAACCAGTCAGATTCTTCCTACCGTAAACTTCAGTACAGCAACTACAACTCCTTCAATTGATATCTGTTTAGATAAGTTTACTCCAATTGACCTTTTAGAGTTAGATAAAATAATCTCCTCATCCAAGCCTTCAACTTGTCTTTTAGACCCTATTCCTACCAGGTTATTTAAAAAAGTCTTCCACTTATTGGTAGCAATATTCTTCAAATAACCAATTCTTCTTTAACTTTAGGTCATGTACCGCAGGCTTTTGAAATTGCTGTAATTAAACCCTTACTCAAAAAGCCAACGCTCGATCCAGGAGTTTTGGCTAACTATCGACCAATCTCTAATCTGCCTTTCATTTCAAAAATCTTACAAAGAGTTGTTGCTACACAATTATTTGACCACTTGCAGGGAAATGGTTTATTTGAAGAGTTTCAATCTGGTTCAGAATTCATCACAGCACTGAAACAGCCTTAGTGAAGGTCACTAATGACGTCCTTATCGCATCTGATAATTGACTCATTTTTGTACTTGTCCTTTTAGGTCTTAGTGCAGCCTTTGATGCTATCGATCATGATATTCTACTTGATAGATTAGAACACTATGTTGGACTAAATGGAACTTCGCTGCAGTGGTTTAGATCTTATTTGTTCGATAGACTTCAGTTTGTTCATATAAATAATGAGTTTTCTTCCAACTCTAAGCTCAGTCACGGAGTTCCACAGGGATCTGTGTTAGGCCCTACTCTTTTTAGCTTATATATGCTTTCGTTAGGCAACATCATTAGAAAGCACTGTATACATTTTTTATGCAGATGACTCACAATTATACCTGACAATGAAGCCCGATGATTGTTATCAATTAGCCAAGTTCGATGCCTGTCTTAAGGAAATCAAAGCCTGGATGACTTGTAATTTTCTGCTATTAAACCCAGATAAGACTGAAATCATTCTTGTTGGTCCAGAAAACCTTAGAAATACCTTTCCAAATCAAACTCTTAAATTGGATGCCGCTACTCTTACTCTGAATAGTTCTGTGAGGAACCTTGGAGTTATTTTTGATCAAGATCTGTTTTTTAATTCAAATATTAAATTTGTTTCTAAGACTGCCTTCTGTCATCTGTGCAATATTGCCAAGATTAGGAGCATCTTGTCTCTGAATGATGCTGAGAAATTGATCCACGCTTTTGATAGCTCTAGATTAGATTATTGTAACTCGTTATTATCAGGTTGTCCTAAAACATCTTTAAAAAGTCTTCAGTTGATCCAAAATGCTGCTGCAAGAGTTTTAACTGGTTCTAGAAAGAGAGATCATATCTCTCCGGTTCTGGCCTCCCTTCATTGGCTTCCCATAGAGTTTAGAATTAAGTTTAAAATCCTTCTTCTCACTTACAAAGCTCTTAATAATCAGGCCCCCATTTATATAAAAGATCTGATATCACCCTATCATCCTAACAGAGCACTACACTCCCAAAATGCTGGATTACTTGTAATACCTAGAATCTCCAAAAGTGCAATGGGAGGCAGAGCCTTCTGCTATCAAACTCCTTTCCTGTGGAACCAGTTACCAATCTGGGTTCGGCAGTCAGACTCAATCTCTGTTTTTAAGAATAGGGTAAAAACCTTCCTCTTCAGCCTACGATTAGGGAGGGATCTTGTGTCTCTTACCCCCCCCCCTTTGTTTTGCTGTTAATAGATTTAGACTGCCGGATGACCTCTAATGTACTTGGCGTCTCTCCGTTAATGTTTGCTCTATTTATGTCTGTTTTTTTCATCTTCTCTATCCCCTCACCCCCCAGCCAGTCGCAGCAGATGACTGCCCTTCCCTGAGCCTGGTTCTACTAGAGGTTTCTTCCTGTTAAATGGGAGTTTTTCCTCTCCACCGTCGCTAAGTGCTTGCTCACAGGGGATCGTCTGATTACTGGGGTTTTTCTGCAATTGTGGGGTTTTCCCTATATTTGAAAGTGCTATGAAATGGCTGTTGTTGTGATATGGCACTATATAAATAAAGTTGAATTGAATTGAATTGAGCTGAACTGAACTTCTTTGAGGAAGGCCTGTTGTGTTTCTAACCATTCCTGCCTTTCTAACTATCTTTAGAGCCTCTGCATACGAGATTTTCTTACTTAATCTGATTTTCTGGGCTTGTCTAGCTTCCCTCTGCACAACACATCCTCCATATGCAGCACTGTGCTCACCCCCACAGTTGCAACAATTTACTTTGGCGTCCTTTTCACATTTACCATATTCATGCTCCCCTCCACATCTAGCACATCTTAACTTTCCCTTACATCGCTGAGTTTTTTTTTTGTTGTTGTTGTTGGTTTTTTTTTTGTACTTATTTTGTACCCGTAGGCAGATTTGTTTTGCAGTCTGGTGACGAGCCACCAGCTGCCGGTCGCTGCGTGCGCGAGCACCCCATGTCCCTAACCTGCATGTTTTTTGCATGTGGGAGGAAACCGGAGAAATCCCGGAGTAAACCCACGCAACACTGGGAGAACATGCAAACTCCACACAGATCACGGTTGGTCAGGGGCAGGGATCAAACCCACGATCTCACGATCCCCGCGATCCCCCAGCCGAGGGTAAACTGTGCTGCCACAGTGCTAACCACTGCGCCAACGTGCAGCCCATGTGTGTGTGTGACCCATCCTTTGACATTTGTAGCACCTGAGTGGCTTTTGGACGTATTCTCTGACACTGTAATACAGGTATCCTATTTGGACTGATTTAGAGAACGTTTCCTCAAACTGAATCATTACAGACAGTGTATCCTGCAGTGAACCTTCTCTTTTACTCTTTAGCCTCTTCACATCCTTCACCTTTCCTCCTTGGATCTCGTTTTTCACTTCTTCCATAGACATGCTCAAAGGGAAACCTGATATAACTCCCCTCAAGTTTGCTGTTGTGCCAGGAACATGCACCTTCATTTGTTCTCCGTTTAGACATGTCATTGCCAGTATTTTCTCTTGCTGTTGTTTACTGAATGCATGAATTAACAGGCGGTTATTATTCAAGAACTTTGCAAACTTAACTGTCCCAATTTCTTTTTCAATTGCTTTTGTTAGCTTAACAGGGTGATCGTGCCCCCCATCCTGATTGAACTCAATGGCAACCTTCCACTCATTCCCTACATCAAACTGCCATCCATGTTGGCTAGTTTGTGCTTTTTTCGCATTGTTACTTCCTCCTGCGTCACTGTCATCTGACCCGCTTCTAAATCTGTCTGTGTGTCTGTCTGTGTGTCTGTCACAACCATAGAACTCACTAAGAGATCATAGGATTGCTTATGATGTACCCATGATGTCTACATGATGTCTATATGATGTCATATAGACACCTCAAAGATCAAAGGCAGGCATCACTGAACGAGTGGTATGACATCAAAGATCATAGGACTCGCTATGATATCAGCAAAGATCAAAGGACTCACTATGACGTTATGAAAGATCATAAGACTCGCTATAACATCATCAAAGATCAAAGGCAGGCATCACTGAACGAGTCGTGACGCATTTGCTTACACCTGCTTTCTACGGGCATGCAGAAATACTTGCTTATACTGGGTTTCTACGGGCATGCACGGGAATGCACGGGCATGCACAGGTATGCACTAGTATAATAAAATTAAAGATGAAATAATAAATTAGTTTACTATTTTTGAGTAAAAAAAAAAAAAACAGAACAAGGCAATACAAGACAAAAAAAAAAAGGAATAATATAAATAGAACAAAACAAACAAGGATAAATTCCCAAAAGTCAGAAAGATAAGTTGGCTGTTCATGCAAACAAAAACACTGTCATGAATCTGGGTTTGGAGGCCAAACCCGGTTCTGACTTATTGTTATGATTTGTCCTAGTTTCCTTCTGACAGTTCTGGCAAGCCCCTTCCTCCTGTCAAGCACCGTCAGCTGCACTGTCACGGGTGCTCACACACATGCACGCACACACACACACGCATGCACATGCTCCATTCACTCTCATTCACACGCTCTCTCACACACTGGGTGCCATTCAGTTCTGCCCACGCATTCTCACACCAGCAATGTCTTTCCTCGTTAATTTCAGGAGTATTTGTTGGCCACTCCAGAGGAAAGAGATTGTCAGGGTATTCGCCTCTACACACGGCAGCTAGTTCTCCCCATAAATGGTATCACTCCCTTCGTTATTCTCCAGCCTGTCACTGCTAACCTGTTTGATCCATTGGTGTTTCGGCTGGCCCTGCTTCTCCACTTCATCCTCCAGACTGCATGTTGCACCCCGGATCAGCCCCAGCCTTGTATGTCTTTCTTCACCTTTTCTCCTGTGCATTGCAGCCCTGCAGCACTAGGCTGTTCGCCTTTCCTTTTCATGCTTTACACAGCACTGTAGCAGGAGGCTCCATTTTAGATTGGGCTGTAGAGTATTCGGCTGCGCCCTGTAAGTTTGGTGGCCAAACCCTGTCTTTACACCTCTCCATATATTGTGTGGTAACTGAACTGTATTTGGTGATTATTGGACTTGTTATTTTGGTGAACTTCAATAAACATTAGCACTCTCTACTCCTACGATTGGGTTTTTCACTCTCTCCTTCGTGCGCCGTGTGATGGTGCACAGGGGTTTGTGACAAACACAGTGGCCTCATTTATCAAAAGTGCATAAAATTGGGTGTAGAAATGAACAAACACCAAAATCTGTGTGGTATTTATGAAATCATGTGTTCATCAAATGATGAGATCAATCTCATTGTATTTTGATCACTCATCGATAAATCTGGCAGATGGAAATGATCGTAATTTACATCCTATGCCCATGCCTTGCCTTCAGCATTTACGACACAGCAGAACATAAGATGGCAAAAAGAGAAACTTTTCTGAAGTAGAAATCAACATTATAAGAGAAGTGAAAAATAATAAAGTAGGATACAGTTTTACTAAGCAGGTGTCCGATATAGAGATATCTCCCAAAGTGTTTTGAGGTATCTCATACTGTTCTTTTAATGTACTAAAAGATTTCAAAACTAACCCATTGTATAGGTTTCTAATGGTATTAATACCTTTTCTGATCCATACTTTCCAGTATATTGATTTTTTTTTTATCAATAGTAAGTTTTGGATTCAGCCAGAGCCATGTCGAGGAATATAGGTATGGGCTGGTCTTATATGCTGTTGTAGGAGTTT
This sequence comes from Pholidichthys leucotaenia, assembly GCA_020510985.1. Lineage (NCBI taxonomy): Eukaryota > Metazoa > Chordata > Actinopteri > Cichliformes > Pholidichthyidae > Pholidichthys > Pholidichthys leucotaenia. Next base: position 308,669,101 of record CM035836.1, read on the forward strand.
ATAGTTATTAGGTACAAAGATTATTTGATTTATATATATATGTGTGTGGGTGGGAATGAGGTTTCACTTCATTACTACACACATAAGCTCATGGGGCACCAGTCCACAAGAGTGGACACTTTAATTAATAACTAATCTTTGTACCCTCTATGAATCAGTCTCAAACATTCGTGAATTCTTCTGCATGACTCGAGAGAACAGACACAAAAAAATTAAACAGAAACTTCAATATGCCATTAACAGTTTTATGATCAAACTCAGCTTACATAAAGCATTACATTCAGATGACTCATAGGGCAAGTTGGAATGATCAACAAGTATCAAGCATCACATTAAACTTGTAACAGATTACTGAGAATAAAGTGGATTATCAAACATTTGTGGAACCAAGGAGAATCATAGTTTGAATTTGTAACTGTGATGGAAAATGAAAAACTGTAAAATAACTGTAATAGAAGGTGAAGGAAATTGGATGCAATTTTATGAAGAAAATTATAAAATCTGATTTATATGAAAAAGGAAATTTTGTGTAGCATCAACATCTCCTCGGGCCAATCCAGGAGATCACTTTTCTTCATTTTAAAGAAATTTCACTTTTCTTCATTTTAAAGCAACTGTCACTCAAGGTCTGGTCAAGAATGCTGTGTGTCTTCAACAGGACCCCAGTGTAAACAATTTCAGTTTTGTAGAGAGACTTGATAAGGATTTGCTTTTAAAGGTTTAAGTGAACCATAAACTCTTGGAGTCAAATCTCCAACTGGACAGTTCATGCTGATAGTATCCGTTCGTACCAGAAACTGATACTCTTAAAAAGTCATAAACTTCTTAAGCGGGCAGATATATGGCCTTCTTCCTTCTTTTAGACATTTCCCAGAACCCTCTAGGCCCCCCTACTCACATTCCAAAGACCTAAAAATTATCTACAGCTCAACAGTACCTCCTAGTGAACATCTACAGAATATGTTTCATTGTGTAATCTGACTGTTAATTCTGACTAAACATTAATCTTTTCTTCCGGCTATTATCTCCCCGGGATTCTAAGGACACTGTGAAAATCATCACCCTTTTTATCACCAATAATGGTTTGCCATGATTCATTAATCCTTCATTTAAATGTGAGTGCATATCTTAGGAATGTTTTATTTTCATGAGTGTTATTCAAATGAATGTTAAAATTATTAGTAATGGTATAAATGCATGGTCACTGAATATTAGCCTTGAGTCACTTAAATTAGTTAGATTTTATATTGAGTTGTGGGAATGTGAAAATGATGAGACAGATTTCTCTCACAGCAGCTTTATTCACATTCACCAACATCTCAACGAAGAAAGAGAACATTACAGGGAACTCTCGTCCTTAAATACCAGGACTCTCACAGTTCACAAGTCACATGCATCACAGGTCACATTGCATTATAATCGCCAGTAACAATGCATCTCCTCTCTCTGATATCACCCCCACAGTCTACAATGCATCTCCTCTTTAATCCTCTAATAACACCCCCACAGTCTCAAGCCCTGCATACCAAAGCTAACATCCTCGCAGCTTCCTGTTATCTCCAAGGAAGCTCTGTCTTTGTTCTGATCTAAAATGTGAGGCCTTACATCAGTCACAAAGTAGGTCACATATGTGTGGCCACCCGCCCCCCAAATATTTTAGAACAAACAAGAGAATAACAGCATGCATGCCGTGATAGAATCAATACACATCAGTCCGCATGCTGTCTAGGCTTCAGTCTCCTGCCGTATCTGCTGTAGCTGGGATTCAACGTCTCCGCAGCGCTGTCACGCTGGGGGTTTGCTGTCTGGGGGTGGAAACCTTTTGTCAGTCCTTGCGGGTGTTCTGGGGAAACATTACTCTGTGAAGCCCCCCGTGGGGGTCTACCTCGTGCGGGGCCCTTGCCAACAGCACTTGCTCATCCGCCACCACAAAAGCGGGTTTGAGTCTGTTTATGCCAACTTTTTCTTTCCTACCCCCCAAATCTAGCAAAAACTGCTTGTCCCCTGTTTCCAGCACTCTGAAGGATCCGTCATAAGGTGGTCGCAGCGGGGGTCGATGCGCATCGTGTCTGACAAAAACAAACTCTGCGTTCTTCAAAGCTTTAGGCACAAAAACGTACGGAAAACTGTGGTGCACGGGGCCGGGCTGCGTGCTTGATTCTATGCTACTCTGCAACAGCTGAGACAGGGAGGTGTCTGGCGCCGGGTTATCAGGGAGAAACTCCCCAGGCAGCCACAGTGGTTGCGCAAACATGAGCTCCGCTGGGGAGGCTTCTAAGTCCTCTTTAGGCGCAGAACGCAACCCCAATAAAATCCACGGTAACTTGTCTACCCATTTTGCATCTGTCAGTGACGCTCTGAGAGCCGCTTTCAGTGACCTATGAAAACGTTCGCATAACCCGTTAGCCTGCGGATTGTACGCAGTTGTGCAGTGAATTGTGACACCCAGGCTGCGGGCCATTGTCAACCAAAGTTCGGACACAAATTGAGGGCCTCCTCCGAAACACGCCACCCAAGCTGTTAAAAATGCGCGCGCTACCTCCACGGCTGTGGTTGATGCCAGCGGAACCACTTCAGGCCAGCGCGTGGTGCGGTCCACCATTGTCAGAAGGTGTGTGCACCCCTGCGATGGCGGGAGGGGTCTCACGAGGTCCACATGAACGTGAGCGAACCTCTTGGCCGGAATGTGAAACGGCTCCAAAAGAGCCCTCGTGTGCCTGTGTACTTTGGCTCGTTGACACACCGTGCAGGCTGCTGCCCACTCCTTAACTTGCTTGTGAAGACTCGGCCACACAAATTTCTCTCCTACCATTTTGACCGACGCGCGCACTCCCGGGTGTGCCAAAGAATGAATCGAGTCAAAAACGCGGCGGCACCATGCGGCCGGTACTACTGGACGCGGCCGTCCAGTGGAGACATCGCAGATTAGGGGGGGCATACCGTCTTGCAGCACCCTGTTCTCCAGCCTTAACCCTGTTGGTCCAGACTGGAGCGCGCGCACATCCGCGTCACTAACCTGCTCGGCGGCCATGGCTGCGTAATCTATTCCTACGCTGACTGGGGCCGCCACGGTGCACGAGAGGCAATCTGCCACTACATTCAGTTTGCCCGCCACATGCTGAATATCAGTGGTAAACTCTGAGATCGCGGCCAGCTGTCTCTGCTGCTGGCCTGACCACGGTTCGGAAACCTTGGCCATTGCGAATGTTAGCGGCTTGTGGTCAACGAACACGGTGAAACGGCGTCCTTCCAGCCAGAACTGAAAGTGGCGGAAGGCCAAATGAAGAGCCAGCAGCTCCATGTCGAACACGCTGTATTTACGTTCGCTATCGCGCAAGGTCCTGCTGAAAAAGGCGAGGGGCTGCCAAACCCCGGCTACATGCTGCTCCACGACTGTCCCTATGGCCACATCTGACGCGTCAGTAGTGAGCACTATGCGGGCCGTTGGGTCTGGGTGTGCCAACAACGCAGCCTTTGCCAAGGCTGCTTTAACCTCCGAGAACGCTTGGTCCCGCTCCAGGGACCACTCGACCTTATCCGTGGGTTTCTGTTTTTTGAGCGCGGCATACAGCGGCTGCATGAGTTGCGCCGCACGGGGAAGAAAACAGTTATAAAAATTCACCATTCCCAAAAACTCCTGTAACACCCTGACCGTCTGCGGCCGGGGAAAATCTGCCACCGCACGCACTTTGTCAGGAAGCGGAACCGCTCCTTCGGGGGAGACGCGGTGTCCTAAAAAATCGATCTGTGCCACCCCGAACTGACACTTCGCTGGGTTGATTATTAACCCGTGATCTCCCAACCTCCGGAAAACTGTGGCCAGGTGTTTTTCGTGTTCGTCTTCGGACGCACTGGCTATCAAAATATCGTCCAAGTAGACGAACACGAAAGGGAGATCGCAAAGCACCGCGTCCATCATGCGTTGGAACGTCTGTGCAGCCCTTTTAAGCCCGAATGGCATGCGCAAAAACTCGAAAAGGCCAAATGGAGTTATTACCGCTGTTTTGGGTATGTCCTCAGCGCGCACTGGGACTTGGTGGTAACCGCGGACCAAATCTATCTTAGAAAAAACACGAGCCCCTGCCAAATGAACGGAAAAATCTTGGATATGCGGGATTGGGTAGCGGTCGTGCGCTGTAGCGTTGTTTAACCTGCGGAAATCCCCGCAAGGTCGCCATGATCCGTCAGCCTTCGGGACCATGTGTAGCGGGGAAGCCCACGGACTGTTTGAACGCCTGATGATGCCCAACCTCTCCAGGTTGGCGAACTCCTCGCGCACTATGGCCAGTTTAGCTGCGTCCAAGCGCCGAGCTTTTGCAAAAACGGGTGGTCCGGTAGTGGTAATAAAATGTTCCACCCCGTGTTTAGCGACTGTTGCCAAAAATGTGGGGGCCATGAGTGCTGGGAACTGAGTGAGCAGTGTGTGGAACTTACCGCTTGCAGCTGTGACGTTAGCTTGTGCTGTTGGCGGGGCCACTCGCGCTGTACAGGGAATAGAATCAAAAGAAAATGCATTAACCAGGCACCTGTTAGCGAGATCAACCAACAAACTATGTGAGCACAAAAAATCAGCCCCCAACATATTGAAATTCACTGCTGCTATAACAAAAGTCCACTCAAATGTACGGCCGTGTAGAGACAGAAGCCGAGTCTTCTCACCAAAGGTCTTAATCTCCGAGCCGTTCACTGCTGCCACCCCGGGACCTCTGGAACCTGCCAGCCTGTCCGCATAGGTAGGTGTGATGAAACTCAACTGGGAGCCTGTGTCCACGAGGAAATGCCTCCCCGAGCATGCGTCCAACAAGTAGAGCAGCTTGTTCTCCTCCCCGAGGGCCGCAGCTGCTACTGACCCCCGGTCTTGGCGTTTCCCGAACGCTTGAACTGGCACAGTGGTACACACTTGCGTGCCCTTTCTGCGAAACAGCGATGGTAGAAACAAAGGACGTCTCCTCCGCGTTCCCTGGCTCCCGCCGCCGCCGTCGTCGGTGGGTCTGCTACTGCTGCTCCTGGCCCCCTGCCGTCTGTGGTCGTCGCTCCGAGTTCCGCTGCTGTGGCCATGGCCGCGCGTTGTCTGCTGGCGTTGACAATTCGCTACGCCTCCCGGGCCAGCGCGCGGTAGTCCCGCTGGGCCAACAACGGCGAACTGGTCAGGGTCGCTCTCGTCGCTGACGGTAGGGTCCTGAGGAAGAGGTGGGTGAAAATGAAGTGGTCGTCATCTGAGCCTTTCAACCTAAACATCTTCTCCATCAGATTAACGGGCCTGTCATCTCCCAACTCAGTCAGTGCCAGGAGCCTCTCTGCTCGCTCCTCGACGGAGGGGGTGAAGTGCTGGATGAGTGCAGCCTTCAACGCGTCGTATTTGTCGTTGTCTGGTGGCTGCTCGATAAGGCTCTCCACATGCTGAGCCGTGTGGTTGTCCAGTCTTGCGACCACATGGTAGGATTTTGTGTCGTCTAACGATATTCCCCGGAGGTTGAATTGTGCCTCAACCGCGTGGAACCAGGAGCGCGGATTGTTCTGCCAAAAGTCCGGTAGCTGGACCGTAGCGGCATTCGCTTGGCTGGGGGCTCCTGACGAGGCTGGCCCCGGGGAAATCTCCTGTTGCTGCATGCTACGTCTTGGGTCACCAGTGTGGAAATGAGAAAATGATGAGACAGATTTCTCTCACAGCAGCTTTATTCACATTCACCAACATCTCAACGAAGAAAGAGAACATTACAGGGAACTCTCGTCCTTAAATACCAGGACTCTCACAGTTCACAAGTCTCATGCATCACAGGTCACATTGCATTATAATCGCCAGTAACAATGCATCTCCTCTCTCTGATATCACCCCCACAGTCTACAGTGCATCTCCTCTTTAATCCTCTAATAACACCCCCACAGTCTCAAGCCCTGCATACCAAAGCTAACATCCTCGCAGCTTCCTGTTATCGCCAAGGAAGCTCTGTGTTTGTTCTGATCTAAAATGTGAGGCCTTACATCAGTCACAAAGTAGGTCACATATGTGTGGCCACAGAGTATATAATTCCATAAGAACTAGTAGTAGTAGATTAGTTTATTTGACAGGGACAGTGCAATAAACATAGACAATTTATCAAAGACAATCAATCTGATGTGTTGCACATAGAGTGTATAGCTATTAGCTAATTTGCAACTCTTGTCCCTGGATGGGCTTTAGAAAAAAGAATCAAGATAAAAAATATACACAATAACCACATACATCAATGCAGAAAAATTATATATACACAATTATAAATATTATAAATATTATAAATACACAAATATAACAGCCTGACTCACATTTAACATAAATATTATAAATATTATAAATACACAAATATAACAGCCTGACTCACATTTAACACATATAACATAACTCACATTTGCCTATTTCAGGCCTTCCTCCCTCCGTCACTCACTATAAACAAACACATTTATTCCTTCCCTTCATTCACTCTCACTTTGCAGACAAATAATTCATACATGAGTACATTCTTGTTTATTTTTCAGCCAGTTTTTAACATTTTTAGTGAATGTTTTAAAGTCCGTTATTATTTTAATTTCATTTGGCATTGTGTTCCAGATGTGACTGCCCTTTATAGAGAAAGCTGTTTGTCCAAATGTGGTTCTGCGGTGGAATATTTTACAGTTATTGTTAACAGAACTCCTGGTGGCTCTGCTGCTGTCCTGTCTTTGGACGAAACCAGCAAGTGGCTCGGGTGCTGATTTATGGAAACATTTGAACGTTAATTTCAGAAGACAGAGGTCAATGAAGCTCTCAAAACTCAATAGGTTGTATTTTTTTAAAACATTACAGTGATGCCACCTAATGGGCTTTTTGTCCAAGATTTTTAGGGTTTGATTATATAATGAACCTATGTGTCTTATTGTGGAAGGGGCTGCTTGAGCCCAGACTGTCAAACAGTATGATATATGAGAAAAAACCATAGAATGCATATACAGTGCAGCTGCTTCGTAAGGTATGTAATATCTAATTAATTTAAAGCAGTTCAGATTTTTTTTTACTGTTTTTGAAATTTTCTTTATATGAAGATTAAATTTGAGTTGAGGATCTAGTACAATGCCAAGGTATTTGAATTCTGTAGCTAAACTGATGTCATGATCATGTATATTAACTTTAAAATGTTGCAGGTTACATTTTTTGATTGAAAAGCACATTGAGACTGTTTTCTGAAGGTTCAGCAATAGATGGTTCTTGAGGAGCCACTCTTGGACATCAACCATACTTGTAGACAGTACATCTGCAGCCTGTGCTGGAGTCTTGGCAGCTGTGTAAATAACTGCATCATCTGCATAAAGTTGGCATGTTGCAGCTGAGCAGTGTAACGGCAAGTCATTAATAAAAATGCTGAAAAGTAAAGGACCAAGAATGGACCCTTGTGGGATACCCATGCGGTTGTTTAAAAATGAGGATTTATCCTGGTGAACTTTTACACACTGTTCTCTATTCTGGAGATAAGATGCAAACCATTCTAATGTATTTGGGGAGAAGTTAAAAGATACCATTTTGGATAAAAGCAAACTGTGGTTTACAGTATCGAAAGCCTTTTTGAGATCTAGAAAAACAGCTCCTACCACATTACCCCTGTCCAAGGACTGTTTGACGTTTTCAATAAGGCAACAATTTGCTGTTTCTGTTGAGTATCCTGGTCTAAAACCAAATTGATGTGGATGAAGAAGTTGACTGTCTTGTAAGTAGTCTATCAGCTGTGTAGCTACAACTTTTTCAAGAACCTTAGATAGGACTGGTAAGATAGAGATTGGGCGGTAATTGCATATATCGTCTTTACTGCCTGATTTATGAACTGGTATGACGACAGCTTTTTTCCAGCCAGATGGAAATGTACTAGACCTAATGGAGAGATTAATGAGATGAGTCAGTGGTTTGATTAATATTTTGCTGTGCATTTTGAGAAAGGAGGTGCTCATATTGTAGATATCATTAGTTTTTGAGTTTGACAGTGTTTTAACAATACCAGCAATTAACTTCTCATTTACCTCATCGATGTGAAAAGTATCTGTTGGAAGTATGGAATTTGTGTTGTTGAGCACATTTGGCAGCACAAAAATTTTTGTTAAGTCTTCCACAGAGCCCACAAAGTGTGAATTAAATACATTTGCCAAAGTAGCCTTGTCACTGACGGTCTTGCCATTGATTCTAAGTTCCTTTACCCCCTTCTGATCGTTTTTTTTATTAGTTAAGTTATTTAAATGCCTCCATAGGGAACTGTTGTTACCCTTTGCATGATCTATCAGTTTATTGTAATAAGATATTTTTGATTTTCGCAGCTCATGTACCACTTTATTTCTTAAACTTTTGTACACAAGGTGATCATTTTGTAGTTTGGAGGTTAGTGATGTTTTCAGTGCATAGTCTCGCCTCTTCATAAGTTTTCTTATTTCATTATTTAACCATGGTAGGCTAATCTTCTGTTGTCTACTTTTAATTTGCTTTGAAAATTTTTCTATAGACTTTGTGATTGTTGCAGTTATAAAATTACAACAATCATCTACTTCACATGTTGCCATGAGCTGCTCCCAATTTTGATTCTCTAAGTAATGTTCAAACTCCTCATTTTTTGATTTGGGGATAATAAAATTTGATTTGTCAATATCGACTCCCCCAAAATACTGTAGTCGCTTTTTAGTAAGTTTCCTGACAGCAAGAACCATGTTATGATCTGAGAGACCAGTTACAAGATTATAGGTTCTGGTTATTCGTTCTGGTTTATTAGTAAATACCATGTCAATAAGTGTTCTGGATTGTTTGGTTATCCTGGTGGGTCCTTTGATGATTTGCTGGTAATTAAATTTAGTCATGAGGCTTTTCAGTTTTTGTTTGTCTTTTTTATCAGACCAGTTGATATTAAAGTCACCATGAATTATTGTTTCTCTGTTCTTCTCAAGTTGTTTAACCAGATCACTTAATTCATTATAAAAGGAAGAGTTGTGTGACGGTGGGTTGTACACTACTGCAATGTTGAAATTCATTACCGGAGAGAGACATACATTAACAGCTAAACATTCAAGTGAAGTATTCAAATCAACCAGTTGACATTTATATTTCTCTTTGATGTAAATTAAAACACCTCCTCCCCTCCCTACCTGCCTGTCTTTTCTAAAACACTGGTAGCCCACAATATCGATCATATTAGTGTCTATGTTACTGTGTAGCCAGCTTTCTGAGAGACAAAGGTAGTCCAGATTTGAGTCCAACAGCAACACCGAAATCTCATCTCTTTTGGGGATTATGCTCCGTATGTTTAAATGACCGCCGAGGATCCCCTTTGGTTTAGCCTTGGTGTCCCAAAGAACTCGTGCATGGTTAACAGTTTGGAAAAATAAATGTTGTTTTTGCTTTTGTACAGCTCGGTTTTGTGCTAACCCAGTGGTCTGCTGTTTAATAGTGGCAGGTTCAGGGTTAAGGTGAATATCTCCTGCCAGAAGTAGCAGAACTAACAGAACTTTAACTGTATATCCTCTGCCATATTGTGATTTTTGCTTAACAGCCATGTTTGCCTTAATTTGGAAGTTTTTGCTCAGGGCTTTTAAAGACCACATAGAGTGTAGGGTGAGATGTCCAAGCCCAAATCCATACAGATAAAACTTTTTAACTTCACCTTTGGTTGAGTTTGTCGGAAAATCCTTCTTGTTGCAGGTCCAGACACACAAAGACAAAACGAAGAGGAAGTAGATAAGTAGAGAAGGCTTATTAGTGGTGCCCATCAGCCCACTTTTTAATCCGGTGGCAGCCATCTTCAGTCTTTCTTGGAAAGAAGGAAAAGGAAAATCTGTGGATAGTAAAATAAATTCTGCTTATATCGCCAGAATCTGATCCGATCGTCCTCGAATCCAGCTGGGCCTCAGCTAGCCAACTAGCCCCTTCCGTTGCTGGTCTCGTTGCTCATAGTCGCCGTAACTGGTCTCCCGTCCCGCTCCTCCAACCGAGTCTCGTCACACACCGCCGCTGCCACCGAGCTCCGCTGAGGTCACGGTAAATCCTCCGCTAGGCACCGCCACCTACCGTCGTCTGCCTGGGTGAAATCTCTGCTGAGCCCCGTCAACAAATAGCCGCTTGCCTGGTAGTATCTCCGCTGGGCCTCGCAGCTGGGCTTCGATTCAGGCTGGTGTAAGGTGGAATGACTGGCGCCAGCATTAAGCTAACTAGCGTTAGCTTAGCAATCGCTTCGGGTAGTCTCGTCGCACACCGCCGCTGCAGTCACGGTAAGTCCTCCGCTGGGCACCGCCGCCTACCTCCGTCTGCCTGGGTGAAATCTCTGCTGAGCCCCGTCAAACAAATAGCCGCCTGCCTGGTAGTATCTCCGCTGGGCCTCGCAGCTGGGCTTTGATTCAGGCTGGTGTTAGGTGGAATGGCTGGCGCCAGCATTAAGCTAACTAGCGTTAGCTTAGCAATCGCTTCAGGTAGGGCACATCAGTGAATCACAAGGAAGCGCTGGAATCGCTGGTCAGTTTACTCACAGTGGCCGGATAAAAGCGATCAAAGGGGTAATCCACCGGAGGTATATCCGATCGCTGTAGGTAGTTATTTAGAGAAACTGAATGTTTTATGAATCTCTGTCCATCTTCCCTCTCGTGATAACCAATCACCATGCTGCCTTTCTGCTGGATAATGTACTGGCATCTGATTGGCTGTTCACAAACAAAGAAATGTTCCCTCATTGGACAAAAGCCCATTCAAACTCCTCTTTATGAAAGATGATTGGCCCGTCTTGCGGCCAGCCCCTTTTTATGACCCAGCAGCACGCTTCAGTTAAATGCTTCAGAGTCACCCTGCATACTCAGATCGAAAATGAACAAAAGAAAGTTTTTGTTTTCACTTCTTCAGAGTTCTTTGTACTTCTTTGCAGTTTTCTTTTGTCTAAATTGTTCTGTGAATTTTAAGAAGTCTTTTGTGTGTGTGAACCTTGTCAAATCCTGTGTTAACTTTCCTAAATCGTCTTTTGATAAATTTACTTGTTTTCTGGTTAACTGAGGAGAAATCATCTTTTTCTATGAGCTCATCTTTAAAGACAGTTAAACTCTCAAATCTTTCTTTTTTTTTTCTTCACCTCAGAAGCCATTCTTACTCTATTTAAATGTTTTTTTTTCTTGGACCTTTTTGACTTTTCATGCAGTTAAAGTGGACTTTTTAATTTTCCTGTTTTAAAGTGAACCGATAGAGATTTTTGGACATTTCTTTTCCGGCCTCATCCATGTCTGACCCCGTAAAGAGAATAGGAGCTTGTGAGTGAAACTGACTAAAACATTCTTCTTTCAGTCTTTGGTCTTGTTATGCGGGCCGGAGACATCCTAAATTCAGACTGGTTGCCAACGGACTCCACGCCTGCTCTGGGGCCAGCCTTCACTCTGTCGCTGCCTGCCCTGTTTGAGCCCCCAGCCGAGTCTACACTTCTCACAGCTGTGAACGATCTGAAAGCCATCCAGCAGTTGCTTTCCCCCGGTGTTCTGAATGCTGTCTGGAAGAGCTACTGAGCCTTCTCGAACTTATACCACCGGCTGGCGCTGACCACCGCTGACTACCTGGACCTACAGCTGTTCGTAAGTGAGACTCCCATTTTCCTATCTGCTGGGTTTAAAGGTGATGTCCTAAAATATTAATTACAATTGAGTATAGCCAATATTTCATGGTACAATTAGTCCCTTGGCCGTAGGACGAAGCTATAAACCGAAGGAAAATTCTTATTCATTTTTAAGTAACCTCCTTTCATTTTTGTAGATTAATTCAGAAGTTCCTTTTTAGATAATCAGCTTATGGAATTTTTCTCCATAAAATTGCATTCTGGTTGTTAGATACTTCAGCCTTCCATTGCATTACAGTTGAAACATAAAATCTGGTTTCCTCTTGGTTCCACAAAGGTTTAACTATAGATTTTATGCTCAGGAATCCACTAACAGTTGATGTGATATTGAACACCTGTTTATCATTTGAATCTGTTTATTCATCATTTGAATGTCATGTCATGTAACCTGAATGAGTACCTTCTAGTACTTCCTTTGGGTGTATCGTCACTTGTGGTAACGTATCGTCACTTCCTGTTTCGCTGTCTGTCTGTGTGGTTTGCTCTCCTCACTCTCCTGAGCTTTGGGTTAGCCACTAGCTATGGCTACTAGCTCTCCTTCCTCTCCTCCTCTGGTGTGCTCTCTCTGTCACATGTTTAGCTACACGTCTGCCTCTTTTAGTGATAACGGTAAATGTAATAAATGTTGTCTTTTTGAGGCACTCGAGGCGAGGTTGTCTGATTTGGAATCCCGGCTCCGCTGCATTGAAACACCATCTGCGCCAGTTACTCTTGACGGACGCCCCTTAGCTGCAGCGGAGCTAGCTAGCATAGCTAACCCCGTTAGCGGTCCTCCGGCTCTCCTCAGCAGCGAGGAGACTGGGTGGGTGACAGTGAGAAGGAAGCCTAGTCGCAAAGCCCCGGTACACCTCCAACCTGTTCACGTTTCTAATCGTTTTTCCCCGCTCAGCGACACACCCACTGAGGAAAAAACTCTGATCATTGGCGACTCTGTAGTCAGAAACGTGAACCTAGAGACTCCAGCGGCCATAGTCAAATGCATTCCTGGGGCCAGAGCAGGCGACATCGAGTCAAATTTGAAAATGCTGGCTAAAAGTAACAGTAAATACTCCACAACTGTTATTCACGCTGGCATTAATGACATCCATCTCCGGCAGTCGGAAGTCACGAAACTTAATGTAGAATTGGTGTGTGACTTTGCCAAAACAATGTCTGCCTCTGTAGTATTCTCTGAGCCCCTCCCCAATCTGACCAGTGATGACATGTTTAGCCGCTTGTCATCCTTGAACCGCTGGCTGACTGTGTGGTGTCCTGCAAACAACGTGGGCTACACTGACAATTGGAGCTCATTTTGGGGAAAACCTGGCCTTATGAGACAAGACAGCGTCCATCCCACTTTGGATGGTGCGTCTTATTTATCTAACAATCTGGCATCTTTTTTATCCAAATTTCCAAAACATTGACTACTCAGAGTTGGGACCAGGAAGCAGAGTTGCAGTCTTACACACCTCTCTGCAGCTCCTCTTCATCCGCCACCCCTCAACTTAGCCCCTGTCTTCCCCATCAGAGAATCATTGTCTGCTCCCTCCAAAGTAAATAAAAATATAATATATAAGCATCCCAACGTGATTAAGAAAAAAATTGGTAAAATTCAAATTAAACATAAAGCTGTGGTCTATATTAATCATATATCCCATAACCTACATATGTATAAGCATGTGAGAATGTTTGGTGATTACATATGTAAAGCGACTTCACACCTCAGAACAGGACAAAGAGGTCTCAACCGCCAGTGAAGATCAAAGAGCATCCGAGGCACTGCGGTGGAGACCGGATAGGTCGCCCTGACCCCCCAGGGCCAGGTGGAGGGGTACGAAGACAAAAGAGGGGATTAAGATAGTGAGGGATGTCAGCTTTTGATATGCATGTCTTTTGTTATGTGCGAGTATAAGTTCGTAGAGCTGAAGGTGTTCGCTATCTCACTTCTTCTGCTGCTGCACCTAGATGAGACTTGTTAGAGGAGCTGATAATAAACTTTGGTTTATGAATCACATCGCCTCGTTATTTCAAGCTCTTCTACACTGGTGACCCTGACGCAAGGATGGACCAAAGGCGTTCCCCCGCGATCGACTCATCTGTGGCGACCCAGGCAGACGCCGGCGCCCATGCAGACAGGGGAACAGATGGACGACGTTCCCCCACAGCAGAAGTGATAGAGAGGGCTCAACCGAGCACCAGCGCCGCCGAGAGAGCCGAAGGAAGGTACTCTCACCCTGCGGACACATCAGTGACGGTCCACGCAAACGCCGTCACCGTCAAGCTGCCGGACTTCTGGCAGGAAGACCCCGCCTTGTGGTTTCAGCAAGCTGAAGCCCAGTTTGCACTTGCGGGCATCACGGCTGACGATACAAAGTTTTATCACATCATTGCCAAACTCGACGCCGCCACTTTGAGATGTGCGCGGAGCATAATCCAGCGGCCACCGGCCCAGGACAAATACAAAGAACTGAAAGCAACCATCGTGGCAAATTTCGTCCCCTCAGCCGAGGAGAGAGCCGAGAGGATCCTGGCGGTCTACGACCACAGAGGATGCAGACCCAAGGCCCTCATGGAGGACTTGCTGCAACTTAAAGAAGAGGACAATGACAACTTCCTTTTCCAATTCATATTCCTCAGTACGCTGCCGCCACACATGAGAGGGACGCTTGCCAACATGCGATGCAGCAACCAGCAGGACTTCCGCACGCTGGCCCACGAAGCTCAACGGCTCGTCAACGCCTGCAAGGAACAGACACCCACAGCAGCATCCGCAGACCTTAACGCTGATGTCCGGAGCCACGGGGAGCCACAAACCACCGAGCAGAATCAGCCCACGGTGACAGCGACACAGCCAAGACGTAACAGACGGAGCGACGTTTGTTATTACCACCACTGCTTCGCCGAGAAGGCTTACAAATGCGTTCCCCCCTGCAAATTCACGATTTCGGGAAAACGCCGAAGCCGAGAACCGTTAACAGCGGCGGTTCTCGACGAAAAAAGCAAGCTTTTATATGTGATGGACGGACACACCGGCAAGCAGTTCCTTATCGACACGGGAGCTCAACTAAGTTTTGTCATGCCCTCCCAAGCAGATCGGGCCATGGGCACCCGGGGCAATGGAGCGGTGGCAGCCAACGGCTCCATCATCGACACTTTTGGCGAAAAGAGCCTGCCCCTCCGCATCCACGGCCGCAACTACAGATGGACATTTGTTGTAGCGGCGGTGAGTTTTAACTTGTTGGGTGCAGATTTTTTGTGTGCACATGGGTTATTAGTTGATCTAGCGAACAGACGCTTGGTTAATGCACTGTCCTTTGCTTCTATTCCCTGCTCAGCTCGAGTTTCTCCACCACCCGTGCAAGCCAGCGTCACCACAGCAGGAGGTAAGTTTGACCAACTCCTCACCCAATTTCCAGCACTCACAATTCCCAAATTCTCAGCCACAGTGGCTAAACACGGGGTCGAACACTTTATTCCCACAACAGGCCCACCCGTGTTCGCCAAAGCTTGGCGCTTAGACGCGACCAAGCTCACCATAGCTCGGGACGAGTTTACCACCCTTGAAAAATTAGGCATTATCAGGCGCTCGAAAAGCCCCTGGGCGTCACCACTTCACATGGTCCTGAAATCCGACGGTTCTCGGAGACCGTGCGGCGATTACCGCAGATTAAACAATGCAACAGCGCATGACCGCTACCCAATTCCTCACATTCAAGATTTTTCACTACATCTGGCGGGTGCGCGCATTTTTTCAAAAATAGACCTGGTCCGCGGCTATCATCAAGTCCCAGTTCGAGCAGAGGACATTCCTAAAACAGCTGTAATAACCCCCTTCGGTCTTTTTGAATTTTTGCGGATGCCTTTCGGCCTCAAAGGCGCCGCTCAAACCTTTCAGCGGATGATGGACACGGTATTACGCGACCTCCCCTTTGTGTTTGTCTACCTCGACGATATGCTGGTAGCCAGCTCGTCTGAGGAAGAACACGAGCAGCATCTCACTATGGTTTTTCAGAGACTAGAAGAGCACGGGTTAATAATCAATCCAGCCAAATGCAAATTCGGTGTGTCTCAAATTGATTTTTTAGGACACAGAGTTTCACCGAAGGGGGCGGTTCCACTGCCAGACAAAGTTCACGCAGTAAAAAGTTTCCCACGGCCACAAACGGTCAAATCGCTGCAAGAATTTTTGGGAATGGTTAATTTTTACAACCGTTTCCTCCCCCACGCAGCTCAGCTCATGCAGCCCCTATATGACGCACTCAGAAAACAAAAACCTTCCAACGCGGTTGAATGGACCCCGGAGCGCGAACGCGCCTTCGCGGAAGTAAAAAGTGCCCTAGCTAATGCCACATTGTTGGTTCACCCCGATCCCTCGGCCCGCATTGCGCTAACCACAGACGCTTCAGACCTGGCCATAGGGGCAGTTGTAGAACAACACGTCAGAGGAATCTGGCAACCTTTGGCATTCTTCAGCAAATCGCTAAACCAAACTGAGCGTAAATACAGCACTTTTGACAGGGAGCTGCTAGCGCTTCATTTATCCATCCGCCACTTCCAGTTCTGGTTGGAAGGGCGGCGTTTCATGGCTTTTGTAGACCACAAACCGCTCACCTTTGCAATGGCTAAAATTTCCAAACCGTGGTCAGGCAGGCAACAGAGACAGCTAGCTGCGATTTCAGAGTTCACCACAGACATTCGACATGTGGCAGGCAAACTTAACGTGGTAGCAGACTGTCTCTCTCGCGCTGTGACATTGCCAGAGCGCGAGGAGACAGATTATATTACCTCAGCCGCAGAACTCTTCGCCAATGCGGACACATACGCGGCCCCAATCCATGCAGGGATAGATTATGCAGCCATGGCGGAGGAGCAAAGTAGTGACGCGGACGTGCGCGCACTCCTGTCTGGACCAACAGGGTTAAGGCTGGAGGAAAGGGGTTTACGCGACGGTGTGCCCCCCCTAATATGCGACATCTCAACCGGCCGACCTCGCCCGTTAGTCCCAGCTGCATGGCGCCGCCGTATTTTCGACTCGATTCACTCCCTCGCGCACCCAGGTGTGCGCGCTTCGGTTAAAATGGTCACCGAAAAGTTTGTGTGGCCTGGCCTGCGCAAAAACGTAAAAGAATGGGCAAAGACTTGCATTTCTTGTCATCGCGCCAAAGTACACAAACACACAAAAGCCCCTCTACAGCCTTTTCGAATCCCTGCTAGAAGGTTCGACCACGTTCATGTCGACCTCGTGGGGCCACTACCTTCCTCCCAAGGTTTCACACATCTGTTAACAATAATAGACCGCACCACGCGCTGGCCGGAGGCAATCCCTCTGGCGTCAACCACAGCGGAGGAAGTCGCTCGCGTTTTTTTGACAAACTGGGTGGCACGTTTCGGCGTCCCATCGGACATCACGTCCGATAGGGGGCCTCAATTTGTCTCGGAGCTTTGGTCAGCCATGGCCAGCAGCTTAGGGGCAACAATTCACCGCACCACCGCTTATCACCCTCAGGCTAATGGGTTATGCGAGCGTTTTTACAGATCTTTAAAGGCCGCCCTCAGAGCCTCACTAACGGATACAAATTGGGTAAATAAACTTCCCTGGGTTTTATTGGGGTTGCGTGCTGCGCCTAAAGAGGATCTAGACGCCTCCCCAGCAGAATTAGTTTTTGCACAACCTCTCAGGCTCCCAGGTGAATTTTTACCAGAGAACCCAGAGCCAGGGCATCTTCCAGCCCCGAGGTTTTTAGGCAGCAACGGACCGGACTCTCTCCCCGGACCGGCACATCACTCTTTTCCACGGGTTTTTGTCCCCCAAGCTTTAAAAAACGCTGAATTCGTTTTTGTTAGGCATGAAGCTTTAAAACCGACTTTCCGCCCACCATACGATGGACCATTCAGAGTGCTGGAACCTGGTGATAAGCATTTTGTGCTTGATTTTGGGGATAGAAAAGAAACAGTCAGCACTGACAGACTTAAACCTGCCTTCTTGTTGAGAGACGAGCCTGCACGGTTGGCGAGAGCACCTCGGTGGGGTAGACCCCCCAAGAGAAAAGACTCAGCCCCCCTGCAGGGAACAAATAATCACTCTCCTCCCCAAGCTGCAGATTCCTTACAGGAAGGTCCCACCAGGACGCCCAAGCGGACCCACAGCAGATTCGGGAGAAGATTAAAACCCAGACGGCACAGGGACTGATGCAAACTACTCAACAGTTGTTCACTAATTGTGCTGTAACAGTTTAGGACTGACTTGTGATATTACTATGCTGTTATGATTACCACTGAACTCTCTTAGGAGCATGGCTGCTGGAAAGTTTCTTCTGTGTCAAGAGGTGTAGCAGTTAGTATGTCATAATAATTATCTTAAACTGTGAATTTTTCTATTGTCCTTTTCTTAGTCGTTTGGGGGGGCTGTGATCCATATTAATCATATATCCCATAACCTACATATGTATAAGCATGTGAGAATGTTTGGTGATTACATATGTAAAGCGACTTCACACCTCAGAACAGGACAAAGAGGTCTCAACCGCCAGTGAAGATCAAAGAGCATCCGAGGCACTGCGGTGGAGACTGGATAGGTCGCCCTGACCCCCCAGGGCCAGGTGGAGGGGTACAAAGACAAAAGAGGGGATTAAGATAGTGAGGGATGTCAGCTTTTGATATGCATGTCTTTTGTTATGTGCGAGTATAAGTTCGTAGAGCCAAAGGTGTTCGCTATCTCACTTTTTCTGCTGCTGCACCTAGATGAGACTTGTTAGAGGAGCTGATAATAAACTTTGGTTTATGAATCACATCGCCTCGTTATTTCAAGCTCTTCTACAAAAGCCTCTAAATTGAATGATTTGGCCTCTGTCCCTCCTCATAGTTTAAAAATTAAATGTGGTTTATTAAATATTAGGTCTCTAACTCCCAAGTCTCTGTTAGTCCATGATCTGTTAATTGATCATCAGATTGATTTAATATCCCTTACAGAGACTTGGTTAGGGCAAGAGGATTATGTTGGTTTAAATGAATCAACTCCCTCTGGTTATTTAAACTGTCAAAATTCCAGAAGTTCTGGTCGTGGAGGAGGAGTAGCAACAATTTACCATTCCAAATTACTAGTTAATGTAAAGCAAAAAACATGTTATAATTCCTTTGAGGGCCTGGTCCTCAGTATTGGGCACTTTAGCAATTTTAGGTTAAACCCAATTTTATTTGCCATAGTTTATCGTCCCCCATCAACCTACTCAGAATTTTAATCCGAATTTGCTGATTTCTTAGCTGATTTAGTGCTGAAATCTCATAGAATAATTATAGTAGGGGACTTTAATATACATGTGGATGTAGATAGTGACTGCCTTAATGTGGCATTTAATTCAATATTAGACTCGATTGGGTTTTCTCAGAAAGTAGGAAATTCTACTCATTATCTCCACCGTACGCTGGACCTTGTTCTGACATATGGCATAGAAATAGAAAATCTTGTAGTGTCTCCTCATAACCCTGTACTGTCAGACCATTGTCTGTTAACCTTTGATTTTACTATTTCTGACTATTTGGCTCCTAAAGAAAAATATTATTACAGTAGATGCCTCTCAGATGATGCTGTTACCAAATTTATGCAGATTGTTTCCTCTATGCCATGTGTCAACACAACGGAAATAAGCTATAGATAGCTTGCTCCTTCTGTAATTGATAACATGGTGGATAGTGTTACAGCTTCTCTGCATCAGACTCTAGACTTGGTGGCCCCCTTAAAAAAGAAAAAGTCTAACTCCTTGGTTCAACACAGAAACTCGTAGCTTAAAACAGAAGACTCGTCAATTAGAAAGAAAATGGCGCTCCACTAATTTAGATGAAATCTATTTAGCTTAGAGAAATCATCTTTTAATTTATAAAAAATGTCTTAGAAAAGCTAGAATGAGTTATTATTCTGCATTAATAGAAGAGAACAAGAATAATCCCAGGTTTCTTTTCACCACTGTAGCCAGGTTGACAAAGAGTCAGGACTCTGTCAATCCTAGCATTCCCTTAGAGCTTACTAGTCAGGACTTGATGAACTTTTTCAATAATAAAATTTCATCCATCAGAGATAAAATCAATCAGATTCTTCCCACAGTTAACTTAAATACAGTAACCACTACAACTCCTTCAATTGATGTCTGTCTTGATGAGTTTACTCCAATCGACCTTTGTGAGTTAGACAAAATAGTTTCCTCATCCAAACCTTCAACTTGTCTTTTAGACCCTATTCCTACCAGGTTATTTAAAGAAGTCTTCCCACTTATTGGTAGCTTTATTCTTCATATAATCAATTCTTCATTAACTTTAGGCCATGTACCGCAGGCTTTTAAAACGGCTGTAATTAAACCCTTACACAAAAAGCCAACACTAGATCCAGGAGCTTTAGCTAACAATAGACCGATCTCTAATCTCTTTTTCATTTCAAAAATCTTAGAAAGAGTTGTTGCTATGCAATTATTTGACCACCTGCAGGGAAATGGTTTACTTGAAGAGTTTCAATCTGGGTTTAGAATCCATCATAGTACTGAAACAGCCTTAGCGAAAGTCACTAACAACCTCATTGCATCTGATAATGGACTGGTTTCTATACTTGTCCTTTTAGACCTTAGTGCAGCTTTTGATACTATTGATCATAATATTCTACTTGATAGATTAGAACACTATGTTGGACTTAATGGAATTTCGTTGCAGTGGTTTAGATCTTATTTATCTGATAGGTTCCAGTTTGTTCATGTCAATAATGAGTTTTCTTTCAACTCAAAGCTTAGTCAAGGAGTTCCACAGGGATCTATGCTAGACCCTACTCTTTTTAGTTTATATATGCTTCCGTTAGGCAACATTATTAGAAAGCACTGTATACATTTTCATTGTTATGCAAATGACACACAATTATACCTGTGAGTGAAGCCAGATAATAGTAATCAATTAGCCAAGTTAGAAGCCTGTCTTAAGGAAATCAAAGCTTGGATGGCTTGTAATTTCCTGCTGTTAAATTCAGATAAGACTGAAGTCATTCTTGTTGGTCCAAAAAACCTTAGAAATACCTTTCCAAATCAAACTTTCAGTTTGGATGCGGTTACTCTTTCTCTTAATAGCTCTGTGAGGAACCTTGGAGTTATTTTTGATCAGGATTTGTCCTTCAATTCACATATTAAATTTGTTTCTAAGACTGCCTTCTATCATTTGCGTAATATTGCCAAGATTAGGAGCATCTTGTCTCAGAGTGATGCTGAGAAACTGATCCACGCTTTTGTTAGCTCGAGATTAGATTATTGTAATTCTTTATTATCAGGCTGTCCTAAAACATCTTCAAAAAGTCTTCAGCTGATCCAAAATGCTGCAGCAAGAGTTTTAACAGGTACTAGAAAGAGAGATCATATCTCTCCGGTTCTGGCCTCCCTTCACTGGCTTCCCATAGAGTTTAGAATTAAGTTTAAAATCCTTCTTCTTACTTACAAAGCTCTAAACAATCAGGCTCCTTTTTATTTAAAAGATCTGATACTACCGTATTATCCTAACAGAGCACTACGCTCCCAAAATGCAGGATTACTTGTAATACCTACAATCTCCAAAAGTACAATGGGAGGCAGAGCCTTCAGTTATCAAGCTCCTCTCCTGTGGAACCAGCTGCCAATCTGGATTCGGGAGTCAGACTCGATGTCTGTTTTTAAGAATAGGGCTAAAACCTACCTTTTTGATATAGCCTACAATTAGGGAGGGATCATGTGTTTCTGAACCCTCCCTTAGTTATGCTGCTAATAGGTTTAGTCAGCCGGGGGACCTCCAATAATGCACTGGGCCTCACTCCTTTCTTCACTCTCAATGAAATATTTTTTTTTTTTTGCTGGTCATTAACCTCTGTTTGTTCTCTCCCATAGATTGAGTCCCCATCGTGCTGTTTGCTCTCTACATGTCTGTTCTTTTCATCTTCTCTGTCCCCTCACCCCCCAGCCAGTCGCAGCAGATGACTGCCCCTCCCTGAGCCTGGTTCTGCTGGAGGTTTCTTCCTGTTAAAAGGGAGTTTTTCCTCTCCACCATCGCCAAGTGCTTGCTCACAGGGGATTGCCTGATTGCTGGGGTCTTTCTGCAACTGTGGGGGTTCCCCCTACAGTTTATAGTGCTATGAGATGACTGTTGTTGTGAAATGGCGCTATATAAATAAAGTTGAATTGAATTGAATTAATAAAATTGTAAACGAGAGAAGCTGAAGCATTTTTCCTTTGCATATATGTTTTCTAGGTCACAGCAGTAAAAGAACTCACTAAATTTTGAGACTGATTCATTAAGTAATTGAAGGTATGGAAATTAATTAATTGAAATTAATTCATTAACAAGTTGTTCTTTTAGAACTGGTGCCCCCTTTTAACAAGTGCTTTCCTATTTTATTTAGTGAGTGTTGGGGTGACGGTTTAACTCAGCCCCCTCGCACATCCACTATTAAATAAAATAAATAATTCCTGTACCTTATTACACTATATTTTATTAAATATCACTACATTTGGGTGATTCTAAAAAGAAACGGAGATTAATGAAAAGATGGAGATTACTTTTCCTCAATTTTATAACTCTGGTTGGAGGCTATGAACTAGCTCTTAACATGAGAAATTTTGACATACTTCAGTTGGGATGGACATCACATTTAGCCCAGCAGAGAGAACTTGAGTCTTGCTTACATGATCAGTTGATTGGGCTGACGTCAGCTGGATCCTTAGCTGATCATTAGATGGCATGGAAAATTATCTGCCCGCAGATAATTTTTTCCCAGACTCAACCATCTAAGCTGATACCCAGATACGCTGATGAGGTGCTGCTGGCTCTGCTGATTGTGTGTCATTCAAATGGGACAAAACACGGGATTTCAGCGGACTTTCCCAGTTCCCTGGAGTTTGGAGATCATTCAAAGTCTGATCAAAGTCACAAACTTGAAGCAAAGAATAAAAATTATTTAAGCCACGAAATCCGAGTTCTTCCGATGTCGTGGTAATTGCAGGAGAGTAAGCTTCTAGTGAAACGTTAGAAAATCAAGATGAGTACACTTTGACACGATAATTTAAGGAAAAATTAGAGAAAGTTCAACAAATGACTGGAAGTAAGTCTGAGGAGAGGAGGATTAGGAGATTTTGAGCTCAAAAAGGGGAAAAAAAAAAAAACAGTCTCTCACAGACAGACAGATTTGATGTCACAGACTTGACAGAGACAAGGACTTAGACAAAAGACTTCTCTGAACAGAAAAAAAGAAAGGATTCAGAATTCGAACTGGAACTTGGGCGTTTCCTCCTTTAAAGTGAGTGCTTTTTCAGGAGAAAAACTTGACTGGTATGAAGGGGAACCAATTGCCTTTTAGTGCAGGAGACTAGAATGGACTCTTGTCCAATCAGGAAGAGCTTCTTTGTCTGGAACTGACCAATAGAATGCAAGAGGCGTCACACAAATTTAGACTAGTTGTTGATTGACTAATACCAGTCAGATGGCTTGCGTGAACTTATGAAGGGAGAAAAAAAAGATTAACTTGGGATTCCCATTATATAGAAGCTAAACTAAACTTCAGTGATTCATGACAATTTTTCATTATTACTACAGAAAGCATGCACTTCTATATTAACATGCATTGAATAAAGTTCGTTTAACGTACTTTCAAACATACAATATATTTAAATCAATGACTAATGAAACAATTCAAACCAGAATGGTATGTCAGAGTCCACTCCTGATCTTCCCATGTCCTGAAAGGTATCTTTTGGAAAAAAGAAGATGGATAGTTCTTTAATTATTCAATTCACAATTCAACTGCAGAGAGAAAAAAAAAATTATTCCTGAGTTATCTATTGGAGGGCAGTGTTGGACATTGAGTTTCAATGAGGAATTTGAGGAGGGTCTCTTTATCTGGCCAGTGTCAAAAAGCAATTAAAACATTCATCTGTCTCTGAGGAAATAATCTCCAGCAAATTTATGAGAGGAAATTCCAGCTGTTCCTGGCACTACTCAGGGTTTTTAGGAGTCAATTGACCAATGGAATGTGACTTCAAAGCTGTGGGGTTTTAGGTGAAAAGTAAGGGAGTGGGCCTTGCCTCTCCTCCAAGGAAAGGGATGAATTGTCTCCTTAGCAAAGAATGATTTTATAAATTGGGACCCAGCGGTTAACATTACACTGCTTATACTTTTTTCCATATCTCCTGCATGTGAAGAATAATAGGATGGATTTTAGTTTTCCCTGACAATTTAGCAAAAATTAAGCTGAGAGGAGGTACAGTGGACATAAAAAGTCTGCACACCCCTGTTCAAGTGCCAGGTTTTTGTGATGTTAAAAAATGAGACCAAGAGAAATAATTTTGACATTTTTTCCACCATTAATGCGACCTATAACCTGTACAACCCAATTTAAAAACAAACTGAAATCTTTTAAGTGGAAAAATAAAAAAAAATAAAAAACTTACAATAACCTGGTTGCATAAATATGCACACCCTTAAACTAATACTTTGTTGCAGCTCCTTTGGCTTTTATTACAACACTCAATCTTTTTGGGTTGAAGTCTATCAGTGCGGCACATCTTGATGTGGCAATATTTGCCCACTCGTCTTTGCAAAAACGCTCCAAATCTATCCAATTGTGAGGGCATCTCCTGTGCTCTGCCCTCTTCAGATCACTCCACAGATGTTCGATTGGATTCAGGGCTGGACTCTGACTGGGCCATTCTAAAACCTTGATCTTCTTCTGGTGAAGCCATTCTTTTGTTGATTTGGATGTGTGCTTTGGGTCATTGTTGTGCTGAAAGATGAAGTTCCTCTTTATCTTCAGCTTTCTAGCAGAAGCCTGAAGGTTTTGTGCCAACACTGACTGGTATTTGGAACTGTTCATTATTCCCTCCACCTTGACTAAGGCCCCAGTTTCAGCTGAAGAAAAACAGCCTCAAAGCATGATGCTGCCACCACCATGCTTCACTGCAGGTATGTTGTTGTTTTGATGATGAGCAGTGTTGTGTTTGCACCAAATATACCTTTTGGAATTATGGCCAAAAAGTTCAACCTTGGTTTCATTGGACCATAACACATTTTCCCACGTGTTTGGGGGATTTCAAATATGATCTTGCAAAATGTAGCTGGGCTTGGATGTTTTTCTTCCTAAGATAAGGCTTCCGTCTTGCCACCCTACCTCATAGCCCAGACATACGTATGAAGAAGACGGGAGATTGTTGTCACATGTACTAAACAGCCAGTTCTTGCCAGAAATTCTTGTAGCTCCTTCAATGTAGCTGTCAGCCTCTTGGCAGCCTCCCTGACCAGTTTTCTTCTTGTCTTTTTATCAATTTTGGAGGAATGTCCAGTTCTTGGTAATGTCACTGTTGTGGCATATTTTCTCCACTTGATGATGACTGTCTTCACTGTGTTCCATGGTATAGTTAATGCCTTGGAAATGCTTTTGTACCCTTCTCCTGACTAAATACCTTTGAAAAATGAGATCCCTCTGATGCACTGGAAGCTTTCTGCAGACCATGGCTTGTGCTGTAAGATGTGACTACAAAAATGTCAGGAAAAGCCTACTGGAACAGCTAAACTTTATTTGAGGTTCATTAGAGGCATTTTAAATGGTGGCAGGTGTGTGCTGACTCCCATTTAACATGAGTTTGAATGTGAATGATTAATTCTGAACACAGCCACATCCCCAGTTATAACAGGGTGTGTATATTTACAGTGGTGTGAAAAAGTGTTTACCACTTCCTGATTTCTCGGGGGGGGGTTGTATGTTTGTCACACTTCAATGTTTCAGATCATCAAACAAATTTAAATATTAGACAAAAATAACACAAGTAAACACAAAATGCAGTTTTTAAATGAAGGTGTTTATTATTAAGGGTAAAAAAAAAAACACATCCAAACCCACATGGCCCTGTGTGAAAAAGTGATTGCCCCACCTGTTAAAACATAAATTAATTGTGGTTTATCACATCTTTGGAAAGCTGAGTTCAATTTCTCTAGCCACACTCAAGCCTCATTACTGCCACACATGTTCTCAATCAAGAAATCACTTAAATAGGACCTGTATGACAAAGTAAAGTAGACCAAAAGATCCTCAAAAGCTAGACATCATGATGCAATCCAAAGAAATTCAGGAATAAATGAGAAACAAAATAATTGAGATCTATCTGTCTGGAAAAGGTTATAAAGCCATTTCTAAAGCTTTGGGACTCCAGCGAACTACAGTGAGAGCTATTATCCACAAATGGCGAAAACATGGAACAGTGGTGAACCTTTCCAGGAGTGGCCAGCTGATCAAAATTACCCCAAGAGCACAGCGATGACTCATCCAAGAGGTCACAAAAAAACCCACAACAACATCCAAAGAACTACAGGCCTCACTTGCCTCAGTTAAGGTCAGTGTTCATGACTGCACCATAAGAAAGAGACTGGGCAAAAATGGCCTGCATGGCAGAGTTCCAAAACGAAAACGACTGCTGAGCAAAAAGAACATAAAGGCTCGTTTCAGTTTTGCAAGAAAAAATATTGATGATCCGTAAGACTTTTGGGAAAATACTCTATGGACTGACGAGACAAAAGTTGAACTTTTTGGAAGGTGTGTGTCCCATTACATCTGGCGTAAAAGTAACACAGCATGTCAGAAAAGGAACATCATTCCAACAGTAAAATATGGTGGTGGTGGTGGTGTGATGGTCTGGGACTGTTTTGCTGCTTCAGGACCTGGAAGACTTGCTGTAGTAAATGGAACCATGAATTCTGCTGTCTACCAAAAAATCCTGAAGGAGAATGTCCAGCCATCTTGAAAGGGTTATAAGGGATATGGACCTGTACTTATATAGCGCTTTTCTAGTCTCAAAGACCACTCAAAGCGCTTCACTAATACCAACCTTCCATTGTAAGGGCCTATAGGAGACAGATATCTAGGGACAATTTAGAACAACCAATTAACCTAACATGCATGTCTTTTGGATTGTGGGAGGAAACCGGAGCCCCCGGAGTAAACCCACGCAGCACAGGGAGAACATGCAAACTCCACACAAAGTTCCTACCCCTGCCAGCTTGGAGATTTGAACCTGGAACCTTCTAGCTGTAAGGCAACAGTGCTAACAACTGCACCACCGTGCTGCCCAAAATGAAAAGCTAGA
Organism: Pholidichthys leucotaenia; assembly: GCA_020510985.1. Lineage (NCBI taxonomy): Eukaryota > Metazoa > Chordata > Actinopteri > Cichliformes > Pholidichthyidae > Pholidichthys > Pholidichthys leucotaenia. The sequence goes on from CM035836.1 coordinate 308,695,826, forward strand.
GTGCCAAAATAATAATTCTGTAGGTAATCTCCCATTATGCTCTACACAGACTCTACACATATTCTGTTTGCATTCTCATGATTCTATACATATTCTGTTTGCATTCTCATGAACATAAATGTTGTGTTAAACAGGAATTAGGCAGAGCTATAGAGCTCTCTCTCTCTCTTTTTATAGTCAGGTCTATCACATTAGATACACACCCGGATCCAACACTCACGTACACTGTTGATTGCACATTCTAGAAATAATATCGTGAGCAGTGGATGGCCTGTTCATGTCAGAGTTAAACTGGCCAATCAGACAGTCAGATACAAGCCCATCCTATTGTATGGGGTTGGCCCAACCCGCCAACCCAAGAAGATTAATGTAAGCCGCACCCGGAAGTCGGGGTCAGTGTGGCGATGCTCCAGAGGGAGCTGCGTCATGCTGCACCCAGCGCTGCTTGCTTTACATGTGACCTCCAAATAAATGTTACATTTTTAAATTGAAGAAATCTCCGGCTTCTTCTTGGATCTTTCAATCAAAGAATTGAGGAGGGAGCACGTCCTACAGTGGAAACTAAGTGATGGCCGAACCGGCTGCTGGCAGGAGGGACACGCCCACACCCACCACGGAAAAACCAACCGCATGCTTAAGACTAGAACAGATAAGTGGGCTCACTTCTACACATTTACAGAAAATGAGCAAAAATTAAATTATTGAAAAAATGACAGACTGCTTCCATTTACCTGACTCTGAGGTTTAAGGTACTTTGATTAAATTTGTATGGTGCCGGTGCATGTAAAGTAGGAACTCCGGGTAATGACATACAGGACTTCTCAAGGTCAGAAAAAGTAACAATCAAATTCTGCAACTGGCAAGCTACCAGTAGAACACCTATCTATAGGCAATTGAACGGATCTGATCCAAATTATGAACAACCATTATTTGCAAATCCATCCTCCAGATTGGTCATAAAATTTGGACTGGTAAACAAGGAAGTGTGTGGAAGCATCCATTGTCCTAATTGAAGAGGATAAGAGACATTTCAACCTATGGGGGGGTTCCACACATCCCACTGGTTAGACCCAAACACATGGATTGGAAAATGTTGGACATTTTGTCACCTCTACTGCGGAATATAGCCATCCATGGAAAACCAATACCTGACCTTAACATAGAATATTCTCCCAAATTAAAAATATACGCATTGTCTCTTAGCTGGGTGACCATAGCACAGAGGGCTGTACACATTGGTGCCCAGAAATCTCCCACATGACCAATCTTAACATTAGCAAATGAGGAGATGAGGAAAATTTGAAGCAAATTCCAAATTGGTTATGGGGAAAGGTGTTAACAAATGTATTTTTCCACAGTGGTAGTCATCAGCAAATCTTGCACCTCTCATGCCTCCTCATAGAGGCCAGTTGCTGGGTTGAGAGGAAGACGTGAGTATCCCAAGACGGAGGATGATGACGAGGAGGACCATTCTGCCATCACGGATTGTTTGTGAACACAATGTGCTACCGATAATACATAAATCATACATAGCTCACCACACATACGTAGGGGTGTGAGACTTATAGTATTCCTGCGTAGTTACAGTATTTCCATCATGCTAATTACGGTTAGGTAGTCTGGATAATTGTGAAGGTTAGAAGCTCTGAAAGCCTGAATACAACAAGCATGAATGGGGATGTCTCCTCTACTACCTACCCACTGCTGAACATATAGGTCCCATTACCTAACACACTCATCACAACACAACCACTGCTTGCACATTTTATATGGTCGACAATCACACACTCAAGACTACTGGGAGATAACTTACAACCGCACATAGTCAACCACAGATGTAGTGAATAAGGATAAAACGGTACAGGCTCCAGCCATTATGGTGGCAACCCCTCAGACCATTATTGGTCCTGCCCCGGCGCTCGATTAAAGGTGTAGGGTGCAGGGAAGGTGCATCATCCACCGCACCTCCAGCATCCAGGGTGGAGCCAGATCAGCCACATGGAGGAGACGGCATTTTCCAACACTACCCCTCACAGTGGAAGCTATGGTGGGCACAGGGGCTCAAGCTTCATCAACACCAGCATCTCCACCTCTGTCCAGCGACAGAGGGGGTGGCATCCCTGGGACAGCATCACTGAACTGTTCACTGGCTGGACTGGATGTTGTCTACCCTCTGCTGCACCCACCAGACTGTCCTATAGACCTCATGGGGCGAGGTGTGCCTCTGAGAGCGTGGGCACACAGTTGTTTTGAATGGTACCGGTGTGTGTAAATGAGATGGGACTGTGCTCCATAGCTGAGGGTACAGGAAGCAGACACAGAGGAAGGTCAAACCTCTGTCGCAACCGTGTGATGACTGCAGCCGAATGATGCGAGCCCTGGCAAGGGTCAACCGGTGGACAAAAGTTTTGTGGGCTTCATGGATTGACCCTGTTCGACCTTATGACCCCCACATGGTCCACTCCACCGGACAAAGAAATGATCAGGAGAAGACCTCGGTGGGGGCACAGGACTTGGTGCTGGACAAGGCCCCCTTAGACATCGCTGCACCGCACTAGAGTGTACACAAGTGGGGAGGCAAGGGTAGCAGAACCAATGGTGCAAGCCTCTTGGGTTGACACACAATGTAGGGACCTGCCTTATTCACCATCTGTTAATCGCTAACATCTCTCACACCATGCATGGTTGACATGATAAAATCATGTCAAAGGGGGGAGTGAAAGGGTTATGAAAAGCTAGAGTGGCAAAATAATAATTCTGTAGGCAATCTCCCATTTATGCTCTAGACAGACTCTATACATATTCTGTTTGCATTCTCATGAACATATAACAGGAATTAGGCAGAGCTATAGAGTGCTCTCTCTCTCTCTCTCTCTCTCTCTCTCTCTCTCTCTCTCTCTCTCTCTCTCTCTCTCTCTCTCTCTCTTTCTTTTTATAGACAGGTCTATCACATTAGATACAAACCCGGATCCAACACTCACATACACTGTTGATCACACATTCTAGAAGTAATACCATGAGCAGTGGATGGCCTGTTCATGTCAGAGTTAAATTGGCCAATCAGACAGTCACGTACAAGCCCATCCTATTGTATGGGGTTGGCCCAACCCGCCAACCAGAGAAGATTAATGTAAGCTGCACCCGGAAGTCGGGGTCAGTGTGGCAACACTCCAGAGGGAGCTGCGTCACGCTGCGCCCAGTGCTGCTTGCTTTACATGTGACCTCCAAATACAGCCGTGGACAAAATTGTTGGTACCCCTCTGTTAATGAAAGAAAACCCCACAATGGTCACAGAAATAACTTGAATCTGACAAAAGTGGTAATAAATAAAAAGTCTATGAAAATCAACCAATAAAAATCAGACAATGCTTTTGAATTGTGGTTCAACAGAATTATTTTAAAAAACAAACTCTTGAAACAGGCCTGGACAAAAATGATGGTACCCTTAACTTAATATTTTTTGCACAACCTTTTGAGGCAATCACTGCAATCGAACAATTTCTGTAACTGTCAATGAGACTTCTGCACCTCTCAGCAGGTATTTTGGCCCACTTCTCATGAGCAGACTGCTCCAATTGTCTCAGGTTTGAAGGGTTCCTTCTCCAGACGGCATGTTTCAGCTCCTTCCACAGATGTTCAATAGGATTTAGATCAGGGCTCATAGAAGGCCACTTTAGATAAGTCTCAATGTTTCGCTCTTAGCCATTCTTGGGTGTTTAGCTGTGTGTTTTGGGTCATTATCCTATTGCAAGACCCATGACCTGCAACTAAGACCAAGCTGTCTGACATTGGGCAGCACATTTCTCTCGAGAATACCTTGATAGTCTTGAGATTTCATTGTACCCTGCACAGATTCAAGACACCCTGTGCCAGATGCAGCAAAGCAGCCCCAGAGCATAACAGAACCTCCTCCGTGTTTCACAGTAGGGACAGTGTTCTTTTCTTGGTATGCTTCATTTTTGCGTCTGTGAACATAGAGCTGATGTGCCTTGCCAAAAAGTTCCAGTTTTGTCTCGTCTGTCCATAGTACATTCTCCCAGAAGCTTTGTGGCTTGTCAACATGCAGTTTGGCAAATTGCAGTCTGGCTTTTTTATGATTTGTTTTCAACAGTGGTGTCCTCCTTGGTTGTTTCCCATGAAGTCCACTTTGACCTTGGAGTTCACCATGAATGTGTTTAGAGGTTGTTCTGGGCTCTTTTGTTACCATTCGTATTATCCCTCTCTTCCATTTTTCATCAAGTTTCCTCCTGCAGCCATGTCCAGGGAGGTTGGCTACAGTCCCATGGATCTTAAATTTTTGAATAATATGTGCAACTGTAGTCACAGGAACATCAAGCTGCTTGGAGATGGTCTTATAGCCTTTACCTTTAACATGCTTGTCTATAATTTTCTAATCTCCTGAGACAACTCTCTCCTTTGCTTCCTCTGGTCCATGTTTAGTGTGATACACACCATGTCACCAAACAGCACAGTGACTACTTGTCACCCTTTAAATAGGCCGACTGACTGATTACAAGTTTGTAGACACCTGTGATATTAATTAGAGGACACATCTTGGTTGAACATGTCCCTATGGTCACATTATTTTCAATCTTTTCTAGGGGGACCATCATTTTTGTCCAGACCTGTTTCATGAGTTTGTTTTTTAAAATAATTCTGTTGAACCACAATTCAAAAGCATTGTCTGATTTTCATTGGTTAATTTTCTTAGACTTTTTATTTATTACCACTTTTGTCAGATTCAAGTTATTTCTGTGACCATTGTGGGTTTTTCTTACATTAACAGAGGGGTACCAACAATTTTGTCCACGTGTGTAAATGTTACATCTTTAAATTGAAGAAATCTCCGGCTTGTTCTTGGATCTTTGAATCTTTGAATCTTTGAATCTTTATTTTTATTTCAGATAGATTAAAAGTACAGATTAAAAGAAACTGAATAATATAACAAAGGGGGAAAAAAATCCAACAAGGTCAAATTAGACAATAACTCCTCTGATTATACAGTTCAACATAAGTTATCCGAAATGGGTGATGGCTGAAGCCGCAGCTTATATTGCCCACCCATATTCCATCCAAGAATTCAAAAGAAAAACAAAACAAGAGTGATTACAGTTCAGAACATAGCTAAGACAAAATGTGACAAAAAACTAAGCTACAACACAACGCAGCCTGGATATGACAGTCCTTATGTGATTTTACATGTCATCTTGTATATATGTTTGGAGTATTTCTTCCTTTAGTTTTTGTTTAAATTGTCCAAGCGTTGTACATGATTTTAATTCAGGTCCAAAATCATTCCATAATCTGACTCCTTGCACTGAAACACAGTGTTGCTTGGTGGTAGTTCTCACTGAAGGTTTTTGAAATATACATGTTCCTCTGAAATTATATTGTTTCTCCCTTATTTGGAACAACTTTTGGATATTTGCGGGCAGTGATAGATTCTTCACTTTAAACATTATTACTGCAGTTTTAAAGTCAACCAGATCTTTCAACTTGAGAGCTTTTAATTTAAGAAAAAGTGGGTTTGTTGGTTCCCTATAAGCAGCTTTGTTTATTATTCTAATAGCTCTCTTCTGAAGCATAAAGACTGGATATATGTTTGTTTTATATGTATTTCCCCATACTTCAGTACAATATGTCATGTATGGGAGTATTAATGAATGATACAAGGTATATAGAATGAATGATACAAGGTATATAGTGTGGGTTGATTCAGCAAATATTTCACTCTGTGTAGTATTGCAATTGATTTGGATATTTTACCTTTAATATAATTAATATATGACTTCCAGCACAGTTTATTATCAATTATTACTCCAAGAAATTTAGTTTCGGATACCATTTCAATCTCTACACCATTTACACTGAGTTTAGATACTAAGTTGTTGTGATGGTTATTAAAAACTATAAATTTTGTCTTACTTAAATTGAGCGTTAATTTGTTTGAATCAAACCACAGTTTGAGCTTTCCTAATTCCTTTCCGAGTGTATCCAAAAGTTGTTCTAAATTGCTTCCACTGCATAATAAATTAGTGTCATCAGCAAACAATATTAAATCCATTTTTTCTGAAACTTTACATATATCATTTATATACATATTGAATAACAATGGCCCCAAAACTGAACCCTGTGGGACTCCACAAGTAACCTTCAGTAACTGTGAGTTTTTGTTACCAACACATACATACTGATATCTATTCTTTAAGTAACTACATAACCAGGACAGTGCTACCCCCCTAATACCACAATTTTGTAGTTTCTTTAATAATAAATTATGATCCACTGTATCAAATGCTTTTTTTAAGATCCAGGAATACCCCAACTGAATACTCTTTATTTTCAACAGCAGTTGATATTTTTTCTATAAATTCCATTAGAGCAAATGCAGTTGTCCTCTTGTGTCTGAACCCATATTGCTGCTCACACAATAAATTATTCTTCAGTATGAAGCTGTCAGTTCTCTCATAGAATATTTTTTCAAGTATCTTGGAAAATTGCGGCAATAGTGAAATTGGTCTATAGTTTGAGAATTCCCCTCTGTCACCCGTCTTGTATATCGGAATCACTTTAGCTATTTTCATTGCATTGGGAAATATACCTGTTTGGAGAGACAGGTTACAGATATACGTCAGTGGTTTCACTAAGCATTCAATAATAGTTTTGACTAAGAGCATGTCAATACCATCACAGTCCGTAGATGTTTTACTTTTAAACGATTTAACAATTTCAATGACCTCTCTCTCGGCTGTGTTCTTTATGAAAATGGAGTGTTTTATAGCAGTGTTTTTGCTTATTGTATTGCCTGTAGGTGCCGTAATGGGTATTTCTTGAGCCAAATTGCGTCTGCGTCGTTCTTCTTGGCTGATTCTTCTACTGCTGATTCTTGATCCTAACGGAAATTATGGATTTGGTAAGCTGGGCTTTGAACACAATTGATACTGTCTTTTCAACGAGGAAATCGGGCCCGGGGGAGCCCACCTGTCCTGCGGGTACTGCTGCTGCAGGTTATATAAGAGACACATATAATTGGAAACTTATGTGTCTGTGCGACCTTTCAATTGAAGATGCAGAAGACATATACCTATTCGGTGTTATGATCTCAGGACTTCTACTGATCGGCTTTGGGATAGTCCTGGTGTATCGAAAATTGAAGAAGATGGACAGAGCTTATCAAAATGCTGACCCCGCGAAGCTCTTTCATCAGTTTGACCAGCTGGGGAGGACTCTGATAGCAGCTAATGGAGAACTGAACAGGAAGATTGGCAACATCACGATGGCGCTGGGAGCACTTCAGGAAATGATTTTAAAACCTGGCAATGATGGAAATTATGGAGCACTGAACGCATAAGAGATGAAAAGTTTTTCTCTGAGTAACTGTGCTCATTTGACCTTGTTTTCAGCGCCCTCAGCACTCAGCCCTCCTGGTTGAAGATAAGCAGTGGAAATGTTTTGGCTGATTTCTCTCCTTCATAAACAATCTGGCGTACAGTAATCTGAACTCTCAAGGACAGCGCCATGTGACTGGCTCAGAGAATTTCCACCTGCCATGCACTGAGAGTTGATCTCACAAGGACATGCTCCTCTAAGTTTCAGACACTAGACATAACATCAGCTGAGAGAGGATTTTTGCTGTCCACCAGTAACTGATAACTGACACTCATTGCATTCAACATACACGACTGATTCACTTACACTGATGAACACACACATCCACTGTTCTCTCTGCTGTCTCTGTTATGTGAGGTTGATTGTCTGCTCTGTGCCATTGAGAGGTTTTTTTCATTGTAATCATAATCCGCTTACACAACTATAAGCTGTATTCTGATAACGAAGTTTTTTTTCTCTCGCCTAATGTGTCATTCTCTGCCTTCTCCCCCTCCCCCCTCTTATCCCTCACTTTTTTTGATGAGGCGCCTTGTTTACGGCTGCCGTGTCATTGTGTTGCGCTTACACGCGCGCCAATGTCAAGTCAAATTCCTCGTGTGTTTTTTACATGCTTGGCAATAAAGCTTATTCTGATTCTGATTCTGAAATTAGGACCAATGTTAACAAAAAAGTTATTAAATTCATCTGCAGGTGAAACTGCATTCACACTCTGAGTCGTTTTATTATTTTTTGAAAAATCGGGTGGGTAGCTTGTATTTCTGTTTTTATTTCCAAGAATATTGTTAAGTATTGTCCATGTATTTTTAATATTGTCTCTGTTTTTCTCCAGTTCTTTACTGTAATAGTCTCTTTTACTACATCTTATTATATATGTTAACTTATTTTTGTATGTTTTATACCGCTGCTCTGCTTCTTTTGTCCTTTTCTTTAGGAAAGCTTTATATAATAAATTTTTCTTTTTACACGCCTTTTGTAATCCTTTGGTTAACCATGGCTTATCGGCAAATTTATGTTTACGCTTTTTCTTTACTAATGGACAATTTTTTTCATAAAAAGTGGTTACAATGTTTATAAATGTGTCATAGGCTTCATTTACATCTGATACATAGACTTTTGTCCAGTCTTGCTTCAGCAAGTCCTCTTTAAAAGAACTGATTGCATTTTGTGATTTGTATCTGAACGATTTTAAAAAATTTTCTGTATTGGCCCCCGTGTGGCCATGGATAAGTGCAAAGGTTGGCAAATGGTCACTTATATCATTTATCAATAATCCACTTTCTATTTTCTTATCAATAATATTAACAAACAGGTTGTCAATAAGTGTAGCAGTGGGAACTGTGATTCTACTGGGATGTGTTATTGTAGGATATAGACTCATGCTGTACATAGAATTCATGAACTCTGTAATTACATTTTGTTGATATGGATTTAGTAGATCAATATTGAAATCTCCACAAATTACTACCATTTTCTTACTAGTAATATTATTGTACAGCTTGACTAATTTATCTCTGAATGTCTCAATGCAAGTTCCCGGCATTCTATATATACAACTTATAATTAGATTTTTTGTTTTATCTTGGTCAATCTCAACAGTAACACATTCCAAAATCCCTGGTAGTGTTATGACCCGAGCGTCGGTTCTGATCGCGCTCGGGTTAAAGTTATGTCTCGCTGCCGGCCTTGACAGCTGCAGGCGGTATTCTGGCCTCTCCGGGCTCTTATTGTGAAAGTGCTCGGTGGGGCTTCCGCCTGTCAACGGTCGGTCAGCTGTGTGTCATTGTTCATTAGTCCCTTGTCTATTTAAGTTGAGCACTGGCGTCGTTAGGACGCAGCAGTGACTGATCGCATCTGGTCACTAACCTGACCGCTAATCTGTTCACCCATCGTCACGTTGCGGATGCCTGAACTGAATTCACACCTCGGCTGCCTAGGGCTTGACCGTCTTTCACCGGCACCAGTAAGTGAGCTGTATTAGCCTTATTCCCTCCGGTGTTATTTGTGCTGTAAGTCCCTGCTTTAGCAGCCCGAGTGCTATTGTTTACCGAGCCTGACTGTGTGTGACTGTCTCCTGCCTTGGACCTATAGTGTGCTGTATAGCCCTATGCTTCCTGTTCTGCGTAGACTCCTGTCATTATCTCAGCAGCTTGTGTTAACACCTTTTCACCGTAATAAAACTCACTGAAAAAACTCACTGGTGACACTGTGTGCGTCTTATGCTGGCTCGTGAGGGCCTGTGCATGACAGTACACTGCTGCGCAAACAGCGTTTACGGTGACGCCATTTTGAGACGCTATTCACCAGTGAGTTTGAGTTTTGGACGTTGCTTTTCCCTGTCTGGGTCCTGTGTATGTGAGGAATGCCGTCACCGAAGAGTCACGTGCTGACGTGTGTTTTGGAAGCCGTGGATGAGCTACTCATCTCCGCTTCCATGTTGGACTATGACCACGGCATACATTGGTACCTGGACGCCGCCGAAGATGTTCTCAGTAATCTCTCTCCCCGCTACGCCAACCACCCGGAAGTCGACGCGAGGAGGGAGGACATCGACGCACAATGCGAATTATTCCTGATGATGGAGGAGGAACGTGGCATGAAGCAGGTGAAGAGGCACTCCTGCTCTTCGCTTATGGACCCTGATCTTGCCTTCAATCCATTTCGGGAGTTCGCACCATCTGGGGGCCGGCGAAGGCGTCGGCGTCACGGCCGGGCGCATCTTCGGCAAGCTCCAGCTCCGGATCCAGTTCCGGGCCGCCAGGATGACCCCCTCAACCAGCCAGCTGCTGAGAGTGAGCTGAGTCCTGTGCCGGTGGGCTCCGTTCTTGGATCCTTTTCCATCCAGCAAGCGAGGGAAGGAGCAACGTCTGCTACAGCTGATAACATCCTCCCCCCGGGAGACAGGCAAGTCCAAGTTCACTTTCTTAGTAATAATAGTGATCTGTCTTGTCTGACTCCTGGGGGTGAAGCTCAGGGTTCGCAGCTCCCTGAGTTTCTTTCCCCAGCTGTAGCCTGTTATATTAAACCTGCTGCCTCTGTGTCTCCTCCTGCGGAGCGGTCCTCGGCGTCAGTCCTACGCCGTCGAACGAGGGGGAGGCCTGCAGCCCTGGGAGATGTCCCGGTCTTGCAGCCTTGTTTTGGACAGAGGAGGAGAACGGACTGCAGTGAGGAGCCAGAGCCGACGAGAGAGCGTCCCCAGGGTTCCTCAGGGATGCAGCCCGAGTCAGCAGGTCCAGGGTCCTCTGCCCCCACGCCATACGGGTTATTGGCGTGGACGCCAGCGCATGAGGATCCAGCTGCGGAGACCATCAGGCCGGCTGTGGAACCTGACACAGCCGAGTGGGAGCCCAACGATGAGTTTCTTCTTGAACCTGGATCTGCGAAGTCCTGGACGGCTCCAGAGCCCGAGTGCAGGCAAGTGCTCTTTCTTGTTTTCCTGTATGGTGTGTTAGGGCATTTTTGCCTGCCTCATGGGGAGGCGAGTGAGGGGCAGCCGGCCGCTGCACCCCAGCTCGTCTCGCTGGGCTCTGGCGCTGCCGGTGGAACTGATCCCGGTTCTCCCTTGTGTTCTGAGCACCTCCACAGCGTTACCGGTCCAGAGCCAGTCAAGGTCACGGGACCGGGGTTTCCAGGTTCGGAGATGGAGGTCGTCGCCGGAGCAGTCCTGAACCAGTCGGGGTCTGTCGTTTGGGCCGAGGAGACCCGGTCGGGGTCCGTCGTTTGGACCGAGGTGACCCGGTCGGGGTCCGACGCGTGGTCCGAGGAGACCCAGTCGGGGTCCAACGTGGGTGCAGCGGTGACCCAATCGGGACCCGTCCTGACCCAGTCGGGGTCCGACGCATGGGCCGAGGTGACCCAGTCGGGGTCCAACGTGGGTGCAGCGGTGACCCAATCGGGACCCGTCCTGACCCAGTCGGGGTCCGACGCATGGGCCGAGGTGACCCAGTCGGGGTCCAACGTGGGTGCAGCGGTGACCCAATCGGGACCCGTCCTGACCCAGTCGGGGTCCGACGCATGGGCCGAGGTGACCCAGTCGGGGTCCAACGTGGGTGCAGCGGTGACCCAATCTGGGCCCGTCCTGATCCAGTCGGGGTCCAACGTGGGTGCAGCGGTGACCCAATCTGGGCCCGTCCTGACCCAATCGGGGTCCGACGAGGTCCAGTGGGGGTCCAGCACAGGTGCGGCTGCGACCCAATCAGGATTCGAGGGGGTCCAGGTTTTTGGTTGTCCCCCTCTCAGGAGCCACCTGCTGGAGGCCATTAGTGGGTTTTGTTTGGCAGATCGGCGCTCTCCTGTTTTGTTGTTTTCAGGTGAGCGGCTGCATGCAATCCCTCCACGGTCCTGTTGGTTGTGGGATGCGGGTCGGCCACCCGAGGAACTGCTTGGAGCGTTCGGCATCTTGGGTTGGCCACCCAATAAACTGTGTGTGTTTCGGGGTGACCTGGTTCGGCCACCAGAGGACGTATTCCTGGGGGCATGGGACTGGGGCAGGCCACCTGACTGATCATGTACTGTGGGATTTTCTGTGGGCCCATATGGTGCCAAATCATGTTCTTGTACGTCTAGCAATTTTTGTTGTTTATCAAGCCATAGTCTTAGTCAAGTTTGAGCAATTTGAGATTGCCTCTGGTTATCTTGTAAATCATAGTCTTTGTCAAGTCCGAGCAATTTTTGATTGCCTCTTGTTTCCTTGTAAACCATAGTCTTTGTCAAGTCCGAGCAATTTTTGATTGTCTCGTGTTTCCTTGTAAATCATAGTCTTTGTCAAGTTCGAGCAATTTGTGTTTGCCTCTTGTTTCCTTGTAAATCTTAGTCATAGTCATGTTTGAGCAATTTTAGATTGTCTCTTGGTTTTTTTTTGTTTGTTTTTTTCCTTGTGAGTCACAGTCTTGTCTTAGCCTAGTTCAGTCATGTATTTTCTTTTCTTTGTTTTTTTTCCCTGAGTCATGTGTTTGTATGTATTTCTTGTCTGGTCTTTGTCTTGTTTTTTGGTTGGTTTCTCTCCCTCCGTACCTGTCCCCCTACCTCCCACCCTGGGGGGGGACGGGGGGGGGGGGCAGGGTGGTTCCTTGGGGTGTTCGGAGTCCGCCCGTGGAGGGAGGGTACTGTTATGACCCGAGCGTCGGTTCTGATCGCGCTCGGGTTAAAGTTATGTCTCGCTGCCGGCCTTGACAGCTGCGGGCGGTATTCTGGCCTCTCCGGGCTCTTATTGTGAAAGTGCTCGGTGGGGCTTCCGCCTGTCAACGGTCGGTCAGCTGTGTGTCATTGTTCATTAGTCCCTTGTCTATTTAAGTTGAGCACTGGCGTCATTAGGACGCAGCAGTGACTGATCGCATCTGGTCACTAACCTGACCGCTAATCTGTTCACCCATCGTCACGTTGCGGATGCCTGAACTGAATTCACACCTCGGCTGCCTAGGGCTTGACCGTCTTTCACCGGCACCAGTAAGTGAGCTGTATTAGCCTTATTCCCTCCGGTGTTATTTGTGCTGTAAGTCCCTGCTTTAGCAGCCCGAGTGCTATTGTTTACCGAGCCTGACTGTGTGTGACTGTCTCCTGCCTTGGACCTATAGCCCTATGCTTCCTGTTCTGCGTAGACTCCTGTCATTATCTCAGCAGCTTGTGTTAACACCTTTTCACCATAATAAAACTCACTGAAAAAACTCACTGGTGACACTGTGTGCGTCTTATGCTGGCTCGTGAGGGCCCGTGCATGACAGGTAGTGCAAAGGACATTCCATTTACAAGCTTACACCTATACAGGTCATCAATATACAGTGCAACACCACCACCCTTTTTTTTGAGATCTGTTAATATGAAACACCTGATATCCCTCTATTGCCATCAGAGGAGCCTGCGCTTCATTAAGCCAAGTTTCAGAGACTGCGATAGCTGTAAATTTTCTGTCCAGCTGTTTTAAATAGTCCTGAATCTGTGGAAAGTTTTTATTAAGACTTCTGCTGTTGAAGTGTATTATTGATAGTTTACCATCTAGTTGCACTTGACTTTTGAATTGCTTTTCAGTGTAATATTCACAATGATTATGAATATTATTGAAAAAGTGGTTATCAGGATCAATATCATTCTCCATCTCTTGTAGTTTATGTTCAGCATAATGGCATATTTTCAGAGTTTGAATTTCCTCACTTTGTGTCAAATGACTTCCTCCAACTGGGGATAATTGATGTCTACTCAAGTCAGTCATAAGTTTTGTTTGTTTTTAGTTTTTTGTTTTTTTAAAGTACATTGACATGGTGTCACAGAAGAACTATTCTTGCCGTGTGTGTGGATATGGATTATCATAGTCTCTTAATTTTTTTAATCAGTGTTCATCTATATTTATTTAAGTCAGTAATCTCTCTGATTATTATACTCTTTGTTTCCTCAGGTGTTCCATTTAGTTTGATCCAAACTCTACAATTTCTTGTAGAGTTTGGATCTTGGATCTTTGGATCTTGGATTCTTTCTTTAGAGATTGGAGTTTGGATTCTTTCAATCAAAGAATCGGGTATCTTTCTAACAATCTGTTCATGACCTCAAGCTGAAGCACACTTGGGTTCTGCAGCAGGACAATGATCCAAAACACACCAGCAAGTCCACCTCTGAATGGCTTAAGAAAAACAAAATGAAGACTTTGGCGTGGCTTCGTCCAAGTTCTGACTTGAATCCAATTGAGATGCTGTAGCATTGTAGGGAAAGGATGCAGGCAAGGCAACGAGCTAGACGACAGAACTTTATTCTTTCTCCAACAGCATTACAGCAAAACAGCTATAAGTCAAAACTCCAAAGCCTCTCAGGTCTCTGTGCGTGTTATGACCCCAGCGCCGGTCTTGTCCGCGCTCGGGCTACGTATAGCTTGCTGCTGGCTTTGACAGCTGTGGGTTATATTCTGGCTTCACCGGGCTCTTATTGTGAAGGTGCTCGGTGGGGCTTCCGTCTGTCAAGGTCGGTCAGCCAGCTGTCATTACTGCTCGTTAGCGTTCGGCTTTATTAGGCGGGCGCTGATGGCAGTTGAGTTGCAGGAGTATCGTCTAAACCTCGTTAGACATTCATCGTCCTCGTCATGTCAGGTTCGTGTGTATATTCTCGTGCTTATGCTTGCTCATGTCATGTCATGTTTTAGATCGTAAGTGGCTGGGGTTAGCCTTACGGTCCCATGCTCTATGTTTAGTGTATCTTCGCCACAGTCTCTCATAGTCTTGTGTTACGTCTTGTGTCTTGTAATAAATCACCATCATTGCAAAACTCACCGGTGGACTCTTGGTGTCTTATGGTGATCCGCGAGGATCACCGCATGACAGTATACTCCTGCCAGACGTCTAAACGGAGACGCCACACCGAGACGCCTTTTTCACCGTGAGTTTTTGCTTTTTTGGACATTTGTTCCTTTCCTGTCTGGGTACGGTGTGGTGGAGGAATGCCGTCGCGGAGGGGCAGCGCTCGGAGTCCGAGCCACAAGCTGGCAGACGTCCTGGAATACGTGAATGAAACGCTCATCTCTGCTTCCCTTCTCAACTACGACAGCGATGTACGCTGGTACCTGGACTGTGCTGAGGATGTGCTTAATCATCTTTCTCCCCGCTACGCTGACCACCCTGAAGTCGGCGCGAGGAGGGATGACATCGCTGCACAGCACGAGATACTCCGTATGGTGGAGGAGGACTATAGCAGGAAGCAGCGGAGGAGGCATCCTTGCTCCCCGTGCTGGGATCCCGCTCCTGCCCTTGACCCGGTCCAGGAGTTTGCACCATCTGGGGGCCGATGACGACATCGGCGCCGCAGCCCAGGCAATCCTCAGCAGAAATCCCTGGCTGGACCCACTGCCGGCGAAGCCCGTCAGCGAACTTCTGAGAGCGGCTCCACCTCGTCCTTCCTGGGGGCCCTCTGTCGACATCTAGTGGGGAGAAGGAGGAACAACGTCCCCTACAGCAGGCACCATCTCTCCTCCAGGAGAAAGGCAAGTGCAAGTTAATTTATTACACCATAATTGTAACCTGCCTTGTCTGACTCCTGGGGGCGGAGTTCGGGGTTCGCAGCCCCCCGAGCTCCCTCCACCTGCTGTAGTGATAATAACTAAACCTGCTCCCTCTGTGTCTCCCCCTGTTGAGCGGTCCGTGACGCCAGGCCTATGTCGTCGGATGAGGAGGGGGCCTGCAGTGCTGGAAAGCCTGGATCCAGCCCTGCAGCCACGTCGTGGGCGGAGGAGAAAAGCGGACTGCGGCCAGGAGCCTGAGCCGATGATGAAGCGTCCCCGGGTCTCCTCACCGGAGCGGTCCAAGCCGGTGGGTCGAGTGTCCCCTGCCCCCACGCCATACGGGTCATCAGCGTGGACAGCAACGTGGGAGGAACCTCAGGCTGCAGATGTCATCTTGCCAGCTGCGGAGCCCGACGCAGATGAGTTGGAGCCTGCTGACGAAGGTCGCCGCCCTGAACCTGGATCGTCGAAGTCCTGGGTGGCAACAGAACCCGAGTGCAGGCAAGTGCTCCCTCTTGTGTCTCTGTTCCCTGTTTTGGAGCATTTGTGCCTGCCTCTCGGGGAGGCAAGTGAGGGGCAGCCGCCTGCTGCGCCCGAGCTCGTCTCGCTGGGTTCTGTTGCTACCGGTGATACTGATCCCGGTTTTTCTGTCTCCTGTGAGCTTCTTTGCAGTGTCGCCGGCATGGAGCCAGTCGGAGTCACTGAATTGGAGGTTCCGGGTTCAGGGGCGGAAGTCGCCAGCGGAGCTGCACCGACCCAGTCGGAGTCCGTTGTGGAGGCTGCTGTGGCCCAATGGGGGTCTGACGGGGGTGCGCCAGAGGCCCAATCGGGCTCCACCGCAGGTGTGGTTCTGGCCCAATTGGGGCCCAACATGGGTGCGCCCGAGGCCCAATCGGGGTCCATCGCGGGAGCTGCTTTGGCCCAATCGGGGTCCGACGTGGGTGCGCCAGAGACTCAATCGGGGTCCACCACAAGTGCGGTTCTGGCCCAATTGGGGTCCGACGTGGGTGCGCCAGAGGCTCAATCGGGATCCACCGCAGGTGTAGTTCTGGCCCAATCGGGGCCCGACGTGGGTGCAGCTGGGACCCAAACGGGGTCCAGCGGAGGTGCAGCGCCGGTGTGGTCCGCGGACGGTGGAGGACCTGCAGACCCTTCGCCGTCGGACGGAGTACGGGCTCATCCTTGCTTCCCAGTCCCTCGTCAGAGTCATCGCCCCTGCTCTTTATCGCCGGGGGTCGTGGGGGTCCTGCTATGCTCGTCCCGGCTCTCCCATGTTTTGTCTTTGCCAGGGAGGCCACTGCGGGCTGTTTTTCCCCGGTACTGGTAGCTGAGGGATGCGGGTCGGCCGCCTGAGGAACTGCTTCGCCGGTTCGGCGCCTCGGGTCAGCCACCCGACATGTTGTGTGTTTTGCTGGGCGACCTGGTTCGGCCACCAGAGGAGCGGACGTGCTGGGCTTTGGACTGTGGTGAGCCGCCCGGTCATGTCCCGCCTCCCATGACCACTCGTCGGCCGTTGGACGCGGGGAGACCACCTGAACTGCTCCTGTGGCGCCTGGTCTCCGCTGGACAGCATAAACTGTCGGGGGGGTAGTGGTCATTTTCTGGTGATGATCTGTCCCAGTAATTGTTCTGTTTTGGTTTTTTTTTTTTTCTTGCTATCCTGTGTGTTTTTGTTACAGTTATTTGGGTATCTGTGGGTATTTGTGGTTATGTCCTGCAGTTGCCTTATTTTGTTCTGTGTAGTTAGGGGTGAGCCAGTAATTGTTCTGTTTTCTGTACATGGTTATTTTGAAAATTCACTTGAGCATTCACACAGGTGAGAAGCCATTTTCTTGTGAAACATATGGGCAAAGATTTAATTTTTCTCTTGCTGTCCTGTGCTGTTTGCTGTAATTGTTATTTGGGCATTTAATCTGATCTGAGTATTTGGTATATTTTTTTTGTGTGTGTGTCTTGTGCTGTGTTAGTTTTTTTCCCTTGCCTGGTCTTGATTGTGTTCTTATTGTACTGATTCTGGGTTTGGTCTCTCTCTCCCTCCGGACCTGCCCCCAGCTGCCCACCCTGGGGGGGGGGGGGGAGCAGGGTGGTCTATGGGCGTTCTGGAAGCTCGCCCTCAGAGGGAGGGTACTGTTATGACCCGAGCACCGGTCTTGTCCGCGCTTGGGCTACGTATAGCTCGCTGCCGGCTTTGACAGCTGTGGGTTATATTCTGGCTTCACCGGGCTCTTATTGTGAAGGTGCTCGGTGGGGCTCCCGTCTGTCAAGGTCGGTCAGCTGGCTGTCATTACTGCTCATTAGCGTTTGGCTTTATTAGGCGGGCGCTGACGGCAGTTGAGTTGCAGGAGTATCGTCTAAACCTCGTCAGACATTCATCGTCCTCGTCATGTCAGGTTCGTGTGTATGTTCTCGTGCTTATGCTTGCTCATGTCATGTCATGTTTTAGATCGTAAGTGGCTGGGGTTAGCCTTACGGTCCCATGCTCTATGTTTAGTGTATCTTCGCCACAGTCTCTCATAGTCTTGTGTTACGTCTTGTGTCTTGTAATAAATCACCATCATTGCAAAACTCACCGGTGGACTCTTGGTGTCTTATGGTGATCTGCGAGGATCACCGCATGACAGTGCGCTCCCTTTTTAGCTCATTATTCCCATTGTTAGGGTAAAAAACAGTAAAACCATCTAAGTCTACTCTTCAAAGATCGTCTATGTGTGTAGATGGTTTACCCAGGTTCGTTTTCAAGGAGGAGATCAGTTTACTTGGAACACATATTTATTTAAGCAAGTTGAATATAGTAGTTACAGCGCTGGGTCAAAAACTCTCTCCCTGACAACAACAGGCAATGTCAGGTCGTGAAGTCTGACTGACTATGCTGGCCCTGACCCAGAATATTTATACAGAAATGAACAAAAGAGAAAGCATGCATTATCAAATGACAGTCCAGGTGCATGGTCCACGGGAGGGTCCGTTCCTGGCGCCGAGTGTATCCACATGAAGGCCACTTCACCTCCCAGGTCAGAGTAGGCCAAGCTCAGCCATTCCTTATCACACTTGTGCTTCCTTCTCATGAATCCTAGGCGTTTGTTATTCTCTGTGCTGAAACAAAGGTCCACTCTGTTCTGCAGAGACTGACCCACACATCTGGCAATATATATTCCATTATAGTATATTGATTATAGTACCTAAATGCAAGCAGAGTACAAATATTTTGAGTCACACAAATATCTGTTACATGGTTATATTGATCACTTTATCCCATCAGTTTCCCCCTTTCGGTCTCATCAATAATGAGACCAATAATTCAAACCCTTTGGGCACTGAAAGCCACGTCACAGTCCTCCTCATCATCATCTTTATCTGATTCCATTCCATTTTCAATTGATCCATCAGTTTGTAATAATGGCATTTAGTATAGAGGGGGTTGTTTACTTTCCAATGCAGTGGTGATGACCCTAATGCAAAAAGATCTGATAGAAGATACACAACAGCATCCACAAAAAGCAAAATTCACAATAACACTCTGTTGTGATTTGTTCCGTGGGTTTCAAGTCACCTCCTGGCTTCTTCTTTTCCTGTACCTGTTGTGAGAAAGCTGACACAAAAGCTCTTAGTTGGTCATATAATGGTTTACAGCCCATCTTGGGCTCTTCTTCCTCACACAGCTGCAATTGTGCTCCCAGTCCCGGGAAGTGACGACCTGTTAAAAGTTCATAAGGAGTAAAACCTGTTATGCTGTTAACAGAACTTCTAACCGCCAATAGGGCAATAGGTAAAGCATCCAACCAGTTCATTCCTGTCTGGCTACAGATCTTAGCAAGCTTCACCTTAATGTTTTGGTTCATCCTCTCAACCTTACCCTGAGATTGAGGGTGATAAACTGTTCCAAATGAATGTTTTAGACCTAACATCTTTTCCACTTTTTGTAGGTCTTGATTTTTGAAATGTGTTCCATTATCTGATCTAATTCTCTTAGGAAACCCATAAGTAGGGATGTATTGATTTATCAAAAATTTGATCATTGTTTTACTGTCTTCTTTCTTTGCAGGATAAGCTTCAGGCCATCCTGTAAATGTGTCCACTGCCACTAGGAGATATCTGTATCCCCTGATTCTTTCCACTACGTCAGTGTAATCTATGATTATCTCCTGACCTGGCAAAGTCAGCAATGGAAAATGACCTTGATGAACTTTGACCGTCGGTTTTGGATTGTGAGAAACACAAATGGCACAACTTTTTACAAAATTTTGTATCATATCTGGGAGGAAGGGATGCCACCAGTGACTCAAATGTCTGTTCATTTGCTTAGCTCCTACATGTGCTAACCCATGAGCTTCATGTAGCACATTTTCTCTGATTCCTGGCGGTAACACTGGTCTACCATCCTGTGCTCTCCACAACCCTTCATTTTCTGTGGCGCCTCTCTGCTTCCACACTGTTTTTTCTTCAGGAGACGCTTTTCTCTGTTCATCTATTAACATATTTACATCAATCTGTGGCAAAATGTCTTGAACCTCCTTTCCTGTCTGTGCCAAAATTAGCGATGGCTGATATCCTGCTGCCTGCTTTGCTGATTTGTCTGCCTCATGATTACCTCTGGCCACATTTGTTCCTGTCTTGTTGTCATGGCCTTTGCACTTAACCACTGCTACTTCTTTTGGTAACATTATTACTTCTGCCATTTTTTTCATTTCTGTTTCATGCTTTATAGGAGTCTGAGAGGCTGTCAAAAATCCTTGTCTAATCCATTGTGCTAATTCTATGTGAATGGCGCTAATAACATAAGCTGAATCTGTGTAAATAGTGACCTTTTTTCCTGCTGACCACTCCAATGCTTGGATCATAGCTGTCAATTCGGCCAACTGAGCTGATTGTCTGTCTTGCAATGTCCCATTTAACACTTCCTCAAATCCATCTGCTGTTTGTCTCACAACTGCATATCCTGCCTTCAGTCCTTCTGTGGGGTGACAAAAACAACATCCATCTGTAAACAAAACTTCATCTGGGTCAGTCAGTGGTGTCACAGATAAATCTATTCTCACTTTCACATCTTTTCGGACCCTTTTCTCACGTTCATGCGGTTCCCCATCCAACATCTGATCTGCCATGTTTATTCCTTCATGTGTGAATGTGATGTGTGGTGCTAATAGGATTTTTTTCCATTCTCGTCTGTCTGATTGAGGTCATAGTGAATGCTGCAGAATTTACATATGACATCACGCTATGTGTGGTTAGGACAGTCAACGGATGTCCCATCACCACATGAGCTGTTTTTTGCAAAATTTTTGCCACTCCTGCAGCATGGCGTGTGCATGCTGGTTGCCTTTTTTCCATTGGGTCTAATATTATGCTGACGTAGAGGAGTATCTTTCTCTCTCCCCCTTTTTTCTGAAACAGAACACCATTTACTCTGTGTTCTGCTTCAGAAACATCCAAGTAGAAATGTCTGTTGTAATCAGGTATTGCCAAATCAGCTGCATGTGAGAGTTCATTTTTCAAGGTAATAAATGCTTCCTCAGCTTCCTGTGTCCACAGTAGCTGTACAGCAAGATTTCTCATACCTTTGTGGCGGTTTGGGAAAACCCCCACAAACAGACTAAGGACAGACAGCTCGCTACTCCTGGTTTTTTCCGCTACACTGCTGAGATGTAATGTGCCATTCATGCCTTGTATGTTAATGTGCCATTCATGTGTTGAGTTCATGCATCCTGTCCTTGCTGTGACTCTTGAAATGCAAATGCCCATACCAACTGCTGTGAAATGCTCTTTCATGTATTGTTGCAACAGGGTATATATGCTGCAAGAGCCTGTAACTCACTCTCAATTCTCACTTCTACAACGGCTGCTACTTGGGCCGGAGCGGGGATCCTGTGACGGCGGTGTGATTAATAAAACCTGCTTAAAACCTCAGCATCGCTGCCTTATATTATCATCCGCCACACTGGTGACCCGACGCTGAAACGAACACGCTGCCAGCGAACGCAACGCCCGGCGGTGATTCTCCGACGACCAGCGAACGCGGCAGCCTGACTGATCTGCCCTCCCTTCTGCTTCAGGGAGACCTCAACACGGAGTTTCCAGGCGAAACTCTCCGGAGAACACCCACGACCGGGAAAGCTGAGCAACGTTTCATGGTGATATCTGCACGCCTAGATTGGCACATCCGCGCTGGACCGGCTGCGCTCACAGCTCCTCCACACGAGAGCGCATGCACCTCGTCCCCTCTCCACGACGGCGATCCCCATGGCCGACGGAGCACACGTGGACCTGAACGCACCATGACCGAGCGAGTGACAGAGCGTCTACTTCCCTTCACCGCTCCAACACACTGAACAGGGATGATCAAGCTCCCTGACCCTGGTTCTCCTCTCCAGCTGGCCCACCCATCACGGAACCCCGGCGCATGCACCGGGGAGTTACGAGGACGGCGCACACCACGCACGGGACAAATATGGCTTTTCTGACCGCCTTCCTTCTGCTGCACACTGGCCCTTCAGGCTTGCTCGTTCACCTGAGGCACGCAGCTTGCTCACTAGATTTTACGGTGTTAGCCACGGCACACAAGGGGTATTCAGCTGTCTGCGGTTCCCGAGGCTTTAGGGTTACGCCTGAACCTAAAGTCAACACGCCAGTCCCTCTGCTCTCATTACAGCCGCCACGCAGCCTCGTCTTTTCTTCATGGCCGCTATTAATCCTTGCAGGACTTAATCGCGGGAGGAGCCAGTGACTAATTTTTCTTCTTGTGGACCTCTGCACGTTCAACGGGACAGCCCTTCGACATCGCGGACCCACAAGCAATTTTTGCGCGGCCCGGATGTTTTCATCGTCTCCGGCCGGCTTTTACTACCCCCACCCCCTCCACCCCCTCCTGCACAGAGCTTTTCCCTACTCGCTGCCCAAGCTGCACTATCGAGGTCTCGGCCACCCGCCGAGCCCTCTGGAGGGGAGCTGTGGCGGTTTGGGAAAACCCCCACAAACAGACTAAGGACAGACAGCTCGCTACTCCTGGTTTTTTCCGCTACACTGCTGAGATGTAATGTGCCATTCATGCCTTGTGATGTTAATGTGCCATTCATGTGTTGAGTTCATGCATCCTGTCCTTGCTGTGTCTCTTGAAATGCAAATGCCCATACCAACTGCTGTGAAATGCTCTTTCATGTATTGTTGCAGGCTGCTGCTGGACACAGACTTTATGTCTCTTCTCTGAGAGCCTGAGGATCCCGCTCCAGCCTACACACACTTGGGCCGGAGCGGGGATCCTGTGACGGCGGTGTGATTAATAAAACCTGCTTAAAACCTCAGCATCGCTGCCTTATATTATCATCCGCCGCAACCTTATTCATTCACTAATGCACGCAATGGTTTTGTCTGTTCACTGTATTGTGGTATGTAATGTCTACTGAACCCTGTTAGACCCAAAAATGATAACATTTGTTTTACAGTGCATGGTTTGGAGTGATGAAGGATGGAATCTCTGTGTGACGCAGAAAGGCCAGAACCTGTGGGTGTGACAACACGGCCCAAAAAGGACACATAGCGCCTCGCACACTGTAGTTTTTGCCTTGACACTTTAAATCCACATTCAAACAATCTCAACAACACGCTCTTTGTAGCTTCCAGACAACTGTCAGGATTTGGTACTGCTATCAAAATGTCATCGACGTACTGTATCAGAACTACGCCTGGTGGAAGAGGACAACCTTGTAGTTGTTCCTTCAAAACCTGATTGAAAATACCTGGTGATAAAATGAACCCCTGTGGTAGCCGGGTGTAGCGCAGCTGTGTGCCCTTGTAGGTGAATGAGAAGAAATCCCTGCACTCCTCTGCCAAGGGAAGACAGAAAAATGCATTAGCCAAGTCAATACATGTAAACCATCAATATTGTGAAGTGAGAGCACATAAAGCAGTGTATGGGTTTGGCACAGGGACTGTGGGGATGGAAATCCGTGAATTCACATGCCTCAAATCATGGGCCAGTCAGTATTTACCGGTGTTGTGCTTTTCAACTGGGAGAATAGGGGTGTTCCGGGCAGAGTGAGAATTTTCTAATACCCCTGCCTGAAGCAGCCCTTCAATGGTGTCAGTGATGCCCTCCTCTGCTGCAGGCTTGTGAGCATACTGACGTTGCCAAACAGGTTCACCTGCTAGGACCTGAAACAAGATGGGAGAAATATTAACACATTTGCCAACATCTGTGGGTCCTTGTGACCATAAATTTGGTGGCAGTGAATCCAACATGTCTGCCGCTGATTTGTGATCACTGCGCTCCCTGCCATGCTCTCTCTCAATCTGTCGGTGTTCAAACAAAAGCTCATCAGTTGTATCAATTTGGATGCGATAGGCCTGATATTTTGCAGAATATTCAACTTTTGGAATTTGTGTCATCTGCCAATCAGTGGCTTCAGCCAGTGTTTTAACCATAGGCCCTAACTCTTTTGCTTGGTGATTAGCATGTATGAGCAAAGTGATGAGCTGATTCCTCTGACATTTCATACCACGGTAATTGCTCACCAGTTAACACAGCATCCCCGGCGACACCCTCTTGTCCTACATACAAAAACCGAGATTTGATAGTCCAAGTTTGACCATCCAGTTGGGAGAAAAATCTATCATGATAAACATCATCCGAATTTCTGTCATAATACAGAGTGACATGTAGGGGATCAATGGGAGGTGTGTAGGGCGCAAGAAGAGCAATCTACGGCTTCCAGGCCATGAACACTGGCAACACGCCGGATTTTTTGGGTGAGTCAGGTGATAACATGCCCCAGTAAATGTGTGCCCCGGTGTTTGGCGCTTGTGGTGTCACATCAGGTTTTAACAGCATTTGTCCATGCACAGACAGTCCTTGCACTGAACAGTTCATAGCAACACCATTAGGGAATGACAAGATGACTCCATCGGCCGAGCACAGCATCGATGCCCCCAATTTAATCAGCAAGTCTCTCCCCATCAAGTTTGTGGGAGAGTTTTTTGAGCAGGCATAACGTTGTTTTACAGTTTGACCAGCAACACAAGTATCCAAAGGCTTTGTCACAGGCAGTCTTTCAGAAACCCCAGAGAAACCAATAACCTCCCCAGCTTTAGCCGATAACAGTGTAGGCTCAATGTCACAGTTCAAAGTGGAATAGGTTGGCCCCGTATCAACCAGAAAAGGCAGGTCACAGTCCATAACCTTTAGTGTGACCATGGGATCTGCCATTTCCACGTCACTGTTTCTCTGTGGGCCCCGTCATTGTTCCTCATATTGTGTGAGGTACACTTCCCCCGCAGTTGAAGTGTATGCTGAATATTGGCCAGCAGGTGGAGCTGCCGCTGCATAGGGTGCTTGATGTCCTGCGCTTGCTTGTGCCACTTGTGATGGGTAAGGATTAGTCGGGCAATCCTTCCTCCAATGACCACTTTGACCGCACCCATGACATGCATTCAGGTCCATGACCTGTCGACCTGGAGGCCTTCTCACACCCTTCCTCCCACGAAAAACGCCCCGATAATAATTGAAACCACATGGTGCACCATGGTAATATGATGTTTGGGATGTCCAACCAGTGGGTGCTGGGAACACTGGGGCAGGTAAAACTGCCGGTCCCGGTGTGGGCGTTGGCCCGGAGGGTATTTCCGGAGCCTGCTGTACCAACTGCTTGGCAGGTTTATTTCGCTTGTTAACTTCAGATAATTCTCTTTTTGCTTTGTCTAACTGTAATTTTAACAGTTGCATTTCTTGATTATCTCTGTCTGATTTTTCTTTTTCTTCCTTTTCCTGCTCTTTACGCATGTGATGTGTAAAATGCCTTTCCCACAATTCCACAGTGCTACTGGGAATGTCTGGGTTACTGTCCATAGCCTGTCTCACTGCCTGGGGTACTCCTTTTAACACTGCCTGCCTAAACACGTATCTTTGAAAATCAGATGTATTAGGATGAGAGCCGGCCGCTGCCGTCCACTCCATCTTACATCGACTGATAAATGCCATCGGACTCTCTCCTGGCTGAATTGAAAAAGTCAAAGCTCTTAAAGCTCCTGGTGGAATTGGAAATTTTTGTCTCATTGCTGTGCCTAAGGCTGTTGCTACGGGAGTGAAGGGTCCTGAATCTGAAACCGCCTGGGTTCCTGCCAATTGTTCAATTTGAGACACCTCCACTACAGTTAACTGTCTGCCAATCACAGCTCTAAAATCTCCCATTGCCACAGTAACTCCTTGAGTTAACTGATCAAATTTAGTCATCCACTGACCTCCACCCTCACAAGGCAGAGGCATTTTTTCTGAAATGCCATTTATGTCTGTCCATGAGAATGGCTGATATGTTCTGCCTCTGCTTTTCATCACCAGTGGTGCCTGTGTGTGGATGTGGTGCTCTGTGGCCTGTTGTGTGTCTCTATGTGCAGCTGAATTAAGACGGCAGCCTACATAAGGATCACATTCATCACCATCCCAAACCCTGCGACATAAATCTCTATTTCTGAAACTGTAAGGCATGCCTCGCATGTGCTTCTCCTGATCTCCTAATTCTCTCCTGTCCTCATCTGTCATTCTGACCTCTCCTATCAATTAGTATGATCTATTTTCCTGCAGTGCTCTGCCTTCATGTTCCTGTGTATGTTTATTTTTTGTGAGAGCTGCTGTTATAGCATCTAAACTTTCTCTCCTCTGCCTGCTCCTAAAATCATCTTGACCATAAGGGGTAGATGAAACAAACACTGTAGGGGAAAGGAGATGTATTTCCTCACTGTCTGCGTGTTCACTCCACTGACCACAGTCATCTTTGGGACCCCTGTAGCTTATCTCTTGATAGACTGTACCTTCATCTGCTGCACTCCCACCTGATTTCACACTACCTGCGTTAGGCCATAAACTATGTTGAAAATCCTGTGTTTGCCTCTGCAACTTAGTTATACCAGCTTCAACATTCTGCAACTGTTCTCCCACAGTCTTTTCCAACCTTAATCTTTCCAGCTCTTCCTGCAGCTTTTCCATCTCACGTCTGTCTGCCTGCATTTCCTGTGTCTGACTTTCCAGCAAACCTTTCAACTGTTCAAACTGTTCCTGTGATGTCACCTCCTCAATTTCCACTAATCCTTCTTTTAGCTTCACCAAAGGCATCTGATTAACGCAATATGGCGGTGGGGGCAGTTCCCCTTTTAAATCTCCCCAATTAGGGTAGAGGGACAGCACCTATCCCTGTTGTTTATCCAGCTGCTTATCAACCATTAAATCTTTATTCTTTTCCACCTCACTCTCACGCCCCACTGGGTCAACCACTGCTGAATCCTACATCAAACCGCTGTTTGCCTCCATTTTCATCATGTGCTGATTCAGCTCCTTGTCAGACACTTGTGCCTTGATCAATTTCACACCATCCATTGCAGCAGAGGATGTAACCAAATTATGAATCAGCCTGCGCTCATGCTCACACTCCTCAATCTTTTGTTTGTGCTTTCTTTTCACCAAAAATCCTGTCACAGCCATATCTTTCATGACTTGTGTGCCATCCAACCTTTTTTGTTCCAACTCCATCAACAACTAAGTTAAACTGTCCTCCTTATTTGAATATAGAATGCCTTCTTCCGCCAATTTCTGATACAATTTACCACATTCTATTTTAACCTCACTTCTGTCTTTGGGTGAGATTCCACTAAGCATTTGAGTCATTGTTGAATCCCACTGTTTTTTCATATTTTCTTTACATAAATCAGCATTGTTTATGCTATTTTGTGACTTCAGTGAACCCCTAGCCGCTTGCTCGGCTAGGCGACCACTCGTCCCCTCCTTTTTCATTCCACAACTTCGCCGCTCACAAATTCACACTACTCTTTTTTTCTGCAGAGCAAGCCTGCTGCTCCCCCTCCCCTTCCTGAGGAAAGAGAGAACTGCTGTTTGCCTCTCTGTTTTCTCTCTTTTTACAGAGCAAGCCTGTCGCTCACCTCTCCCCTTGCTGAGGAGAGAGAGAGAGCTGCCGTTCACCCTCCCCTTGCTGATGAGAGAGAGAACCACTGCTCGCCCCTCTGTTGCTTTTTTTTTAAACAGTGTTTAAAAAAACACTGTTTAAAATAGTGTTACCTTTTAAACAGTGTTACCTTCACACTCACAGCTTTACAAATATAAAACAAATAGCAATCGCAGCAGTGATTATAGTATTCTGGGTGCACTAAGCCCAAGGTCTCTCACCCCGTTTATGATTAACGTCTTAATCAAAGGCCTTCAACCTGTGCCAACTGTTCGAAGGGCGCCACTTCCCTTGGGTCGTTACCCCAAATTTTCTCCTCCCGTTGGATTCGAAGGACTATTCTCCTGGCGCTGACTTTTCAGGTTCACTAAATCCTGGGGTGTCAATATAGGTCCCAGGTTTTATAGCCTTCGTCAAGGCTAAGGGAGTCCAACCCAGTGCCCATCCTCACAAGTCATGGACCAATTCGCTCAGTCCGTGAGCCTGTAGTCGGGCCGGATGACCAATCTAAATATGAAGCGATATCATCCGGGCCGGGGGGGCCTTTCACCTCCCCGGTCTTGGCCGTTCCTGTCCCAAGCGATCACAGCCTAATCAATGTCAAATTGTGATTGGTTGGTCAAGTCGAGTCTACCATACCCGAGCCGGGGGCCTTTCACCACTCTCGGTCTTACGGTCTTTTTAACCAAGCAAGCATTCATCAAAAAACATTTACTATATTCAACTGCTTTAAACTAGGACACACACCAGACCGCTTGACAACACAGATTTTGGTTATAGTCAATAGCAGAACTTTGATATAACAGGCGTCTGCTTACCTCTTTCTCAGGCCGGCCTAGCGTTGTCAGTCGGTGATGCAGGTCCGTTGTCCAGGCAACCAAAGATCCAAATCAGATGATAATCTCCCCCTTTCACCGGACAAAGCCCCCAAATTGTTAGGTTTAAAAAATAGTAAAACCATCTAAGTCTACTCTTCAAAGATCATCTATGTGTGTAGATGGTTTACCCAGGTTCGTTTTCAAGAGATCAGTTTACTTGGAACACGTATTTATTTAAGCAAGTTGAATATAGTAGTTACAGCGCTGGGTCAAAAACTCTCTCCCTGACAACAACAGGCAATGTCAGGTCGTGAAGTCTGACTGACTATGCTGGCCCTGACCCAGAATATTTATATCGAAATGAACAAAAGAGAAAGCATGCATTATCAAATGACAGTCCAGGTGCATGGTCCACGGGAGGGTCCGTTCCTGGCGCCGAGTGTATCCACATGAAGGCCACTTCACCTCCCAGGTCAGAGTAGGCCAAGCTCAGCCATTCCTTATCACACTTGTGCCTCCTTCTCATGAATCCCAGGCGTTTGTTATTCTCTGTGCTGAAACAAAGGTCCACCCTGTTCGGCAGAGACTGACCCACACATCTGACAATATATATTCCATTATGGTATATTGGTTATAGTACCTAAATGCAAGCAGAGTACAAATATTTTGAGTCACACAAATAACTGTTATACGGTTATATTGATCACTTTATCCCATCACCATGCATCAAGACCCGAGGCTTCCGACCCTAATACATTGTTGTATGAACAAAGAGAAGAGTGGCACATTACATTCAGACTGCAAGGCATGCACACCATTAACATGACACTGAAACATACGTCATAGAGCATGTCTTGTTACAATACATTCACACCCCTGCATCCTCAGGTGCCAGCCTGGCACGGCAGGGGGCGAAAGGCACATCTTTGTTTGGTTGCCTCTATTCAGCTTTCCCCGGGGGGGGGGGGGGGTATAGTCCTTACTGTCCAGTCTGAACCCCCCGGTGACACCTCCTCACTCGGTCCATTGTTCTCCTGTTTCCTCCTGCCTTTCTGCATGTTAGAAAACGCTCACACACTGTGCCCCCACAGCATGACCTTAAAAAGGCAGTTCATGCTCGAAAACCCTCCAATGTGGCTGAATTACAACAATTCTGCAAAGATGAGTGGGCCAAAATTCCTCCACAGTGCTGTAAAAAACTCATTGCCGGTTATTGCAAACGCTTGATTGCAGTTGTTACTGCTAAGGGTGGCCCAACCAGCTATTAGGTTTAGGGGGCAATCACTTTTTCACACAGGGCCATGTAGGTTTGGATATTTTCCCCCTTAATAATAAACACCTTCATTTAAAAACTGCATTTTGTGTTTACTCTTTGTCTAATATTTAAATTTGTTTGATGATCTGAAACATTAAATGTGACAAACATACAAAAAAATGAGAAATCAGGAAGGGGGCAAACACTTTTTCACACCACTGTATTTCTAATTGTTGCAGGCCTACACAGGGCAAATGACTCTGCAATTGATGCTTGGTTTTCACTTGTAACAATCCTTCAAAATTCTATTTGTATTCTTGGAGGTCTGGGTCTTTTTTTGGGGGGGGGGTGATGGAAGTTATTTACCTCCTTTTTCTTACACTATTATCTATTTGTACCACAAATAAATAATAAATTAAAAAAAGTTGGTCACAAAAAAAACATTAACTGGCACCCAACTGGCTTGTTGAAGAGGATGTGGAGAAATTATGGTAGATCATGGACATGTATTGTGGACCTGCACCTTTATTCAGTCTTGTTGGAAATACGTGTCAACAACTATTTCTGGGTCCTGGGTTTTTACATCTAATCAAACTTTTACATCTTTCTATCATGGACTCATCCCAGATGGGAAAAACTGCACTCATACACCTTCTGAAAATTTTGTTAGCAGTTAGCAAAGAAGTCATTACAAAGTGCTGGCTTCAGAAAGATCAGCCCACTGATGCATTATTTATTAATACTGTTAAATACAGACAGTACATACCGTGGAAACGATGACATACTCCATGACTTCAAAAAGAATTGCAAGAAAAAGGGTGGGTGAAATTGTGCTGTTATTTAGTCCTTGAAAGGACCCTTGTTGAGATATGAGAAACCTTTTAAGATTTGTTTTGAATTTCATCTCGAGCTTTGTTGTTTTTTTTTTCTCTTCTTCCTGTTAGTTGCTTCTTTTTGTTTGTTGTTGATGTTTCTTCTTCTTCTACTTTTAGATTTGATTGGCAGTTGGCAACCAGCTTACAAGTGCATTACCGCCACGTACTTCACTCTATATCATCACTCTATATATCTTGGCCGTGGCAACTTTGTTGATGTGTTTGTTTATAATGTGAAAAATTCTAAATAAAAGAAATCTGAGTTTTCTCTCCGTAAAACCGAGAATTTTAAAAAAGTGACTTTTTCTCATTTGAGTTTGTACTTATTGGAGATGCTGGATTAGACAGGCTTCAGAAAGAAGAAGCCACACTGGAAGGCAGCGTTGTTTAATTTATTCATAATTTAATCTCTGAAAATAAAAAATTACATACGCAGTTTTTGAGGAATCAAGAGGAAAACATTTGAGTATGAGGGCTTATATATGGCTGTTGCTCCGGTGTGGGGGGGGGCTGATGGGAAATGTAGTTTTAAATCTGTGGAAAAGGATGATTTGAGGCCTAGCCCACTTCAGCAGAGCTCTGACTGGACTATCCTTGTTAAAAAAAAAAAAAACATCTGACAGGAAAGTTTCTCTGTAATTCCTACAAAGTCAAAAAAAAAAACAAAAAAAACCCCTGCAAAGGTAATGTCTGGTTACTTTGCGTTGTTCAACCTAGAAGAAGAAGCCATCTCTATTGTCATTCAGTCCATACAGCCAATCATGTACAGTAGAACAAAATTACGTTTCTCCTATCTACAATGTTAATCACACGTAGAATCAGAGGGGTCGTTGCCATGCAAGGCACCACCACGAGCAACTTCTCCTTCTCCCATTCTATTACATTGAGCACCAAGCTAGAAGGCGGGAAGTACCATTTTTTTTATATGGTCTGTGATATGACCCTGCTGTGGCTTGAACCCCCAACCTCCTGGTTGAGGGGGCGGATGCTCTATCTACTAGGCCACCACTCCAGTGGCTAAGAGAGTCATTCAGTTTTTTACAGTAACTGTTGTGTTAAAACTTAGACCTGGTGCACACAACGTTTTCGTTTAGACCCAAAGAGAAACATCTGCGTACACACGACACATCACAAAAGCAACCACATGCACATGGATCCACTGAAGGTGTGAAAACTGCTGTTAGAATTAATGGATGACACATAGAAGTTTTACTAGGAACTTTGGATTATAACTAAACACCAGATTCCATCTGCAGTAAATATTTATATTCATTTTCTTTAAGATGAAAGAATGAGGGAGTAATAAATAAATAAATGACACATTGAGATGACTCTTGTTGTGATTAGGTGTTATACAAATAAAGCTGAACTGAATTAAATTTTTAAAAAAATAACCCGTATAACTGCAGACAATAACAAAATCTGACTTACTGACAGCTGGTTTGAATATTTGATAAGGAGTCTTCAGTTATAACTTTTAGAAAAGCATTACAAGTTAGAAAAAAAGTGATATGATGTGATGTCAGGCTGCAGCAGACATCACATCATATGTGCAGCAGCGCAAAACTGGATTTAAAACATTGGCAGCTCCACAGTGATTTTTGAATAGACTTCCCACATGTTTGTAACGGCACTATGCACACTGTTCCGCTGCTAGACGCGTGCGTAGTGTTGTAGTCCGTATTAATGGGGCCCGCTGCGCATGCGTTTGTGTGTATGAGCTACATGACAAATGGCTAGCTAGACGTGATATCATGTTTTAACTGGATGTTCTGGTTAGAAGGGCGGCGTTTTACGGCTTTTGTAGACCACAGACCGCTCACCTTTGCTATGGCTAAAATTTCCGAACCGTGGTCAGGCAGGCAACAAAGACAGCTAGCTGCGATTTCAGAGTTCACCACAGACATTCGACATGTGGCAGGCAAACTTAACGTGGTAGCAGACTGCCTCTCTCGCGCTGTGACATCGCCAGAGCGCGAGGAGACAGATTATACTACCTCAGCCGCAGAACTCTTCGCCAACGCGGACACATACGCAGCACCAATCCACGCAGGGATAGATTATGCAGCCATGGCAGAGGAGCAAAGTAGTGACGCGGACGTGCGCGCACTCCTGTCTGGACCAACAGGGTTAAGGCTAGAGAAAAGGGGTTTACGCGACGGTGTGCCCCCCCTAATATGCAACATCTCAACCGGCCGACCTCGCCCGTTAGTCCCAGTTGCATGGCGCTGCCGTATTTTCGACTTGATTCACTCCCTCGCGCACCCAGGTGTGCGCGCTTCAGTTAAAATGGTCGACGAAAAGTTTGTGTGGCCTGGCCTGCGCAAAAACGTAAAAGAATGGGCAAAGACTTGCATTTCTTGTCAGCGCGCCAAAGTACACAAACACACAAAAGCCCCTCTGGAGCCTTTTCGAATCCCTGCTAGAAGGTTCGACCACGTTCATGTCGACCTCGTGGGGCTGCTACCTTCCTCCCAAGGTTTCACACATCTGTTAACAATGATAGACCGCACCACGCGCTGGCCAGAGGCAGTCCCTCTGGCGTCAACCACAGCGGAGGAAGTCGCTCGCGTTTTTTTGACAAACTGGGTGGCACGTTTCGGCGTCCCATCGGACATCACGTCCGATAGGGGGCCTCAATTTGTCTCGGAGCTTTGGTCAGCCATGTCCAGCAGCTTAGGGGCGACAATTCACCGCACCACCGCTTATCACCCTCAGGCTAATGGGTTATGCGAGCGTTTTCACAGATCTTTAAAGGCCGCCCTCAGAGCCTCACTAACGGATACAAATTGGGTAAATAAACTTCCCTGGGTTTTATTGGGGTTGCGTGCTGCGCCCAAAGAGGATCTAGACGCTTCCCCAGCAGAATTAGTTTTTGCACAACCTCTCAGACTCCCAGGTGAATTTTTACCAGAGAACCCAGAGCCAGGGCATCTTCCTGCCCCGAGGTTTTTAGGCAGCAACGGACCGGACTCTCTCCCCGGACCGGCACATCATTCTTTTCCACGGGTTTTTGTCCCCCAAGCTTTAAAAAACGCTGAATTCGTTTTTGTTAGGCATGAAGCTTTAAAACCAACCTTCCGCCCACCATACGATGGGCCATTCAGAGTGCTGGAACCTGGTGATAAACATTTTGTGCTTGATTTTGGGGATAGAAAAGAAACAGTCAGCATTGACAGACTTAAACCTGCCTTCTTGTTGAGAGACGAGCCTGAACGGTTGGCGAGAGCACCTCGGCGAGGTAGACCCCCCAAGAGAAAAGACTCAGCTCCCCTGCAGGGAACAAATAATCACTCTCCTCCCCAAGCTGCAGATTCCTTACAGGAAGGTCCCACCAGGACGCCCAAGCGGACCCACAGCAGATTCGGGAGAAGATTAAAACCCAGACGGCACAGGGACTGATGCAAACTACTCAACAGTTGTTCACTAATTGTGCTGTAACAGTTTAGGACTGACTTGTGATATTACTATGCTGTCATGATTACCACTGAACTCTCTTAGGAGCATGGCTGCTGGAAAGTTTCTTCTGTGTCAAGAGGTGTAGCAGTTAGTATGTCATAATAATTATCTTAAACTGTGAATTTTTTCTATTGTCCTTTTCTTAGTCGTTTGGGGGGGCTGTGGTCTATATTAATCATATATCCCATAACCTACATATGTTTAAGCATGTGAGAGTGTTTAGTGATTACATATGTAAAGCGACTTCACACCTCAGAACAGGACAAAGGGTCTCAACCGCCAGTGAAGATCAAAGAGCATCCCAGGCGCTGCGGTGGAGACCGGCTGGGTTGCCCTGACCCCCCAGGGCCAGGTGGAGGAGTACGAAGACAAAAGAAGGGATTAAGATAGTGAGGGATGTCAGCTTTTGATATGCATGTCTTTTGTTATGTGTGAGTATAAGTTCGTAGAGCCGAAGGTGTTCGCTCTCTTACTTCTTCTGCTGCTGCACCTAGATGAGACTTGTTAGAGGAGCTGATAATAAACTTTGGTTTATGAATCACATCGCCTCGTTATTTCAAGCTCCTCTACATGTCTCTTCTTCCCCCCCCCCCCCCCCAACCAGTCATGGCAGAAGACTGGCCCTCCCTGAGTCTGGTTCTGCCGGAGGTTTCTTTCTATAAGAGAGTTTTTCCTTCCCAGTGTCACCTAGTGCTTGCTCATAAGGGATCATCTGATCGTTGGGGCTCTAAATTATTTGATTTGTGCTTATGTATCTAGCACCTTGAGATGACTTTTGTTGTGACTAGGCGCTATACAAATAAAGTTGAATTGTTCATCATTCAACAAAGGTAGGCTTCCTCCTTGGTTATATTTTTGATGATTATTTTTCTATATAAGACTGCATCTATTGTGTAAAAAAAGCAGTTTTACGGATACCATTAAGAGCTCTTTTTTTAACCTGATCCTAACTATCAGGCTTACAATTTAATCACAGAGCTTGTATTTTTGTGAGGAATACAGAAATACAAGCTCCGTATTTGTATTTCTCTGTCAGAAATAAATGCTCCTTGGTGTGTGGATTGGCTGAAATCTGTTGTAAATTGGGGCTCTATCATGCTGTAGCTCTTTTTTTCTGTGCATACGTACGCACAAAATTGGTGCCATGAAAACCTCTCCACTCTGGAGACCGGTTTCCAATCGACACTTTCACACCTCCAAATACCTGGTGTAGTATGCAGGGACAGCTAAACTGTAGACGAACTTCCACAGTTTGGGTTAGAATTTGTTTTTATCTTCTACTAGTGCATTGCCCGTAGAACGCAAGTATTCCTGTCTGATACAGGTATCCCAGTTAGGCTTTCCAGGCCCAAATGTAGGCTGTGTTTGAAAGTGGAATACGAAGAGGTGTAGCCTATATGTAGGCAATCACGTTAGACTTTGACAAATATAAAAGGGACTAAATGGCACTAAGATGTATTTGATTGTGTGAATATTAATTACAGAATACCTTGGGGTGGTTCGGTTAACCCCCACAATAGATTAAGGACAGTCAGCTCTCTTCTCTTGGTTTTTCCCGCTGCACTACTGGGATGTAATGTGCCATTCATGTATTGTGATGTAATGTGCCATGCATGTATTGTGATGTAATGTGCCATTCATGTATTGTGATGTAATGTGCCATTCATGTATAGTGTTCATGCGTCCTGTCCTTTCTGTGACCTAGAGACAGATCAATATGTAGATGTGCTTTGTAACCTCTTTGC
Organism: Pholidichthys leucotaenia; assembly: GCA_020510985.1. NCBI lineage: Eukaryota > Metazoa > Chordata > Actinopteri > Cichliformes > Pholidichthyidae > Pholidichthys > Pholidichthys leucotaenia. The sequence goes on from CM035836.1 coordinate 308,731,278, forward strand.
CCTGCAAGCTGGAGCAGAGGACAGCATCTGCCTATTGTTATGTAGGTCTTTCAAATGCAAATGTCTCATGCCTGTTCTGCAGTCCCTTTGATCGTACCAACTGCTGTGAATCCGCTTTGATGTATTGTCTGAGTTGGGTATAAATACTGCACAGGTTCTGTAACTCACTCTCTCAATTCCACTTCCTCAACTGCTGCTGCTGGACACAGACTTTGTGTCCTCCTTCTCTGAGAGCCGCCGGGCTCGCTCCCGGCGCACATGCACGGCGCTGGGAGCGGAGCTCGTGACGGCGGTATGATTTAATAAAACCTGTTAAAACCTCAGCATCGCTGCTTATTTTTTCATGCCGCCGCAACCTAATTATTGAAAATGAATGGAACATCCAATATTGGCAACTGTTTCAGATCCCTTGTTTATTTGTTTGTCAGATCACTTATTTGTGTGATCTTTTATCACTTATTCAAAATAATAGTGTATCTTGTGGCAACCTGGGGAGTGCATAATGGTTTACCACCTTAGACAGGAACAAAGGACGTGAGTTAACCTTTTGTGTGTGAGAAGTTTCTAGATGCCCTAGTAAGATAACAGGGAGGTGTCAAGGATGAATGGACTGACTGCAGTCGGGGGAGATTATCTTTTGTGTGTGAGAAGAGTCAAGAAGGATTTTTTTTTTTTTTTTTTTTTTTACTTATTTGTACCCGTAGGTAGACTTGGTTTGCAGTCTGGTGACAAGCCACCGGCTGCTGGTCGCTGCGTGCGCGAGCGCCCTAAACCTACATGTTTTTTTTTTTTGGTGTGCGGGAGGAAACCGGAGAAATCCCGGAGTAAACCCGCGCAACACGGGGAGAACATGCAAACTCCACACAGCTCACTGTTGGTCGGGGGCTGGGATCGAACCCACGATCTCATGATCCCCGCGGTCCCCCGGCCGAGGGTAAAACTGTGCTGCCATAGTGCTAAACCACTGCGCCACCGTGCAGCCGTAGGATGTCATGTTATTTAAGGGAAGAGTTCCTACTTGTATGTCATTCTGTCTATGCTCCTCGTGTGAGTCGTGTAATAAACCGCTTGAACCAAATCAGCGTCATTTTTTACACACTCCACACTGGTGACCCAAGATGAATCATGGAATACGACGGAAGATCCCCGGAGCCAACCTCGACTGGAACCCCCAGCTTTGCGTGCGCTGTAGCGATCAAACTACCTGATTTTTGGCAGCACAACCCGCGCTCCTGGTTCCACCTAACCAAGGCGCAGTTCGTCCTCCGAGGGATATCGGCGGATGATACGAAATTCTACTATGTGGTCGCAGCGCTCGATGCCAGCACGGCTCAGCACATCGAGAGCCTGCTCGATCAGCCACCAGCCGACGGCAAATATGACGCACTGAAGGCTGCCCTCATCCAGCACTACACGCTCTCGGATGGTGAGAGAGCAGAGAGGCTTCTGACACGGACCGAGTTGGGAGACGGTTCGGCCGTGGACATGATGGAGAAGATGCTGAGGTTAAAGGGCATGAACGATGACCACTTCATCTTCACCCACATTTTCCTCAGGAACCTTCCGACAGCGGCGAGAGCGGCCCTGGCCAATTCGTCGTTGCTGGCCAAATGGGACTATCGTGCGCTAGCCCGAGAGGCAGACCGGATCATCGTCGCCACCAGGGCTTTCGTGACCATTGCGGCAGCGACGGAGCCCGGCACGTCGACACGAGGAGGCGAGGAGCCGCCGACGGCAGCAGCAGAACCACCGACGGCAGCAGCAGCGGTGGCCCAGGAACGTGGAGGTGACACGCTTTGCTTCTACCATTGCCGCTTTGCAGAGAGGGCACGCAAATGTATAGCACCATGCCAGTTCAAGCGCTCGGGAAACGCCAAGACTGGGGGTCGGTAGCAGCCGCGACCCTCGGGGAGGAGAACAAGCTGCTCTATTTGACGGACGCATGCTCGGGGAGGCATTTCCTCATGGACACCGGCGCACAGAGGAGTTTCATCCGGCCGACCTACGCTGACCGGCTGGCAGGAGCCAGCGGCCCCGAGATGGCAGCAGCAAACGGCTCAGACATTAAGACCTTTGGTGAGAGGACTCTGCTCTTGTCTCTACACGGTTGTACATTTGAATGGACTTTTGTTGTAGCAGCATTGGATTACCATATACTGGGGGCTGATTTTCTATGTGCACATGGGTTGTTGGTAGTTATGGCTAACAGGCGCCTGGTTAATGCACTGTCTTTTGACTCTCTCCCCTGTATAGCTCGAGTGACCCGGCCAGCAGCACAAGCCAACGTCACAGCAGCATGCGGTAAGTTCCACACACTGCTCGCTCAGTTCCCAGCACTCATAGTCCCGACGTTTTCAGCAGCTATCGCTAAACATGGGGTGGAGCATTTTATCACCACCACCGGGGCGCCCGTTTTTGCAAGACCTCGGCGCTTGGACGCAGCTAAACTGGCCATAGCGCGCGAGGAGTTCGCTAACCTAGAGAGGTTAGGCATCATCAGGCGCTCAAACAGCCCATGGGCTTCCCCGCTACACATGGTCCCTAAAGCTGAAGGTTCGTGGCGACCTTGCGGCGATTTCTGCAGGTTAAACAACGCTACAGCGCATGACCGCTACCCAATTCCCCACATTCAGGATTTTTCTGCTCACCTCGCAGGAGCGCACATTTTTTCTAAGCTAGATTTGGTCCATGGTTACCACCAAGTCCCAGTGCGCGCTGAGGACATACCCAAAACAGCGGTAATAACTCCGTTTGGTTTATTTGAGTTCTTGCGCGTGCCGTTTGGGCTTAAAGGGGCAGCACAGATGTTCCAACGCATGATGGATGCAGTGCTGCGCGATCTCCCTTTCGTGTTCGTCTACCTGGACGATATCTTGGTAGCCAGCACGTCCGAAGACGAACACGAAACCCACCTCACGACGGTTTTCAGTAGGTTGGAAGAGCACGGTTTAATAATCAACCCAGCGAAATGTCAGTTCGGGGTGACGGGAATTGATTTTTTAGGGCACCGCGTCTCTCCTGAAGGAGCGGTTCCACTGCCTGACAAAGTGCGCGCAGTGACAGATTTTCCCCGACCACAAACGATCAGGGCGCTACAAGAATTTTTGGGAATGGTGAACTTTTATAACCGTTTCCTTCCCGGTGCAGCGCAGCTCATGCAGCCATTGTATGCTGCGCTCAAAAAACAGAAACCCGCGAATAAGGTCGAATGGACCTCGGAACGAGAGCAGGCGTTCTCGGAAGTTAAAGCAGCCCTGGCAAATAAGATAAGATAAGATAAGATAAGATAAGCCTTTATTAGTCCCACAACGGGGAAATTCCAGGATTGCAACAGCACAGGGATAGCAACACTCAGAGCAACAATCAGAAGGCAAGAAAAAAATAAATAAATAAAAAAAAATAAATGCCACATTGTTGGCACATCCAGACCCAACGGCCCGCATAGCCCTCACCACTGACGCCTCAGATGTGGCCATAGGGGCTGTCGTAGAGCAGTGCGTCGCCGGGGCTTGGCAGCCGCTTGCCTTTTTCAGCAGAACCTTGCGCGACAATGAACGTAAATACAGCGCGTTCGACAGAGAGTTGCTGGCTCTCCACCTGGCCATTCGCCATTTCCAGTTCTGGCTGGAAGGGCACAATTTTACTGCGTTCGTTGACCATAAGCCACTAACATTCGCGATGACCAAAGTTTCAGAACCTTGGTCGGGCCGGCAGCAGAGGCAGCTGGCTGCGATCTCAGAGTTTACTACCGATATTCAGCATGTGTCGGGCAAACTGAATGTAGTGGCAGACTGCCTCTCGCGCGCCGTTGTGGCCCCGGTCTGTGTAGGGTTGGATTACGCAGCCATGGCCGCGGAGCAGTCTAGTGATGCGGACGTGCGCGCGCTCCAGTCTGGACCAACAGGGTTAAGGCTGGAGAAGAGGACGCTGCTTAACGGCATTCTCGTTTTTGCACAACCACTCCGGCTGCCTGGGGAGTTTCTGCCAGATAATCCTGCGCTGGGCAGCTCCCCGTCTCAGCTGCTGCAGCATTGCATAGACTCAAGCACGCTGCCGGGCCCCACCCACCACAGTTTTCCGTGCGTTTTTGTGCCTAAAGCTTTGAAAAACGCAGAGTTCGTGTTTGTCAGACACGATGCCCACCGCCCCCCACTGCGCCCACCTTATGATGGACCGTTTAGAGTGCTGGAAACAGGGAATAAGCATTTTTTGCTAGATTTGGGGGGTAGGAGGGAAAAAATTGGCATAGACAGACTTAAACCTGCTTTCGTTGTGGCTGACGAGCAAGTGCTGTTGGTGAGGGCCCCTCGGCGTGGAAGACCCCCACGGGGTGCTTCCCAGAGAAAAGATTCTCCAGAGCACCCACATGGACAGTCAAAAAGTTTTCACCCCCAGACACCAGCCACCCAGCATGGCAGCGCCACGGAGGCAGCGAATCCTGGTTACAGCAGATACGGCAGAAGACTGAAGCCCAAGCAGCATGCGGACTGATGTTGATTGTTCTGCAGCATGTGGACTGATGTTAATGGTCTTATCACAGCATGTGGACTGTTACCCTTTTGTCCTATCTAAGTTGCTGGGGGGGGGGGGGTGGCAACCTGGGGAGTACATAATGGTTTACCACCTTAGACAGGAACAAAGGACGTGAGTTAACCTTTTGTGTGTGAGAAGTTTCTAGATGCCCTAGTAAGATAACAGGGAGGTGTCAAGGATGAATGGACTGACTGCAGCCGGGGGAGATTATCTTTTGTGTGTGATGAATGGACTGACTGCAGTCGGGGGAGATTATCTTTTGTGTGTGAGAAGAGTCTAGAAGGATGTCATGTTATTTAAGGGAAGAGCTCCTACTTGTATGCCATTCTGTCTATGCTCCTCGTGTGAGTCGTGTAATAAACCGCTTGAACCAAATCAGCCTCATTTTTTATACGCTCCACAATCTTGTACTTTGGGGAATGGGAGTTGTTGAGTCATCATTATAATTATTTTAGTTTATATCACTGTTCAATGATGGAGTTCAGTGTAATATTGAATTTCTTCTGTGTATCGGCAATGAACTTATGCAGTACTATAACAGGACACGTTATTTGAGACCCAGTGGCTGCTGCTTTACCCATGTGCCTCCAAAGGACTGCGATCCACTGGTTCAGCGGCTGCTCCCCCTCCGGTGCACCTGGTGTTCTTCATGCCGAATTATCCATTAGACCCATGCAATCACAGCAACTTTATGGTATAATTCTTTAAGCATTAAACCTTAAGTCTACCTTTTGTCGCTATTTGCACTACGGGTAGCATTACTGTACATGGACTGCTGTTGTTGTTTTTCCAGCCTTGTTCCTTTTCTTTTTTTATATTGTGCACACCACTGAAGAGAGAGAGAAACGCCATTTCAGTTCTCCTGTATGTCCTGCACGTATATCAGCTGTTCTGATAGATATGCCATCAGAACACCAATGGATCCAATTAGCTGATCACTCGAACCACAGAGCTCAACTGTTTTCCATGATAAATCAGCCTCAGGGTAAAAGCACACTCCGTGCAATATCTTTTTTCACTTTATTGAAGATAACTTCCCCCTCATGGATCGTCACCTTATCGTGGTGGGGGGGTTTGCGTGCCCCAGTGATCCCAGGAGCTATGTTGTCCGGGGCAATTTGCCTCTGATAGGGTCTCCCAAGACAAACTGGTCCTGGGTGAAGGGCCAGACGAAGAACGATCCAACAGACTCTCATGATAAATTGTATATCAAGGATTCAGTGTACCCCGCCCGGTATGGGGTTACCGGGGCCCCACCCTGGAGCCAGGCCTGGGGGAGGGGCTCGAAGGCTAGCGTCTGGTGGCCGGGTTTCCACCCATGGGACCCGGCCGGGCTCAGCCCGAAGGAGTTACATGGGTCCGCCCTCCAGTAGGTTCACCACCTGCAGGAGGGATCATGGAAGTCCGGTGCTATGTGGATTAGGTGGCAGTCAAAGGCGGAGACCTTGGCGGACTGATCCCAAGCTTTTTAAACTGGCTTTTGGTACGTGGAATGTCACCTCTCTGGTGGGGAAGGAGCCTGAGCTGGTGTACGAGATTGAGCGATACCGGCTAGATATAGTCGGCCTCACCTCAACACACAGCTCCGGTTCCGGAACCAGTCTCCTGGAGAGGGGCTGGAGCTTGGCCTTTTCTGGAGTTGCCCCGGGCGAGAGGCGACGAGCAGGGGTAGGTATTCTTGTATCGCCCCACCTTGCTGCCTCTATATTGGAGTTTTCCCCGGTGGACGAAAGGGTTGCTTCCCTGCGCCTTCGGGTTGGGAAACGGGTCCTGACCATCATTTGTGCCTATGCACCAAATGATGTTTCAGAGTACCCACCCTTTTTGGAGTCTGTGACTGGGGTGCTGGAGGGTGCTCCTCCTGGAGACTCCATTGTCCTACTGGGGGAAACCTGGAGGGGGGTGATTGGGAGGAACGGCCTGCCCGATCTGAACCCGAGTGGTGTTCAGTTATTGGACTTCTGTGCTAACCACAGTCTGTCTATAACGAACACCATGTTCAAGCATAAGGGTGTCCATATGTGCACCTGGCACCAGGACACCCTAGGCCGCAGGTCGATGATCGATTTTGTTATCGTATCATCAGACCTGCGACCGTATGTCTTGGACACCCGAGTAAAGAGAGGTGCAGAGCTGTCAACTGATCACCACCTGGTGGTGAGTTGGATCCGATGGCAGGGGAGGAAGCCATTCAGACCTGGTAGACCCAAACGTATAGTGAGGGTGTGCTGGGAGCGTCTGGCTGAGGCCCCTGTCCGGGAGGTCTTCAACTCCCACCTCCGGAAGAACTTCAACCACATTCCGAGGGAGTCTGGAGACATGGAGTCTGAATGGGCCATGTTCTCCACCTCTGTTGTTGAAGCGGCAGCCCAGAGCTGCGGCCGCAAGGTGGTCGGTGCATCTCGTGGTGGCAACCCCCGAACCAAGTGGTGGACACCAGTGGTGAGGGGGGCCATTAAGCTGAAGAAGGAGTCCTATCAAGCTTGGTTGGCTTGTGGGACTCCCGAAGCAGCTGAGGTGTACCAGCAGGCCAAGCGGAGTGCAGCTCGGGTGGTTGCTGAAGCAAAAACCCGGGTATGGGTGGAGTTCGGTGAGGCCATGGAACAAGACTTTCGGTCGGCTTCAAAGAGATTCTGGCAAACTGTTCGGCGGCTCAGGAGGGGAAAGCAGCTCCCCGTCCACACTGTGTATGGTGCGGATGGGACACTGTTGACTTCAACTGGGGATATCGTCGGGCGGTGGAAGGAATACTTCGAGGATCTCCTCAATCCCACTGATACGCCTTCCACAGAGGAAGCAGGGTTTGGGGACGAGGGGGATGACTCGCCTATCACAGGGGCTGAGGTCGCCAAGGTGGTTAAAAATCTCCTTGGTGGCCGGGCCCCGGGGGTGGACGAGATTCGCCCCGAGTACCTCAAGGCCCTGGATGTTGTTGGGTTGTCATGGTTGACACGCCTCTGCAACATTGCGTGGAGGTCGGGGGCAGTGCCTTTGGCATGGCAAACCGGGGTGGTGGTTCCTCTCTTCAAAAAAGGGGACCGGAGGGTGTGCTCCAACTTTAGAGGGATCACACTCCTCAGCCTCCCTGGGAAGGTCTATGCCAAGGTACTGGAGAGGAGAGTCCGGCCGTTGGTCGAACCTCGGATTCAGGAGGAGCAATGTGGTTTTCGTCCTGGCCGTGGCACATCGGACCAGCTCTTTACCCTCTCGAGAATTCTTGAGGGTTCGTGGGAGTTTGCCCAACCAGTTTACATGTGTTTTGTGGACTTGGAGAAGGCATTTGACCGCGTCCCTCGTGGATTTTTGTGGGGGGTGCTTCGGGAGTATGGGGTATCGGGCTTGTTGTTACAAGCTATTCAGTCTCTGTACGACCGTTGTGAGAGTTTAGTTCGCATTGCCAACACTCGGTCGGAGTCATTCCCAGTGAGAGTTGGACTCCGCCAGGGCTGCCCTTTGTCACCGGTCCTGTTCATAATTTTTATGGACAGGATTTCTAGGCGCAGCCAGGGAATGGAGGGTGTCATGCTTGGTGACCACAGGATCTCATCTCTGTTGTTTGCAGATGATGTTGTCCTGTTGGCTTCATCCAGCAATGACCTACAGCTCTTGCTGGGACGGTTTGCCGCTGAGTGTGAAGCGGCTGGGATGAGAATCAGCACCTCCAAGTCCGAGTCCATGGTCCTCAGCCGGAAAAAGGTGGATTGTCCTCTCCGGGTTGGGGACAGGCTCCTGCCCCAAGTGGAGGAGTTTAAGTATCTTGGGGTCTTGTTCACGAGTGAGGGGAAAATGGAGCGAGAGATCGACAGACGGATTGGAGCAGCATCTGCAGTGATGCGGACGTTGTACCGGTCTGTTGTGGTGAAGAGGGAGCTTAGTTCTAAGGCAAAGCTGTCGATTTACCAGTCAATCTACGTTCCTACTCTCACCTATGGTCACGAGCTTTGGGTAATGACCGAAAGAACGAGATCGCGGATACAAGCGGCTGAAATGAGCTTTCTCCGTAGGATTGCTGGACTCACCCTCAGAGATAGGGTGAGGAGCTCAGTCATCCGGCAGAGGCTCAGAGTAGAACCGCTGCTCCTCCACATTGAAAGGAGTCAGTTGAGGTGGTATGGGCATCTGATTAGGATGCCTCCTGGACGCCTCCCACTTGAGGTGTTTCAGGCACGTCCCACTGGGAGGAGACCCCGGGGCAGACCCAGGACTCGGTGGAGAGACTATGTCTCCCAGCTAGTCTGGGAACGCCTTGGTATCCCCTCTGAAGAGCTGGAGCAGGTGGCTGGGGAGAGGGAAGTCTGGGCTTCTCTGCTTGAACTGCTGCCTCCGCGACCCGGACCTCCGGAAAAGCGGTAGAAGATGGATGGATGGATGGATGAAGATAACTTTTTTTTTTCATCGTCATCAGTTAGCGTGCCTTTGAGCCAGGTCTTGCTGCTGCTTCTCCTTGCATGTTCATCTGTGTTGATTTGTCAGACCTGGTCCCTGCTGACGCTCCGCCCAGTCTGCTCGCGCACCTCATTCTCCACATATGGTGAATTATCCTTTAGACCTACGCAATCACGGCAGCTTTATAGTTTAATTTTTTTTAAGCATTAAATCTTCAGTATTATCTTTTTCTGTCTTTCTGACTTTCATTTCCTTGTTTTGTCCCGGGAACACTGAGGTGACTGACAGGTCATGATGCTGTGTGTTATCCAATCAGCATGGTCGTGATGCCGCGTATTGTGCAATCAGCACAGAGTCAGTCTGAAACCCCGCCCACACTTCTTAAAGCCAGCTCATGAAGAGACACAGAGTGGTGGCTAAAACTTTTATTGATAAAAATTACATATTTTGACTGAGCGATTCCATATTCAAGGATGTACACCCCGTAACCTCAGAAAACCACATTTAAAATCTGAGGCCAGTCTGACAAACTGTTCAAGAGATATGCGTGGAACAGACACAGACACAGAGTTTTTGCATTTATAGAAAGATATAAAGGCCCTGCCCTCTTCCTCTGAAGCTCCACCCCTTTCTAAGGCCACACACTGCCCACTGAAGCAGTGCCTCCTAAAATAATATTAATGTTAAAATGAAACATCTCATATCACTCGAGTTTGTATCTTAAACTTTAGTATTTTAATGAGTTGAAATCAAATAATCCCATTAAAGGGGAAATTTTATTGATCTTTAATTAGACTGAATTTGGTATGTTTATGCAGAAAATTATATAATTTCCTCAAATATCACCATTTTTTGGAATAAATTGTGATCTGGAGAGAAAAAAAGTCAGTGAAAGTGATGGTTTCAGATGAACTTAAATCGCTGGAAATGTCAGCCTGAAATGTGTAACGTCAGGAGCTGAACAATGAATTAATTACTAGTCTTGTTACAATCTGAAAATGATGAGATTGCATTCATATTTTGAGGAGAATGGAAGACAGCATTCTCGATCTGAGTTTCGAAGTGGATACCACCGAAGTGGAAGTCAAAGATGAAGAAAGTGATTTAGCAGACAGCGATGATGACAGCGAAGATTTGGGAGCATTTGACCCTGAAGCCGATGACAAAAACCAAGCTAGTGCTAACACTGCTGCTGCAGTCCCTGCAGCTTACCTGCATGAACCAGATCCAAGACAGCTGGATGGTGAGCTCCTCTTTAATCCGTCCCAGAGGGTTTTTTTCATCGTCCAGCTGCTCCCTGTTAGCTGTTAGCTCCGGTCCTCCTGCCTGGCTGCTCTTCCCTCATAGTCCCACCGGTGGCTGAAGTGGCTTTTAAACTTGCACCAAACCAATGTCCAAGTCCACCAGTGGTCCCTCCTTCACCTCCAAGCCCCAGCGATGTGAACCCTGTGGCGGCTGTTCGGTCCCGTGTGAGCCACAGGATTAGAGCACAGTAACCTGAGTCGGTGCGGCTCCTCCAGGCTGAACCTCCGTGATGATGAATCAAGGAGAAATGAAGAGAGTTGCAGCTTAACCCTAACAACACTGTGGACCGGTACATGTAAATGCATTTATTGATGTTTCTTGTCTTACTTTATTATAGAAAATTTAGAAATTTACTTTGTCTTTTCTCTAAATTAAAAAAAAAAATGTGTAAAAGTTGTCCCTGTTATGATGTGCTGGCTATACAATAATAATAAGAACGGTGGATCATGACGTGCTATCACAATGACTGCATTTATTCAACAGAACTGAACCTACCGGAACATCCGGGTTATACCCTTATTCAGCCCAGTAGGCAGCAGTGTTTCACAGGTTTGCTATAGGTCACATGTATAAAACTACATAACACTACATCCCCTTTATGAGTATAAAGAATAAATGGGAATGTTTGTTTTTACATAACACAAAATATTTTTTTTTCCAGTACACAGTTTCATGTTAAGTCAAAAATGATTTATGCCATTCACTTCCCCATTTTTTCCACTCAGTAAACATAACAATAAGGATTTTTCTTTTCCAGAACAACTCTAATTATTGTCGTTTCAGCAATGCAATAGAAATTCAAACCTCTACATGGAACTGTATAAGCTAAACTAGGAAGGTGGGGTAGACTGCCCAAGCCTTCCGCTGAGTGTAGGGGTTATTCTTCCCCAGAGACCACTCAGGTTATCCTGTGTATCTGTTATTTAACCTCAAAGTCTTTCAGATATTTTGGAGGTCTTCTCATTCTCACCGGGTAGTGTCTCCCACCCTCAGGACTCTGTGGTGAGGTATGGCTCTGCTCTGCTGGATGATGTGTCTCTGCATCGCCGTCTTGTAGGCTGTCCTCTGGTGGAGTGGTCTGGTAGATCAGCTGGTCTGGCTGGACCAACAGGTGTGGTGACAAGGTGGCTGAGGTTGCAGTGTAGTATGCATCTGGGAGTCTTGATGATGTAGAGCCATGGCTTGTCCGCCATTGCCATCACTGTTCCTCTTTCTTTCATGTCAGTGACCCAGACATGATCGCTTTGTTGTAGACCTGGTACATCATGAGCTCTATGTCTTATGTTGAAGTTTTTCCACTGTTTCTGTCTGCTGTTTTCTTCTCCTTCCATCAGCTTTGGGATGTCTGCCCATTTTGGATCCAGGGAAGATAGGATAACAGGAACAGTCATTCTAATGCACCTGCCCATGAGCAGTTCTGCTGGACTGTGCTCATTTGCTAAAGGTGTAACTCGGTAAGCCATCAGGGCTAGGTATGGGTCTTTTGTTTTGTCCAGGAGACATTTTATTGTTCTCACCGCACACTCTGCCTCTCCATTACTTTGAGGAAATCTAGGATTAGAAGTGATGTAAGTACTGTAAATCCCCAGGATGCTGCAAACTGTTTTGAAGCTCTCTGAACCATACTGAGGCCAACAGTCATATCTCAGAGTGAATGGGATGCCATGTCTGGCAAACTGGGATTTCAAGTGCTCGATTACTGCTACAGATGTTGTTCATGTGAGTTTAACAATTTCTTTGTAGCAGGAAAAGTAATCTACTACTAGCAAATACTTGTTGCTGTGCCACTCCAGCAAATCAGTACCTACAGTATCCCATGGCCTGTCTGGAAACTCGGTTGGCAGCAAAGTCTCTTTGAAGTTAACTCTCTCCTTCACACAAGTATCACAGCTCTCAACCATCTTCTGTAGCTGTATGCTTAAACCTGGCCACTGGACTGACTGTTTGGCATGTTCTTGGCACTTCATTATGCCCTGGTGTCCTACATGAAGTTTCTGTAGTGTTGTGGAGGATGAAAGCAGACGAGACACGAGCTAATGACACAGAACTTTATTTCTCCTCCAACACAGAACAGACTAACCCTGAGTGCCAAAGCGAACTGCTTTATACATTTTCATCCCGCCTCTGACACTCAGGGTAAACACATTAACATACCAGTTACGAAGCATGAACACACATCAACATACACATTAACATACATGTCACAGAGCAAGGCTTAGTACAATACATTCACGCCTCTGCGTCCTCAGGTGTGAGCCTGGCACGATGGGGGCGAAAGGTACATCTTTATTTACTTCATACCCCCCAGCACTCTGGCGCCCTTGGCTGGCCCCCCAAAACACCGAAGTACTGGGCAGAGTGTCATCTCCTTTGTGTCACCACACCCCCCCCCCCCCAACACCCAGAAGGGGTCCTAACCCTCTGGACCTTTGGGTTTGAGCAAGCACCCGTAGCGGCTGTAACATGGGCCAGTCGAAGCACCTTCCTGTCGAGGTGTGTAAGAGAAAGACTTGGTCTCTGGAGGGGGAAAGGGTGGGGAGGGGAAAAAGTTAGTTTCTTGCAAACAGTCCTCTGTAGGGGGAACACTAACCTACGGACACATTGTAGGTAGGCGCCCGTACCGGGGAGCTTGAGTCAACACCACCTGCTTGTCTGCCAACACATAAGCGGGCTTCAGCCTGTCTATGCAGATGGTTTCCTTACACCCCCCCCCAAGTCTAACACAAAATGATTCTCCCCGGTTTCCAACACTCTGAACGGGCCATTGTACAGTGGGCGCAGCGGGGTTCTGCGGGCGTCGTGCCTGACAAAAACCAATTTGGTGTTCTCTAAGCGCTTTGGAACAAAAGTATGGGGAAAACAATGGTGCACCGGGCCTGGAACACTGGCAGCCCCTGTACTGGAAAAAAGGCGTGCGGGCGGATCGGTACTGGGCACAGGGCTCTCTGGCAAAAACTCCCTGGGGATCAACAATGAGTTCTGCCGGGGAAGCTGCCAAATCTTCCTTAGGTGCGGAGTGCAACCCCATCAGGACCCAAAGCAGGCAGTCAACCCAATTTGCATCCGTTAGCGAGGCTCTGAGCGCTACTTTAAGTGACCTGTGAAAGTGCTCGTACAATCCATTAGCCTGTGGGTTGTACGCAGTGGTACGGTGGATTTTGACCCCCAGGCTGTCAGCCATCATGGATCAAAGTTCCAAAACAAATTGTGGGCCCCTGTCGGAAGTGATGTCCTACGGCGATCCGAACCGTGCAACCCATGCTGACAAAAACGCGCAGGGTACCTCAGCAGACATGGTGGAACTCAGCGGAACCACCACTGGTCCACGATTGTTAAAAGGTGTGTGAATCCCTGCAACGGCAGAAGGGAACCCACTAAATCCATGCATACATGGTCGAACCTCCTGTCTGGAATTTGAAAAGGCTCGAGGGGGGCTTTGGTGTGCTTGTGCACCTTAGCCCGTTGGCACACGACACACACTGCAGCCCATTCTTTCACATACCTGCATAAGTGATGCTAGACAAATTTGGACCCCACGAGTTTAACCAAGGCTCGCACGTCGGGATGTGAGAAGGAGTGGACGGACTCAAAAACGTGGTGGTGCCAAGAGCTTGGAATCATGGGGCAGGTGCGGCCAGTGGAGATGTCGCAGAGCAAGGGGGGGCACCCTTCTTGTACCACCCTGCTCTCGAGTTTTAACCCGTAACCCAGTAGCTGCAGACTGGAGCACACAAATGTCTGCGTCTCCGGTTTGGTCGGCAGCCATTGTGGAAAAATCAATGCCCATGCTGACATAATGCACGGCTCAGGAGACGCACACACACAGGCTCAGAGTAGCTCAAATAGCTTTATTGACAACAAGGGTGTATGAATGTGTGTCTGCGAGATGTGAATGTGTTGGTGGCAGCATCTGCTTCGGGCACAGAGGCAGGAGACCATACAGCCGGACAACCTTGGAAAGGGCAGATGACTGGCACAGCAAGGAACGAGGTCCAGTAGACAGCCACCTGGAGAGCCCGGTGCAGCAGCGAGGAATAGGCGATGGAGAGGAATAGTCCGCCGCCGGGAAATCCACCTGTGCACAGGGGAGCAGACTTGGAAGAGAAAAAGGTAAGATCGTCTTACCGCTATGTTTGCTGAGGATGAGACGGAACTCACAGCAATCCGTAATGAAGTCTGACAGCTTCAGGCCGAAGCCCAGGGCGAGGCGGCTTAAATCCCTCGCCGCTGATGATGTGCAGGTGTGCGTGCAGCTGGCGCCGCTGATGAGCGGCGCGGCGTGACAGTACTCCCCCCTCTAGCAGCGCCTCCTGGCGATGGCTTCTCTGGGTGCGCTCGGTGGAATTCAGCGATGAGCGATGGGTCTAACACAAACGACGAGGGTACCCACTGCCGATGTTCAGGCCCATAGCCCTCCCAGTCCACCAAGTACTGCAACCCACGACCCCGGCGCCGGGAGTCCAGGATGGAGGAGACAGGCCAGGCCGGATGGCCATCAATCATCCCGGGCGCAGGTTGCGCAGCAGGAGGAGGGCAAAGGGGGTCGGAGACTGCCAGCTTCACCTTGGGCACGTGGAAGGTGGGGTGGATGCGGAGGGAGGGGGGAATAGCTACACGCACAGCCACCGGGTTGATGATCCTGGTGATGGGGTATGGGCCCATAAAACGCTGTGCCAGCTTCCTCCTCTCGCCCTTTAAAATCACGTCCTGGGTCGACACGTAGACTTGCTGACCAACTCTGTACGCCGGGGCAGGTCTTCTGTGCCGGTCCGCCACAGCTCTGTTGCGCTCCGCTGTGCGTAAAAGTGCATTGCGCGCTGACGCCCAGATGGAGCGGAACTGCCTGAGATGTGCCCGTACTGAGGGGACAGTCACCTCACTCTCCTGTGCCGGGAGCAGCGGGGGGTCGTAACCCAGGGATGCCTTAAAGGGGGACATCCCTGTAGCAGAAGAGCGAGCGGTGTTGTGGGCGTATTCAACCCAGGCAAGGTGGTTACTCCAGGACGTTGGTTTGGACGCTGTGATGCAGCGGAGCGCAGCCTCCAGCTCCTGGTTGGTCCGCTCACACTGCCCGTTGGTTTGGGGGTGATGGCCGGAGGAGAGGCTCACCTTGGCTCCCAGGGCATTGCAGAACGACCTCCAAACCTCTGAAGCAAATTGGGGCCCCCGGTCCGAGACCACGTCCACCGGAATCCCATGCAACCTGACCACGTGCTGGATTAGGAGGTCCGCCGTCTCCAGGGCAGTTGGGAGACCTCGTAGGGGGACGAAGTGTGCCGCCTTGGAGAAGCGGTCCATGATGGTCAGGACGGTGTCGTAGGTGTTTGAGACTGGGAGTCCGGTGACGAAATCCAGGGCGATATGCGACCAGGGCCTGCCAGGGACGGGCAGAGGCTGGAGCAAACCCGCTGGAGGGGCATTACCCGATTTGTTGGTGGCACACACTGGACAGGCCCGGGCATAGCGGGCAGCGTCCCTCCGCAGGCCCGGCCACCAGAAGGACCGCTGGAGGAGGTCAATCATCTGGGAGGAGCCAGGGTGGCAGGTGAGCTTGGATGTGTGCAGCCAGTGGATGACCTCCCCCCGAACCGTGGATGGCACGAACAGCCTTCCCTCCGGTCCGCCGCCAGGGTCAGGTTCCACTTCCTGTGCCTTCCGGATCTTGCTCTCAATGTCCCAGGTGATGGCTCCCACGACGCACGACCTGGGTAGGATGGTGTGGACCATGTCCTCCAACTCCTCAGGGGTGAATTGCCTAGAGAGGGCGTCGGGCAGGCCGTTCTTGGAGCCAGGCCTGAAGGTGATGGTGAATTGGAACCTGGCAAAGAACAAGGACCAGCGCGCCTGGCGGGCGTTCAGGCGCTTGGCAGATGTTAGGTACTCCAAGTTCTTGTGGTCCGTCAGGACGCGAGAACGCACACACACAGGCTCAGAGTAGCTCAAATAGCTTTATTGACAACAAGGGTGTATGAATGTGTGTCTGCGAGATGTGAATGTGTTGGTGGCGGCGTCTGCTTCGGGCACAGAGGCAGGAGACCGTACAGCCGGACAACCTTGGAAAGGGCAGATGACTGGCACAGCAAGGAACGAGGTCCGGTAGACAGCCACCTGGAGAGCCCGGTGCAGCAGCGAGGAATAGGCGATGGAGAGGAATAGTCCGCCGCCGGGAAATCCACCTGTGCACAGGGGAGCAGACTTGGAAGAGAAAAAGGTAAGATCGTCTTACCGCTATGTTTGCTGAGGATGAGACGGAACTCACAGCAATCCGTAATGAAGTCTGACGGCTTCAGGCCGAAGCCCAGGGCGAGGCAGCTTAAATCCCTCGCCGCTGATGATGTGCAGGTGTGCGTGCAGCTGGCGCCGCTGATGAGCGGCGCGGCGTGACACATGTATACCAGAGAGACCAGCATGCGTGACAAGCAGTCTGCCACAACGTTCAATTTACCAGCGACATGTTGGATGTTGGCTGTGAACTCCGAAATTGCAGCCAAGTGCGGTTGTTGCCAAGCTGACCATGGTTCTGAGACTTTGGACATCGCGTAGGTTAGTGGTTTATGATCGACAAATGCGGTAAACTCGTGACCCTCAAGCCAGAACTGAAAATGATATGTAGCAAGGTGGCGAGCCAACAACTCTCTGTCGAAAGCATTATACTTATGCTTGTTGTCGCACAAAGTACGGCTGAAAAAGGCGAGGGGCTGCCACGAACTGGAGACATACTGCTGCACTACGGCTCCTGCCATGACATCAGATGCGTCTGTGGTGAGCTCTATCCGCACTGACGGGGCTGGGTGGGCCAGCAAAGCTGTGTTAGCGAGCGCCCTTTTGGTGTCTGTGAAAGCCTGAGCCCGCTCGGGGGTCCAGTCGAAGCTATCCGCAGGCTTCTTTTTTTTGAGCGTGCTGTACAGGGGTTGCAGCAGCTGTGCTGCCCGGGGAAGAGAACAGTTGTAAAACTTAACCATCCCCAAAAATTCCTGCAGCGCCCTCACAGTCTGTGGACACGGAAAATGCGACACTGTGCACACTTTATCCGGCAGCGGAATCGCGTCATCTGGCGAGATGCGGTGGCCCAAAAAGTTGATTACCGGCAGCCCAAACTGACACTTCACTAGGTTAACAATCGGCCTGTGCGCTTCCAAACGTTGGAAAACTTGTTTGAGATGGGCGAAGTGCTCCTCTGATGCGTTAGCCACCAAAATGTTGTCCAAGTAGACGAAAACGAACAGCAAGTCATGGAGCACCGCATCCATCATCCTATGGAAAGTTTGTGCTGCGCCCTTTAACCCGAACGGCATGCACAAAAACTCAAAAAGACTGAAGGGAGTTATTACTGCCATTTTAGGATGTCCTCTGCATGCACTGGGACCTGGTGGTAACCACGGACCAGATCCACTTTTGAAGAAATGTGCATCCAAGCCAGGTGCACAGAAAAATCCTGGATGTGCAGGATGGGGTAATGATCATGGTCTGTGGCATTGTTCAAGCGTCGGAAATCACCGCATGGCTGCCACGACCCATTGGACTTGGGCACCATGTGCTGCGGGGATGCCCAAGGGCTATTGGAGCACCTAACAATGCCTAAACGTTCTAAGTTATAAACTCTTCACGCGCGATAGCTAGTTTAGCCGTATCCAGGCGGTAAGGGCACACAAACACGGGTGGATCGTTCATGGTTATAAAATGCTCGACCCCGTGCTTGGTTACCGTAGCAGAAAAAGTGGGCACCCTGAGTGCTGGGAACTCGGAAAGCAAATGCTGGTACAGTGGGGTAAAAAAGTATTTAGTCAGCCACTAATTGTGCCAGTTCTCCCACTTAAAACATGAGAGAGGTCTCCAGTTTTCATCATAGGTATACCTCAACTATGAGAAACAAAATAAGAAAAAAAATCCAGAAAATCACATTGAAGGATTTTTAATGAATTAATTGGTAAATTCCTCGGTAAAATAAGTATTTGGTCAATAACAAAAGTTCATCTCAATACTTTGTTATATACCCTTTGTTGGCAAAGACAGAGGTCAAACGTTTTCTGTAAGTTTTCACAAGGTTTTCACACACTGTTGCTGGTATTTTGGCCCATTCTTCCATGCAGATCTCCTCTAGAGCAGTGATGTTTTGGGGCTGTCGCTGGGCAACACAGACTTTCAACTCCCTCCAAAGATTTTCTATGGGTTTGAGATCTGGAGACTGGCTAGGCCACTCCAGGACCTTGAAATGCTTCTTACAGAGCCACTCCTTCGTTGCCCGGGCGGTGTGTTTGGGATCATTGTCATGCTGAAAGACCCAGCCACGTTTCATCTTCAATGCCCTTGCTGGTGGAAGGAGGTTTTCACTCAAAATCTCACGACACATGGCCCCATTCATTCTTTCCTTCACACGGATCAGTCGTCCTGGTCCCTTTGCAGAAAAACAGCCCCAAAGTATGATGTTTCCACGCCCATGCTTCACAGTAGGTATGGTGTTCTTTCTCCTCCAAACACGACAAGTTGAGTTTTTACCAAAAAGTTCTATTTTGGTTTCATATGACCATATGACATTCTCCCAATCCTCTTCTGGATAATCCAAATGCTCTCTAGCAAACTTTAGACGGGCCTGGACATGTACTGGCTTAAGCAGGGGGACACGTCTGGCACTGCAGGATTTGAGTCCCTGGCGGCGTAGTGTGTTTCTGATGTAGCCTTTGTTACTTTGGTCCCAGCTCTCTGCAGGTCATTCACTAGGTCCCCCCATGTGGTTCTGGGATTTTTGCTCACTGTTCTCGTGATCATTTTGACCCCACGGGGTGAGATCTTGCGTGGAGCCCCAGATTGAGGGAGATTATCAGTGGTCTTGTATGTCTTCCATTTTCTAATAATTGCTCCCACAGTTGATTTCTTCACACCAAGCTGCTTACCTATTGCAGATTCAATCTTCCCAGCCTGGTGCAGGTCTACAATTTTGTTTCTGGTGTCCTTTGACAGCTCTTTGGTCTTGGCCGTAGTAGAGTTTGGAGTCTGACTGTTTGAGGTTGTGGACAGGTGTCTTTTATACTGATAACGAGTTCAAACAGGTGCCATTAATACAGGTAATGAGTGGAGGACAGAGGAGCCTCTTAAAGAGTCTGTGAGAGCCAGAAATCTTGCTTGTTTGTAGGTGACCAAATACTTATTTTACTGAGGAATTTACCAATTAATTCATTAAAAATCCTTCAATATGATATGGGACTTCCGGGAAGATGGCGGAGAGACATAACGCTTAAACAGAGAGCTCTCCCTAGTCGGATTTAAAATCTTCAATAAATGGCCAACTCGACATAAATGGAACAATAAACCAAGGGATGAAAACATGAAGAAGCTGGGCACACGGAGAAAAGCAGGGTAAAACTAAAGAATCCCACTTCAACAACGCAGGAGAAATCGCTGAACACAAGGCCCAAAAAAACGAGGTGACTACAGCAGAGAAAATGGAGGACGCCAAACTCGATATTATGAACACTGGCATCGCCAATATAAGTAAAGACATAAAAGACTTCAAGCGACAACTCCAACAGGATTTAACGGCTCTTAAGGAAGAACTGAAAAAAGAGATGAAGGAGGAAATTATGGGCCTCCGAAAAGAAATGGAACGCAAGCTAGCTGAAAACATGGAGGAACTGCGCACTCAACGGACATGTTTGACAGAAGCACAGGCTTGAATATCAGAGTTGGAAGACTGGAGGACCGAGGCAAGCGAGCGGCTGCAGACCCTGACGGCACAAACACAGAGGATGCAGGAAAAAATAACCGACCTGGAGAGTAGGTCCAGACAGAGCAATATACGCATCTTCGGGATTCCGGAGGGCATTGAAGGCAACTCGATGACAAAATTCATGGATCAATTCTTAAAAAAAGAGCTTGAGCTGCCCGATGAAACGGACCTGCAGATCCAATGAGCGCACAGAGCCTTGGCACAGAACCCGAATCCAAACTCTACACCCAGGTCAGTTGTGGTAAACTTTCTGAAATACAACATAAAGGAAAGAATCCTGACACAAGCATGGAAAAAAGAGATACGAGTAGGCGACAGATATTCTTTGACCATGACTACCCGACAGAAATTGTGCAGCAGTGAAAGAAATATGCCAATATTAAAAAAACACTGAAAGAGAAAAAAATTAGATTCCAAACGCCGCTAACGAAGATGAGAATTCATTGGGAGGACAGCGTGAAAACCTACAGCACGGCCAGAGAGGCAGCGCGGGACATGACGGAGCGAGGCTTTGTGGTGAGCGTACCAGAGGAAGCGGCTGGAGCAGCGGCGGCACGAAACACATCGCGACAGCCGGAGTGGAGGCGAGTGAGCGGCAGAAGGCGGGAGACGGACGTGGCGCCCCGGGCCCAAGAAAAACTGCAAGGCTTTCAACGGAAAGCCTAGATTATAACAAAGATTAAGAAGGACACAGAAGAAATGAAGGCCAAGAAGACAAGGTAAAAGAGAAACAAACGGCTAGGAGAGGTTTAAGTGATTTTTGTTGGACATTTCTAGACTAATGACTACTACTTGGATAGTAACTAGAGGTCTAGGGAGGGCCCCTCACTCGGTGAGGACAATCCCCCCACCCACCAACAGGGACCAGTGGGCAGAAGAAAGGCCCAAAGTACGGAGGTCGAGATTCATTAATGTGTTTTTGTACAAATATGTGTTAGTTTTGTTGTTAAAGGGGTTAGGAGCACAAGTTAAAAAAAATGGAAAAACATGAATATGGCAGGGATGGCAACAGGAAATTCTGATTTCAGCTGAAATCTAATTTGGTCGATTGACTTACGGGGGGGCCGGGGGGGCGCAGCCCCCCTGAAGCTGGGAGGTTTTCAGTAAAATACAAGTAATTTAGACTGAAAAAAATGATTTAAAAAATGAAATACTAGACTTAGATAAATCATTAAATTTAATGAAAAGTTAACTTACTTTTTCTTCAATGTTGTCTCACTGTCTTTAGTCCAACATATTTAACAGTTCTATTAGAGTTTTTTACACTATTTACACTGGTCACCAAGTCACTTCTAATGTGAAACTTTCTTCCTTTTGGCAGCAAGCTGTGTCAGTCTCTGAACTTTGAACTTCATCTCCTTTTCTGGTTTCTTCAGAAACTGTCCAAGTGTTTCTGTTACCTCATTGAACTTTGAGCCAATTTTCACCTTTACTGTCACTTCGCTCCCCGAAGCTCCTGGGTTTTTATGATTTTTAAGTACCAGAACTGTGCTTACATGACATAAAACAAACAGCTGAATGCCACTTATTACTGTATAATATTGACTTATGTTCCAAGAAGATAGCATTCCTAAACTAGAAAAGCACTCAGAGCGCATCCCTCCGCCAAGGCTCCTTCCGTTTGTCATGGATCAACTCCAAAATGTAATGGTTTTGTGTGTAGGCCTATAGCCACTTGTGATGAAAATTGCATCAAAGTCTGTCCATCAGTTTTGGAGTATTGTTGCTAACACAATGTGAGAAGATAAGCGCCTTGGCTGAGGTATGCATTCTCAGATCATCACCGAAATATAATGGGTTCCTCTCTAGCCCAAGAACCACCTCTGGTGAAAATTTTATCCAAATCCATCCAGTAGTTTTTGTGTAATCCTGCTGCACAAATACAAAAAAAGCCCTTGATAGAGGTATGCACTCTCAGATCATCACCAAAATCTAATCATCTGTTCCCTGTGCCATTGCACACCTTTCCTGAAAATTTCATGAAAATCCGTCCATAACTTTTCCTTGCTAACAAACAGACAGACCAACGCCGATGAAAACATAACCTCCTTGGCGGAGGTAAATATTCCAACAAGCATTATCCATCACATGCTTTAACACTTGATCAAATCAAAATCAGTTAATTTTATCTATTCCATAATAGAAATAAAATTCCAACATACCATTACTTTTTATAATTTCAGCATTCATTTCAGATCACCAGTTTCAATCTCCATTGAGTCTTGAGCAGCTCATTTTCCTCCCCCGCGCAGCTCAGCTCATACAGCCGCTGTACGCTGCACTCAAACGGAAAGCGAGTCGACTGGACTCCTGAACGGGAGCAGGCGTTCTGAGGTTAAAACAGCGCTCATTACCCACGTCTCGGACATGGGCATAGCGGCCGTCGTGGAGCAATGCGTTGCCGGTTCTTGGCAGCCGCTCACCTTTTTTTTAAGCAGGTCTTTGCACGACAGTGAGCGTAAATACAGCGTGTTCGACAAAGAGTTAATGGCTCTCTACCTGGCGTACGCCACTTCCGGTTCTGGCTGAAAGGGCACACTTTCACTGCGTCGTGGACCATAAGCCGCTAACGTACTTAACGTACATATAATATACAAATAAAGCGGAATTCGGTGAATTACCGGAAAAATCACATCCCTGAGAACAAGCCGAAATGGATTTTTGACAAAGCATACGAGCCATTTGATTGGTCCAATCGTTTGCAACTATCCAATCGCAGGGCTGTTTACAATACAGCAGTAGCTTGAGTACATCCGGGTTATCGCGAGACTTTGGGGAAGCGCCGAGCGCGTATATTTTTTTTTTCCAAACTTTATTGAGAACAAGGTAAAGGTACAAAATTATGACATAGATGATGATAAAATCGGCGGAAATCCGCGGATCGGCGGAAAATTGCCATCCCTGATATGGTTAAAAAACTTAAGATAATGACATTAAACGTGAATGGTCTGAACTCATCTGTTAAAAGGGAAAGAATAATAAGAAAATTCAAGAAGGAAAAAGCCAAAATTATATTTATACAAGAGACACATTTGAACAGAACAGAACATGAGAAACTAAAGAGATTTGGCTATAAGAACTCCTACTACAGTTCATTTAAGGGAGGAACTAAAAGGGGGGTTATGATACTAATTTCAAATAAAATACAATTTGAATGTGAACAAGAAATCCAGGATAAAGAAGGCAGATATGTAATAATAAAGGGAAGAATAGATGGTATGCAGATCACATTAGTGAACATCTATGCCCCACCAGAAAGTGACAAGGGTTTTTTTCAACAACTGTTTGATCTCATAGCAACACACAGTGAAGGAGTCCTAATCTGTGGAGGAGAAATGCCGTCATGGATCATGAAGTTGACACAACAAGTGTTAAGAAGAAAAAAAAACATGTAACGAAGTTCATAAGAATCTCACTGGCAGAAATGGGTATGGTGAAGAGGATGATAAAATAAAGGCAGCGTTGGATTTTTAATAGCTTTATTATCACCCGCCTTCATCAGAACTTGGCTCCAGCCCATAGTGTGAGCAGGCTGAAGCCGAATTCGTCAGGCTCTCAAAGAGGAGACAGTGTGTGTGTCTCGCAGCAGATGCAGAATCAGAGTGAGAGAATGCGAGGGTTTGCGTTACAGAGTTGCAGCATATATACTCGACTACAACAATACATCAAGGGCATACCCCAGCAGTTGGTATGATCAAAGAGATAACAGAACAGGCCTAAGACATTTGCATTTGAGAGACATATTGATCTGAGCACCATGCATGAAAGGCAACATTAACATCACAGAAGTGAGACAAACGAAACGAGTCTGCCTGTAGACATTAATACACATTTCACTGTTCTGTTATTTGCTCTAGCCGAACGCTGTGTTTGACCAGTCTGTTTGTGGGGGTTTACACCAAAGCACATCTACATATCAGTAGTGCAGCAGAAAAAACCAAGAGAAGAGAGCTGAGTGTCCTTAATCTGTTGTGGGGGTTAACCGAACCGCCACAATGGTAGACATATGGAGGGACCTGTACTCACTCGAAAAAGACTATACACATTATTCAGCAGTCCATAAAGTACACTCTAGAATAGATTACTTCCTTATGAATGAAGGCGACAGACACAGGGTGAGAAATTGTCGGATTCGAGGGGCAGAAATATCAGATCATAATCCTATATACATGGAAATATATTTAAACAATAGAAAACAACAAACAACATGGAAACTTAATGTAGGACTATTAAATGATGAGAAAATGAAAGAAAGGATAAAGGTAAACATAAATGAGTATATCGAGGAGAATGATAATGGAGAAGTGGACCCAACAATACTATGGGACGCACTAAAAGCCATGTTAAGAGGTAAATTAATTGTTGAATCAGGAAAAGCAAAAAAGTCTAAACTGGAATCATATGAACAAAGATGTGAGAGACTGAGGGAATTAGAACGTAAACATCAAAGCACAAATGACCCAAAAATATATCAAGAAATTAAGGAAGAAAAAATAAAGATAAAAGAAATACAAATAGATGAAATTGAAAGGAAAAATAGATATTTAAAACAAAAATATTATGAAACGGGGCCAAAGGCCACAAAACAGCTGGCAAAACGGTTAAGAAAACAAGAAACAGTGAATAATGTATATAAGATTAAGGACTCCATCACAAATAAAACCACAGTTACCCCAGAAAACATCGAGGAAATATTCCATAAATTCTATCAAGAACTATACTCGCAACCTGAAGAGACAAATGTTAAGGATATTAAAAAATTTCTATGCACATTGGACTTGCCATCAATAGGAAACCAACAAAATGAAAAGCTAACAGCAGAAATAGCAACACAAGAGATTAAAGATGTGATTAAGTCACTTAAAAACGGTAAATCACCAGGTAGTGATGGATACCCCTCTGAATTTTATAAACTGTTTATAGAAGAACTCACGCCACAGCTCCTAAAGTCATTTAATTGGACATTAAACAACAACAAAATACCTCCATCATGGAACAAAGCCATTATTTCAGTTATTTTAAAGCCAGGGAAAGATAGGTAACAATGCGGAAACTATAGGCCAATCTCTTTATTAAATGTGGATTATAAAATATATACAACAATTATCTGTAAACGAATAAAGACATTCTTGACGGAATTGATAGAGGATGATCAAACTGGTTTCATAGAAGGACACCAAACACATGACAATATCAGGAGAACATTACACATAATTAATCAAATACATAAAGAAAAGAAAAGCGCAGTAATAATGAGTTTAGACGCAGAAAAAGCATTTGATAGGGTTAATTGGATGTTCCTATATAATGTGCTGGAACGCTTTGGATTTAACGAAAAATCAGTGCAATGCATAAAGACACTGTATCAAAAACCTGTGGCAAGAATCAAGATAAACGGTAGCTTAACAGACAAAGTAAATATACAAAGATCAACTAGGCAGGGATGCTGCCTATCGCCCACCTTGTTTGCTCTGTTCATAGAGCCACTGGCTCAAGCGATGTGACAAAATAAGAAATTAAAAGGTGTAACAATAAAGGGAACGGAACACAAGATTGGGCTATTTGCAGACAATATTATAGTTTACCTTGAACAACCAGATGAATCAATAATGGAAATGATGGACTTGATAGAAAATTTTGGAAAATTATCAGGATACAAGATAAACATAACAAAAACACAAATACTGACATTCCACTATAACCCTTTAAACCAGATAACTGATAAGATCAAACTAAACTGGAAACAAAAAGAAATAAAATACCTTGGAGTGAACATACCTAAAGATTTAAGCAAAATCTATAAAGCAAACTATGATAGGTTAGAACAAGAATTAAAAAAAGATATTGATAGATGGTCAATCTTAAATATGGATCTGAATTCAAAAATTAAGACAGTCAAAATCAGCATACAACCTAAACTGCTTTACCTCTTCCAGGCTCTACCAACAGAGATTCCTGGTGCCCAGTTCTCAAAGTGGGACAGGATGATATCGAGATTTGTTTGGGGAGGTAAAAAGCCAAGAGTGAAATATAAAACTCTCCAATTACAAAAGAGAAAGGAGGCATGGGTATACCGAGTCTAAAGGAATATTACTACTCAGCACAAATAAGATATATCATATGTTGGTGTGACGGAGGATATGAGGCAAAATGGAAAGAAATGGAAAAGGAAATTGAGGGACTCCCAGTACAAAGCATAATAGGAGATAAGGATGCATATAAGCAAATCAAACAAATAGACCCATTCACTAAATTTACTTTGGAACTGTGGTATAAAATAGTACAAAAGTATAATATAAAGGAGGACATAAAACTATTGAAATGGGTAGCATTTGACAGTCAGTTTGAACCAGCAAAGCAAGATGGGGATACAAAAATCTGGTGAACAAGGGAATCACAGCATGGGGCAATATCGGAAAAAAAGATTTCGGGGGTTTTGTAAACATGAGAAGAAAATTTAAACTAGAAAAATCTGAATTCTTTAGATATCTGCAGATGAGAGATTATTATATAAGGAAGATTAGGCATAACCTCCACACAGATGTGAGCGAGATTATACAATTCATTTTAAGCTCGTATGCAGGAAATAAAATAAGAATTATTTCAAAGCTATATCAGAAACTTATGGCAAACAAACATTCAAGTAACTATATAAAGGAGAAATGGGAGAAAGAGCTAAATTTAAACATAACAGAAGAAAACTGGCAAGAAATATGGAAAACACAACACACATCAACAAGCTCAAGGACATGGAGGGAATTTGGATGGAAAAACCTGATTCGTTATTTCATTACACCACAGATTCAAAGAAAATATACAAATACCCAATCTATATGCTGGAGGGGCTGTGGGGCTCAAAATGCAGACCACTCACATATGTTTTGGAAATGCTGCAAAATCTCATC
This sequence comes from Pholidichthys leucotaenia, assembly GCA_020510985.1. Taxonomy (NCBI): domain Eukaryota; kingdom Metazoa; phylum Chordata; class Actinopteri; order Cichliformes; family Pholidichthyidae; genus Pholidichthys; species Pholidichthys leucotaenia. Next base: position 308,758,131 of record CM035836.1, read on the forward strand.
ATTCTGGAAATCTATACATGTGACAATACAGAGGATATTAGGATATAATATACCAATGAACTGTAACTTGATGCATTTATGTGATCTTAAAAGAGACAGTGTAATACAGGCTGAGGACAGATATCTAGTTAAAATATTGCTGATTGCATGCAAAAAAACAATCACAAGAAAATGGCGATCAGAAGTTCTTCCTGACCAAGAGCAATGGACTGACATTGTTGAGGATATACGTTTAATGGAAAAACTAACATATCGACAAAGAATGCAAGAAGGACGATATGAAAAAAAATGGTGGAAATGGACACACTACAAAGTGCAACAACGAGACAGAAATTGAAAGAATAACCAAAGACACTGAAAAACCAGAAGAATTAAGAGATGGAAACTAAAAACTTGATGCTCCAACATTTGTCCCCCCCCCTTTTTTTTTCTTCCTCTAGCTCCTTTTTTTAAATATAGAGACTGTGATCTGAATGTAATATGTATGATGAAAAATGAATAAAAATCAAAGTTACAAAAAAATCCTTCAATGTGATTTTCTGGATTTTTTTTCTCATTTTGTCTCTCATAGTTGAAGTATACCTATGATGAAAATTGGAGACCTCTCTCATCTTTTAAGTGGGAGAACTTGCACAATTGGTGGCTGACTAAATACTTTTTTGCCCCACTGTACGTACCCCCTGGAGCTAGAATATATGCGTGTGTTGGTGGCCCAACTCCCCGAGCTGTGCAGGGCAAGGAGAAAAACATACAGCATCCACTCAACACCTGTTGACAGCATCAACAAGTAGTCCATGAGTACACAGAAAATCAGCACCCAAGATGGGGACCAAATATGCAGCTACGACAAAGTCCCACTGGTAATTGCATCCATGTAAACATACAGTCACCATCCTTTCTCCAAACGTCCTGATGCGGGATCCATTTGCGGCCGTTAAAG